>JANATF010000010.1:0-1200000 GCA_029449245.1 Mortierella alpina | reverse complement strand
CCTCTTCAAGGCTGCCTTGACCGAACTCCGGACCGAGTTGCAGATCTTGCGGAAGAACGATGCAGCAGCCTTGGCTATCAAGTCAGAGATTATTTCAAGAGAGATTGATTCTTTGAATCAAAAGCTGCGCGAGGATATTGCGAACCTAAAGAACGACATTGCTATTGACATGAACAGCCGCAAGAGTGATGTACGTGAGGAACAGAAGGCCCTCGAGATTCGGATCCAATCTATGAGCAACCATTACATGGCGCAGCTTGGAGACATGAGGACGAAGATGGAAGCCGCCAAATGGGAGGCTACGCGCAAAGGAATGGGTAAGAGATGAAGGCGCAATGTGATAGCTCGCGCGACTAACAAACTGTATCAATTCAACTACTGACATTTCTTCATTCCTCTTTGACACAGTGGCTATATTCATCTCCGCAACATTTGTGCTGTTGACGAGCAGGATACTGATGTCGAGCAAGGATGAAAAGGTCCCGGATGACTACATCGACCCCTATGTGAATCATTCTAATGCACAGAGCAATAGTGATGGCATGGTCCCCGATACGTTTGTAGTCTCACACAGGACATAACTGGGCCTAACCCCTGCTGTAGCAATAGAATGAGATACAGGTGCGGTGCTTTGTTCACCCAGTTGCTCAAGAGCCATCGGCGTGCAATATAGGCTATGCGAACGGACCTCTTTTTCTACAATGCAGAAGGCTCTCGTGACCCCCTTTTTGCGAAGACTTTTTCCCATCATACGGAAAATGGTCCGCAAGGGCGTCAGACCTCCGAGCTCCTTTTCGCTTCTTCTCACTCTTACACCCTTCTCACTTTCACTTTTATCCGCACTGTTCTCTCTCCACTCTTTTCCTCAGTAGCTTAAACGTAGCCAACCCAAAAATCCATAGTCAGTATGATGCGCCAAACTCTCACCAGGGGAATTCCTCTTGCTGGAATGACGCGCCCTTTGCTGATGCAGCGGCAGGTAATACGCGCAATGACACGTTGCAAGCTGTTGTTTAAAAACAGTTTTCGAAATGCCTTTTGTTCTCTGGCGAGTCCTCTCATTGACCGCTGCCATTTGCTTTTTTCTCCACAATATATGAAAAACAATTAAGGTTCCGCTGCTACCACTCAAGGCTCTCGTGGCCAGTCAAGTCCGATACCTCAACCTGCACGAATACCAGTCCAAGCAGCTTATGGCCAAGCACAACGTCAACGTTCAGCGTTTTGCCATTGCCGAAACTGTCGAGCAGGCGGAGAACGCGGCCAGGGGACTGAGTAAGTTATAAGAGCTATTCTTCTCTCTCGTTTTTTACTTTAGACGTGGATGTCATTCTGCGGTCGTCCGTCATTTTTGCTGCAGGTGACATACGAACTCTGTGGGCGTGAGCAAACATGCAGTGTTTTCTCCTGCCCCCACACGGGCCATGTTCCTCATATGGGAGCACAACAAAATAACAGCAGGACCTGCAAACACATGGTGCCCAACTAACTGAGAATACAAAAACTCGAAACGGCTTTTGATGCTCTTTAGAGGCAAACGAAATTGTCATCAAGGCGCAGATCCACGCCGGCGGTCGCGGCAAGGGAGAGTTCTCAAGTGGACTAAAAAGCGGTGTTCATCTCACGAAGGAGTAAGTATCAGGACAGGCTTATCAATGGAGCAATTGCCAATTAACTCAATGCCGCATGCTGAAAACGTATTCTCTATTCACTACTGTATTACAGTCCTGCTAAAGTCGCTGACCTCGTCTCTCAGATGCTGGGCTACAAACTCAAGACGAAGCAGACTTCTGAGGATGGCGTCCTTGTCAACAAGGTATAAGAACATTAACTTCAACACCTTGAGAAACAAAGAATAGAAGATCGTAGCTGGTACCGGTCCTCATATGACGTCTTTGCACTCGCCTTAGGTCATGGTTGCAGAAGCACTGGATATTGCCAAAGAGACTTATTTTGCGATCCTAATGGACCGCGATAGTGGTGGACCTGTCATGGTTGGAAGTCCCGATGGAGGCGTTGATATTGAACAAGTGGCTGCCTCTCATCCCGATCACATCTTCAAGGTAACCAAAGGAAATGAACAGCATTCAAGCGCTGTTATGTCAATGGCTGTCTTGCCAGTAAATAGCCCGAATGTCTCAAGCTTGCTGTTTCTGCCATTCTTCTACCGCCCAGACTGTTGTTGATATCGAGACTGGTCCCACTGAGAAGCAGACTCTCGACATGGCCATGAAACTTGGATTCCAAGGCAAGGCTGTTGCTGACGCCTCGGAGCAGATGCAGAACCTGTATGAACTGTTTATGGATGTGGATGCTACGCAAGTTGAAATCAATCCATTTGGACTGACGCCTCAGAATCAAGGTAACCCCCCTTCCTGGCGCGAGGAACGCGTATGTGTTTTAAAAGACGCTCAAACCAAGTTTTTTTTGCATGACTGGAATTCAATAACTTCATAAACTGCTCTAGTTGTTTGTTTCGATGCCAAGATCTCGTTCGACGACAACGCAGCATTCAAGCATCCGGAGCTGCAGATGATGCGCGATACGACCGAGGAAAATCCACGAGAAGTCGAGGCTGAGGACTGTGGCCTAAACTACGTAGGCATGGAAGGAAACATTGGCTGTCTGGGTAATGAGCATAGTCATCTTCAAAATCGTTTGTGTTGTAATGACCTCATTTCAGAACCGTTGTCTGCCTTTGTCTGCTGCAGGAATACTGACGTTGACCTTCCACTTCTCTATAGTCAACGGTGCTGGTCTAGCCTTGGCAACAATGGACATTATAAAACTTCACGGGGCCTCTCCAGCGAACTTCCTGGACGTTGGTGGCGGCGTAACTACCACGCAAGTCCGTCAAGCATTCAAGATTTTAGCAGATGACAAAAATGTAAAGACCATCCTGGTGAATATCTTTGGAGGCATTGCCAGCTGCTTGACGATCGCTGAGGGCATGGTCACTGCTCTCACTGAAGGGCCCAAAATCAAGGTCCCCATCGTGGTGCGTCTGCAAGGAAATCAAGTCCAGGAGGCTAAAGAGTACCTGCGCAAATCGGGCTTGCCACTGACACTGAGAGACGATTTGGACGAGGCTGCTATCGCCAGTGTGCAGCTTGCAAGTGCATAAATATCCGTTTCTTTATACACACCAGTGTAAATAAATGTTAGCTTGCAAGTCGGTGCGCCAGGGACAGTCAGGTTGGTTGTAAAGAGTAGTGCTTGTCTTTCATCATATAGGTAAAGAGGTCGTCCCTAACTCAATAGACAAACGCATTGACCACCCATTTCCAGGGTCTCCATTTCACCTCTCCAGTGACAAGATCTACCCTCACTCCCACAAAACGCTCTCATTCGATTCTTGATGAAAAGAGAAAACATATTTATTGAACAGTTTACGACAAAACAACCCTTATGCTCAGGCGATTTTTGGGACAGAGAAAAGAAGCAATTCTAGAGAGCAATTTACTTCTTGCCACCGGCCTTCTGGGCGGCCTTGGTGACCTTGCCACCCTTGCCATCGGTCTTCTCGACAGACTTGATGACACCGACGGCGACGGTCTGACGCATGTCACGGACGGCGAAACGTCCGAGAGGGGGGTACTCCTGGAAGGACTCAACGCAGAGGGGCTTGGAGGGAACCATCTTGACGATGGCAGCATCACCAGACTTGATGAACTTGGGGAACTCCTCAATGGCCTTACCGGTACGACGATCAATCTTCTCGAGAATCTCGGCGAACTTGCAGGCAATGTGAGCGGTGTGGCAATCCAAGACGGGAGCGTATCCGTTGGAGACCTGACCGGGGTGGTTCAAGACAATAACCTGAGCGTTGAAGGAAGCAGCCTCCTTGGCGGGGTCGTTCTTGGAGTCAGAGCAGACGTTACCACGGCGAATATCCTTGACGGAGACGTTCTTGACGTTGAATCCAACGTTGTCACCGGGAATACCCTGCTCGAGGACTTCGTGATGCATCTCGACGGACTTGACTTCAGTGGTGACGTTGGAGGGGGCGAAGGTGACAACCATACCGGCCTTGATGATACCGGTCTCGACACGACCGACGGGAACTGTTCCGATACCACCGATCTTGTAGACATCCTGGAGGGGAAGACGGAGGGGCTTCTCGGTGGGGCGCGATGGGGGCTCGATGGCATCAATGGCCTCGAGAAGGGTCTTACCCTTGGTGGAACCAGCCTTGGTCTCCTTGGTCCATCCCTTGAACCAGGGCATGTTGGTGGACTCCTCCAACATGTTGTCTCCGTGCCATCCGGAGATGGGGACGAAAGCAACGGACTTGGGGTTGTAACCGACCTTCTTGACGAAGGTGGAGACCTCCTTGATGATCTCCTCGAAACGGTCCTGGGACCACTTGGTGGTGTCCATCTTGTTGACGGCAACGATGAGCTGCTTGACACCGAGGGTGAAAGCGAGAAGAGCGTGCTCACGGGTCTGACCATCCTTGGAGATACCAGCCTCGAACTCACCAGTACCACCGGCGATAATGAGAACGGCGCAATCGGCCTGGGAGGTACCAGTGATCATGTTCTTGATGAAATCACGATGTCCGGGGGCATCAATGACGGTGACGTAGTACTTGGGGGTCTCGAACTTCCAGAGGGCAATGTCGATGGTAATACCACGCTCACGCTCGGCCTTGAGCTTGTCAAGAACCCAGGCGTACTTGAAGGAACCCTTTCCGAGCTCGGCGGCCTCCTTCTCGAACTTCTCGATGGTACGCTTGTCAATACCACCGCACTTGTAGATCAAGTGACCGGTGGTGGTGGACTTTCCAGAATCGACGTGTCCGATAACGACGACGTTAACGTGAAGCTTCTCTTTTCCCATGCTGAAGAATAGCAAAAAGTGTTCAGGGGTTAGAAATCAGGTTTTGAGGTGGCAGTTGCTGTTGCGTATGCAAAAAAAAGAGGAGCTGAAGAAAAGGAGGCGTGGGTAATAAGCAAAGCAAAAACAAGGCGCAGTTCTGCTATGCAGCTGGTTTTGAAAGGAGGCACAGTCGATGACGATATCTACTTCAACGAGGAAATGAGACGCAGCAGCTGAATCTGAGAGCCAGGTGTGTTTACGAGAAAAAGTCCAGAGGTCCATCGATTCCAATGATGCCGTGGGTTCAGAAGTGGCAAGAAAAGAACAGTAAAAAAACCACCCCACCAACCAAGGACGCAGAGATGGCAAGCGGCCGTGGAAGGATGCAGGCGATTGAAGGATAGACGGCCGATGAGCAGATGGATGGAAGGGCAGATGGGTGGATGTGAATGCACCAGCGCCCCACTTGCGGCCCCTTTGAAAAATTTTCCCAGCTGTGTTTTTTTCTAGACTTACTTGTATAAAAAGTTTCGAGTGAAAGGGGTGGAAATCAGACAGCCTCGGCCGTAGGGGCAATTTATACAACACATGCCCCTTAAACGCATTGGACCATGTTTGAAAAAAAAAAAAAAAAAAAAAAAAAAAAAACTTTGATCTCCGAGCAAGAGGCAGACAGCCAACTAAGGAGGCCCAAAGAGGCCCAAAGGCGCTAAACGGTGTCATCATGGCCGTGGTACGCTTTCTATTTTAGACAATATCTCCTGACGCGAAAGGTCATGAAAGTGCTGAGTGTATTCAAGAAAGGGGCTGTCAAGGGGTGGGGTGGTGCAGCATCTATTTGTATGTTGATGGCAAAACTCCACCAACAAGGTCTGACTCGCCACTGGCCATGTGCAAGAACATCTGTGCCCAAGGCCCTCTTTTACACCGTTCCTTCCACTGTTCCACTGTGTATATGTGTATTTATTCCTATTTTTAACAGGATCCAGAGATCCAGCGCCCGTGCTGTCAGTATGAGAGATCACAACCGATTATACAATGGTCGAGACACCGGTGCCTCCGGTGATGGTGCTCGAGGCTGGAGTCTGGTGGCGAAGAGCGGCGACGGTGTACGACATGGCCCCAAAGGACAGCAACAAAGCAGAGACGACCTGGAGAGTTCGTCCACCAAGGCCAACAGCAAGCCACAGGATAATCGCGAAGATGATGTAGGCTGCCCCGCGGAAGTACGAATCCTGGAACTTTGTCAAAACATTGTCACTAATAAAAGTCGTTGTTATGGTTAATGTCAGTGAAGGCGCGCGCGTTTGATGACGAGCCATCCTCTGACAACTTACAACTTGGCACTTGTAGGGCAGCACTGTAGTGAAGAAACAAGATTATTTGAGTATTGTTGTTCTGTCGTTGTAAAATTAGCACCTGGGCCTATATTCGAATTGTCTTCTTACCTTCATGCAGAGAGGAATCTCAATAAAGACAAGGAGGAAGGCGATGATCCTGTATGCCACATGATAGAATCGTTAACCCTGACACTATCACGAAACATAAAAGCCGTTACCCTTGCTTCCACAATCCGTGGTCGACGCTTACCATCCCAAGATAGACCAGAGGAAGTGAAAGCTGAGAATGCCAAACAGAATCAAGCCTAGACAGATAGCGAAGGTGTTCAACGTAAGCATGCGTACAGTATTACACAAGGCATTGCACGTTTGAAAGTGATTAGAAGCTTGAAGATTTACTTACTCACGATTGACAGGAGGCCACACCTAAAAGCCCAAGAAAAAAGAGAGCGAAAGCGTTAGTTCAGCTTGGCAGAAACGTATACACCTCCACAGTGCTCGTTAGTGTCACGCCCATATCAATCGTGTCAAGGACCCCACCCAGAGTGAAGCGTGGGCCGTGTTAGTGAAGGTGGTTGGGTATTTAGTCTTGAACGTCGCAACCGTTGTGCTCGAAAAGTCGGTGCATTGCTTCGAGGAATTGGTTCACAGTGAACAAGTCCACCAAGTGACACCGCTGAGCATATGACACTAAATAGGGTGGCGATGAACGCCCTAACAGTGAAGCACTTGCCATTGGCCGTAGAGGGAGAAGTTCCCTGAGCGGAATTCATCGATGAGACCCATTGTTTAGAGGCGGAGTAGAGAAAAACGAGTTGCGGAGGAGTGAGTAAATGCTAACGCGTGCGAGATGAAGAAACGACGAGGTGCGTGTGTGTTGGAGTGAGAGGGGAAAGGTAGAAGGGAAAGAAAAGGAGCCCAGAAACAAAAAGAAGGAAAAAAAAAGGTGGTGAAGATGGGTGGCGATGAGGGCGGGCGGGAAAAGAGTCGGGCACAACAGAAACAAAAAAAAACGGTTTGGACACAGAAGCAGAACTGGCGTGATATGGATGATCTAAAGTACGGCGTTCCACCTGGTCTGGCTGTCATCGATGCCGTTATGGGCTGAAGAACTGCGGCATTTATCTGTCCATCCTCACATCCTCTTAGTTGCCACGGAGAGCAGTCATGAGATGTAAGCTACGGTAAGAATGTCGGCTTCGGCAACCGCCGACCAAGAAAGCACCAGGCAAGGAAACGCGGTTGCCTGAACGTGGCATGGGCTCACACCAACACAGGGGTGGCCAGCGGGAAGCTGAGAACCCTTAAGTGGCGTGACTTCCACATGCTTGAAAATAAACATCCTATTGTGCGCACGTTCACACAAAACCTGTCATTCCACGAGCTGACCCCTTTTTTTGCATCTCGACACTCATCGACATCACCAAACATCATGGACAAGCGAAGACAAGGTAATGATGGACAAACACTTTCTCATCGAGTGCCTGCTCACTTGGAAGCAGCTATTGTTCTCGCTCTCTTCGTTACATGATGGCAATGGCGATCCCACTCGAGTCAAGCAGGAGTACGAACAAGCTCAAGCATGCTAGCGGTCGAAAGACTCCTGGACTCGCCACACACATTGAGGGCGGGCACTAACTTGCGAATTTTGTGCACTGTGTTAGCCGTATTGAACGCCAAGAAGACTACGGCCCAGAAGAAGAAGAACACTCCACGAAAGTCGGTCCTCACCAACAGTAACAATCCGCCTAGTAACGTGAGTAGTCAGCAGGAATCAAAACTGACCTCCAACAGCAGTGCTGAACCCGAGGTGCTACCTTTATCAAACGGCAATATGGCCATGCATGACGCAAGTACTCCGTAAGTTGCTAGCTTTTACATGACAGTGTGGGTGCAGTCTTAAACGCATTGATCCACTTACCCACATTGCTCTTTGCTCCCGTCCTTAAGATCGCAGGGCAAGGATCGCGACAACGACGACGCATATTCACTCTACTCGGACGAGGAAGAGGACATGGAGGACTACAAACGAGGAGGATACCATTACATTTCTGTTGGCGATGTATTCCACGACGGCCGTTATGTGACGCTTCGGAAGCTTGGATGGGGTCACTTCTCCACAGTCTGGTTGGCCAGGGACACTGTGTAAGTCTCATGTCGGCGAGTTGCCTCGCTCTCAACCAATATGACACTCCAATCTCACAACTCGCATCCGCTCTCAATAGTATGAACCGCCACGTAGCGCTCAAGGTTGTCAAATCGGCATCGCATTACACAGAGACCGCAATCGATGAGATCAAGCTGTTGGAGAGGGTCGTTCAGGCGAACCCAGAGGCGCCTGGCAGGAAATATGTCGTCGAACTTCTGGATCACTTCATGCATCGTGGACCCAACGGCTCTCACGTCTGCATGGTGTTTGAGGTTCTAGGTGAGAACCTACTGAGTGTCATCAAGCGGTACCGCCACCAAGGCATTCCTATCCATCTGGTTCGACAGATCATACATCAAGTGTTGATGGGACTCGACTATATGCACCGGGAATGCGGCATTATTCATACGGACCTGAAGCCAGAAAACGTACTTGTCTGTGTGGAGGATGTGGAACAGGTTGTCAAAGGTCTTATTGGCGATTTGGATTACTCTGACCCTGCTGCTTTGGCGAAGGCAGGCCGCACAGCGAAAGCCAAGATCGTCGGTAGCAAACCGTTGACGCATGGATCAAAAGGATCGCAATCGGAAAGTGAACTTGCCAGTGCAGCATCGCCCAACACCAACTCAACCTCCACACCCTTTAACACTCTGACGAAAAACCAAAAGAAGAAGCTGCGACAAAAGCTCAACAAGCAATCAGGTCACCCCGCCGGCGATGAGGACTCCGAGAGTGCCCTTGACGATAAGCCCATGACGACGTAAGTGGGGCGGCACTGTCGTTTATTATTTGCTTTTTAATATCGGATCAACGTGTGCTTTAACTTACACCCTTTTCCCGAGTTTAGTGCAAACTTAGAGAGAACCATGAGCGACATCAAGCTGGACACCAAAGCAGAGTCGACTGCAGACACAAGCGAGCGCATCCCTGCCCCTAAGCTGTCAACACCACGAAGCATTACAGTCAAGATTGCAGATCTCGGAAATGCATGCTGGGAAAACCACCATTTTACAAACGACATCCAGACGCGGCAGTACCGATCGCCCGAGGTTATCCTCGGTGCTAAATGGGGACCAAGCACGGACGTCTGGAGCGTGGCATGCATGGCTTTTGAGCTGATCACTAGCGACTATCTCTTTGATCCACAGAGCGGTGCTTCATATAGCAAGGACGACGGTATGCACCCCTCTCATCTCATCGGTCCATTCTGCTTCGCCTTTTATTTTGGTATCTTGTAGAGCTCCTTCTCACTCACTTTCACCTACTCATCCGGAACTTAGACCATATGGCGCAGATAATTGAGTTGATGGGCAACTTTCCCAAGAAGCTGGCTCTGAGCGGAAAGTACTCTCAAGAGTTGTTTAACCGCAAGGGCGAGCTCCGTCACATCCACAAGTTGCGCATGTGGCCATTGCAGGATGTGATCCATGAAAAATACCTGATGCCTCGGGCGGATGCCGACCATTTGGCGGACTTTCTCGGACGAATGCTGCTTCTGGATCCTCAGTTGCGCGCATGTGCACAGGAAATGTCCCAACACTCTTGGTTGTTTGTAAAAGATCCTATCGAGGAGGAAAGCGGCGACAGAGGCGACTTCCAGATTAGCATGGCGACAAAGGGAGAGGGAGACCGCGAGTATGCAGGAAAAAGTCCCTCCGGTGGGCGCGAATCAAAGACAACTGATGAGGAGGAGGCGAACTTGTCAGATCACGTCATGGATGGATGCGAGAACTGAGGGTTCTGTTAGTGAAATGGTAACGTCTCTAATAAAACGCATCCAGACCGCAGTTGTGACAATCGCAGGATACCGATGCGAAACGAGAGTATAAACTGGGATGGTGTCCGAAGCCCGAGTTGGCCGCCAAGGAGCTTCGATGTCCGGAGCGTCATCTTTTGTCGGATACTGTATAAAAATGTCCTGGTATTGGTCTGTGCTTCCCAATATGTATTAGAAATCGTAATTCGAGTCCAAAAAAAATTACTCAGCTCTAATGGACTGCCCCCAAAAAAAATGCTCACCCATTTTTCTTCAGGCACACAGGCCTGTGCGACAGGTGGATGACCACAATACTCTTGACAAAGCATATATCCACGTCCGAAAATCGCTGTGCGTTCCCGCCCCTGCCAAGTGTTCGATGGCACCTGTTTATCGCAGTGTCACCCACCCGCCGAATCATCGAGTCCGACTATGTCCAACTGTACTCTAGCGCCTCACCCATCAGGATGTCAGATGGCGGAGATCTACTCTCAGTCTCCACACTCTCTCATGCACTACCTCTCCGACTCCAACTGAATGTCTGGTGCTCAAAGCAGCATGAGTTCTCCTGCGCTTTCTAAGACGTAGTCGATATTGAATTGACGTTGTGAGGCAGCAAGGCTTTACTAACGGCTATCACACTGTGCAACCACGCCTGTGAAAACGTAGAATGTGATTGACAAAACAGAACAACATACGGCTTTGCGGGACAGGGAGACCCAGGGGGCAGTCATGTAGATAGATAGACTGGCCCGAGCTGAGGCTGACAGTGCATGAAGGAGAAAGACAGACATCATTGACTTCACTCAGCTGTACTGTCGTCAGAGATAATCATCTTAAACTGCACGTTCGACCAAAGAGGCAATTCTGCTGAGCAAGCATGAACAAATGGACATGTCAAAGGGCGCTGTGTAATAGCACGCCCTGGCAAGCATTACACAACCAACACTTGGCAAGAACGCACCGGCCTTTAGTGATGGTGTTGAGCGCTGGGCCAGTCAATCGTCTCGGGCGTTTGCGTGCCAAACTGCCTATCTCAACTAGGTTTGTAAGACAAGACTTGGCCTTTCAATTTTTTTTACATTGTTTTTTATGGGGCGTTCTTTCACGGCCAGGTATATAAACCCGAAGGTGCCAGACTTTTCTTCTACTTCTCCTTTCTTTCACCACCATCTCACCTTCGCCTCTCACCTTTTGGTACCGCCTCGTTCGCACTCTGGCTCGATCGCTCGTAGTACTCTGTTACTCGTCATCCTTGGTGAAACACTGCAGCAACTCCTCCTTGTACACCGTCGACTTCAAACAACCCGCACTCCGGATCGAATAGTCCAGCAACACAGGACACACAGCGATGGCAACTCCTCTCCCCCCCTCCTTCGTCGTCCCTGCGACACAGACGGAGACCCGTAGAGATCCTCTCCAGCACGAGGAACTGCCCCCTCTCTTCCCCGAGAAAATCACCATCTACAACATCTGGAGATATCTTGACTACAAGCATGTTTTCGGTCTGGGGCTGACGCCTTTGATCGCACTCTACGGTCTCTTGACGACCGAGATCCAGACGAAGACGCTGATCTGGTCCATCATCTACTACTATGCTACGGGACTCGGCATCACAGCAGGCAAGTAACTTTCCTTGTGCACCACCGGCTCTTAAAAAAATGGCCGATTGCAGAATGTTGGGGTCTGAGCTTTATATCGTAATACCTTTTGCGGCGCTTGAATTGTTTGCTAACATTGAACCCCCCACAAATTTCATATTCTCGTCAATGCAGGATATCATCGACTCTGGGCCCATCGTGCCTACAATGCAGGACCTGCCATGAGCTTCGTGCTCGCATTGCTCGGCGCCGGTGCTGTTGAAGGATCCATCAAGTGGTGGTCCCGCGGCCACCGTGCTCACCATCGCTGGACCGATACCGAGAAGGACCCCTACAGTGCTCACCGCGGACTCTTCTTCTCGCATATTGGCTGGATGCTAATCAAGCGCCCTGGATGGAAGATCGGCCATGCCGATGTCGACGACCTCAACAAGAGCAAACTCGTTCAGTGGCAGCACAAGAACTACCTTCCTCTTGTTCTCATTATGGGCGTTGTCTTCCCCACTGTTGTCGCTGGACTCGGCTGGGGCGACTGGCGCGGAGGCTACTTCTTTGCTGCTATTCTTCGTCTTGTCTTTGTTCACCACGCCACTTTCTGTGTCAACTCACTGGCTCACTGGCTCGGTGATGGACCCTTTGATGACCGTCACTCTCCCCGCGACCACTTTATCACCGCCTTCGTCACTTTGGGAGAGGGCTACCACAACTTCCACCACCAGTTCCCCCAGGACTACCGCAACGCTATCCGTTTTTACCAGTACGACCCTACCAAGTGGGTCATTGCCCTCTGTGCTTTCTTTGGCCTCGCTACTCACCTCAAGACCTTCCCTGAGAACGAAGTCCGCAAGGGTCAGCTCCAGATGATCGAGAAGCGTGTCTTGGAGAAGAAGACCAAGCTCCAGTGGGGCACCCCCATTGCTGATCTGCCCATCCTGAGCTTTGAAGACTTCCAGCATGCCTGCAAGAACGACAACAAGAAGTGGATCCTCCTGGAGGGTGTCGTCTATGATGTTGCCGACTTTATGACCGAGCACCCTGGTGGTGAGAAGTACATCAAGATGGGCGTTGGCAAGGACATGACCGCAGCCTTCAATGGCGGTATGTACGATCACAGCAACGCCGCGCGCAACTTGCTGAGCCTGATGCGCGTCGCCGTCGTTGAGTTTGGAGGTGAAGTCGAGGCCCAGAAGAAGAACCCCTCGATGCCCATCTACGGCACTGACCACGCCAAGGCCGAATAGACGGCGATCGGCTTGGCCCCTGTGCTCATACACCACTATACCTTCACCCTCACTTGAGTATTCTTTGTTAGTTCTACATTTCACATCGTCTCCCTTGCAGCTATTCATGACCATATAGCTCACTCCTTGTACCATTCCATCCTCCTCCCCTGCATCCTGTAATAAACGCTCCTGTTTTTTTCTACTTTACTTCTACGCACCATGTGACCAATATAAGCTTGGGGTACAAACACAACCCGGAGACCTCGACAATCTTTCACCCTCATTCCTTTGCTCCTCTAGATTTCCATTCACCTCTTGAATTCATCTCTCATTCACCATGGCAGTAATGGCCTCGCAATTAAAAAACACTATCCGAGTAGCCCTTCTGGTATGCGGTACACCAGTCGCTCCAGTTGCTGAGAGCTTTGGGGAATACCCAGCCATCTTCAAAAGTCTGCTCACTGCCGGACTGGACAAGCTGAAGCAGCAGGGTCTTGCGGAACCTAACTCCGAGCTGGTTCTTGAGGGATTCGATGTCCGCGAAGACAAGTATCCTGAACGACTCGCGGATTGGGATGCTATCCTTATATCAGGAAGTGGTATGCCCCTCTCCCCGCACGCACACACACACACACCTCTGTGCAACCCGATAATATTTTGGGCGTACCGATGGCTCATACTTTGTGCGAACGACCTCAATGTTACGACTAGCTTCGAACGCCTATGACGATCTCCCATGGATCAATAAGCTGGTCCAATTTGTCCAGCAACTACCCAGAGACAAGGATGCGCCCAAGCTTATCGGTATCTGCTTTGGCCACCAGATCATTGGAAGAGCCTACAATGCAAGAGTGAGCAAGAGCGAGCGCGGATGGGAGGTAACGGATTAAAGCTTCTCAGACATGTGGTTCTGTTGGCGTTCACTCTCGGCCTGGCACTAAGACCTCTCAACTCCTATAGCTGGGCTGGACCTCAACGCAACTCACCGACGCAGGCAACAAGTTTTGGCAGGACAGTATCATGGTAACAGCCCGTTGCATCTACAACAAACAACGTGCATATCTGTACCATTGACTGTCTGACAACTTGCTTACTTACCTTCTATTAGAGGATCCAAGAGCTCCATCAAGACGTTGTACATGATGTACCACAAGGATTCACGCTCCTTGCTTCTACAGCGCACACTATGAACCAGTCCATGATCTCGGATGATGGGAAGATTGTCACCTTGCAGGGCCATCCAGAGTTTACTGGACCAATTATGAGGGCCTTTATCCAATTCAGAACCGCCAACGGCACCTTCAGCAAAGAGCTCTCCGATGCATCGATGAAGGTCGTGGATAACCCCCTGGACAACGTCAACGCCGCTGCTCGAATTTGCCTCTTCGCACTTTTGGCCTGAGCCGCAAGAAGGCAGGCAGGCATTGATGACGAAATAGAATTAGAACGAATCGCTTAAAGTGCGGGAATCAACACACAAAACTATTGGCCCAATGAAAATTATATCGTTCTCTTTTTTGCCGCATATTTTCCAACATGAGCTCGTTCGAGAAAGTAATGAGAAAAACAAACCTCGTCGACAGTGCATTGGGCCAAGGACCAAGGACAGGAAAGGAGGCAGACACGGAATCAATTATGAATCGAGATGGACATGAACCATAGGATCATCCTGAACCTTTGATCATACATCCCTACATCGATCGGCCGTCAAAACCTTGCAGAGAGGTGAATCTGACCCTACCTCCCTGGAATTCAACATTCGCCAACTGTCACCAATGACATTATCAATGCTCCTCGGGATTGATCAAAGGATCGAAATCATCATTGAGGAACGGACATCATCACCTGCTGGTCAATGATCATTTTCATTCGCAATTCTCAATTTGAATGCTGGCCAGGCGACCGATCATCCTCAACATTCCACATTCAGAACATAAGGATGTTATGAATCAGCAATAAGCGATAGTGGTCCATATTGCAGGGATCAGCTTCATCTCAGTCAACCCATCTCTTCATCGACGGCGTCAGGGACTTGATCCCATTGCACACTTGCCCAGTCAAACCAGGTTTTTAACCAACAATACTGCTTGTTTGAATAGGTGGTTGTCATCGACGGTAAGGGCCACCTTTTGGGTCGCCTTGCCTCCATTGTTGCTAAGCAGGCCCTCACCGGTCAGCGTGTCGTCGTCGTCCGCTGCGAGGAGTTGAACGTCTCTGGCTCGTTCTTCCGTAACAAGCGTAAGTTGTTGATATGGGGCTATCTTTTCCTCGCCCATTTTTCCTTTGTTGGAAAGCCATTGGGCCGGGAGCATCGAATACTGGAAATCGAGGCAGCTGCATTGATCCAGGAACAGTGAAAGGACACTGTATACATCACCACCCTCTGCCAAAACGATCTGGAGGCATGCAGTAGATGGGTTCTCGGTATCACCCTGCCACGGGAAGAGATGGCGTATATTCTATTGCACATTGGAGGAAGGCTGCAACAAATGGAACAAGGGACTTTTCGCTATTGGTACCAGAGGAAGCATTGGTCTAACAATAGTTTATCTTTCCAATGCCCATATTTTGCTGCTCTGCTGCCTTACAGTGAAGTACCACGCTTTCCTCCGCAAGCGTTGCGTCGTCAACCCCGCTCGTGGTTCGTTCCATTTCCGCGCCCCCTCCCGCATCTTCTACCGTGCTATCCGCGGAATGATCCCCCACAAGACTGCCCGTGGTGCCGCTGCTCTTGACCGCATCAAGCTCTTCGAGGGTGTCCCCCCACCATACGACCGCATGAAGCGCATGGTCGTTCCCTCGGCCCTTCGCGTCCTCAAGCTCAAGCCCGGCCGCAAGTACTGCACCATCAAGCGTGTCTCGCACGAGGTCGGCTGGAAGTACAACGACGTTGTCGCCAACCTCGAGGAGAAGCGCAAGGTCAAGTCCAAGGCTTTCTACGAGCGCAAGAAGGCTATTGCCAACGTTCGTGCCAAGGCTGTCACCGCCAAGGCCTCCGAGTTGACTGCCGTCCAGGAGAAGATCGCCGCTCTTGGTTACTAAATTTTTCCTCATTAGAGCGGTTGCTTCTGCGAATACTCTACTGAACTGAACAAAATAAGAAAACAACAATTAAAAAATGAGTTGATTGCTTTTTGCTTGGAAAAAAAGAGTAGAGGAAAATATATCCATGTCTTCTGGCCCATGATGTCCTGTCCTGTGCGCTGCTACACGGCATTTATCTTGCCATATGTGTATCTACAACCGAAGGCTTTCATGCCTCTTATATTCGTTTTAGGACTTCCTGAACATGCTGATCATGAATATTCAACTTTATTGAGGAGGAGTCCACGGACGCTGCCCAACGGTAACTATCTTCCTCGGGCATCTACGCTGCTGAAGACTGAAAGATCACAGGCTTACAGGAACCAGTTGAGTTTTCCTTACATACACTAAGCCACCCATTAAAAAGGTAAAAGACTTTTTGTTTTGGTGAATCTACTCCTTCTCGCACTACTCACATCCCATTCCTCAACATCATGCCACCAAAGAAGGCCACCACCGAAGAGAAGATCCTTCTGGGTCGCCCCTCCAACAACTTGAAGATTGGAGTTGTCGGTCTTCCCAACGTTGGGTATCTATCGCTTCCAATTTTTGTCTGTTCGCGAGAGCAAGAAGGACGACAGACGCTCGCAACCTTGGCTCTGTCGTAGTGTCCCATGGATACGCACTGACACTCTTCAACTGCGCCCTGATTTTCTTGACTGCGTCGTCGCATCTCCCCCTGATAGAAAGTCCACCTTCTTCAACGCCATCACCAACTCCTCCGCCCCTGCAGAGAACTTCCCTTTCTGCACAATCGGTACGGGGACAACAGCCTGATCTAGTGCAAAGCATGAAGCGCCGTTCTGTCTTTGATACATTTGACCCTGCGATCCTTGTCAACGCCCAGACTCACGCCGCTTGAATCCTGTTCATTTCATCATTCATAGACCCCGAGGAGTCTCGTGTTGCTGTTCCTGATGAGCGTCTTGATGTAAAGCCTTATTTTTCTGGTGGTTTCTCTCGTGTCACCTCAGGATATGACATCGTGGACTGGACAAGGATGTATACTCACAACTTCATGCTGTGTACTTTATATTGCCGGTGAAACAGATTCTCATGGAGAAGTACAAGTCGAGCACCAAGATCCCTGCTTGGTTGACGGTCATTGATATCGCTGGTTTGGTGAAGGGTGCCTCAGCCGGAGAGGGTCTTGGAAACGCTTTCTTGTCTCACGTCCGTGCTGTCGATGCCATCTTCCACGTCTGCCGTGCGTTCGACGAGGTTGATGTTATCCACGTCGATGGTGAGGTGAACCCCATCAAGGATCTCGAGGTCATCCACCACGAGCTCCGTCTCAAGGATGAGGAGTTCATCCGCACTGCCATCGCCGAGTTGAAGAAGACCATGGGCAAGTTGGGATCCAACAACACCGCCCCTGAGCGTGCTCGTCAGGCTGAGATGGCTATTCTCGAGAAGGTCTTGAAGATGGTTTCTGAGGATCACAAGGACGTTCGCTGCGGTGATTGGAACAACAAGGAGGTCGAGGTCATCAACCCCTTGATGTTGCTCACTGCTAAGCCCGTCATCTACCTGGTTAACTTGAGCGAGACCGACTTTATTCGCAAGAAGAACAAGTGGCTCGCCAAGATCCACGCCTGGGTCCAGAACAACAACCCTGGTGATGTTCTCATTCCTTTCTCAGGAGAGCTCGAGAGCAGAGTAAGCGGCCAACAAATCGAGTGTTCTGTTATTCACCATGAAACTGTTCTGCAGTCATATTGAACACTGTTCTGTGCTGTTCTAGATCTCCGAGATGGATGAGGCTGCTCGTGAGGAGGAGTTGAAGAAGATCGGCACTCAGTCTTCTTTGCCCAAGATTGTCGTCTCTGGATACAGTGCCCTGAACCTCATCTACTACTTCACTGCTGGACCCATGGAGGTAGGCTTCATTGCTTCGACTATGTTTTTATATGCACTATTGTACATTTCTCGTTTGAAGCTTGGGGGATTGGATCCTAGTTTGCTTATACAAAATATCACATCCATAATTTGCTCCACCATAGTCGAGATGCTGGACCATCCGTAAGGGTACCAAAGCCCCTCAGGCTGCCGGAGTTATCCACACCGATTTCGAGCGCGGCTTTATTATGGCTGAAACCATGAAATTCGACGATCTCAAGGAGCTCGGTAACGAAGCCGCTGTCAAGGCTGCTGGAAAGTACATGCAGAAGGGTCGCGAATACATTGTCCAGGATGGTGATATTATCCACTTCAAGTTCAACGTCACTGCCCAGCCCAAGAAGAAGTAAAGTAGCATCCGTTCCCTCTTTATCAACTCCTCCCTTCCATTGTTAGAAACGCTGTCGTATCACCCTTTTTTTTTTTTTGTCAAAAGAGAAATAAACAACACCATCATCAGGCAAATTGTTCCGGTCGCGTATAGTAAACTTTCCAGTGCGAGTAAAGAATCAAAGAATCCATAGATGCAGAGACAAGTGTGCGAATTTGGGGGCTATGTTTAGTCAAAGAGAACTGCTTTCGCTTCCAAATTCATGGTCAGTCTATATCTACCCTTCATGTGGATGAACACTTGGAGTGCTACACTATCAAACACCCTTCAGGTCCAGTATCGCCATGCAGGGTGATCATCGCACAACTCCTCGCCTTCAGCTTCACGGGCGAATTCTTCGGGCGTCAGGCGATCTCGTCGCCGGTTCTCTCTTGCTAGCAAGAACTTGGTTGTCAAAATCAAGCACACTGAAAATCCCAGCAGGCCGGCGCATAGGGCATGACCACGGACATATCCATTAGCAGCATCGGCTTCTCTATACACCTGTCCTCCAATGGCACCACCGATATTGCCAAATGCGATAATGGCACCCGTTGCAACTCCTCGTTTGGTGTGCCCTCCAATATTGGAGGTGAACCAGCTCACCTGTGAAAAAAAGAAAAGAAAAAAACATATCCACCAAATGGCAAGGGTTAGTGATGGGACAGTGAGGTGGGACCTTGACAGTGGGCCTCTTGTATGTAGGAAATTTTACCATGGGCGGCACAGCCGCAAAGTTTCCGATAGTCGTAATTGTCAAGCATATGTAGCGAACCGCGGTGGAGCTCTTTTTGGAGCAAATTAGAAGAATGTACCCCACACAGGCGGTACCTGTGGGAATTGCAAAGTGGATGCCTCGCTCCTTGTGGTAATCAGACGAGAACGCGCAAAGCAAGGTGCAAACGCATGCAATCAGGTATGCAGGGACCGTGAGAAGCTGCGTTTCGAGTGGACTGCAGCCAGAGAGAGAGAGAGAAGCCTCAGTATGGGGAAAATGCGTTCAAAGTTCAGATTTGAACTATCAAAAACACGCGCGTTTATCAGGAACAAAAGAAGATTATACTCACTCCAAGTCGAATCCTAGAACAATGCTCGGCAGGAAGAACGCCAGAGAGTAAAGTGGGATGGTGCTCAGAATATACATCATCATATGGAGGTAGGTCTTGTAGTCCTTGAACACCATCCTGAACTCCCGCCAGGAGAATCGGGTCTGGTTGGCTGGTCCTGCGTCGATCTTGAGTCTCATCACTGTCAGATCCCTCTCTTCCTGGGTCAAAAACTTGGCATTATGAGGAAAGTCGGGCAGGAGCCATAGCACAACGCTCGACAAAAGAACAGTCGGCAGTCCTTCAAGCAGAAAGATCCACTGCCAGCCTGTGTGGAAGGGTGCCAAAATGAACATGAGAAAGAGTGAGAGAAAAAACGATCAGCCATGATAAACGGAAAAAAAAATGAGGCCACCCAAGCTACTTTTCTTACCATGAAGTCCGCGGATGCCATCCATCTGCTGAATTCCATAGGCCAACGCACCCCCAAAAGCACCGGCTAACGTCGCCGTGCTAAAGAAGAACCCATTCCGAATCGCCTGCTCGTCCCTGGTATACCAAAGCGAAAACAGGTAGACAACGCCTGGGAACAGGCCACTTTCGGCCACGCCCAAAAAAAACCGTGCAATAAGCAATCCCGTAGCACTCTGGACCGCCGACATACACATCATGATGCCACCCCAGGAGACCATCACGAACGAGAGCCAGAACCTAGGTCCGACCACTTTAAGGCACATATTGGATGGCACTTCAAAGATGACATATCTTTTGCGTTTTGAAGGAGAGCAACGTAAGGGTGAGGGCGACAAAAAAGGGGTGAGGGGTGAGGTAAAAGTGTTAGGCCACGACTGGGTTTCTAGATAATAACGAGCCAATACGCAGACATTCATGATAAAGCACAAGTACCATCGCCATATGCGTACCCAATAAAGAAGATAGATAGTGACCAGTTATATTCGCTTGGAGTGAGTTGAAGATCGGCCTCGAGTCCTCCAACCTTGGCATTTCCTACACAGCGAGGTTGAAACGAACACACGAGCATAAGGATCGAAGAATGCTGTGTTTTTTTGTTTATGAATATATATATGACATAATGGACCCTGTTTATACTCATACATACCAATGTTGACACGGTCGAGGAAAGCGCAGAGGTAAAGCACAGAGACCAAAGGCACGAGTCGCCGATCGATTTTCGCCTTCAGTTTCTTGATGGCGACCGGATCAACGTCTACAAGCGATGACGTCTCGGCATCGGGAGTGGTGTCGTAATACGGGACAGAAGGTCTTTTCTCGGGTTGTTCTTTGGAAATGGTGTGTGCAGAGCCGGGGTCTGAAACAACCTTTGTCATGTCGTAGCCATTGGAGGGTTGTTGGTCAGCACCCTCTGGGCTCGAGAGAGTCATACTCTTTTTTTTTTTGTTTCTGCTGGATATGTGTGCGAGGAGAGTTACTGTACAGGGTTGGAGACGAGTTGGACAAGAAATGAGAGAAAGAAAGGGGGATAGAGTGGGGAAGAGGACACAACGTGCGATGGCGATAAAAGATGAGTGGGGAGGAAAGGAGACTACAATGCCTAACATGTGGACAATTCGCCCTTTTTTAAGGCTGGCTCTAGCGTCCCTCCCCTTTCATGTGCCAAGTTTGTGTTTTTTTTCCCAAGACTCCTTACGTCCCAGTCATAGAAAACGCTATGGTATTTGGACAGTTACAAGGGGAAGTAGGCGGAAGTCTCCTGTCCTTGCTGGACCTTGAATGTTTTGTGGGACTTCAGGGACACGACTCACGGATGCCACTCCCCATTTCTGGTGATAGTGAGATCTCTGAACCTCGCTGGCTACGATGGGATCTCCAAACGTCCCTGGCCATGATGGGAATATTGGAAGGACAATCTGCTATTCAAGAAACCTGCAGACGACCAGTAGAGCCGTGTCCAACTGACCAGTCATATCTTAACTGGTAATTTCAACCCTCTCTTCAAAACGGCAAAACGGTGGTACCTCTTGTACCGTACAAAGGGACATTCACGCTTGGGATTGCAAATGGCGCAAGGTCCAAACGCGCTCTGACGCGTCAAGTGACTTGCTACGTGTTGTAGCCTCCTACTTGTCTCTCACCACACATGCCGCCTTAGCCAGCAAACCCACACGGAAAGAATCATCAAGCGAACCGCACATCGAAGGCTACTAGCCAATACGAGGTCCTCTACATCAACAACAACTTCCCATATCTCGACGTCAGCTTCAGGACCGCCTTCAGCCTCGACATCTTCGCCAGTCTCGGCCACGACCCCAACTGCAATCTCGGTTTTGGCGGCAGGAATCCACCGTTCTAAAGATGTTGTCGTGTACATCCCTGTAGTCAAGGACGTCAGCTTGGAGACCCTTCCAACGGATCAACAGCTTCGTCAAAACAACGAGTGCAGAGAGATCTCAACAGAACCAGAAGACGACCACAAGGCTGCTAAAACCGACGATGAAGATTGGTCGAACCCCTCCAGGAAGACCTGGGACGAGCTTCAAAATCATATGCAGTCAGCAGCAGCATTTAGCACACCATCCATTCGACCTTACATTGGAGCCTCTCGCACAACTAACTTTCGCAAAAAGCAAACCCGAAAGAAGACGTTCAAGGGAACTTCTAGTCTCTTTTCCTTTGGATTAACACGATCAAAAATAGGCGGCAACGTCGTGCCGGGTGATGTAGGATACGAGGAATGAACCAGATCTGTCAAAAAGAACTACAGCAGTTAGCAAATTGAAGCTGACAAGAGAGTAATGGACAGTGGCGTAAATATGTTTGTCAAATCTGTCTACAGATGAGATATATCTACTCTCCCTCCAGGAACTCGTCGTAGTACTTGTCTACGAAACTATGTTGCTAAGCCGTTGCCTGAAAGATCCATTCTCGAATATAGGGACATTTAATGCACTGGTACATGTAAACCACAGCGTCGACGAGATTGTGGGCCACACAGAGTTCTCCAGGAGCAAAGAGGTGCGAGCATCAGGTGTTTATAAGTTAGCAAAGGTAGCAATATGGTGACAGCAAGGGCATAGAGCAAGGTGACACCCAGAGCGATGGTCCATCTAACAAAGCGGTTCTTTGGTACTGCCGAGAACGCTTCCGATACCATGACACCTCCGCTCTTGGAATTCAGAATCAGAGGGGCCGCACTGTTTCGTGTGATCAGAATTTGAGGACCCGGACAAGGACATTGGAGAAGGCGCAGCGGAACGACGAATGTATCTGCGAGGATCCGATGGGTTAGAGGTCAGAGGGTGGTAGCAAGGAGCTGGACTGAGGCACTGACGGCATAAGCGAGACGGGTGAGGAGAGACAGTCTATACCTCCCGAAGTTTTGAAAGGATTGTTAGGTACATGCATCCACCTGCATGTTGGACACGCTCTACATGAACATACTTCAAGAGAGAGAGAGAGAGAGAGAGAGAGAGAGCCGAGCCTGCAACCGAGATGATTACCTCTGCTGTACTTGTACAGGAGAATGAGAAGGGTCGTAGGCGTATGATCGTAGATAAAAGCAAGGTCAAGCAAAGGTCGAGGATGCGACGGTAGAATGAAAGCTGGAGGAGACAAGAGTAAAAGCGTAGTATAGAGCCACGCAGAACAAGGGTGTCGCGAATGTCCTTCATCCGAGTCAAACTGAGGCTTGGTCGAACAAAGGAGGCAATGAGGCGGACTGACACTGCACAAACGATGTGTTAGGAGCGCTAGAGACGGAGCAGCGCTACCTGGCGAGAGTCGCTTGGAGGGCGTCTCTTTGCTGCTCACACGAGCACGAACCACACGGACACTTGTCCTCGTGGATGGTTGGAATGAAAAGAGCGGCAACAAAGGGTCCTACTGTGTGGCAGTGCCGCCTTGTTCTGTGGGCCTTGAGAGCTGAGCACCTCGTCCGACGAGCTGAGCACCTCGTCCGAGGCGGAATGCAATGTTGCGACAAACCTACTGTACGTGTTTTACGTGGCACAACGAGAGCAAGGATACATGTACGGTGGAGTAGATTGACCATGATGACTAAACTTGATCCAGAAACACCAGTGGGCCTCTTGAAGACATCGAGTGTCGCTGCATCGTTGCTGACTGACGCTGGATCCTTCATCCACGCTGTCTCTCAGTCACTGGGGTTGTTCATCCATCGATCGTAAAGACATCAAGGTTTGATTTCGCAGAACCTTGTCGGGGGTCGCTCGTGCCAGCTCGCAGCAGTGCCCCAGGGCGAACGCCTTCTCTTTTTTCTGGAACAACGTGTAGACTGCAGTAGTGGGACAGCAATACATGTCATTGACATCCCGCTGAGAGAAGAAGGAAGGACGGGAAGGGGCATTGCATGCGTCCCAGCGAGGAAACCACAGCGGCAGTCGGAGGCTGCATGCGATATTGCCGTGGGATCGACAGCGACAGGGACGCCCATGGCAGCTCGAGAGCGTTGCATATGTCTTTTCTTTTGCACACAAACACAGAGAACGAGGAGCGAGCGCCTTCTGGAATGAGCCGCAGATGATATTGAGAGACAGCTCCACGTATCCCTCAGACAAAGCATACAGTATCAAATCACTTCATATCGCCACTGTATTTGCAGCTTCATTCTCCGTTTGCTCTCGATCTCTCGCTCCTCTCCATCGCACCTTCTGCATTCCATCCCTCATTCCATCGGCCACCGTCGTACTGTACCGTCGTGCTGCAGAGAGAAGGACAGCGAGACAAGCAAGAGACCGATTGCGCCGAGGTGAGAACATATCCCCCATAATCCCCCATATCCCCCATATCCCCCATATCCTCCAGACCCTCCTCCAGCCTTCCCGACCCGCCCTCCTTTTCCTCTTGGTCTCGTACGCTTTGCTGTCCCCTTTCGCTCCTTGACCACAACACACGAGGCAGAGAGGGACAGGCGTGTTGACCAGAGCCACTCTTTGTCATTATTGTGCCCCTTTTGATCCTATTGCCCAAGCACCGTCTTATATTTATTGTCTGTTTGAGTGCACTGTTGCCCCCTTTGTCCTCATCGAGATCATTCTACTTGCCTGTGTCGCTGATCACCCACCCCCCCGTCTCCGCTTCTCTTACTCACTCTTCTCTTACTTACTCTTCTCTTTCTCAAACTCTCTCGTTCTCACTCTCACTCACTCTCACTCACTCACTCACTCTCTCTCTCTCTTGCACTCTTCCTCTGCAACAGCTGCACCATCGGAACCACAAAGTCGCACACACAAGCACACACACAAGCACACACACACGCTCGCAAACACCCTGGGGCCACAGCTGTCCTGATTACACAACGCGCGCGCTTGCCTCTGGCAGAGTACACCCCCTTCCCCATCTCGTCGCCTTTTGCTCCTCTTGACTCCACACCTGCACACACACGCTCCACCATGGCGGCTATCGACAGCAGCAATACCCCCACCACAGGCGCCTCGGCCGAGGACGAATCGATCCTCTCCTTCCTCACCACCGACTTTCTCGAATCCCAGACCACCAGCGCTGCCACCTTCGACTCGACACAGTTCTTCGACACCCTGCAGGACGATCACCCGCTCAAATACCATGATCTGCTCCACCCGCCGTCCCCGCCCACCTCCGTCGGTACCTTCTCAGAATCCTCTGGCTCGCCTCAACACAGCAACATGGACTCGTGCGATGAAGGATCGTCGTCGGATGTGCCCATGGACAGCAATCCCCTTGAATATTGGCAATATGTCTATTCGGATCTAGATCAATCCAACGCCCCTTTTCCTATTCTTAATGATCCTGCCCAGCAGCAACAGCAGCAACAGCAGCAGCTCCAGCCTGGTGCTTGGCCACTTCTTGCCAATGTCGACTCTTCTCTCTTGCAGTCCTCCTCGGTCGTACCCAACTTTGCTGCCGCAAGTCTCTTTGAGAGCAGCAGCGGCGCCGGCGAACCCAATGTGCCCACGCCAAATAGCACTAGCAAGACAGGCAATAATAGCAAGCGCAGCCATGGAACAGGGCCCAGTGCGCCGCCTTCGCCTGTCTCGTCCGTCAAGGCGGAGAAGAAATTAAAGCGGGCCAAGAAACAGGCGCCCGCACCGTCTCATCCAGCTCTACTGCCTTTGGCGCCGTTGAAACCTCTGGTTTCCCTGGCGCCGCAGCCTACGCCGCCCTCGCCCCCAGTCTCCGTCCACGACTCCTTCATCAAGCAGTCGCCGCCTCTCTCGCCCTGCATCATGCCGGCGCCCTCAGCGACGAGTGCTGGCGCAGGCGGCCTCCAGGCTCGACGACCCTCCATCATCCCGGCTCTGACACCCAGCCTGGCGCGGTCCAATCCAGTCATTGTCAAGTCGACGTTGGTCCCTGACGAGAAGCCCCAGTCGGAGGCTGTCATGACTGCACAAGCCAAGAGGCAGGAGCGCCTGATCAAGAACCGAGCAGCAGCCTTGCTTTCCCGCAAGCGAAAGCGCGAGCACATCAACCTTCTCGAGAGCCACACAGACATGTTGAAGAACGACAACCAAGAGCTCAAGGAACGGGTTTCGGAATTGGAAGAAAACGTCAAGGTGTTGACTGAGGAACGCGACTCTGCCCGGAAAGAGTGTGAGCGTCTCCGCCAACTTAATGGTCTGACAGCACGTCCGAACCTGCATTCGGATACCATTCTCATGGACATGGATCTGGAACGCAATATTCGAAGCGTTGATGCCGAGCGTGGACTCAATTCCAAGGCCACTGGCGTCGTCTTTATGGTAATAGAATGGCCATCGTTGGATTTGAATACGCTTTCTTTCAATCTCTTTTGATTCCTTTCTTTATGCTGATCATTATCCATGACTCTTCACCATGATAGATTATATTGTTCTCGTTTGCACTGTTCAACTTGCCAAGTGGCAAGCTCGAGACGCTCATGGTCGGAGGATCGCTTGGTCGCCCAAGAATTGGCGCTGGGTAAGTTTAATGCCTTTCTATTGATTATGAGGATCGGGCACGTCCACAAGCTACCCCTTTTTCCCTCAGTATTTTTGACGCCTCTTATGCATGTGCTACATGTACTTCATATCCCTTTTTATAGCATCGTTGGAAGAGCTTTGGACTCGTATACCAAGAATCCTACTATTTCTGGACAAGTGCGCCAGTCGCCGACCAACCAGCAGGATATGAACAACATGACAGATCTGGTTGTCTTCTCGGACAACCGTGCCCTCCAGAACTGGTTGGGACACGAGCCCGTGAGCAATATGGAGGGTTCGAGCGAGAAGACAGCCACAGTTGGTGGCACGGCGGCCTTTGACAAGGAGACTGTTCAGCAACCTCTTGCCACCACTTCCAGCGATGAATCCACCAAGAGCGTCGGTTTTGTGGGCCAGACCCGCGAACAGCTGGCCTGGGTCCACTCCGATGCCTCCGAGATGAATGAGCCGGACCGCGACGCTTGGCTGTACTGTACCAACCTGCTCTATTCACTCCGCCCCTCTAGTGTGACCAAGGCTGCTGGTTCAGCTCAATCTACGAATGGTGAGATTCGTCGTCCCCGTCTTTCGCTCATTTCGCCTCTCGATGGCGTTGAATCCAACGGTTCCAAACAGAACCTGCCACCTTGGATGCCCGGCGCCAGCTCCTCTGAGAACGATGCAGGACAACGCTATCTTCGTTTGGATGTGGAGGTTACTTCATCGCGCGTCGTCAGTGGCAAGGGACTAGGCGACCACGAGCAAGTCATTCGTTTCCCATTGATGCCCGTGGGTGTCTTTGACAACTCCACCACCAGTCTGACACCATCGAAGCCCGCAGCACCAACCCCTGTTGCGGTCGAGCCCGAGTCCACCTCGTCGTCATCGTCGTTTATCCCTGGTCGCAGGCGATCGTCTCAGAGCCGGTCCAGCCGAGTCAATGCTCAGGGAGGTGTTTCCAAGACTCGCCGTATTTATGAGGCCAAGGATCAATACTTTCAATCCGCACAAGCACTTCGAGCAGCAGCAGTATCAGCCGCGGCGGCAGCAGCCGAGTGTACTGAGCCACCAACGCCTTTGGCGTCGATCAAAGAGGAGCCCATGGATGTTTACATCAAACAGGAGCCCATGGACTAGTTGAGGATCACCCCTCTTTGTCTCCAGTTTCGCCCGGAAGAATAATTCTTTATGTCGCTCTCTCTCCCCATCTCCCACGACAAGAGCTCTTTCTCTCTTTTTTTTGAGAGAGGGTGGTGTGAGAAGGAGAAAAAGAATGGCAGCCAAAACATCATGAAAAAAAGAGTACGAAGCGAACAAAAAGAAATAAGTCGTCGGCGTGTTGGTTGCGCTACGACCCAATGATACAAATAACAAGCAACAAAATAGTTCTTTGTCACAATTCAATATACTTCAAAAGAAAAAAAAAACTTCCCATCGAGAAAAAAGAGCGAGGAAAAAAGTCTGGCCTTTTGTGGTGCTGAGAACGAGCTCGCACTGGTGTATGATATGAGCTATACTTCAGAACTCCAGTGGGAGCCAGAAAATATGTGTCTTTTTTTGGATATAAGATGCGCTTCATGATCAGGCCTATTTCTTTCTTCTTCTTATTCTTCAAACGCTGCCGCCATGATGACCAAGAGTTTTCCAGTCCGGGATCCATTTCGGGTCAATGACCTTCCAGGCTTCTCGACCATCAAACAGCTCAATGAACTGCTGATCCATGGAACGCGATTTCGGATGCGAGAACCGGCGGTATTCGTCAAAGATGGAGGTGTGACTCCATTGCTGAAGCTTTCGAAGGCACCCGATCAGGCAACCCGTACGATGCTTACCCTTGTTACAGTGGATCAAAATAGGGTGGTTGCGGCGATCGAGAAGGACGGCCAGAGCGGCACAGATCTTGTCATCAGGGACTATATAGTAAGCAATACAAGTAAACAAAAATGACATCAGGAATAGAGTAATTTCAAACGACCAAGAATTGAATACGTGAGGAGAACAGCAATGTGGGGTAAAAGCTGGTAAATGCACAAAAAAAAAAACTTACTTTGCACAAAGGGTTCCTAGACGATATCAGCCATTGTCAATGCATAGAGAACATCACGTTTAGAAATCATTGGACGACATTTCACCATCACGAATGCAAAAAAAAAAGTAGAGTTCGAAGGGATAATAACAAATATATCCATTCCGTCGTTCGATGGAGGATAGGAGGGAGAGAGACTGACCCAAGACTATAAAAGCATCGGGAGATGGAGCCACGCGCCCTTATTATACCAGGAACACTCCCGCCATGCGGAATAAATTGAAGAAGGGAACAGGGGGGCATGGAGGAGGAAGCAAAAGAGGGAACAGATACTGATCTCGTTGCCGTGCATATTCAAAACGAAAACGCTTTGCTCCACCAGTATCTCTCGGTCTGTGTGTGTCTTTGTCTTTTTCCCCCGCCGCTCCCTTCTTTTTTCGTTTTCAAAAAACGCTTCTCAAGAACATGATAGGGGTTCATCAAGACCATCAGAGCCTAGATTTTGGATCTTTTCTCTTTTACCTTGTTTCCGGCAATTCCAAATTGGAAGAGTGTTACGTCGTTCTCTTTCAAGAACTTCATATTCTGATCCGGATAGTCCTCCAGAATAAGGGTTCTATGCAATTCCCGAAGTGGGGGGAGGGGGTTGTTGATTGAAAAAGGTCCTACGTGTATTAGACAGGACTCCGCAAAATTCACTTTTTGTTTTTTTCTTCTTTTCTTTTTTGACACGCGGCCATGGGTAGGGACGGGGGGAACTTACAAGATGCTCTTCAAACCCAGCTTCTTCAAGAACGAAAAATTCTTTTTCTTTGGAAAGCTACTCCGGTAGATCCAGGTCGAGACCATGTTGAAGTTATCAGGCGGACAGAGATCCTCCGGATAGGACAAAGACTCGCTGCCGGCATTAATGTCCATGGTATCCATGGTGATGGACCGCGGTATAGATATGCTGGGTGGAGCGGTTGTGTGGACAAGGTTGGTATGGATGGCAGTGCTGTCATTACTACTGCTTTGAGCCTGATGGTTGCCGTTGCTACTACTTGACGTATGTGACATGGTGGCTGTGACGGTGGGCATTGAAGGGTCAAAAGTGCTCGAGATAGTGGCAGCGATGGAAGAGGACGGGGGAGTGATGGCGACTGCAGCAAGGGCTGTTGGCAGAGCAGTGGTCGAGGAGGAGGAAGAAGTCGTGTGGGTGGATGCCGAATCTGCCGCTGTATTTGTACTATCGGGCTGATTGGGTGGTGGCGGTTCATGCCCTGTTATGGTCATGGTCGTGCTGGTCGAGGCGGATGTCGAGGACGAGGCATGTGCGGTCTCCATCAAAGAGTGTTGGTCCGTTGCTTGTCCAATGGGCGATGTGTTCAACGCCAGCGGCTCTTGCTGTTTGCGTTGCGCTTGTAGATCTATATCGCCGGAACTGTTCTTTTGACCATGTCCATGCTCGCCCCCTTTAACCTGCTTCAGCGCATGCTCAGGCGACGCTCTAAGATTTTGTACCACGTCGGGTAGTGTCACCTGGTGGGATTGAGCACATGCTGATGCTGACGAGGTAGCTGGTGTTGGTTCCGATGCTTTTGAGGAGCTGTTGGCGATGGACATGGCGGCAACGTGGCCGGGTTCTTCCCAGTCCTTGGAGTGTTGTTGATCCTGGGGTGCATTTCCAAGGCCTGCGCTTTGACTCGAATCTCTATCCCCAACATGGGAAGCAATCGAGGCAGATTGAGTATCGTGTGGATACCCATATCTATATAGAGACATTGCGCATAGATGAAGTAGCCTACCCTTCGGGTTGATCTCCAACGAGACCATTGCTCGCGTGAGTTGGAGAATCAGCTCCTGTTATGTTGTTCTCCTGAGCAACCTCCCCACTTGCACTCTGCGGTAACCGCTTATTGCTCGTCTCTGCCGACTTTTCTTTGCCTCCTGTGTCCCGCTTTGTCGAGCTTGTGTTATCTGTTAAAGGACTACTCCCGTCGGGTTCAGCGGTATCTGCAGAGTCGCGAGACGACGAGGGTTCCTGCGAGGCGCCATTGGAACCGCCTTTTTCCATGTCTTGCGCAAGAAGAGTTGCGGGCTCGAGAGTGCAAAACTGATGGGGTCCTTGGCTGCGAGTTGAGTTGCCTGTGCTGTTGCTGTTGGGCAGATGGTGGATGTCACAGCGTGTCTTGGTCAGCTTGTCTGATTCGAACGATGGGCACTCGGGGACCTGAGTCCACTGGCAAGCCAGTGCTGGTTTCGTGACTGGCACTGCCAGGGCGAGTCAGGTGATGAAAACAGAGCAGAGTTAGAGGACACATTCACCATCGAACCTATTTATTTCTTTATTCCTTGCGCGCTGACCCTAAGAAAGTGCGACTCATTGTTCGCGACCTCACCGCCAGCAACACCCACTGAACGCAAAGGACTCAAGAAGCGCTCCTTTTCCATCTCGCCCTTTCTTCATCATGTCCGACTCTGCTGCTGATGGCAGCGCTGCATCGGGAACGGGCGCCTACCCTGCCGCCGCCCAGACCACAGCGACCAATCCACCTCCACCACAGCAGCAAGCAGCCCCGGCGCCAACGCCCGCACCACAAACCCAGAAGGAAGTGGATAGGATTGTGCTCAACTATCTCAACCAGAAGGGCTACAAACAGTCAGAACTCGCCCTCAAACGCGAGGCCAATCTGTTGACATTGGAGGAACTGGAAGCCATGACACCTGCTGAGCGCGACGGCCTTCTCGGCACCTCACATGACAAGGCCGACATGGGAGACCCTGATGCATATGATCAGGGATACTCGTCATTGAGGCGATGGGTCGAGAATTCATTGGACTTGTACAAGGTAATATAGGGAACAGCCAACAAGATCTTTAAACAACAAAGTGGCCTTTTCTGGAGAACTGAGGCACCTCGACACCTTCACTTATGCGCTCGCTTCTGTTTCTTTTGCTCTATGATAGCCAGAGCTCATGGCGACACTATTCCCGCTCTTCTTGCATAGCTATCTGAATCTCGTCAGCAGAGGATTGAAGGATCAAGGTAAACAACGCGTCAAAATCTTGCCCCTCATTCACGTTCTACAACTGTTCATCTAACCGTCAATGTCGTTGAAACGAAACACGTAGCTAAAAAATTCATGGACAGCTACAAAGCCGATCATCTGGAAATGCACCCGCAGGATATAGCTCGGCTTGCCACGATAACAGATGCACAACATGTCAAGGAGAATGAATTGGCGCAGATGTACAGGACCAACAAGTATCATTTACGCCTCTCGCCCGTCTCCTTCGAGCTACTGATCGCGTTCCTGGAAGACAACAAGTTTATAGTGCTTCTCAGGATTGTCAACCAGCACTTGGAGATTCAAGGTACGCGATTTCGTGGAACGAATGGACCCTCCTTGCCTGATGTTGAGTTTCGTAAAATACAGCAGAACTGATATCTGGGAGGATCTTGCATTTTTCTTCTTATGATACCGCTTTCTTGGAATATAGTGGGAGCCGCCAATGCCAACGAGGATGAAGTCGTTGGAATTGTTGGACATGGAACACATCAGCTATCGACTTTTAATCAGCAAACTGTAGCACTGGGACATATGTCTACCGATCCTACATTCCGGGAGCAGGTTGAGCAGACCTTGAAAGAGGAGGAGTCACAAACGACCGGCGATGCAGTAAGTTGAAAAAGAAAACCCCCTCCTGCGTGGGGGGCGTCTTTTAGGTACTTTCCAAAAATGCCATACCACAGTTGTTACTCGTATCTTAACGTTGTGTTTTATTTAATGGTTTCCCCGAAACAGAACGTGAATGGCGAAACGCCCACTCCATCACTTCTGGAAGAATACAAGAAGGTTAAAACTGAAGCAGGCATCGATTCACCGTCGCGTGATGATATTCCACTACCACCATTGTAACGTCCAATGTGTCGACACGATGTGTGAAACGAAAAACGAAATAGCAAACCACCACTATTGACTAACATGCTTTCTTTTTTACCATGTCCATTATCAGCAAAGGAAGCGACATCCATTCTGAAATCGAGGCACTTCGGGATGCGCGGAAACGAGCAGCGCTAGGACCCACCAGTCTACCATCAATATGCGCATACACTTTCCACAACGCCAACGAAAATATCAACTGCGTAGCGATCTCAGAGGACGCGACTCTCATGGCAGCAGGCTTTTCAGAATCCTATGTTCGGCTCTGGAGTCTGACAGGCGAAAAATTACGAGGATTCAGGAGTAACTTCAACCCTGCACACATTAACGACTGTAAGTGTATCATGAGGAAGGGAAATGTATTTGTTGCATTGTTGCACTTGTCTGATGCAAAAATCATACTGCTCGTTCGCTGTAGCTTCTGATTTGGAGCGAGTACGGGAGAGGACTGGAACGGACTCGAGGAAACTTATCGGACATGCGGGACCTGTGTTTGGGGCCAGTTTCAGTCCCGATAACAAATATCTTATTACTTGCTCGGAAGACAAGACAGGTAAAAAGAAAATCAAGGAGAAATAGCAAGACTATATTCATATTGCATGACTACTGACTGTTGTGGAAATCCCCCCCCCCCCTCTCATAGCTCGCCTTTGGAGCACCAACACTTTGTCAAACTTGGTCTGCTACAAGGGACATAACTACCCAGTTTGGGACGTGGACTTTGGGCCTCAAGGATTCTACTTTGCCACAGCATCGCACGACCGAACCGCTAGACTTTGGAGTTGCGACCATATTTACCCACTGCGAATCTTTGCTGGACATTTATCCGATGTGGATGTAAGGCTCACCAGTTCTCATTTTCTCTCCTTTTCTTTCCCTTATGGAAAACGAGCGAAACAACACTCACCACTGACATTATGTTCTTTCAATGTTTTTGTATCTAGGTCGTCAAGTTCCATCCAAACTCAAAGTACATCGTGACAGGGTCCAGTGACAGGACGGCAAGACTGTGGGACATTCAGAGAGGAACATGCGTCCGTGTCTTCACTGGCCATATTGGCCCTGTTCACGCGATCGCCATGTCCCCCGATGGTCGTATGATGGCCTCTGCGGGCGACGACCGCTCCATTCAGCTCTGGGATCTGGGCTCTGGAAAGAGAATGAAAAAGATGACGGGTCATCAGGGTGTTATCTACTCGCTCAACTTTAGTCAGGACGGCAGTGTCTTGGTCTCTGGAAGCGCCGACTGCACTGTCCGTGCCTGGGATGTTAAGAAGGAGGCTGTCGGCCCCTCTGGTCACTCGGCACATCGCATCTTGCAGGATGGTCGTGGTGAATCCTCAGGAGTGAATGGTATCACGTCGCCCACAACTCAGCAAAGCAATGCTGCAGCGGCAGCTGCCCTGGACAAATTGAACAAGAAGTCGGCCATGGCAAGTCCTGTCGAATCAGAGGATCATCTGGCCACCTTCCCCACGAAGCGGACTCCCATCTACAAGGTCCAATTCACGAAAAGAAACCTCTGCTTGGCTGTCGGAGCCTTCTCGGCCAACAACTAATAATCCCCCCCTTTTTTTTGTCAATAAAGCACGATGAACAAACAATATGGACATGCTATATATATATTTTTTTATTATACAAGTGGGCGGGGGAGAGATTCAGCAAATGCACTCAAGGCTGTCGATATTGCTGCTGCATTTCTTTGAACATGGCCTTGGTCGCCATTTTAGCAGGCACACGCATCAGCTTGGGCAAAGACGTTCTCATTGGGTTGGAGAGCGAGGCGGGCGCCGAGACGGGCTCCGAGATGGGTGCCGAGGCGTTGGTGGTCGATATGAACAGCGGGGCTAGTCCTCCACGACCAACTGCCAAACTTTCGGTCGTCTCCTCGTCCTTGACCTCCTTCATCAACACCTTGGCCTCTTTTCTCTCTTCCCCCTCCACCTTCACCTTGGTGGACACGCTGCCGTTGTCGCCGTCGTCGTCCTTCGCTTCCTCCTCCTCGTCCTTGGCAGTATGTTTCACATCCACCTCCATCTCGAGCTCTTCGTCATCATAGCCAATGTCAAGCATGATCGTCATCATGCTCTCGTTCAGCTGTCCATAATCCTGTCGGATCACGTCCATGACCTCATCCAACCGAACGAAATACAGCTCACAGCCCAGAAACTTTTGCTTTTCATGTTCCTTGAGTCGACTCATTGCCGTCGTCGCGTTACTCCATGACGAAAACTGACATTCCGCAGGGAGCACCTCAAAGTTCAGCTTGACGGCGGCCGCACACCGATCCGAGACCATCGAGGACAGAGGGGACCAAAGTCGGGTTTTCTCTCGTGTGGTGACCAGACGTCGGTGCAAATGCGGGTATCTGGCAAAAAGAGTTCCCTGCTTGATCCCCAACAGTAACTGGACCTGTCGGTCCACCACACACGAGGAAAGAGTGGACGAGGCAGTGCCTGCACTACTGTCGTCGTCGTCCGAATGCTGGACCGTATACAAGGGCAGATAACGCTGCGCGTCCAGGACCAGCCGTTCGGAGGGTATATGCCTGTCAACCACTTCTTCCACCTGCTCCTTCTTGATACTCACGCCATTGACTCTGCTCGGGCCCTGCGCATGCTCACCGCCCTCGCTCACCTCTCCTGTTGACGAAGACGACGACGGTGGATGACTGTGGCTGAATGGGCCATCACCATTCGTCAACTCCTTGGCATGGGTGGTTGTTGCCGTTGTTGTTGTCGTCGTCAGAATTGTTTCTGCAGTCATGTCGGTCGTACTACTCGTCTTGGCTCTCTTCCTGGCCAGGTCCGTCTCTGTACTGCTGCTGGTGGTGGGTACATTCTCGTATAAGGTTGAGCGCGAGGTTGGGATCGCGCTCGTGCTCCGCTGCCGACTGTGCTGATGAATCGAACCTCCCAACCTCAACTCATCTGCAAACTTTTGATAACTGCTCGGAGAAGAAAACGTTTGGCTGCTTCGTTTCTTGCTCCTGAGGGTCTCCTGCTCTTGAGCCGCAAGAGCCAGCGACGTTGGTGGCGGAGACGAAGAGGTCTCCGTCAAAGGAGGGGATATGGACGCTATGGAGGAACCAGAGATCATGCCGAGTGCTGAAGAGGGTCTTGACGTCGAGGAGATCGATGACTTTGACGCATGTCGACCCTGCTTATTCATGTTGCTGTCCTTGCTCAACGAAGGTGTAGATGCCACGCGACGAAGTTCATCAGACTTTGACGACAATGAAGGCGTCCTAAAGTGCTGACCGTCATCCTCCCGTTCCTTCTTGATCTTGACTTTGCCCACGTATGCGTCGCTCAAACGGTCGACCTCTCGGCGCTTCTTACTAGGACCTCCTAGAGATCTCATGTCGGTGTCATCGTCAGCTGGTTGAGACACAGATCCAAATCCGGTCAAGGATGCGTGTCGCGAGTGAAGCTTCTGTTTTTTGAGTGGCGTCAATGCTTCGGTACCATTCGTCTCCACATTCGACTTTCTTTGCGGAGCAGAGCTGGCTGTTTGGGCTGCAGCCGTAAGTAAAGCGCTGTTGGAGGGTGCGCTGTTGGTCCGAGACACCGACATTGAGGGCATAGACGATGATTTCGCAACGTTTGCTGAGCTAGAGGATGTCCGTGAGTGCAAGCCTCTCCGTTCGTCATCGTCTTTTCGTTCAGAGACCTTCTTGCGGGGCTGTACGGGCTCATCGCTGTCGCTACTCCTGCTTGTCTTGCGCTCTTTGTGCTTTGGGGACGTTTGAGCTGCAATTTTGAAATGAAAATTCACAGAGAGTGAAAATCAATAAAGTGTTACCGATTGCCTGTTCCCTAACATGAAAGCGACGGCAAGTTCATCGTGCGTTCAAACCCAACTTACATTCCACCATCTGAGAGAGCCGCTTTTTGCTCCGCTCCTTGACCTTCAATTCCGCTTGCTCCAGCGATGCCGTGATAAGTGACCGTATCTCGGTATCCTTGGACGAGGTCAAGTCCATGCTTGTCCGCTTTCTAGAGTCTCGCAAACTGGGGAGGGCATTGTTCTGAAGCAAAAGTCTCACAGCCTCCGTGTGGTGATGCCGGACTGCTTCGTGAAGTGCCGTCGTCTTGTCCTGATCCTGTGCATTCACATTGCACCCATATGCCAAGAGCAACACTAGGACATCAGCATTGCCAGCTTTGGCAGCCAAGTGAAGCGGAGTCAATCCTTCATGATCCTTGGGATCACGATCCGCCCCTCCTTCCAAAAGTGTGCCAACCATCTCGATGTCGCCTGATTCTGCCCACTGATGCAACTGCGTGCGTCCTGCGGCGTCCTTGTAGCGATGATCGATTCGAGAACGGGCGTTGACAGGTCGCTGGACAGGTCGTCGAGGCTTACTGGATCTCTCTGCCGCAGAGTCGGACTCATCTCGATCTTCTGAGCGGGAAGATCTCCGTTTGGATCCATTCCTGCCGGGGTTGGGGAAGGATCGACTGGTCGAATTGGATGCTTTGCCATTGCGGCCGCCAAGATGCGACTGTTTCCAAACAGATGAGGTCGATGGCGATGAGGCAGCGTTCATCTTGGAGGAGCGGGGATTCTTGCCATTCTGTTCCTCGTCGTCATCGCCATCCTCATCCGATATCTGCTTTGGACGCCTCTTCTTGGCTTTCTTGCGCTCTTCCATCTGTTCTTGCATCCGGATGGACGAGAGAAGTTGCTGCATCTTGCGTTCATCCCTAGACATTGGCTTTTCCTCGCTTGCACTCCGTCCACCGTCGCTCATGTGTGCATCAGTGCTACCCTCCTTTTGTCGTTTTGATCTTTCAGACGTCTTGATGTTGCGCTGGGCGGCCACATTGGAGGGATTGGATGTTTTTGAGGAGAGTGAAGAAAGCGAGGAGAGCGAGGAGCTGGAGGATATGGATCCAGCGGAACGTGGCAGTGGTTTCTTAGTCCCCCTTGCACCATTCTTGAGAAGCTCCAAAATGCTGTCGTCCTCGCACACGTCGCAGGGTTTTTCTCCCTTGGCATTCTTAAAGTCTGGGTCGGCACCATACTCGAGGAGTAACTGCACAACTTCCTCGTGCTCGTTCTGAGAAGCATCGTGCAAGGCGGTGTCGTTGCCGTGGCCCTGCGCATTTGGATCCGCACCTCGGGAAAGCAAAAGCTCCACCACCTTTGTGTGTCCTGCTAGAGCAGCCTCGTGCAATGGAGTCCACTGAGCATTGTCCTGGGCATGGATGTCGGCACCTTGGTTGAGTAGATCTGCAACATTGGCAAAGGATCCAGAGCTACAAGCGCGATGCAGCATGGTTTGACCCGCCTGATTTCTTCCAGTCAGCATATTGACGAGTGACTGGCGCCGTTGAAGAAGATCCATGACCTCCTTGTCGTCCGCCACATCGATCGGAATCACGCCTTTTGCATTCTTGGCGAGAACGTTGGCTCCGTGTGCGAGAAGGAGCTTGACAACATCAACGTGACCATTCTGAGCGGCATCGTGCAGCGGGGTATCCATATGGCCTCCTGGAGCATTCACATCTGCATGGTGCTGAATCAAGAGCTCTGCGACCTTCTCGTGTCCTGTCACGCATGCCTCATGTAACGGCGTCCATTCTGCATAATCTCGATCGTTGACTTGTGCACCAGCCTCGATCAATTTCTGACACGTCTCCAGATCGCCCAGTGCCGTGTACTTGAATAGCTGTGTCCGGCCTGATCGGTCCCGCTTCCCGATATTGGTAAAGTCGGGCTGTTTGGTTTTTTTCTTTGGTTGAGACTCGTTGTTGGTATGCGAGATGATGCCCTCCATGCCTGATGGTTCCGTCGGACCATTTCCGATCTTCTTTGCAAATGCAGTAAAAGTGGGTGAGACTGGAGATGCTGGAGACAGTGTGGGTCGCGACTTTGTAGGACTCGTCTTGACCTTTGAGGGTCTCCCGGGGTTCCTCTTGGAGGGCTCTTGCTTGTCCTCGTCGCCTTCAGAACTATCCGATTGTATCCGGCGACTGCGCTTGGGCCGAGACTTTGTATGCTTGGCGAAGGAGCGTTTCACCTGACTAGTCTTTGGCCGTGGACGCGCGTCCGATGCGGATGAGCCGTTTCCACTTTCATCCCCATCCTCATCGTTGTCTTTGCTCTCCACGCTTGCATTGTCGTCGGAGCTGGCCACCTCTTCGTCCTGGTCCAACTCTCGATCACTTCCACTTGCGCTGGATCCACTGCTAAGATCAGAGAGATCCGAACCATCAAAGTCGCTTAGTGCTCCCTCGATGAGATCTGCTGTTGCTGCAGATGCCACTACAGGAGAATCAGGAGTAACAGGAGAACGCTGTGCGACGGATATGCTGGAAGTTGCAATTTTCTTGATCGCTCCTTTGTTGTCGAGGGGTGAGGTGGTATCGTCGGCAGTTTTGTCAGATGGCTCCCTGGTAGGTATACTGTCATCGTTAATGTCCATTTTCTTGAGCTCTGGTTCCGATGAAGGTGGGTCTCTCTTCTTGTGATTGGTATAGGAACCCAGTTGGGGCTGAGTGTTCAACGTAGATAAATGTTGCTTTTTCAACCCGATCGCAGCTGCGGTAGAATCCTTTGTATCCTTTGTGTCTTTTGCAGCTGCTGCTGGTTCGGGACTCATGTACGAAAATACTGATCCCGATATGTCCTTCCCGCTAGTCATCAATATAGGTAGATAGTGGCGTGAACTTTGCTGGATGCCGGTGGAGGGACTTGGGCGCGAGATAGTCCCATTTTCCATAATGAGTCGGGACCTATTTGTACATACAAATCAGCCGGAGGTCTGGTGTTAATTAAGAGCCTTATTGAATGAAGACTCATATCGCCAACAGCGTATGTCGCATTGAAGTCATGCGCATCGCTGTATCCTTCACGTACTCTGATCAGTGCCGCTTTTTCGTCGTCTTTCCTGTGAGAGGTATATGCCAGTAGGATGTACTGCTGCTGATCCTCTCTGCGCCTCCTAAAAAAACAAGGGCGCGAGTTCTAGTTTTATACCACACGCAGTTGTTGACCGGCTTGGATGGTCGAGGGATGGATGTGAATCCTGCGAGCGCTGTTCCTGGGTTGCCAGACAATGATAATGATAATGATGCGCACTGAGTGACTGAATCGGATGGGGTCTAAAAGGAAATGGTAAAAGGCACACGTAAACAGTGGTTAGCTCGTGTATCGCATGCTCTCTGTGGCGTGAGTGACGCTCCCATGCCACAAAGAGACACCTTTGAACCGATAGTGTGCCAACCCGCATGATAACGGGATCATATCCATCGATGGGCGCGTGTGAGCAGACTCTTGTGTACAACTCTCTTCTTTTTTTTTCCTTTCTCCCTCGTTCGTCCTCGCCCTGGTCATTCCCATGCTCCTGACGCTGACGGGAGAAATTATGCGTCCCTTTTCAGAGAGGACAGCATGGCCAGTTGGCATATTCGAGGCACTCCCAATCCGTCTTGCCCTTGATGGAATCCAAAAAGGAATACCACACGCAACACTCACGAAGCGACGGATGGGAGCAAAGAGAGATATCGAGACGAGACTAAGAGACTGAGAGAAAGAGACAGAGACAGACAGCCTCGTGCCTCTCCCCGTGCTCTCTTTGATGTCTGCGCCAGTGTTTGCCACCATAGCCCTTCATTTTCCCTCTTGTTTCAAAGAGCCAGCAACAGCGGGCCGGCCATCTTACCTGTCTTGAGTGTAGCGTGGGTCCAGATATGCGCTAGGCTGGAGGAGCAATGGAGATGATTCCAAAGACAGCAGAAAAAAAAAGAAACCAGGCAATGGAGATGGCCCCCTGTTCGCGCGGGTCCTGTGAGAGGATGCAAAAATAAAAGGGTTAATGGGAATGCGTTCTTTTTCTTCCCTTTGCATCCCCTTCAGTCTGTGTGGTATCGGGGGGGACGAGCAGCATGGGAGGGAAATAGGAGCTGGGCCACAAGTGGGCCGCAGGAGGACAGCGAGGCAGACACACGCACTACATACCAGGGATGGATGGCAAGCCTGTCCAGCAAGAGAAGAGAGCGATGGTTCTGGTGTTGGTGTTGGTGTTGGTGTTGGTGGTGGTGGTGGTGGTGGTGGTGTTCTTGTTCTGTGCTTGTTCCGTTGTGTGTTTGCAGCAGAGTCGTATATGTACAGGGAAGGAAGAGGAGAAAAACGAGACAAGAGACGAGAGACGGGCACGGGAGCACAGCAAGGTGGGTGGGGGGGAAAGGACACAAGACTAACAACAAGGGCAAACAACAAGCAAGGGCAGAGCAGAGGAATGACGACAACAACAAGAGGCAAGCAAGAAACAAAGAGACGACAAGGAGAGAGAGAAAAGAGAACGGGAACGAGAGGAAGGAACGCAGGGAAGAGAGAGAGTGTGTGTGTGACAAGGGTGGGAGGGGAAAGAAAGTGTGCGATGGAGTGTGAGATGGACTGCAACACAACCGAATGGTCAGGTTGAAAAAAAAAAAAAAAAAAAAAGTTTTTATGGACTGGGCCGCACCACCAGCGTCAAGTGCAAGCCAAGGGGGGTGAGCAGAGTGCAAAAATAGGTGCACAAGCCACCCCTGCAGCGACTGCTTCTCCATGTCTCACTCTCCAGACTGGCTCCTGCTCTCGCCACGGACACGCGCTTTACACATTCTACATTCTCTCTGCAGCATCACATCCTGTCCCCTTGTCTCCTGTCTCTCTCTCTCTCTCTCTCTCTCTCTCGCCTCCCTCTCCCGCCTTCTCTCACACCCTGTCCCCTTGTGCTGATGAAGCCTGCCCTCAGGGTGCATCAATGGCCAGACGCTAGCCTCTTTGCAGCACTCGTGGCATTCCGCGCCATCAACGCACTCCTCGTCCGCACCTACTTCAGCCCAGACGAGTACTGGCAGGCCCTCGAGGTCGCCCACAGGACCGTCTTTGGCTACGGATACCTCACCTGGGAGTGGCATGTCGCTCTTCGTTCCATTCTCCACCCGGCTCTCTTTGCCGCACTTTACCGCGTCCTCAGCGCCCTCGGCCTCGACGACGGTCGCCTCTTTGTAACGCCATCCTCCTCCTGTTCTGCATCCCCTATCCGTTCGCTCGTGTGCTGGGTTCCATGGGAAGATCACGGGAAACTCTGACTTGGGATCTGCCTCATTCTATTAGATATATGCCCCAAGACTGCTGCAGTCCGTGTTCGCTGCCACTGCTGATCTGTACACGTATCGGTTTGCCTATCGTCTCTACGAGAGCCAGGTCATCGCCAACTGGACGGTAATACAACGTCTTCTGTTTGTTTCCCTTCCGCTCCCTGGATATCGAGCCATCTTTATCGCCATCGGGTTGTAACTGACTCGATTACTTTACCCACCGCATCCCATGGTTGCCTCCTGATCAGCTCTTCTTGTCAGTGATTAGCTGGTGGAACTTTTTCTGTTCCACCAGGACACTGGCCAACTCGATGGAGGCCGCCTTGACCATCATCGCACTGTATTACTGGCCATTCACCACAGCCACAGCAACAGCTGCGCCTTCTTCATCGCGGGAAGACTCACAGTCGGAAACACAGGATCGACGTTCTGTATCTGCACAGCACACGCCAGCTTGTCTACGGACATCCCTCGCCATCGCTTCCTTAACTTGCATCTTTCGCCCAACAGCAGCCATCCTCTGGATCTTCCTGGGTACATCCTTGCTGCTAGGGTACCTCAAGAAGGGTGACATGCCGTCATTCATCACCACGATCCTCAATGCCGCTATCATTGGGTAAATAACGCCAAACGCCAACGACAGAGGGAAAATGAAGACCTCTCCACACCCATGGGACAAACTGAACTCAACCCTTCCTCTCTCTTCTCTGTGCTTCTTTTTTTGTCTCCCTGAAATTCAAGAGGAGCTGCCATTGTAGGTTCCGCAGTTCTGGACTCGACCCTTTTTTATTCAGAATGGGTCTGGACACCCATCCACTTTATCCGCGTCAACATCGTCGAGGGTATCTCCCTCTTCTACGGCTCCTCACCCTGGCACTGGTATCTCTCCCAGGGGCTTCCTATCCTCTTTGGCATCTACTTACCCTTCATCCTCCACGGATCCTGGCGCGCATGGCAAACCCCAACCTCAGGACTCAACGCCCAACTCAAACACCAAGTCCTCTCCCTGTCCCTTTGGATGCTCATCATATACAGCAGTCTACAGCATAAGGAATGGCGGTTTCTGTACCCGATGCTCTACCCACTGTTACCCTTCGCTGCTGACTCGATCTACCAGGCCTGGCTCCTTTCCAAGACCGCTGCTGCCGCCGCCAGCACCGATTCAATGATGAAGCAACAACAGCAGCAACGTCGTTTCTCTTCTACCATGAGCATGATCGTCGTCCTTGTTGTGGTCGTGAACGCCCTCATGGCCTGGTACACGGTCTGGGTCCATCAACGAGGCGTCGTCGATGTGATGGAATGGATTCGGAACCAGGCACGACAGACGGATCAGATTCGATCCGTCGGGGTCTTGATGCCTTGTCATTCGACGCCTTGGTACAGCAATGTCCACTTGAGAGACAGGCCACCGCTTGAAATGTGGTTTGTTACCTGTAGCCCGCCACTTGGGTAAGTGTGAGGAACAGGCGGGGTGGGGAGGACGTGGCGAGAGAGAGAGAGAGAGAGAGAGAGAGAGAGAGAGAGAGAGAGAGAGAACAAAAAAGCAATGATGCGTATTGATGATTTAAAACCTGGCCTTTTTTTTTTGTCTTCTAATAGGGATATTGACCCTGTGGCGTACAAGGATGAATCCGACATCTTTTATGAAGACCCTGTGGCCTTCATGTCCCAACGAACCAAGGACCAGTTACAGGACCGTGGATCCAAGGACAGCCACTTGATCATTTTTGAAGACCTCCTCCGATCCCATTCAGAGATGATACCCTGGTTGGAAATGCAAGGTTATCAAGAGGTACGAGCAATTGTTTTTTTTTTCGAGGCATTCTTATGAGAGAATGAAACTTGTGATGGATTCGTTCGGGTTCTGACACTTTGTAACTCTTTTTTTTTTTTTTTTTCTTAGTGTGCAAGGTTCTTCAACTCCCATTTTCATGATGATTCAAGGCGAAGAGGAGATGTCCTCGTTTATTGTACAAATTAGAGGAAAAAGCCATCCAAAAACTATTAAACGGATAGCGATGACCTGAGGGGGAGGGGAGGCAAAACAAAAACGAAAAAAAAAGAGGAGTGGAAGGAGAGAACGAGAACTCGGCGTTCGTGCACATTGCAGTCAAAAGCCAGTTCAAGCTAGGCAAGACAACCCGCCCACCAGACTCTACAGAATTGTATTTCCTCCGCTAACGTCGAACACCCTGAAGAATCGGTTGCTGATGTGGTTGAATCATATACGTCTCGCCTGGGTGCATAGCATACCCAAACTGTGAATTGGCCACAAAACATCCTTGCTGCTGTTGCTGCTGTTGTTGTTGAACTTCAACAAGGCTGTGGATCTGCGGAGGACTCGTGGTCATGATCGGTCCCTGCTGCTGCTGCTGTTGATGCATCGGATACCCTTGTTGATACTGCAAATGCAGTTGCTGTTGGTACTGTTGCGGCGGAGAGGACAGCGGCTCCACATACCCGCGCATATACCCACAGCCGGCACCACCACCGTTCATATACTCTGACGGCACCGCCTGATAATTCCCATTAGGCATGCAGCGTGCATACTCGAGCGAGTTACGACCTCTCATCATCGCAGACGATGGCAACCCAAATTGCTGCTGCTGCTGCTGTGGCGATCCAGCAGCAGGATTCTGCGATCGCAGTCGAGCCGATTGCGTCCGACGTGGCAAAGGGTGAAGCAGCGTCGTGGGTGGAATCGGGTACGGTGACTGAATGGGCGCTGCCGCTGCTGCTGCTACGGCTCCATAGCCGTTGGCCGTCATCGCAGCCTGGCGAAGATCCTTCGGTCCAGAGGAAGAAGACGGTCCGTAAGGCATTGTATGACCCCTACGAGCCATATGAGCCATAGTATTGTTGCCGATCGTACTACCTGGCATCATCATGTTGGCAGGGATCCTGTCCATCGAGTAAGAGTGGTGATGGCTCATGTTCAAGTTGGAAACTGGTCCGGACGCAGGCTTGGACCCTGGGAACGGGTACCCCATCGACACATACTGCAACGGCTGCTGCTGTTGCATTGGTTGTGATACAAACGGTCCATGCTGCTGCGTGGGTGTCTGCACTGGCTGGTACATGTTTTTGCTCTGGGCCATCATGAACGGGACCTGCTGACCGCTCATCATCATAGACACAGGCATAACGTCGTCGATTCCATCAACCCCTGCGCCGCCCGACAGCGGATAGTCCATGAGGGTCTTGCTGGGCATCATGAATGGGAACGGGCCCCGGGCACTGCCTCGCCTACTCAAGATGATCGGCTGGTCATCGTCGGACGATTCACAGTCATTGCTCTCCTGGTCATGCGCGCTCATCGTCGGCGATGAATCCTTGAGATGATGATGGTGATGATGCTGGTGATGGCTGGATTCAGTTGCTGCACTGTCCTCGGGAGACTCCACGGACGCTTCCAATGTCTCCGACGACCCATTCGACCAAGCTATCTGCTGCTGTTGTACATGGAGTGATTGCTCCGTCTTTTCGCCTTCATATCGCTCCGAACCGATCATCTCTGGAGCATCTTCCGTATCGGCCTCTGCCCCCGCATCTGTTCCCTCCGCCTGCGCTATCGACAGCTCTTCCACAATCTTGGTCAAGTCATCGACCGTGGCCTCCGTCTTATCATTGGACAAATCATCCTCTGGCATCACTAATGCTGTGTCCTTGGCTGACATCGAATCCTCACATGCGCGCTGAACCTGTTGCGTTGCAGGAGGTGTGGTCGTTGTGATCATCTCGTTGTAGCAATATGGCTTTGGTTGCGTCGATCCCGCGCTCGACAAGACCGGGTAAGGGTCCGCCCAAGAGTCCTCCGACGCTCGCGCTGACGATGCCGTACTTTGTTGTCTGAATCTCTGACGGCCAGCCGGCATCATCGTCTCTCCATTGTTCACCGAGTTTGAGTACGACGAGGACACGTCCGAACCGCACTCACGCGCGAATGCTGGATGGTGGTTCGAGTGCATCATGGCAGGGCCTCTGGTTCCTGCAAAACTCATGGGCTGTCCCTGGTACACCCCGGCTACAGCACCATTATAGCCAATAGGCGGCATGGGACCGGAGGCAGTATAGCTGTATCCAGCAGGCAGCACAGTGCTCAAGGGCGGCGTTGATGGACCATATGGATGAGACGGTAGAGCGCCGCCCTGTCCATAATATTGCTGTTGCTGTTGCTTCATACGGAACTCATCGACCCCATACATCAAATTGGGGTCCATGCCGTACTGCATATTATAGCCTATTGGACCCGGTGGTTGAAGTGGCGGGGCAAAGCCATAATCATCCATGTACTCTTCATAATACTCATCCCTGGCCGCCGCCGCCGCTCCTGCCAGTAGAGCCCTGTGTCGATCCTTCATGCGATCAATGACAGCCTCATGATTGATGGGTCGTGGCTTCTTGCTGCCTCCGTCGCTGCGGTGTGGTGATCCAGCATTGCCCACGAAGGAATCTCCTGTTTGATAAGGAAGCTGTTGTTGTTGCTGCTGCTGTTGCTGCTGTTGTAGCATCGCTTGCTGCTGCATCTGAAGAAGCTGTTGCTGCTGCTGCTGCCTTCGTCTCCGCGGTGATAATCCATCGTCTGAACCATCCGAGTCCGAGCTCGAACTTCCTTCATCGTCGCTCGGCAACTGGGCGTTCGCCTTCTTGGACGCCTCTCGGAGCCTGGCGGCTGCCTCAGCAGCCCTGTCGGCCTCCTCTGCCTTCTTGTTAGAGAGTCGATCATGTGCTGATGATGGTGTGGACGAGAGGGTGTTGCTCTGTTGTTGGCTCCGTAGGAATGTGTTGTCTTTGAAAGCGCGGTTCTGCTCTAGCTTGCCGATTTTCGAGGCGACAATGCCTGTGGCTACATTGGATTGGCCATAACTGGCGGTGAGATCTTTATCTGTGGCCGTGATCCCTTGGTCAAGCTGCCTAGAGAGCTCAAAGACGAGGCCAAAGTCTGCAAGAAAGTGTACAACAGGAGGAGGAGGAAGAGTAGTCAAAACCAAAAAAAAAAAAAAAAAAAAAAAAAAAAAAGAACAAGTTAGCGACAGACTCAAACCCCCTTGGTGCATGCAGATGATGTGTGGCAGGAGAACAAAAAAACGAACCACTAAAGTCGGATGATGATGGACTGGCCTGAGTTGGCTGCGGCGTGTCGGGTGTGGTCCCTGCTAGTTCATCCATGATATCGTTCATCAACGAGAAGGACGTCTGTAGATCCGAGGAGGTTCCCTCTCCCATGGACGTGGCTGGTATACTGAGCGACAGCGGCGGCGCTGTCTCGATCGAAATCCCAGACAACGTAGAGCCGGCCTTCTCTTGCAGATCCGACGACGTTAGACCATCGCCTCTGGACTTTTTCTTCTTGAGCAAACTTGTGAGCTTTCCCATCGCTATGCTGTTTTGTGCGTGTGGGGGAGGGGCTTCTGTTATTTGGATACTTGGTGTAATGAGGAGAGAGGTACGGGAGTGCTCTCGCGCTGGAAAAGTTTTTTTTTCTTTTTGTGGGGGGGTCGTAGCTCGCGCGTGGAGGTGAGCTTTTATGCTTGATTTGGACGTATAACGTGCTTGTTCAAACGAGGACCTTTTTGGAGAGAGAATGCGATGACGAGATGAAAAAAGTGAGTTAGATGGGGAAAAGAGAGGAGACAGAGACAGAGGAACAGAATGAATATGAAAGAAATCGAGAAAGCGAGAAAAGGGAGAGAGCGTCAGAGAACGTGAGAGAGGGGAGACAGGAGAGTGGAGGAAGAGGGATACAAGTATCCAGGTTATTACTAAATGTCAAAATGGAACTCTCAGGTGTTTGCTAATGAAGAATGGGGACAGGACGCAATAACTACAGAACGGGCAAAGAAGAAAGAATGAAAGGTAGAGAAGAGCGGCAAGATGTGTATTTGAGTGGTGGCAGAAGAATCAAAAAGAACGAGCAGTCAAGGACGCGAGCATGGCAAAGCCGCCCTGGTAGGGAGCTGCAACATGCTCTAGCAACGTTGGATGTCAATGATGCCGATTGTTATGCTCAGGGTTTGAGACCAAGCAGAGACCTGGCGTCCTTGGCAGCGCTGAGGAGGAAGAAGAAGAGGAGGAGGAGAAGGAGGGATGAAGGGGAATAGAGAGAACTGCAGCAAAAAAAAAAGGCGCGAGATGGAGGGAGTCATTGAGACAGAGAGACAGACAGACAGACAGACAGACAGACAGAAAATTGATGCAAGGAGGCGGGCCTGCGAGGAGAAACGAAGGAGACAAGAAAAAGGTAGTCGGCGGCGTTGCATTGAGGCTTCGTGTATCCTGTCGTTCAAATAAGCCTCCATGGTCAAGGCTATGCTGAGGAGCAAGAACAAAGGACAGCATGGCCACAATAGCACTGTTGCCACATCCCACCGGGTGATTGATTTTGGCCTGTGGCAGGGTGGTCCTGTTTGGGTTAGGTAGGACAAGCGCAAGAGCCAAAACAAGAGCCCCAAAGAACAAAGGACCCAGGCAACCATCCCCTATGTGCAATGACGCCAGCGCACCACATTCGTCCCAAACCCCTTCCCAAATGACAGAAGGGATCGAGAAGAGCCGGACCCATCCCAGCTGACCGTCTGAACCCCGTATTAGCACAACGAGCAAAGGGTCCCACATCATGGGAGCCAGCCGCGAATCGCCCTTTCAGACACTTCAAATTAATCCGTGCCCTTACTCCGGGTTGTGCGCTCGGACGCATCTCGTCAATCGTGAACGCGCCCTTGCCTCGAAACCTTGCGTGTATCACAATCTCAAGTAAGGTTTATGAATATCCAGACAACCAAGTGGGTAGTCCAAAGGGCTGAACATAAACCACAGCGTTCTCTTTTCCCTTGAAGAACAAATAGCACTCCTTTAGCTGCCGACAAAGGGGGATCGCAGGACTTGCAGGCCAAAAAAAAAAAAAAAAAAAAAAAAAAGCTGAGAGAGAGCGGCCAAGGCGAGGACCCGCCCTGTCAATGAGGAAAGATGTACCTCAGCGCCATTTCTCCTTCCCCTTGTGACCTACTTTACTTTCCTCTCAACCATGCACAGGCGCACACACACCACACGCACACACCACACGCACACGCATACTCTGTCACTCATCCTGTCTTTCTCACATACCATACACAGGATACATACTTTGCATCCCGTCCCTCACAGCCTCTTTTCTGTGTCTGCCCCGCATTGGATCTTCGCAGGATGGTCTGGGATTGATGTGCATGTGCATGTGCACTGGCCGAGCAGCCTGCATGTTTTTGCAACCATTGGCTGCCCACTTTTGGCTATATTGGGGTCGTATGTATTGCAATATGTATAAAGGACCCGTTTTCTCGGCAGCTGCTGCTGCCCTGTCGATGTGAACAAATTATTACCTTTTCCGTTGGAAACCGGCTTGGTGGAGATGAAAGAGTGCGATAAGCGAGATCGGAGGAAGAGAGAGAAAGAAAGAATGAAAAAGAAAGACAGATAGAGACAGATAGAGAGCTGGATAAAGAGCCGCGGGGCAGAGGTCAAGCAAGACTGATGCAGCTATTCGCCCAAGCGCGGATGAGAAGAACAAAGTGATGAAATCAAACTTGTGAAGGCTATGAGCATACCTTTTACAGAAGAAACATGCCAGGGGGAGTAGGTGTGAGATGTCAATAATATCAGTCTCTCTCGAAAACAGTGAATGAAAAAACGCGTTGCGGACTACAGCTCACCTGGTGAACAATGGGCGAATGCAATGATGAGAAGTTAAGTTGTAGCCAAAAGAAAAAAAAATGACATCTAGGTTAAAAAAATAATAAAAAGGAAGAGAGAGAAAGAAGACACACGAGAGGAAGGCTATTAAGAATCTTGTTGCCAGATCGGGGCACACTACTCACCCCATAATCTTCGAGAAACGAAAACAAGCAAGCAGAGCAAAAAAGAAATCATTATCGCGATTGTCTGCACATGTATCTGAGCGAAAAAAAAGCAAGGAATTAGGGACAGAGTCAAGCGAGCAAGATGGTAAAGACGAGAGCGCAACGGTTGCTACTGCCAGTGATTTTTTTGAGCATTTTTTGACTTCATAGTCTCCTATTTAGCCTGGCTGTAATACAACTTGCGATGAGATGCGATGCATGGCGCAAGAAGTAAAGAACAGACGAAAGTGAAAGAGCACTGTTTATCAACCAAGGTTGAAGGCAATTGTTCAGCGCACATGTTTGAGTTTCACAGATCCTGCTTTGCCTGTTCAGTCAAATAAGAGAGTGAAAGAAGGAAAGCATCTCGTGTACCCGTCTGCGCCTTGTTTTTTTTCCTTCCCACATCCCAGCAAAATGGGACTTCTGGGCCGAAATGTCCTACTTCCTGAGAGCCTGAACGTGATAGCAACGAGTCTCTGAATGACATGCATGCAGCCATTTATTTCTTTCCTGCAAAACATGAGAGAGCAATTGGTGATCCTGTAGCCCATCATCGGTAGATTAGACCCAACCCAGTGCGGCAAGCAAGGCAGGCGGGCGGCTGTCGAACCAATAAACCCGAGCAGATCGTGAGGGGATATCCAACGATCGTAAAGAATGAGAGGTAATGAAAGAGACGCGGATGCATGACCCTCAATTGATTATTTGCAAATGGCATCTGGGCTATCAATAGGTGAACCTCCTCGCATTCTGGAAGTCGCTTTGGCGGGCGGCTACCAAACGGGATACATGGTCTAAGCAGCGCTAATGGCCGAGTAAGACCCTTGCTGCAGGCTACTCGCTGCTATCTATCACAGAATATATATGCTTTCATGAACGACTAGGTCATTTGGCTAGAGGTCGACGCGTTCCGCTGCACAGCAGATCGATCCGGAAGCACGGACCTCAATAGATTGCTACAGAAATGCCATTTTTTACTTATTTAGTTTACAAAACACAAAAACTACCCTATGGCTTGAAGAGCACTTCTCATTGCAAGGGGAGCACATGAAAAAAGAAACATGGAACGCCGCCATCTACTCAATCACTTCGATTTTTGCACGCTTTCTCCTTGGTCCTCCCATGCTATCCATGCCAAATCCAAGGCCCAAAGGATCACCATATTCACCTGGACTTCCCATGCCCATAGGACCCGAATGCATTCCGTGAGGTGACCCTCCACTCAACATTGGAATCTCGGCCTTGATAGAGAACACGGTCGTCGTTGGACCATGATTAGAAGACTGGCCGGAACTCGCGTTCATAGGGTGAGCAAACTGCGTCTGATGCTGTAGTGATGGATTAGGCTGACCCATATGGCCATTTTGGGCAAAGGGATAGGGCATCATGATTGCACTGACTGAGGACGAAAAGGTTGGACCACTACCCGCTGACGGGATACCGCTAGGTGGCGACGTGGCCGACGATACGGGCATAGCCATGGACATGGAGGAGTGAGTCATAGGCGTAGACAGTGCGGAGGAGAAGCTCGCTCGGTGTGAGTTCATCATAATGGCTTGTTGTTGTTGTTGTTGTTGTTGTTGTTGTTGTTGCTGCTGTTGCGATAAGTGAAGGTGATTGGGGGGCGAATGCTGTTGCTGTTGTTGTTGCTGCTGAGGTTGGTGTGGAGAAAACATCTGAGAGTTTGAGACGGTTGCCATGAAGTTGTTGCGATCTTCCTCTCCTTCCGGATGTTGTGGACCTCCATTTTGACTTTGTTGCCTGGTAAACATTGATTGCTCTCCATTCGAGGGTATGTCGGAGCCATCGATGTTGTTCAGAACGAGCATCCCACCCATGCCTAGCTGCAGTCCCAGTCCCAGCGATTCCTGACCGCCCGTAGCATTATTGCCTCCTTTCTCGGTATGTACAATTTGGAGTGCATCTTGCTCGTTGTGGAAGCTAGCCAATGAAAGCTCCATGATGCCATCATCATTGCCACCACCGCCTACGCCACCATCGCCATTCGTGCTTATGCTGCGGTAGAGAACCTGTAGACGGCTCGCTTCCTGATTCGGATCCGAGCCACTGGGGTCAGGCGAGTTTGCGCCAAGCTTAAGATAGCCCAGAGGTTGACAGTGCTTCTCCAGCATGCTCAACAGGCCAGCCTTCGAGAAGGGCTTGGGAAGGATATCGTTCATACCATTAGCAAAATAAGTCATGATGTCGTTGGTGGTAGTGTTGGAGGTCATGCTGATAATTGGGGTCATGGCATCAAACTGGCGAATCTGTGTCGTGGCAGAGACACCATCGAGCTTGGGCATCATGATGTCCTATAATGATTGATGCAGGTCAGTATCGTGCGAACAAACTTGACATGGCGTAGCATACTGACGCTTGTAACACTCACCATTAGAACAATGTCGTATTTCTGATGGCTCATCTTGCCCACGGCTGCCAGGCCATCCTCTGCTACATCGAATGGACATCCAAAGATCTGCAGCAATTTTGAGCTGAGTCGCCGGCACATGTCATCGTCCTCTACAAGCAAGACCTTGGGAGGCATGGTCCACGTGGGAATCGCCATGTTGGGCCGTTGAAGCGTCAGACTCATGTCGTTCGAGATCACGTCCGAGATATACTGTTGTTGTTGTTGCTGCTGTTGTTGCTGCTGTTGCTGTTGCTGTTGCTGTTGCAGGTGTTGCTGCTCTTGCTTCTGCTTTTGCTGTCGTTGGTCCTGCTGCTTCTGAGCCAGAGCCCGTTGCTTGCTGGCGGCTTTGCTGATAGGCTTAGGAGCTTTGGATGGCTCATCTTGCTTCTTCGCTGTAAGGTGGCTGAGCGTGATAGTGGGAACTCCCAAGCTGGGATCTTGGCACATAGGCGAGTGCTGATAGGTATCTTGACCGAATGAAGGACCGGTAGACCTAGTTGTGAAGTGGGGCGGTGCGGTAGAGGTGGTGACGGAGGAAGTGGTTGTGGACGAGAGGATGGAGGATAAGGATGTGGGGGTGGTCGATGGAGGGAGTAATGGGTTCAAGGGGTCTACAGCATGTAGTTCTGACGGCGAAGAGGATGAGGATTGTGGTGGTGAGTTGAACGAGGCAGACGCGATCGCTTGGAGATGCAACTCTGGCAGCTTGAGGCCCTTGCGCTGCTGCTGCGGTGGGCTGCTCTGTGACGGTGGCCGCGTTTTGTTGAAAGCGGTGTCTTTGGTGTCCCTGGACTCTGCTGGGATCAGCAGACCGTCGGCTGTACATATCGAAGAAACAAGACAAAAAGAGGGTGCAAACGACGACAGTTAGTTCTCTATAATGAGGGATCAAAAGAAGCGACAGAGAGAGAGAGAGAGAGAGAGAGAGAGAGAGAGAGAGAGAGAGAGAGAGAGAGAGAGAGAGAGAGAGAGAGAGAGAGAGAGAGAGAGAGAGGGGCTTCTATCGCTACATTCGAGACGACAGAGTGCGTACCTGTGCAACTAAAGCCGAGGACGGCGAGGAGGCGCTGTATAAGTTGCTCCTGGGCCTTGATCTTTGTATCGTACCGCATCAGGTCCGCCTGCATCTTTGCTTGGTTCTTGAGCATCTGGTCGAGCTGAAGCTGCATTTCTTCTGCGAGAGATGACTGGTTGTCGGGAGACGAGGAAGGGGCGGCGGCTAGAAGCTTCTTGTTGCTGGGCGTCTTGCGCTAATACGCAAACGAAACCAAAGATACCAAGCGATTAGTAGTTGTACCTTGTGCACATCGACAGCCCTTGTCGGTTCGTATGCCAGTCTTTTGCTCAATACCTTGATGTTCTCCAGCAGATCTCTCTTGTCAACTTGAAACTTTGGGTGCTGGAACTCCCAGGCCTGAATGCATGATGGAGAAGAAAAAAAATAACAAGGTGTTTAAGTAAACAGGATCGCCAAAATAAAAAACTACTTTGTGTTGACACGCAGGTTGTAAAGCTAAACTCGTTACCTGATCGCCATAGGGTTTGGCTGCATCCTCTGTGGTCTTGATCTTGTGAAAGTCGTACTTGTTGAGCTGGCGAACAAAGCTGGCAAAGTTGTTGTGTTTGAAGTGCTTGGGCAGAATGATCTTTGCAAACTCATTTGGCTCCTTCACTACAAACGTCTCTCCGCTCTTGCCCCAGGAGACGATCGGATCGTGCTCCTTTTCTTCGAGCATTCTGTCATGCATAAATCGAACTGTGTCAGAGAGGAAAGAGAATATGATGCTGGCACGGAGCCAAGCGATATTCAACAGCCAAATGCAAAAAAAAAAAAAAAAAAAAAAAATATCCAAGCGAAAGATGAGATGCACCTTACCTGTAAAGCTTTTTAACAAAGTCGGGCACACCATTTCCTGAGGCAGCAACGTTGGCCACATCAACAAGGGGTTCCTCAACTTCGGTCATGGCGATATCTGTCGCAGAGGTGGACAGGAAAGGGTCTTCAGGGCCTTGAGCCGGGAGCTGCTCGACCACAGGACGCTTCTTGGTCCTCTTTTTGTCGTTGGCCGTCAGGGTGGGCAGATCTTGGTTTCGTTACTGAGCCAGCTGAGGTCTCGAAAAGCCTGCTAAAATGACGACGGTGTGCCAGCGGCCTTGAGGAGCTGTCGAAATGAAAAAAAGCGAGGAAGTATGATCTAGCTGAGCGTCACCGCAGCAAAGAGGCACCAAGGTGCCATGGATGGGCTTGGTTAGAGAGCAGTGCACATACAGCTATACAGCAGTGAGGGTGCGGTGGCGGAGTGTGATAGAGGCGAGCGCACATCAGTTGAGCCGTTGTACATATAAGGGGCGGGGATGCACACAAGATAAAAAAAAAAAGACAAAGCGCTAAGAGGCTATCGATGTCTATTCACGCCGGATGCAAGACGAGCAGTGCGATAGACATGGGTGGATAAGCAGAGTACAGAGTGCAGAGTGCAGAGTGCAGAGGGCAATGTGTCTGTACCTTTGGATGGAGCGAGAAAAGGAGAGATTGCAGCCGCTTGCTTGGCAGGAGGGAGGCTGTGTCCAGTGCTGGGTTGCGACGAGGACACTCACAGGTCGGGTGGGGACGAGGAATGTGTGCGGCAGGGCTTTTGTTTTCCGAGCAGGATGTCAATAATGAAGAATGAAAGAATGAGAGAGTGCAAGGAATGAGGGAATGAAAGATTACAGCAATCTTATCGGAATGTGTTCTCTGTGTAGGAGAAGGACAAGACGAAGGATGGACGGGGGATGGAGAAGGGGAAAAGGAAAAAAAAAAAAAAAAAAAAAAAAAGAAAGACTGGAGCAGCAGCAGCATATGTACTGCAGCCTTAGGTCACTGGCATATGGCGACCTTGGACTGGCACACTGCCCACTGACACACAGACTACCACTATACTTGCAACCAGCCACGGCCCATCTTCGCACACCAACCCACGCGCAGGATAGCGTTTTGCTTCCGTCCATTTGGCTTTGCCCTTCAATCACGACTGGGTCCTGAGCAAAAACAAATTTTACTTTTTTTTTGATGGGAACTTGGTCTATGGTGGGAGGGGGGGGGGGGGGGGGCACATATGCCACCAGTAGCACACAGAGCTTGGCCCGATCGACTGTTCCGTCCGTCGTCTTGTCAACGTTCCTCCCTCCGCGGTTGGTTCCCTCGCCCCCTTCCAGAGCACAGGAGCACCCTCCTGGGCGCGGGCCAACACTCCTCTCACTGCAATGCGACTCACACTCCTCGAATAGACGGTGGCGGGCCTATCAACGAAGCAGGCAAAGAAAGAAAAAGAAAATATAAGCGGGAAAACGAACAAGGTCTGAAATGAACAAGACCTGTGACAACCACCGAGAGGGAGAGGGAGAGGGGAGCGCGTGTGATGCTGCATGCATTATTGGGTTCTACTTAGTCCCAATGTGCACATGTAGACTATTGTGCGTTGGGCAACAAAAGCTTGCATGCCCTTTTGCTTGGCCGCATTACCTTTATTCCGGACATATTTGTTTTAAGGTCTAGCAGTCGAGGGGAGGAAGGCGCTACTACAACGCAAGTATCAATTTAAACATGGCAGAGGCAGAGGCAGCATCTCGTTTCGGCGGCCCAACTTTCTGCTCTGACCCTCTGCTTCGCTCAAGATGCTCTCACTTGTCCTTTGACCTCTGTGTGAGAACCACTCGGGCTCGGACACAAAATAAAAAAAAATAAAATGAAAAGATGCATGCGTGTGATTGGACACCGCTCATCTAAGGCCTCAGCCGCGTCCACTGGTCGTTCATCGCTTTTTTTGTTCCTGTTTTCGGCGCCCGGTCTTCACGACCCTCAAAAGTCAAAAGACTAATGAGAAACGTCGTTCCTGAAATTTCATTTCCGTCGTGTATTACCTATCCGGTTCAACAGCGGCGGGAGCGCGAGAGAGTAAGAGTAACAGTAGGAGGCAAGTGAGTATGTGTGTGCATGGGGAGGAACGGGAGAAGAAACAGTGATAGGAAAGGAACTTTGGTCAAGGGACACATGGTAGAGGATCATGGCAACGACAACAGCGAGACGAATGGATGAGGACCTACTGGACAGGAAAGAGAAAAGGAAAAGACGGTGATCCGTCAGAGCAGCAGCACCACCTCCTCCGTGGGTCATATTGGGTTTGCTGGTCACTGGCTGTCAAGAAACAGAGACGCGATTGACCCTTTAAGATGAAGTGACGGTTTGAAACCAGTGGTTGAGTAAGGGGATACATCTCTCATTTGCTTATGCAGCTTTGATATCGTGGTGCACTGCTGTGGACAGGAGCGGGGGTGCTCTGCTCTCTAGCAGGAGCTCTCGATGGTGTTCCCGCTGTGGACAGATTTGTCGTATATGGCTGTAGGATTCCCACGAAACCATAAGTCGTCGTGTGTCTCTGTTCTCGCTATTGGCTGATGGCGTATATGCTGCTCTTCTCCGTTGCCACCTCGTGGTAGCAAGCTCCGCTTTTTGTCCCTTGTCTTGGTCGTGGAATGGATACGCAATTCTATACTTAGCCTTTGTGCGCCTCACTTTTTTTTTTATTTTTTTATCTTGGAGTTTCTCCTTTGAGGTCCCCCCTCCGACCGAGGAACCATTTTACATGTATTTGCATGAATTCTCCGATTGCCAAACAGTGCAGACGTACAGGCGTACAGGGGCGCACAGTACTTGTAGACTACCCTTGCGCTGGGACCATAATTGCATGCCGTAGTGAGGAAGCTGAAAGAGGTTGAGAAAAGTATCTTTTAAAACTACAGCTGTCTACAGCTGTAAGGTACTCATTAATTATACGTAGAAGACCGGCGCATTTGCTCAGTGGCGGGTGAAGGCACAGGAGCACGGATGCCGTCATTTTCATTTCTGTGGAGGGTTTGCGCTGTATGTATTTCTCATTCCCGTACCCTCACTGGTCCTCGGCATGAGAGATACAGCCCCTTTCGCTTTTTGGCTCCTATTTCGTATTCCCCAGTCGGGTCTTGGCGCCCGCAAGACCCTGACAATGCAGATTGCTGCACATGATGTCCCGCGCCCTCTGAGCGAGAGCGAGAGGGTGGGAATGAGCGCATGAGATAAAGCGAGGATGAGAGTGATAACGGAGATGGAAACTGACGAACAACACAGCGAGAGAGAGGGAGCGAGGGAGCGAGGGAGCGAGACAGACGCACGAGGCACCTTTTTGCACAGGGGTTGTGCAGCACTGTATGTACGTGGCTGGAAGCACACGGCCTCAAACAAGTGATTGCGATGGGCGCGTGTGGGTTCATGTGGGGTCCTTGTGCGTCCTGGTGGGTGCTGCGGGTACCCTGTCCTGGTAGGCGGGCCTTGCTCCTGCGGGTGAGGCCTCTGGCTCGGCGAGTGTGCGCACTCACGGGTACTCGGGCACCAGCCATCCTCCTGAGCCCTCAGAGGCTGTCTCGCAGACCCACCCACCAGCTGGTTGTCTCGTCATACCGCCTTTTTTGTCTGTATTTTTTTTTTTTTTTTTTTTTTTGCGTTTGGTTCCTTTATCCCCGTCATCATCATCATCATCATCACATTCATCATCATCCATCCGCCCATCTTTCCCTCCGTCCTGGCCCTCTCACACACACTCTCACCCGCTCATCCTTCTCATCCTCGCCATTCTGTCCACATCGAGCATCCTCCCCCCTTGAATATAGATCTACGCCATGGCGACAGTGACAGAAGCCTACATGGGCCATGTAGGCAATGTCCTCGACATGCTCTCCCTGGACCGCCCGCTCGACCCGCTCTCCCTCCCCTTCGTCTCATCCACACCGCTGCCACTAGACTTTGTCGCAGGCGAGGCCCCGCCGCTGATCCATAAGGTCGATGTAGCGCTGCAGCGGGTCGTGCAAAAGATGTTTCTTATGGAACACGAGCTGGCACGGCACCGGCGAGAGTGCAAGACCCACTCGACGTACTACCCTGGCCACCCCAGCTCGCTGGTCTCGTCCGACCTGCCCCTGGTCCCGCCCATCCTCACGCCGCCCGTCGACGCACTGTCGCCGCCCATAGCGCCCGCCACCCGCTGGAGCGAGGGCACCACCACCTGGGGATTTATGAACGACGCTGCGACGTATCCTTCGCCCTATTCCTTCCTACCCCAGGAACGACCCTCCCTTTCTTCAATACACTCCCTCTCTGACGCAGCCTCGCTCTCCGCCAACAGCAACAGCAGCAGCATCAGCGACAGCCTCACCAGCTCCGCCGGCGTGCCCATAGTCCAGGCCGCTCCCTCCTCCACCTCCTCAGCCTACTCGTCCTCGCAGAGCGGAGCAACAGCGTCGAACCCAGCAGAGACCACCACATCCTCCTCACGGTCGCCACCTTCGCAGCACAGTGGCTTCCTCGCTGTCGGTGTCTCCTCATCCTCTTCCATGCCCTCGTCTCCCGACTCTTTCAACTCTGCGCTTTCCAGCTTCCTTCCTGACAGTGACAGCGTGGATGTCGTCCCAGCTTTATCGCTCTCAAACAACACCTCCTCCTCCATGTCAGACACTGTCCCCTGTGCAGCCTGCATCCACAACTGTGCGGTCGTCGCCAGCGCAGTGGCCAAGGGAGACCTGAGTTCCCGGATAAGGTGTGAGAACGCAGCTTGCAACAATTCGGCTCTGACTAAATCCATCAACAGTATGGTCAGTAAACTCTGCACCTTCACTGGAGAGGTAATCCAGGTCGCAGCTCTGGGCGTCGAGGGCAAGTTTGGAGCAGTAGCAACCATCGCAGACGAACGCGGTATCTGGAAGGAATTCGTCAGCCATCTCAATACCATGACAAACGGACACATGAACCAGGTCCGCGCTATCGCCCAGGTCTGCACGGCTGTTGCCCACGGCGACCTAAGCAAGATGATTACGATCGACGTGAAGGGCGAGACACTTGTTCTCAAGAACACCATCAATACCATGGGTAAGCACAGTGCCCTCGTACGAATCTTTTCTCCTTCGCCAATGGACTTTTTTATTTTGCATAACAGGAGTGGGGTCGTTTTTTTTTTGTTTTTGTGTGATTGTCCCTGACCCTGCGCCTTGGTTGGAAGGATCGGTATCGCGATCTTACTTTGCTGTTTGAACTTTACTGTGGTTGTTCTGCATGGTATAGAGCAATGGCCTGTGTTTTTTTTGTGTTTGTGCAGAAAGACGCAACCATGCATTGCATGCTCCTTTTTTTTCCTCACTCAGATAGTCGCTTTTGCGCTGTCATCACTCCCTCCCTTCCCTCCCCCTCTCTTTGGTCCAGTCCTTTTGCAACGCTTCATATTTGCAGATTTATGTTAGGAACTAAGATGCGCGTGTCCTTCTCTAAAAGACCACGACATTGAAATCATTGTACACCCGCGACTTTATCACCGCGTTACTGTGCCTATCCTGCTTTGCGCTACTGACTTGGGCGTGTGTCTTATTGTGTGCTCTTTTTATCATCTCCAGCCATTCTTATCGTCTCTTTATGGAGGTGTATCATTGGATTGTCCTTTCGGATGCCTTTTGTACCACCACCGTTCTGGGTTGGCATACTTGCATCCCATCTCCCTCGTCCTCCTTAACCATACCAACAAAAACAAGAACACAACTAATGCGCCTCAAACATACAAATATAATGTATATACTCTTTTATAGTGGAGCAACTGCGCTCATTTTCGTCCGAGGTCACCAGAGTCGCCCATGAGGTCGGAACAGAAGGCAACTTGGGCGGTCAAGCTATCGTGAAAGGTGTCGACGGCACATGGAAGGAACTCACCGACAACGTCAACACCATGGCCTCCAACTTGACCAGTCAGGTCCGAGACATTGCCCATGTTAGCAAAGCCGTTGCCAGAGGTGATCTCAGCAAAAAAGTCTCTGTGGCAGCCAAGGGTGAAATGATGGATTTGAAGCACGTTATCAACACGATGGTCGATCAACTTCAGGAGTTTGCGACCGAGGTCTCGCGTGTCAGTCTGGAGGTCGGAACAGAAGGCAAATTAGGTGGTCAGGCAGTCGTCAAGGACGTGAGTGGTACTTGGAAGGAACTCACGGACAATGTCAATCTGATGGCCTACAACCTCACTGGACAGGTGCGTGACATTGCAACGGTCTGTAAGGCCGTGGCCTGTGGGGACTTGACCAAGAAGGTTTGCGTACCAGTTCAAGGAGAGATTCTTGACCTCAAGGAAACGATGAATACCATGGTGGATCAGCTTCGGACATTTGCGGCCGAGGTCACCCGTGTAGCACGTGAGGTCGGCACAGAAGGCAAACTCGGTGGTCAGGCCGAAGTCAAAGGCGTGGACGGTACCTGGAAGGAACTCACAGACAACGTCAATACCATGGCAGAAAACTTGACCGCTCAAGTGCGTGATATCGCCAATGTCAGTAAAGCAGTGGCTCGAGGAGATTTGTCCAAAAAGATTTCCGTCGAGGTCAAGGGAGAGATGATGGATCTCAAACATACCATCAACATCATGGTGGATCAACTGCAGGAGTTTGCCACCGAGGTCTCGCGTGTCTCTCTCGAGGTCGGAACAGAAGGAAAACTTGGCGGTCAAGCTGTGGTCAAGGATGTCAGCGGCACTTGGAAGGAACTCACGGACAATGTCAACACCATGGCCAGTAACTTGACGACGCAGGTGCGATCGATTGCAGAAGTCACGACCGCTGTCGCCTGTGGAGATTTGAGCAAGACGATCGACGTGGAGGCTCAAGGCGAGATCTCAGAAGTCAAACTGACGGTCAACTCGATGGTGGAACAGCTGAGGACATTTGCAGCCGAGGTCACTCGAGTCGCTCGCGAGGTCGGCACAGAAGGTCGACTGGGAGGTCAGGCACTGGTCAAGGGTGTTGATGGCACCTGGAAGGAGCTCACAGACAACGTGAACACCATGGCCGAGAATCTGACTGCACAGGTACGTGATATTGCCAACGTCAGTAAGGCCGTCGCCAAGGGAGATCTCTCCAAGAAGATTTCGGTCGAGGTCAAGGGAGAGATGATGGATCTCAAACACACCATCAATACCATGGTGGATCAGTTGCAGGAATTTGCCACCGAAGTCTCGCGTGTGTCTCTTGAGGTCGGAACTGAGGGTAAGCTCGGTGGCCAGGCTGTTGTCAAGGATGTCAGCGGCACTTGGAAGGAACTCACAGACAATGTCAACACCATGGCCAGTAACTTGACAACACAGGTGCGATCAATTGCCGAGGTCACCACCGCTGTCGCTTGTGGTGACTTGAGTAAGACGATCGATGTGCAGGCCCAGGGCGAGATCTCGGAGGTCAAACTGACCGTGAACTCGATGGTGGAACAGCTCAGGACATTTGCGGCGGAGGTCACTCGTGTCGCACGCGAGGTCGGCACAGAAGGAAAGCTTGGCGGCCAGGCCCACGTCAAGGGTGTTGATGGTACTTGGAAGGAGCTCACTGACAACGTCAACACCATGGCAGCCAATCTTACGGCACAGGTCAGAGATATTGCGAGTGTCAGCAAGGCCGTTGCGAGAGGTGACTTGTCTCAAAAGATCTCTGTCGAGGTCAAGGGAGAGATGGGCGATCTCAAGCATACCATTAATACCATGGTGGTCCAGCTTCAGGAATTCGCCACAGAAGTCTCGCGTGTCTCCCTCGAGGTCGGAACGGAGGGAAAGCTCGGTGGTCAGGCTGTGGTCAAGGATGTCAGCGGCACTTGGAAGGAGCTCACGGACAATGTCAACACCATGGCCAGTAACTTGACAACACAGGTGCGATCGATCGCTGAGGTCACGACTGCTGTCGCGTGCGGTGACCTCAGCAAGAAGATTGACGTGGAAGCTCAGGGTGAGATCTCGGAGCTAAAGTTGACGGTCAATTCCATGGTCGAGCAACTCCGGACATTTGCAGCCGAGGTCACCCGAGTCGCTCGTGAGGTTGGCACAGAGGGTCGGCTCGGAGGTCAGGCTCTGGTCAAGGGTGTTGATGGCACCTGGAAAGAGTTGACAGACAACGTGAACACCATGGCTCAGAACCTTACAGCTCAGGTGCGTGACATTGCCAACGTCAGTAAAGCGGTCGCCAAGGGAGATTTGTCCAAGAAGATTTCGGTCGAGGTCAAGGGAGAGATGATGGATCTCAAGCACACTATCAACATCATGGTGGACCAACTACAGGAGTTTGCTACCGAGGTCTCACGTGTCTCTCTCGAGGTCGGAACCGAAGGAAAACTTGGTGGTCAGGCTGTTGTCAAGGATGTCAGCGGCACTTGGAAGGAGCTCACGGACAATGTCAACACCATGGCCAGTAACTTGACAACACAGGTGCGATCGATTGCAGAGGTCACGACGGCTGTCGCGTGCGGTGACCTAAGTAAGACCATTGACGTGGAGGCCCAGGGTGAGATCTCTGAGCTCAAGAAGACTGTCAACTCGATGGTCGAGCAGCTGAGGACGTTCGCAGCAGAGGTCACGCGAGTCGCTCGCGAAGTCGGTACCGAAGGTCGACTGGGCGGTCAAGCCGAGGTCAAGGACGTAGGAGGTACTTGGCGGGAGCTTACTGAGAACGTCAACACCATGGCCTCCAATCTTACTACGCAGGTGCGTGATATTGCCGACGTGAGCAAGGCCGTCGCCAAGGGTGATCTCACCAAGAAGATCACGGTGAATGTCAAGGGAGAAATTTTGGACCTCAAGAACACCATCAATTCTATGGTGGACCAGCTCTCAACATTTGCAGCAGAGGTGACGCGAGTGGCGCGTGAGGTCGGCACGGAGGGCAAACTTGGAGGCCAAGCCGAGGTCGAAGAAGTCGATGGCACTTGGAAGGAATTGACCGACAATGTGAACACCATGGCCTCGAATCTCACTGCACAGGTGCGCGATATTGCAGACGTCAGCAAAGCAGTGGCCAAAGGCGATTTGACCCAGAAGATTTCTGTGGATGCCAAGGGAGAGATTCTGGACTTGAAGAACACCATCAATATTATGGTAAGTCGTGTTTTTTTGGTCGATGAATTACTGGCCTTTTTATTTGTTACTTTTGTTCCAAAAACGCCCACTTGAGGACTTAGCGTTTACTCATCGGACAATTCTCCTTTCTCAAAATGAATATGAATGATATAGGTGGATCAGCTCTCAACCTTCTCTGCTGAAGTTACCCGAGTTGCGCGTGAGGTCGGCACTGAAGGAAAACTTGGCGGCCAAGCAGTGGTCAAGGAAGTCGGCGGGACCTGGAAGGAGTTGACCGATAATGTCAACACCATGGCTGCCAACTTGACGACGCAGGTGCGCGATATTGCGGACGTCAGCAAAGCCGTGGCCAAGGGAGACTTGACCAAGAAGATCACAGTGAACGTCAAGGGCGAAATGATGGATCTAAAGCATACTATCAACACCATGGTAGACCAGCTACAGGAGTTTGCCACTGAGGTCTCGCGTGTCTCTCTCGAGGTCGGAACGGAAGGAAAGCTTGGTGGTCAGGCTGTGGTCAAGGATGTCAGCGGCACTTGGAAGGAGCTTACGGACAATGTCAACACCATGGCCAGTAACTTGACAACACAGGTGCGATCGATTGCTGAGGTCACGACTGCTGTGGCCTGCGGTGACCTCAGCAAGAAGATTGACGTGGTAGCTCAAGGCGAGATTTCGGAGCTCAAGAAGACTGTCAACTCGATGGTTGAGCAACTCCGGACATTTGCAGCCGAGGTCACTCGAGTCGCTCGCGAGGTCGGTACTGAAGGAAAACTTGGAGGTCAGGCTCAAGTCAAGGGCGTGGATGGTACGTGGAAGGAGCTCACGGATAACGTCAATACCATGGCAGCCAACCTCACCGCACAAGTCCGAGATATCGCTAATGTCAGTAAGGCTGTCGCTCGTGGGGATTTGTCCAAGAAGATTTCAGTTGAGGTCAAGGGAGAGATGATGGACCTCAAGCACACTATCAACATTATGGTGGATCAGCTTCAGGAGTTTGCAACAGAAGTAACGCGTGTCTCGCTCGAGGTCGGTACTGAAGGTAAACTAGGTGGCCAGGCTGTTGTCAAGGACGTCAGTGGTACCTGGAAGGAGCTGACAGGAAACGTGAACACGATGGCAGCTAATCTCACGACGCAGGTGCGATCGATTGCCGAGGTCACGACTGCTGTTGCCTGTGGAGACTTGAGCAAGACCATTGACGTGCAAGCCCAAGGAGAGATCTCGGAGTTGAAGTTGACAGTGAACTCTATGGTGGAACAGCTCAGGACATTTGCTGCTGAGGTCACTCGTGTCGCTCGCGAGGTCGGCACGGAAGGAAAGCTGGGCGGCCAGGCACACGTCAAGGGCGTCGACGGCACGTGGAAGGAGCTGACAGACAACGTGAATACCATGGCCGAGAACTTGACAGCCCAGGTGCGTGATATTGCCGGCGTCAGTAAGGCCGTCGCCAAAGGAGACTTGTCCAAGAAGATTTCGGTCGAGGTCAAGGGAGAAATGGGCGATCTGAAGCATACCATCAACACCATGGTAGACCAGCTACAGGAGTTTGCCACTGAGGTCTCGCGTGTCTCTCTCGAGGTCGGAACGGAAGGAAAGCTTGGTGGTCAGGCTGTGGTCAAGGATGTCAGCGGCACTTGGAAGGAGCTCACGGACAATGTCAACACCATGGCCAGTAACTTGACAACACAGGTGCGATCGATTGCTGAGGTCACGACTGCTGTGGCCTGCGGTGACCTCAGCAAGAAGATTGACGTGGTAGCTCAAGGCGAGATTTCGGAGCTCAAGAAGACTGTCAACTCGATGGTTGAGCAACTCCGGACATTTGCAGCCGAGGTCACTCGAGTCGCTCGCGAGGTCGGTACTGAAGGAAAACTTGGAGGTCAGGCTCAAGTCAAGGGCGTGGATGGTACGTGGAAGGAGCTCACGGATAACGTCAATACCATGGCAGCCAACCTCACCGCACAAGTCCGAGATATCGCTAATGTCAGTAAGGCTGTCGCTCGTGGGGATTTGTCCAAGAAGATTTCAGTTGAGGTCAAGGGAGAGATGATGGACCTCAAGCACACTATCAACATTATGGTGGATCAGCTTCAGGAGTTTGCAACAGAAGTAACGCGTGTCTCGCTCGAGGTCGGTACTGAAGGTAAACTAGGTGGCCAGGCTGTTGTCAAGGACGTCAGTGGTACCTGGAAGGAGCTCACGGACAATGTCAATACCATGGCCAGTAACTTGACGACGCAGGTGCGATCGATTGCCGAGGTTACTACCGCTGTAGCATGCGGTGATCTGAGCAAGACGATTGAAGTGCAAGCCCAAGGAGAGATCTCTGAGCTGAAGCTGACCGTGAACTCCATGGTCGAGCAGCTGAGGACCTTTGCTGCGGAAGTCACTCGTGTCGCTCGTGAAGTCGGCACGGAAGGAAAGCTAGGTGGTCAAGCCGAGGTCGAGGATGTTGGCGGCACCTGGAGAGAGCTGACTGAGAATGTCAACACCATGGCCGCCAATCTGACCACACAAGTGCGCGATATTGCAAATGTCAGCAAAGCGGTCGCTGGAGGTGACTTGACCAAGAAGATCACGGTCAATGTCAAGGGCGAGATCTTGGACCTGAAGAACACTATCAACTCGATGGTGGACCAGCTCTCCATGTTTGCGAACGAGGTCACCCGTGTTGCACGTGAAGTCGGAACGGAAGGCAAGCTCGGTGTGCAGGCTCAAGTTGAGGATGTGCGAGGAACATGGAAGGAGATCACCTCGAACGTGAATACCATGGCCTCCAACTTGACAGCACAGGTTCGTGCGTTTGCTTCGATCTCGACCGCAGCCACAGATGGAGACTTTACTCAGTACATCACAGTGGAAGCCTCGGGTGAGATGGATTCGCTCAAGACCAAGATCAACCAGATGGTTTACAACCTCCGCGAGAGTATTCAGAAGAACACTGCCGCTCGTGAGGCTGCAGAGTTGGCGAACCGTTCAAAGTCTGAGTTCCTGGCAAATATGTCGCATGAGATTCGGTGAGCACCCACTACTTTTCTTTTTCTTTTTGTTTTGCGTACTTCCTTTTCTCTTGATTGTTTCTAACATGTGCTTCTTTGCATATTCATCCCACTTAGAACTCCTATGAACGGTATCATCGGAATGACCAGTCTTACCCTCGAGACTGAGCTCAGTAGGCAGCAGCGTGACAACTTGGTGATTGTGAGCAACCTTGCTCACTCGCTCTTGACCATCATTGACGATATTCTCGATATTTCCAAGAGTAAGTGCAGACGAGAAATCACTTGCGAATACAGTCAAATGAAGTCATCTTGCTAACGCGATTGCTGAATGCTCTTCCCCATCAATAGTCGAGGCTGGTAAAATGACCATTGAGCAGGCACCATTCTCGCTCCGGACGCAGGCATTTGGTGTCCTCAAAACTCTTGCCGTCAAGGCGCACCAAAAGAAGTTGGATCTTATCTACAATGTCCACAACGACTTCCCAGACCAGCTCGTCGGAGACCCATTGAGGTTACGTCAAGTCATCACCAATCTGATTGGTAACGCCATCAAGTTCACCACAGAAGGAAGCGTTGTCCTGGATTGTGTCTGCAAGAGCAAGACGGATGTTGGAGTCGAGCTGCAGTTCTGTGTTTCGGATACAGGTATCGGTATTCAGAGCGACAAGATTGAGGTGGTGTTTGACACCTTCTGCCAGGCAGATGGCTCAACGACACGCAAATATGGCGGCACAGGATTGGGATTGTCCATCTCGAAACGCCTGGTCACGCTTATGGGAGGCGACCTCTGGGTTAACAGCACGTTCGGGAAGGGCTCGCAGTTCTTCTTCACAGTCCGGTTCAACACGGGTACGATGTCTCTGGACCAGATCAACCTCAAGACCAAACCCTATATCGGACGCCATATCCTTTACATGGGCACAATGCGGGATGATGTGATCTCTAGATCGGTGATCAAGACTCTTGGGGAGCTCAAGTTCAAGGCTACGCACGCAACGTCTCTCTCGCAAGCATCCGCCTTGGTACCTGCGATCATTCCGGGTTCGGCTACCGAAAAGTCAGTATTTGATGTGATTATCGTTGATAACGTCAAGGACATTCGCAAGATCAAGGAGTTTGGTGTGCTGCGGTTCCTGCCGATTGTTCTCCTGTCGATGACGACGCCTTACATCAGCATGAAGGTGTGTCAGGATCTAGGCATTGCCAGCTACTTCAACCCGCCTGTGCATTTGCCGGATCTCATGAATGCCCTTTTGCCTGCGTTCGAGTCGGCCTCGGCACTACCGTCAGATGCAGAGCATGCGATCCCTCTTCATATTCTCTTGGCAGAGGACAATGTGGTGAACCAGAAGCTGGCGGTCCGTATTCTTGAGAAATTCGGTCACAAAGTCACGATTGTCTCGAACGGCAAGGTTGCAGTCGAGTTCTTTGGCAGCATGCACTTTGACTTGATTCTGATGGATGTTCAAATGCCCATCATGGGTGGATTTGAGGCGACACAGGAAATCAGGAAACTGGAGACCCTCAGAGGCAACAACGACCACCTGCCTATTATCGCGCTCACGGCGCATGCCATGATTGGCGATCGCGAGAAGTGTCTAGCCGCTGGCATGGTATGTTGCTTTATTGTCGGCGTTTTTGATCTTCTTTCTTAAGCTGAACAGTACACGTCTTTTGGATGAGCGTATGGCCTAGCTGAACAGTACACGTCTTTTGGATGAGCGTATGGCCTAACAAACACCCTCATTCTATTTCTTTATAGGACGAATATATCACCAAGCCATTGCGAGTGAATGAGCTGATTGCTACGATTAACAAGTTCCCGCCCAAGAACTGTCCTGATTTGGCACAGCATGACCCGCTCTTTGAGTACTCGTACTTGCGTGCGGTCTACAACGCACCTCAGGATCCCAAGACGCAGTTGCAGTACAAGCCGACATGATGAGGATGTTTACAAGTCAGGTTCTCGCGACTGCGGGCTACTTTCTTCATTGTGCATAGTTCATCTCTTTCCTTTTGTGTTCTTTTGTTCTTTGTTTTCAATTTTTGTTCAGTTTTGTATCTTACAACTATGTGTTTTCGTTCTGCCTTTATTTTCTTGCTTGTTCTTCCCCTCCCTTTTCTGGTTCTTTCGTTCGTTACCTTCTGTACCTCATCTAAAACGGAGTAATTGAAAAGTGTCCATATAAATACCCGACCATACACTATTTGTTCAGTGAGGGGGGAGATGATGAGGCATAAGCACTGTTGACAGAAAAAAGTGTGGAACTGGTGCCGAAGTCGTGCGTAGTCGTTGTCAGTGAGCAAAAAAAGTAACCATCCTCTGTGCAACAAACCGTTTCTCACTCCAAAGCATGAGCATTCATGCAAGCAGCATACACGAAGAACGCAGAAAAAAAACAATACAAGAATATAGGCGTAAGCGAGAATGGGAGCAAGATAGAGCGAGCCTCAGTGAATGTGTGCAAGGTGAGCATCTTAGCAGCTTAGAGAAAGTGAGAGAGAGAGCAAGCGAGCGAGCGAAGAAATGAGATCAGATGAACGGTCAGCACACACGCGGTTGGGCCACCGTGCAGCTGTCCATTGTTTGCAAAGCGGTGTGGAGGGTGGAGGGGAGGGCGAGTGTCTGTTGGTTGACAACAGAGGAAAACTGGCCATCTCCTCGCCTGGTACGGCCTTGTGCTTGTAGTCAAGATGCATTCGGCAGGCGTATGGATGTTTTGCTTACAGAAAGGTCAATAAGGTTGGGGCTATCACCTGAAAAGGGGAGAGAGACCTCGTGTGCGGCACACTTTTCTTGTCTCCGAGGGAAGGGCATGGCTCTCGGCCGAGTAAAAGGTCGGTCCCAGCAGTGGAAGTAGCTGTAGTCTAAAGTGGCATCCAAGGTGGATGCCGTGAGATATGGCTGAAGGAGAATAGGCGGCGTTCATCCCTGGGCGCACAATTTTTGTTCTGTCCTCTGTGCAGATGCTGCTGCACACCTGTTGAAGGTATCCATGCAAAATGCCATAGTCGACGCTCAATGCCCGCTTGCCCCACAGGTTGTGCGACCAAGCACTGGTCTAAGGACAGCCGAGGTCTGCTTATTGTGTCCGTAGACACAGGGTTTGGTCGACAGGGGCCCTATTCCCGCGAAAATTTAAGAGGTACCCTCGCGCTGGGTGCCGTCATATGACCCAAGCACCCATGGGCCACCTGCGCCGCCACTACTCGGTGCTTGGGTACTATAAGTTGATGCTTTTCCTCCTTTTCCCCCTCACTTCTCCACACAACCACCGCACATCAACGCACATCCACGCACATCCACGCACATCCACGCACATCTCGCACACCTCACCAACGCACCTACGCACCAAACACTCTCACCTACCTCTGTCTGTCTGCTGCCCTTGACTCCGTTAGTCCTGCACATACACACCCCACACAGTCCGTGCCGCTTGCTTCTCCACCCAACCCCGTTCTCTCTTGCCGTCGCACCACCCTGAACCTTCTCCTTGATACCCGCAGACTGCCACAGACTGCCGCCTCTTTGTCTCCCAGCCGTCTGCCAACTTGCATGGCTCATTCACTTTCACATTCACGCTCACCCTCAGACCTCTACGACATGGACCTCCAGGTGGACCTTGACGTCGGATTCGACATCAGCATGACCAAGGACGACCTTCTTCTGTCCACCCTCACCCCTTCCTCGTCGTCGTCCTCGCTCTACAAAATGCTAGAGCAGCCGCACATCTATCGGAGAGGCATCGCCTACACTATGACGACGATCACCACCACCACCACAACCACCACAACCACCAGCTCACCGCCGACATCACCCATCACAACAGAGGGAGCGAGGGCACAAGCATCTGGAACAGACAGTTTTGGGTTCTCCCCAACATCGTCTCAGCCTCAAGAGGAGGAGGAGGAGGGTGACGAGGATCCAGTGGACGGCGAGTACATGTACGAAGATGAGGAGGTATTGGAGTCAGTTCAGCTTCTATCTGGATTGGGCTTGGTCTCTGAGGGGCCGTACCTGTTTCTGTTTGACAAGGCTCTGTCACTGTACTATCCAATCCGCGCACTGATTCTATTTGTGCTCGGGTTTTTGTTCTCGGTGGTGATTGACCACATGCAGACGGAACACCATATGATTGAGTATCCGAGCGGCATCTCGCAGCTGTGGGACACGGCGTCTTGGCTTCCTCCAACTTGCGGCGCGGCGGCTGTCCTTGTAGGGACCATTTACCCTCTCGGAGACTATCTATGGTGGGGTCAACGCGTCGAGCGAAACAACCGCGACTGGTCCAGTGTCATGAGGTAAACCCCCAAATGGTTGTCGCATTGCCTTGCATATGTCAGAAAGTTGGTGGCACCGAACCACTTGGCTTCCATATTTAACCAAAGGCCCATCAGGCACATGATACCGCAGCACACAACCCAAACTGAGGCAATGACAACATTCGTCTAACACTTTTTTTTTTCTCGCTACGGCTTTTTTAGGTGTTTTGGCGGCTTCATCGGCGTTAATTATGCGGCTTCTAAACTGCCGTGGACAAGCAGCCTTCAGGTGTCCTGCACCCTGGCGCTGATCTCGGTCGGACTTTGGTTTTGGTTCGATCGGACGGCCCACGGGTTTATGATCTCGCTGACCGTGGCCTCTATGGGGACCATTGTCGCTTATTTTCTTGTCCTTAATGGATGGTACAGGTAGGATGGCTCCCAAGTGCTTGCTGGTTTTTTCTTGTCTTACAGACATAATTCATGTGTATTTATATGTTGCATTGCATGCGTAATAATACCTGCCCAAAACCAATCCTTTTTGCATTAGTTTTACAAGAGCAGACTTTTTTGGCGTGGGGTCATGGATTCCCTGCATACTCTATTCCTCCTCGGTGTGCTTTGGTAGCATTGGGCGGCAATTAGATATCGTTCCTGAGGCATGGTACAACTGCAATCCCATCACGGCGCACCTCAAAGCCGAGTAGACAGCGCTTCATCGCGCCTTGCAACTGTAAATATTTGCTTCATTGGGCGTTTTTTTTCGCCCATTAGATATACCCCCAATCAACAAAATATTGGTTGTAAAAAAAAAATTGGGTACGCGGATCGTTGTATACGAAAGTGTTTTTGAAGAAATACATGGAGTTGCTCACAGAGGAAGAGTCTCCATGAATAGGGTCGTTGCAACAAGATCCATTGTACATTGTGCTAGATAAAGGAAAGGTTGCCATTGGGGTCCCCCGACAGTGGCGAAAATGAGAGTCAAAGAAAATCACGAACGCGCATCGGTCGATGAGTGACTGCTCGACCCGCTTTATGAAGAGTGAATGATGAACCACCTGCACCTTGCCCACAGTTGAACAACGTTCCCCTAAAGGGAGATTAGACCACGACTACAGTACGAACAAAAGGGAAATTAGACCACGACTACAGTACGAACAACAGGACTCAGGAGAGAGCGAGCCACGATGACAACCATGATGGCCAGTGAAAAGCAACAGCCAGGACCCGTGGATGCAGACGAGTTGTTCATGAAGCTTAGTGTGCCTGAGCTTAATGTCTATGAACGCAGAACAAGGTATGCAAGGAACGCTTGGGTGTGCATTGCGGCGTACAAATGGAAGTCTTTCTCTCTCGAAGGGGATGCTAGACCAGTATGCTGATGTACTCTCACTATTGTGCACTACGGCCACTAGACAGGACATTGAGAACAAGAAGCAGGAACTTCGCATGATGGTCGGGTAAGCTCTCACCGAAATTCATCTGTCCTCGTTCCCATGGCCAACCAAAGAAATAATAATGCGCGGTAAGCTGATGTGATCTCTCGTCTTCACATACAGTGAGCGGTACCGGGACTTGATTGGAGCCGCAGACTGCATCGTCCGCATGAAGGAAACAGCGCTAATGGTTCAGGACAACATCTCGAAAATGCGTCACTCGTGCGATATCCATGCGCTCAAGAGGAACGTCGCTGCAAAGACAACAAAAGCTCGAAGTGGATCCATGAGTAAAGTATTCTTCAATTGTACTGCAAGTTCTTTGACTAGCGCTTGAATCAATCATGTTGGACTCGATATCTGATAGGCTTTCCATTTCTGATGATTAGATGACATGCAAAAGTCGCTCTACACGTCCGCCGCTCAAATCAAACTCTTGGCAGACGTGCCTGAACAGGTAGGATACTTGCTTTGTAATGTAGAAAATCCCGCAGTAAGCAAGATTCTGATGTTATATTTTCTTTTATTCCATATGCTTCTAGATCTGGCGTAATATCGAAAGTAACAGCTACCTGACTGCCAGTCGGCTTTATCTTATCAGTAAAGCCATCTACAAAAACCTCAATGCGGGTTTGGAGGGCGAGGAGCATCAGTCGGTCCGGGTCATGGTTCGTGAGAGAGGTTATTGGGAGAGCTTTATTTCTTATTTTTTTTTCGCACTAGTACAAGCACTGATCTCGCGTTACTCTCACTCAAACTTTTAGGAGACATTTCCAGTCGTTGGGCGACAATGGGATGCAGTCAGTCATTTCAAGGCGCAGATCCTTCAAAAGAGTCACCATCACCTTAAAGCAACCAAGGAGTCAGATCAGGTAACAACAATTCGAAATATCGACGTGGTTTCCAAACACGCACAGCTACGGCATGTCGGTTCGAAGCAGCGTATTAAAAACATCACCATTCTTTGTTCCGTAGGTCGTTGTCGAAACGTTGTGTGCGATCATGTTGCTGGACGATGTTACTGTGAAGGACATGTACAAGCTTTTCTTGGCCCAACGTCAGACCGCAATTCGCGAGATTCTCGACAGTCAAAGCGAGGACATTGGGGCGCAGATCGTGCAGGCTATCGGTATCTTACAGGCAACATTGTTCCATATTGGTGGTGTATTTCTGGAGCCCGAGTCAGGTCGTGTTTCGGCAGTGGAGAGGCACCTCAAAAGTCTACAGCAAACCTTCTCCAGCCCCACTTTAGCAACACCATCCTCTGTTACCCATGGAGATGTGCTAGCACCATCGGCCCTCCAGCCATCAGCATCGCCTCATAACCACAGCGCGTCTGTGATCACTAGACTATACCCCACCACACCCAACATCCATCTCCTTGTCCGGTACCTGCCAGAATCCATCCAAAACTTCACGCCCTTTATCCGTCTGGACGGTCAACGGGCCAACTTTTCTCAGCAGGATGTCATTCAGGGCGTCCGGCATTGGATAGAGGATGTCAAGACCATGTTCAGCAACAGGTTTGAACGATTGCTCAAGCAGGTGCGGACCAGTTCTGACTTGGTCGCGATCCGGGCGCGAGTTTGGGCCGTATTGCAGGTGGATGAATACGCACTGGAGACCAAGAGCACAAAAAACCCATGGAACGATGTTTGTTGTACACTTTTAGGGGACACCTTTAGCATCTGGAACCAGATCTTGCGGTCTGGATACACGAAGGCGTTCCAGGATGTGATCATCTCTTCGCTAGGCGAGCTTTTACAACAACCCACAAAGTTGTTGCGACCGAGGTTGGGAGACCTTGACCATCCAGAGGATCCTAACCACGACATTGGAAAATTCCTCTGGCACGACAGTGCTATCGCTCGAGGTGGGTCCGGCGCAACGGCTTCATTGCCGAGTGCGACGGAGCCTCTGATTCAAAAGATTCGTGAATATGTTGCTGGAAAGACGGAACTGGTGGCTCAAGTGACGAGCGCCTTTGAAGAGACACTGGTGGCGATTCGATCCGACCAAGAGCAGGCTCTTGTGTTCAACAAGGAGTCGGTTTTTGGGACATTGTTGGAGGATGGAGATGGAGAGGACGAGGATCTGCACAATCATGAGAAGTTGGACCTCTTTGGAGCCAAGGCCGACACATTCGAGCTCGTAGAGTTTTATCAGCGACATTGTGTTGAAGTGATCAAGGCCTATTCACTCCGACTAGAAGAACTTGTCCACGAGGCCGTTCGCAAACCTGACAAGACCCGTAACACGATCCCTGCGATGGATCGGGCCATGACGGTCGGCAGGGTAGCCTCCGGACTCGCGTCCATGGGCTGGACATTACAGCGCACGCTGGCGCCTCCAAAGGACAGTGCTCAGGCTTCCAACTTTGCGCAAGCGCGCGCTGCAAAGGTCAAGATTGAATCTCAAGTCCAAGGACTGGTCGCTGCCTTGCAGAACGTGTACTTGCTTTCCCATGGGGCGTGGATCGAGAGCGTCGAGTGGACTTTGACTAAGAATGTCAAGCGATTTCTGAACGAATCTTCCTGGACGGATGTGGCCGATTTGGCATGGGAACCCATTACCAGTGCCACCAGCAGCAGCAACAGTATCCGTGGGTCGCCTGCCAACTCGAGTTCAAAGACTGCACCGCCCTCGTCCACTTCCTCCGTGATGGCCTCAGAAGAGTCCAAGACTTTGTTACCCTTCCATGTCTCAACACGACTCGTGAGTGCATTGTATCAGATTGTGCAGGAGATGCACCGCGTGGGCACTGGTTTCATGAGTCCAGAGTTGATCCAAATCTTGACCGCCAAGGCTGCTCGGATCGTGCTTGAAGCAGTGGACCAGTTTTTGACCGAGATTGCACCTTCTACTGGTTCCTCACCGGAAGGAGGGTCGACTCCCGTCGTCATGACAGAGAAGGGTGCGCTGCAATTGCTGTTCGACCTCAAGTTCCTAAAGTGGGTCTTCCAATCAAGTATCGACAAGGATGCGACTCTGACACAACTCGTGCGGTCTGTCACAGATCGCATCAAGGACCATGTAAGAAGAGCGCCTGTCCATTTCTTTTTCTTTCTCGCGTATAGGCCATCATTGTTGATGACTACTTTGCTGAGGACTACTCATTTTTTTTATTAGATCGACCCGATCAACCTGGCTGTGTTTGAAAAACCACTGGAGATCAATGCGGAGCGCCAGTATGGCCGCATGGCTGTCCTTCTCGGACTCTTGGTCCAGCTGAACCCTGTTGAGAGGTAAGTCCCGACTTTTTTTTTTTTTTTTTTTTTGCGCTCAGAGTTCAATGATATTTCTGAACCCAAAAGTGGCAAGGGATCTAATTCCTCATTTTTTCTCAACCTTGAACACCTCTTCCCATATTTTTTCCACAGCAAACGAAAAGTCAACGTGGTGGAAAAATCACCACATGTGTTTGCCATGGCTCCATTGACAGCCCGGTTCACGTTATTGCCCATCGGTCAAAAGATGACAGGCAGAGTCGTCTGAACAAAGATGAATTCCTGCCAGGAATAAAGAGTTCTTGATATCGTATGTATTTTATATTGTCAAACTTGGGGTATTGCGATAGTGTGAAAAAAAAAGGGTGGTGAACAAAGTTATCAGTACAAGGAAAAAAGAAATACAACGAAAAGTTACTGCAGCAATGCGACAATCCTTCTCAGTCGGCCGACAGATGTAAACAGCAAGGACGCAGGTTGTTTCCCAGGCAGGACGTGGCCCCGAGCTCGCTTCTCGCGCTCCACCTTCCGCTCCATGACCGCCAGGATACCCTTGAGCTTCTTGACCTCGGGGGTCATGGCCCGCATCACCCTGCGGCGGCTCTCGTCCTCCTCCAGATGGGTCAGCAGGATCCTCACCACGGACTCGAACACCATCTCGTTTTCACGGTACGCCTGTGCGCTGTCCACGAGGATCTCCACGCCTTCCGGAGCCCAAAACACAGTCCCGCTCGTGTCCGCGTCTCTCGACAGGTTCTCAATGATGTTCAGAGCGTGCTTTAGAACTTCCATATGAGGCTGCGAGCGATTGCAGGACTTGATCAGCTGAAAGATGATATTGATGACATTATGTTCCACCAAGCGCAAACAACTGTTCTTGGATAGTCGTGTCACCACATCTAGATTGAGAATGATACAGTGGATGGTTAGCATGTCTAAATTGGATAAAAAAAATATCAACGCCACATGTAGAACCAACCACATTAGGTTCATACCTAAGTGATAGCACGCCTTCAGGACCGCCGAAAGCTGACCGCTGCTAAGCAAGATATCCAGAGCCATGGTCGTCCTGTTTCCAAGCTTCATGTGCTCCTCAGCTGTAGCGTTAGCGTGCTCGATTCTCTTTCTTGCAGCCTTGATCTTGGCCGTGCAGTCCTGTCGGACCTGATGCCCGCGCCACCATGCCTGGATCTTGACAATCGAGTCCAGCTCATGATTGATCCTTCTACGCGCCAAAACTCCTCGGATTTGAGTCTGCATCATCAGCGTCAAGGTCTCTATCTGACTCTCTGCAATCCTCCGGCTCTTGTAACTACGCCAGCTGCGTTGTATCGTCACCACCGCAAGCGACACAGATGTCATTTCGATCCATCGCAACATGATACGCTCGCGGTCCTCGAGATGCTGGCGGACTCGGTTGCGGACAAGACATCCGCGGACTGCAGTCTGAATTAAGACAGCTGCTGCATGGCGCTCGGCCTGAGCCATCCTATTCCTACTGCGCTCATACAGGACAGCCCTCCACCACCGCTGGATGGTCAGGGAGGCATATTGGAGGTTGCGGTAGGTCTGCTTCTGTCGTCTGACCAATTGAACCGACCTCCACGCTTGCTGAATTGCCCTGGCGGCCATCCACTGCTCCAAGTACACTCTCCGTTGCTCTTGACCTTGCACCCAAGCGCGCCATCTTGTCTGAATAGCGCACGCTGCCGCACGCAGTTCCTGATACTGTTGACGCACCAAGGCGCCTCTGGCATGGGATTGCGTCGCGATAACAAGCGCCCGGGTATAGTCATATTCCTGTCGAACGCTCCTTCCTTCCAAAACGGCTCTCCACCTTCTTTGAAGAATGATCGCGGCCTGTTCAATAATCTCAAACAGCACGCGCTGCTTTACGCGCATTTGGTACGCTCGCCAATAACGCTGGATAAGGCTCGCTGCTACTCGAAGCTTCTGGAACTGCCATCGAGTGTACCGCATCCGGACGGTTGCCTGGATATTCACAATTGCCCGAATCGTTATCGCCTGACGTCTGCCAAGCTGCCCACGATACACGGATTGGAGGACGATGGCTGCGTTCCGAAGTCGATGATACTGGCTTCGTGTCTCTTGGCCCGCCTTGCAGGCACGCCACCATCGCTGAATGACAGTTCCGGCCCATCGGTACTCCTTGAACATATGTCGCACTTCACGTCGCTGCTGCACGGCTCTCCAGCTCTGCTGAAGTACAATGGCGGCGTCTCTGATTTGCAAAAACTTTCGCCGTTGAACATGGCCACGCCAGGTTGCTTGAATGACCATGCTGGCCTGGTTTTCCCGCATAACCCTGAGCAACCTCTGTCGGAGGAGATGGCCTCGAATAGTTGCCTGCATGCGGATAAGGATGGATCGTACTTCCCCATACTGCGCCCTGGTAGAACGTCCAAGGACCAAGGCCCTCCACCGATCCTGAATAATCCAAGCCGCTCCGCGCATCTGCTGGAACTGCAGTCTGTACTCTCGCCCCGTGACCAAAGCCCTGCGTCGATCCTGGACAATCGATGCTGCCTCTCGAAGCTCAAGATACTGCCGTCGGACCAAATGGGCTCGCACAGCAGTCTGGATAGTGATAGTCGCCCGTCGAATCAAATGATATTGATGTTGGACGAACCGACGAGCGATGACAGCTCGCCAATGCGCTTGAATCACACACGCAGCTTCATGTTGATGGCGGAGCTCCCGATGGTGGTTGCGCTCCCTAAGTCTCCGCTGGATAATACTGGCCGCCCAACACTTCTCCAAGAATGCGTGACGAGCCAGCTTCGAGCGCATTTGAGACTGTAAGCCGACCACCCAGGCTCTCTGCTCCACATACTCCTGTCGCACTTTCCTAGCAACAATAGTCGCCCTCCAGTGCCGTTGAATGATGATGCATGCGATTCTGATATCCAAGTATATACTCCGAATCCTCCGTCCTTCAACCAAGGCCCGCCATCTCGACTGCATAACCTCCGCTGCGCCTCGGAGCATGTTGTACTGCTCTCGGACAAGGTGGCCGCGAGACTGGGCTTGTATCGATACGACAATCCTGTGCTCCTCTAGGACAGTGTGATAATGCAAGCGGGCGACATGTCCACGGTAGTACCGCTGCATAGTGCGTACTGCCCAACGGACCTCCACAAACCGCTTTCTTGCCAAGAATATCCTGCACTGTGTTTGCACCTTGACCACGGTCTTAAACATTTGGAGGGCTCGTATTTGTGCGAGATACATGCGGCATCCGGATTGGATAAGAGTCGCGGCCTCGTTCTGCTGACTCTTGGAACTCTTTGCCTTCTTCTTGGTCAGGAACATTCGAATGTGCTTCTGAAGTACCAATGCCGCGTTGATCCTGGTATCTTCCCTCCGGCCATAGTGCTTCTTGCGCCAGATACGTTGGATTGTCTTTGCAGCCTAAGGAGAACAGATAGGTAAAAGATATATTAGTATCACACAAATTACAAGTGAGCATACAAACATCGAACATGGTGCAAGTCCGTACCCTGATATCCTTGTTCAAATGCATGAGTCTTGCGCAGAGATACGTGACAAAGAGAATAACCGCCTTCTCGTCAGGAACGCCCACACTAGACATGTCGGAGTGGCGAACTGATCAAATTGAACATTCCTTATGAGTAGTAGTTTCATGGATCAAAACCACGCCAAATCGATACCCATGCGAGTCAAGAAAATGGCAGTAGTGCTTACGTGTTATTGGAACACCTCCCAAGGCTTGCACCTTGTTATGGAGAAGTCGGTAGTTGAAGCGATCCATCTCCTTGGCCTGTGTGACAGGGTCTTTGATCTCCTTAGCGTCAATGAACCAGCCCTTGCCGTCGTTCGATTCAGGAAGCTTTGTCTCTGGTTGATGAAGACCCTAATAATAAAGGTGCAGCAGAGGCATTAGTGCCGTCCCCAAAGCTGGAGCCGTTTTCATATCAAGAGTAAGAAAACATGATGTCTAGCTTACCTGCTTGTACTCTTTCAAAAACTGTGCAGAGTCCTTCATCTCACTCATATCCAAAAGGGTGGGGTGGTAGTAACTCAAAAGTGCTCCAAAACCACGTCCATCCGCAAAAGAGGTGGTAAAGTTGTCGATGGAAATGTTGTAAAAAGCTCCAATGGCTTGACACCAGCGTAGCAAAGCTGATAATTGATCCGACGTAAAATAAACAGTGTCCTACATTACATAGAGACACGTCAATATTCAAAGCCTCGTTCTCCCCATATAGCACAGCTGGAAAGGCATGAAGGATGTTCTTACCACGCGGTCCGGTTGATCAACTCCATAAAGGCGCCTATACTCCGCCTTTAAGGCACCAATCTCGTACTGAAGTACAGAAAGATCCAGTAGAACTGATACCTTCCAATTGAGAATCAATTTCCACAAGAGTCCGAATGTTTTTTCTCGATGACCTTCCACGATGTCTCGAGGACCAACAATGCCGCCCCGGGTTCCTTCCAATGATATACCTTGCTTGACCAAAGCGTCTAAAGCCAGCCTCACGTTCTGCTGCATATGGGCTTTAGACAATGTCGGGAATTTCATTTTCTAAAGTCCAGTGCAAGAAAAAAAAAGTGGCCATCAGTTTTCAGGCCGATGGTGTATCAGATAGAGAGGCCAACTCGACATACCTGGCACAAACCGAGCTGAGGACAGTGCAGGTCAATCAGACGACATAGTCTGACGCCGTCTCGCAGGTCGGTCGCAAGATGCTTCACCGTGAAATCAAACTCGTCCAGCGGAACTTGAACATGAGTGACGGAATAGCCGATGTAGACCAGGTATTTGATAATGTCGCCTACGCCCTTAAGATGGTTTTTAGATATCCGCTCGAGAATGGTCCGGCACGATTTGATTTTCGCATCCTATGAGTGTTTACATGGATAAGAGGGCGTCAAGTTTCGATGCATGTCGCCATTCCGCATGATTCGACTAGGCATTGAAACCAAAACGAGCCGTGGTACTATACCTTCCTGAACAAGCATGGGTCTGAGGGAATAAGGCGAGCCGCCTTGGCCTTGTCCAGAAACAACATCAGCATGAAGATGCGCTTGAGAATGAGTTTGTTCATTGCTTGGTGGTACTTGTGCTTGTTTGATAATATCCTGTGCGGCTCAAATTCGTCTTCTGTCGCTTTATCGTGGAAAATGGCCTGTACCAATTGCAATCGAACGACATTTAGTACTCTTTCATCAAAGTAGGCAGAGCAAAGATAAACATGCAGATAGCTGTCGTGGACGCGATCTACCTTATTGATGAAGCCTCCTATGGTTTCCTGATCAAAATTGGGGTTCATGGATATCTCCTTGCCAGTGATAGTCTCGAGACCGAGTACGAGCCAGCGGATATCAAAGGAGAACAGCAGGTCCAGAATGTCGCTCCTGTCCGCAGAGTTTTCAATAAAGTTGCAGTCGGCTCGAGGCTCTAGACGGTCCTGTGCAATTGACTTTTCCACAGCTTTCAGCACCTGCCGAAAGATACTTGATTGGTAAATTTTGCATGCAGCTGCGCGCGTGTGCTCAAACTCGAGCCTTCGCGTGTAGTAGCTCCACGAAGACGGGTCCTTGGCTGAGAACGAATCCACAGTGACATTGTACTCGTGGTTCAACCACTGTGAGAAGGACCGCTCCTGCTTGTCAATCCATTTCTCGTCGTACATATCATTGGTTGTCACATACGGAAGGGTGCTGTATCCTCCTGGGGCTGGTGGCGTGTTTGTTATGCCGCTCCTGATAACACTCTGCCGCATGTGCGGCTTCAAGACGCTGGCTTTTGGATTGAATGGTGCCGACTTTACATCCTTGATCACCCTCACACTGGCATTGGTCGGCTTACGAGAGCTATTCAGGCTCTGATACTCTGGTACCTAGATCATCGTATAGAAGAGAGCGCGATTTGACTATTAAGGTGCCAGTCTGGTGACGACAATGCCTGTCGCCAACGTTGTATTCCAACACGTCAGCGCTGGAGAATATACGTACTGGAAATTCTCCGCGTCCTTGGAGATTGACCATGAATCGTCCAGTGGACGACTTAAGGATGGCACTGGCACGGACGCTGCCTGCCACCAAGGGCGTCCAACTGATGTTGATTTCGGTCCTGCTCCGGGGCTGCAGCAAAAGTGGCACCACATTGTTGCTGCCGGTAGAAGTGTAGAGAGGGTCCAGTTGGCTAATAAAGAAGCCTTTCTCGTCCATTCTGCAGCTCGAGTCCAGTGTCAGTCTCTGGGGTTGGTCGCTCGGATTCTCCACGGCTAGGGAGACGATCTTTTTTGTCCCTACCGTCACCTTGCCAAACTCTAGCCAGGGCGAAGGTTCGAATGGCGCGAGTACCAAGGAAGGCAAGCCAGCTGAATTGATGTCGTGGTCAAGCGAGGACTGGGGCCGGTCTGTTAACGGTACCGGTGTTGTCGCTGTTATATTGCTGATAGCTCCGTTATTTTTGCCCAAGTTGGCGCTGCTGTCGGTAAAGCTGTTGGATTGTCGGCGCAAGTACACCTTGGTACTGGGATTGAGCTCGGTCCTTGACGACTTGCGCTTCATGGCCGATCCGGGCACTGTCAGCAAGGATGCTTTGAATGTGTTTTCGTTTGTTGTGCCAGACTGGTCCTTGCTCTGGCTGGAGTGGCCTCCGAGGAAGCTGGTGGGTATATGGCCAGCAATGTCCTTGTCTGCGCGCCGTTGTTGTTGTTGTAGCTGTTGTTGTTGTTGTGGTTGTGGTTGTGGTTGTGGTTGTGGTTGAGATTGTTTTGCGTGTGGGTGTGGCTGATACTGTTGCTGTTGCGGCTGTGCAGTATGGTGGTGGGGGGGATGTGCACCCCTGAAGGCACGCATGTTGCCTGGGGATGCCATTGGATGCGGGCAGCAGAACACTGGGTTTGTCACGGAGGTGCTCAAGGGAGGACATGGGCCTCTCTACAAAAAAAAGTAGGGAATGATTATTTGGATTTACCTCTACGTCACGCGTTGCGGCGGGCGTCGCGGTGCCTCTCAAGATGCACCGCGCGTTTGTAAAAACCGAGCACCAACCAAGGGCGTCACAACCTCAATAGATTATACAGGTCTATGCATCGATAGTCTACTGTGCTTAATGCTGTCAAGGCGAGAGTGAGCGACTCAAACCCTGCTCATTCAAGTGTCGTGTAACGGGGGGCACCTGGAGGAGCCCTCGCCACATTCGCACATGGACAAGAGACGTGCTACCGTTGACTTGAGACAATGAAGGAGAGGGGGAGAGACAGTGTAGAACGAGAGGTCAGGCATAGAACGAGAGAAAAAGAAGCCTTCAAGAAAGGGGCCAAAAGATAATAAAAAAAAGCACAAAAATGTCCCGGACGTGCAGCTCCGGATCTTTTGGTCCATTCAATACACGGGATTAAAGTTTCCTTTTCTCACTCTGTCGTCTGTGTGTTCGGATGCATTGTGCTCCTGCAGTGTGCAGCCCTTTGTTTTTCTTGGCTCTGTCTCGCCAGACTTTTGCTGTTGAGGACCCTATTTTGTGAAACGTGTGTATCCAACGCCACCTCCGAGCAGGGTCGTGGTGGGGCTCCCACGGCCCCAAACTCTCGCTAATGCGAAGGGAGAGGGGGACTGGGCGCGTGTGTTTTTGTTCTTGATTACAAGCAAAAGGCCGAGAACCATTGACGTTCGACACACCATAGATCAGCATTCCTGACGATAAGACTCCTCCCGCAGCCAGCCAACAATAAAACGACCACTCGGTACCCTATTCAATTTATTTTTTTGCAGGGGGCACTCCATGCACGGAGCACCGTTTCTTTTCCAGAAGAGTAGTGCCGAGCTAATGAGCTCCTTGAACAGGGAGAGCCAATTAGTGGCCGCCGCAGCATACTAACAGTTTCTAAACAATTGAAAGTAGGAATCTGTCTTCCTACTGCAACTGCATGATGGGGCACCGCTTAGGCAAAAGCAATGCCGCTCACTCCTTGCACGGATTTGCGTAGATAGACATACTAATTGATCATATGTCTGTGCTGACTGAAGGGTGAGAAAATCAAGTTTGGTGCTAGATTTCATTCTGCCTGAATGAGACGTCAGGGAAAAGCGTTGCATTTAGAGATGGGCTATGCAAAAGGTGACCAAAGTTACTAAACCCATTGTCTCCGAACTGGAGCGGCAGGTGGGACAAAGAGTAAGGAGGAGCTGAACTGCAAAATGTGTATTACAAAGAGGAAGGGACATCAAACAAAACATGAACGCGAGAACCAACCAGTGAGAGAAGCACGAGAAAAGGGTGAAAAGAATGAGGAGAAGGGTCGCCCATACGCAACCTGGAGTTGTGTGGTGCGCGCTGTAATTACAGCAGAGCACTGCGAAAAGATCAGAGAAAGAGAAAAAGAGAACAAAAAAAATAAAGGGGAGGGGTGGATGAGAACCTGCCTGTGAGCAAGAGCAAGGCTCATGTGAGCTGGTTGTTGATGAAGAGTGTGGTTCGACGTTTGTTATCGTTGACTTTCTCTGTGTGTCCTTTACTAAACATTCCTGGTCTAATTGGAGCTGGATCCAGCGTCTGCACGGTGTCGAGGTCAATTCACAGCGCCATGGTCCCTGCTTGTTCTTTCATTCATCTCTGCTAGAACCGCTGATTTAGGAGGCCATGCACCCCGTTCCTTTCCCCTCGTCATTTTCGATTCTTTTACACATGCCCGTTCGGAGCATTCTATTTACAACTGTCTGGTCGCGGTGGACTAGAGACTAATTCCCGAGGCCGAAGCCATAACATGGCGTATAGCGAAGGATCTAGTCAGTCAAGATGGTTACAATCATGCGAACTTGGGACGCACGGTCGACTTACTCTGAGTATCTTCTTGTACTGCGAGTCTGGAAGGCTTTGAAAGCTGCTTCTCCATATTCATTTGGACCTTGTTTTCATACTTTTGCATGAACGATGCGTGCGTCTTGCCCGTGAACGTTGCTGTCTTGCGTGCCTCCTCCCTCTTTGCCATTCACATCCACTCTGTTTCAACTCCCATAGTCGCGACACTGACAGCAAATTGAGGTTATTGCGAGATCTTTTTTTTTCTTCCCGCGACCCTTGCCCGCCTGTTGTGCTCCTATTTTTTCCCTGTCTCCTGAACGGACGCCTGAATTTGATCAACGTTCTGGGTGAGTGGGAATTGAATGGGTCGGGCAATCACGAAGGTGGACTGAGTATGGCAAAAATGGACTTTACCTCCTCTTTTTCCTTGCTCTTGATCCGGTTACGCAAGGTTTTAGAAAAAGGGACAGCTGGGTCGAGGCAGAGTCCAAGTTCATTTCATGCAAGCCAGTTCCTTCCTTCAGCCGCTGTATTATCATCACTAATGTGTTTGCCCCTTAGCGTGCTCTTTCCCTTACTTTTCACGCGTGCTGGATATTGGCCATGGCTGAATCGTTGGAATGAAGAGAGGAGGAAGTAAGGAGGAGAAAAAGTATTCATTCATTGAATGTGTATTCAATTGCACTCCCTTTGCTCCTTCACTCCTTCACTCTTTCGCACTCACGCATCACAGCACATCACACATGCTCTCACACCACACGCACGGGTGTGCTTGAAGTTCCTGTCCGTACCAACTTTTCCCGTTCCTCGATGTTGTCATCTATTAATATGAGCCAGCAGATAGACACACGCACCACATAGCACACGAGCCCAAAGGCACACATACACACACGCACGCACACACACCAAGAGGAAGGGTGTAAAGAGATTGGTAGACAATGCAACGACAACGAGTCGTGCAACTGTTTACAACCCATCATTCGCCTCTCCCCTTGCTCCTCATTTTGCGCCCATTCCAGTCAGGCATCATGGTACCGCTAGTATATGGGGTCTATTGTCGATGTACCTTTGCTGCGTACACTCCATATTTGTATTCTATTCTATTGACAGTTCGAACTGACAGGAGAGGAGGCGTTGGGGTGATATATCTTCGAGACGTATAAATATCGCCGAACGTTCCCTCTCAAATGCTATTTTTTTTATCTCTTGCATACTCTCCACTCCCTTCCTAACGACCTTGCCATCTCCTCCTACCTGCCCAACGCACAACAATAGCAAAACCATATATTCATAGGAACATTCAACCTGCCATTGACAGTCCCGCCGCACTTTGTCTGCGTTTAGATAAAACCTGCCTCTTAGTCCCAGCTCATCTACTCTTTCCTCTCTCTTCTCTACACACTCCTCAATTTTCCTTCCTCCTCTCGCGCTGCATAGTCAACCCTTGCTTCTCTTCCCATTACTCGCTTTCCTCCCCACAGCACTCGGCTCATAAACAATGGAGTACTCAAAGATCGCCAACATTGCCACCTCGCTCCCGCACTTCCGCGACTCCTTCCCCTCTCCTTCATTCGATGCTCCTCTCGAGTACAAGAGCTCGGCCTCCACCGGAATTTACATTGCTCCCCTCTCTGCTTCATCTCTCAAGACCTACAACGACCTATCTGGCTCCACCATGCTGAAGAGAAAGACTCCCTCCCTTGAGGCTGAGCGCGAGCAAAAGAAAATGATGGCCCCATCCTTTGGACGCCAGCGCCAAGAGTCTGGCTGCTCTATTTCCTCGACCTCGTCCTGGTCCTCGTCTGCAACATTCTCGACTGTATCATCAGCATCCCTGGCGACCTCGAGTCCAAGCCTGTCGCCCTCTCCTCGCTCTGCCTATTACAAGTCCTCGTCGCCCTCACCAGCGCCCTCAGAGAGCACCAATGATGGAGATGGATCCAATCCTTTGTGGCAAATCTGCGCGGCTATCGATATAATTGGGGACAACCACCAAGGCAAGAATAAGACTAGCGGCGGTGTCGCCGCTCGCCCGTATACATCTGGCAGCTACAAGAAGTCGTTCAAGTCCACGTATGGAGATAAGAGTCCTTATGGTGTCAAGGTGGTGTTTGTTGCGCCAAACTGGCTGGCCGAGCACATCGCAAAGTCCAAGCAGGCCGTAGCGCTCAAGAGACTGCAAAAGAAGCGCCTCCATTAAGGAACGGATCGAGATAGGGGGTGGGATCGTGCCTTTTCTCGCTCCTCCCCACCCCTCATTTTTTTTTCCAGATTCATTAGTTTTCCCACTTCTCTCCTATAGCGTTTTTCTTTCTCTGTACATACATATCCATCCCCCACCTCCTCCATGTTTCCCTTCGTGTATTCTTGCACATTTGTACAGTAGCTTGCATGTTAGTAAAGGTTCCTCCACCTCCACTGAAAAAAAATATATCGATTTATTGCATCAACTAGTCTATAATGCCTTTCGCGCGCTTTAATGTTTGCTGTGGCATGAATAAACATACAAAAAAAACATACATATTATATAACCAATAGGCCATTCCCAGAAACAAAGCAGAGTGAGAGAGGGAGCGTGCAGACCAAGCCGATATTCCATGATCGACCCGAGGGTCTATCGCGTTTTGCATGATTACATAAAATATACTCTTTACTTCGCCAATTTCTTAGTCTGGTCGGTCCAGAATATGTTATTTATATTTGTCGTGCAATCTACTACTCTTCATCTCGTTATATACCCTCATCCATCACTGCCATTTGGTCGATGAGGGGGGCAAGTATGACAGGTACAGCATGACCGCCGCTCTGCCCTCTCGGTGAGAGAGATAAGGCAGAACATCCACCTATGGCGAGCCTCGTGTGCTTGAGACTCCTTCCACCCCTTCTTAATCCGAATGGACCCATGGGCTAATGTTGTCATTCCCACTGTTGGGTTGTGTCAGACACACGCATGCACAACGCATCCGGCTGAAAAGGAAACGCATACATTCCTTGGCACCACCAAGCTAGGCGCGCATCAACCTATCACCGAAATAAAAAAAATAAAGTAGCAGCAAGGCCCAAAGTGAGACGATTGGACCAATGGTTAATGTTTTTGTTTTTCATTTGTGATCAAACCCTGTGGACACACAGAAACAATTGCACACAGGGTAAAAAAAAAAAGATTGCCTGACCAGCAAAGGCATGTCCGCTTCCTGCGCAAAACATTAGAGAATAAGGTCTTAATGGAACACAAGAAATAAATGAGGGTATATGAGCGTCGGAATATGCTCACACTCTGCATATATCGCCACGCTGTACATGCGCATGGACGCAAGGATACACAAAAAAATGTACGACAGAGAACTTTGTATCTTTGTATATCTCAAGCACAATTAGCACAGAAAATCACGGAGACCCCATGCACCTCCGTCCGTCCCTCCCTCCATGGACTATGACATAAACTCTACATGTACTTTTGCGACAGGTGTAAGGTCCGCAAACGATACATGCACATCCGCGACTTTTTTTTTCAAAGAATTTTCCAGAGACGAAGAGTGCTATCGGGCATATCTTATTTCTTCGTGGATGCCAATTTAGCATATGTGGCATTGTGCATGCACAATGTTCTCACCGCGTAAGGGGGAGGGGAGTGGAGGGAGAGAACGACGACATGGTTTCCTCCCTCCCCTTTGATGCCGAGGCTCTCGATCGTGTCATATATCGTTTAGACAGTATGCAAGCTCGGCGCCTTTTTTTCATCTCCATGTTCACATTCTTTGGGGGTCCACGAACGCCATGATGGAGGGAGCAAGAGGGAGGCGAGATGGAGAACTGAAGTGGTCAAGCAGAATGGAGCCGCCGGGTAGTTGAATAAAGTTCCTTATTCTCCTCTTCCTTCCCCCCTGTCTCCAGGTCTAGATCATGTCGAATGAGCTAGCGCATAATACAGAAGACGACGACGACGACAACGACGACAACGACGACAAAACCAAAAGATATCGCGAGCGTCCCTTTGGAATGATTTGCATGTGGTTTCCGCCTGGACCGATTGCCGTTTTGTTGATGGTCATTTTTTTTTCTCTGTTTTTTCTTTTTGCATGAATGTCCCTCGTCGTTCTCATCATTCGTTTGTCCAGTCTTTCAGTCTCTCTCTCTCTCCCTTTCTCACTTGTGTATCTTGTCTTCCCCCCCCCCCCCCCCCCCCCTTTCGTGTCTTGGACGAAATAGGTTCATTTTGCAAATCACTTCATTCTAAATGTCGTTGGACGCATCATACACTACGCAGCCGAGGATACATAAAAAACACAACATAAAAACCTGCACAGTCCTCCTTTTTTTAAAAGTGGATTATCCATGAGAGCAAAGAATGAAGTGAAACGGTTCAAGGTGCCACAAGGGCTCTTTTACATTCTAACCTTCAGTCGGTCTATCCATGCAATTAGGGACGCCAGGGCCCTAGCGGGGGGGAGCGCAAACTCCACGAAATAAGTGATGTACCGATTGGGGCGTATACAAATTGCAATCTTAACACTTTGGCAAACTTTTTTTTTTTTTTTTGCATGTCAACAAGCTCAATGCATTGTAAACGCGTCCGGTACCCAGCTGGCAGTATCGCGTAAAATAGCTATGTACTTTATGAAACGCTTTTGCGCGAGAGAAATATTGGGGGAAAACAAAATAAACTCCATACAGCAATAATACCGCGTCCTTTAATTCTCAGGTGGTGTTCTCTTGTTGTTGCTACGCTCACTTCTAATACACTGTCTCACTTTATCAGCTTATAGAGACTTTCGACGCGACGCGAGGTACTTGAGTGTAGGAGACTCTGTCGCCATCGGTTGTCTCATCCATGATACAGACGCCACTGGCACCTGTAGAGGTGCCGACATGGCGCATTTCTCGGAGAAAGCTAGTTCCGGAAGGGTAGTCCAAGACGACGTATCGGCATGCGATACGGGCCGAGCGCGTCGCTGACTTTCGCGGGCCGCGGGCGTTGTCTGATGATTGCTACCATCCGTCTTAGGAGGCTCTAATGCTAGATTCATGGTCCTCGTGTTCGAAAAGCGCCTCACGCGAGAGGCATTGCCATCCTTGGCGATCCTGCGACGCCTAGGTCCGACCCAGCTCACCGTCCTCATCACAGAAGCTCCGCCACCTGTCGACATCGCCATCGCAGTGGAGGTCACTGAGATGGGTGATTCACGGCCACTACCCGAGAAAGCCGCCATGGGCTGGGTCAACGTCGCCATCGAGGCCGCTCGCGGCATTGCGGAGGCAGATGACTGGAAATTGCCGCTGTAAAGTCTGCTGTCAGGGTGACTCGTAGCTGGACTAGAGTCTAGTCGTTGCTTTAAAGTTTCAAACCCAGCTGCAGCCTTAATCGCCCGGTCTTCATGAGCTGGGAGTTGGGGTTGTCGCAATTCGACCATATCTGAATCCTCTTGGACGCCAAGCCGGCGGTTCTGATGGTACACCGATGAGGCGCTGCCGTCGTCGACAGAGTCAAAAACCGGAGAGATTTGGTAACCAGGATACCCGCCAACCTGATTTACAAGAGCTCCTTGGTTGTTGTTGTTGTTGTTGTTGTTGTGGGAGGGCCTGTCGCCCGCGATTGTGTCTCGCACTTGATCCAGGATCTTGACAACTTGATGGCCTGCAGTCTCTGCCAGCCATGGGTCCAGCACAAGCGTTCCAATGACGAACAGGACGGTCCAGTAGATCAGATGAATGAGATATAGCCCTGTTGAAGCGAATGCTTTTGCTTTCACAATGGTATCTGGTGAGAGTTCACTATGGCGCTTCAGATGCGAATCCAGGTCACGTCCAGCTTCCGACAATGGTGTATTCCAGTTGGACACGGAGGCCTGTTGTTGACTCGAGTCCCTTTGGTGGTGACGATCAAAGCTGGGATCGCCAGGCAGTGACGCGTATCCCATGCTCGATGAGCGACTACTGGTAACCGATGTCGCCCTCGCGAACTGTTCCTCGCTGCGCTCGAAGTTTTCAACGATATCCAAAGTCGAGTCAAGCTCATAAGAGGGGTCCACAAACTTGCTTGATCGCGGTGTCAACGCAAGAGCCGAATCCTGGCTGGTCATGGCATGGTGAGTCAACTGCACAAAAGGGAGCACCAGAGCTCTTGTCAGCAGCCGGCATTGAGCTGCAAAGTCCTCCAGTTCTGGTGCATCGGAAATACTTCCACGCCGAGAATGAGCGACGGATATGAATGACTGGTTCCTTTGGGAAGCCTTGTCCTCATCGGGTAAGGCCGAGTCCTGTTTGGGATCAGCATACGATGTGGCGAAATCAGCGTCGAAAATGAGAGTGGATGCTGCAGAGTTGCGGCTCGAGGCATTCGTAACCGTGGTAAACGACGAGCCCGAGAACCTGCTCTTGTCGAGGTGGTCTTGATTCTGGTCCTGTAGCTCACCCGAAAGATCCCCATTTAGAAGGCCATCATCATCAGCCCTACCGAAACCAATCTTGCCACCTAGTGCGGCGATTTTTTCCAGTTCCTTGAAGTACCGTGAAAAATCCTTTCCAGAAAAGCGCCCGGACTGAGAAGGACGATGGCCGGTGCCATCCATTGACTCCAAACGCTTTTGATTGCCAGGATTATGCTTGGATGTATTGCTCGCCAAGACCTTCCCGACACTGATTGCCACCTGCTTGAGACTCCTTGAAAGATCCACGAGCGGGTGCTGTCCAGAGGAGCCACTATCGTTCGAAGACCGCTTGACGTGACCTTGGGGAGGAGGTGTTACATCGCAGGAGGTCATCTGCGAAGACGATTCGATTTCACGGATTGAGTGGGCCTTTTCAATCCTTTCCACTTGCTGTTTTTGGAACTGGAGCGTCTTTTGGAACTTCATCTGCATCCAGTTTTGATGTGTGGCAACGGCTACTAAATCTCTCGTGAGTCCATCGATGGTTTCCACTGTCCGTTCCAGGTCAGAATCTGCATTCATTCCCGATTGCATCTCCGCCGTATCCGAAAACTGTTGAGTCTGAGGCTGGGACAGCACCAAGGATGCCATGCTGGCACGTGGTGTGAGTGTTTGACTGGGTGTGTAACAAAGTCCTTGTGCATTCCTTGGTAGGTCGTGAGAATCCCCTGTTACTGCTGGGGTTGTGATAGCACGGCCGAGTTCACTTGATTGCGATGCCGAAAGAGAAAGTCGCTGTCTTCTGGCGATCTTGGCTTGGTCCTGGTTACCCTCCAGTGTGCTGCCACTAGATGGCAAATCATTGTTGGACGCGTGTTCCTCGTCGAGAGGGCCATCCTCCTGAAGCTGCTGTGTGTTCTGGAGTTCCAAGAAAAGACTGGACAAGCGTTTGGTCGGCTTGTCTTGACGGGCTCTAACACCAGTTCTGTATCTACTGCGGACTGGCTCTACCTCCACCTCTAGCTCAAGTTCGTCCATGCTAGGTGCCCCCTCTGGCCCTTGAAGTCGCGTTACAAAGTCAATCTCTTGCTCCCCGGCCCTGCTCTGCCTCCTTGAATTTTCGCAAATGGAACCACTTCCACCATGTTTGGCGCCATTGACAACATTGTTGATCTTCTCTTCATCGTCGCTGGCACCGTCTGCTGAAGACTCAGAGTCGCTGGCGACAAGGGGCGAGAACTGCGGCAGGGGTACGACTGACGTTTTTTGTGATCCGTCTGGGGCGGTGCTGACAGCTGTGGAGGCATCTGTGATAAGATGAGTAAGGAGCGAACATATCCTCTCGAATGCCGCGTTTGACTCCTCGTCCTGACGACGGCTTCCTTGCATACCACTCAGCGGCTCGAGCTGACGGAGAGACTGACGCGACCTTTTCTTTTTTTGCTGGCGACGGTTGGACGAGTTGACGGATGAAGGTCTGCTTGAGGGCGGATCTTCACTGTCGTGGGTATAGTGTCCATCGGTGGTATTTGATGATGAAGTAAGAGATGTTGCCGAGGATGAGTGTCGAAGGTAGCCCACGTGGAAAGCTGACGGAGGCGGGGTGGTGGCCGTAGGCGGAGGTGCCTCTGTAGGGTGATACCGGCGGCTGTGCACGGATAACATTGAAAGCGCCAGTGGCGGGTTTTCCGGTTGCGCGCGTTGAGATTCTGGCAGCGATCCGTCTGAAGCGAATTTGGCGGCAATTACATCCGCCGCTAGGTCCTATTAAACAATCATCCAGGAGGTGTATGAGCAAGTGGTCATAGGGGGTGGCGGCCGTGCGTGTGCCGATACGCGTGGACACAAAGAGAATGAGCCCACTTTTTGGGCAACTGACCTTCATCATCTGCGCGTCCTGCACAATACGTCGCTCGTCTAGTGTGAGTTTGTCCTGGATACAATCCACGCGATTGAGTACCTCCTGGATTCTAGAGGGGGCGGGATAGCAAAGGTGAGCATCTCATCTGGTACTGCGTCGTCTGGTCACAACACGATGAGAAGAGACGGGCTATTAACACCTACTCGTGCAACTGGGTTTTGAGGTCGCCCATGGCAAAGAACTGGTCGTTTATGATCGATTGCAACGAGGACATGAGGCCTTGCAGATGATCCAGCTACGTTGCGGAGGGAGGTTATAGTGCGATGTTAATATAGAAACCAACAGCTTGGAGGCCAGGAGATGGGGAAGGGACGGAGAGTAGCAGGTGGGTTATTGGAAAGGTAGCGCACACATGCCGACGTCTCCGGATGGACACTACATCGACACGAAGGCAGGCAAGGCACAGCGACGAACGTATATCTCCCTAAAACCACCCTCGAAAGGAAGTTATTACGACGGAGGGGCTACAAGGGTCTGAACAGGACTCACTTTTGCAGGCGAGGCGGACAGGGTCGAGAGGCACTGGAGCGACATGGCGCCCAGCTGATCCAGACCGACGGCTGCTGCAGTTGCTGCATGGGGCGGATAAGGGGGAGGTGGCGACGATAGCACCGATCCCGATTCTGAAGGGGACAGAAGAGAGCTGCCCACAGGTCTGGTGCTGTAGTTGTTGCTGAAGTTGTGGCCGACGGTTGTGTCGATAGCTTGAGGAGCAGAACGCTGTATTACCTTATTCTCTGCGGGAGCCGCGTAGTCCGATTTTTTATGAAAGCGAGCGTGGGGCTCAATGGCGGGCAGAAAGTGGTGTGGAGGATGGAGGTCGTGCGCTGCCATAATGCTGGTGTCCTTTGGGTTTCCGGTTGAGTGTTGAATTTGCTTTTTAGGGGTGCTTGAGGCGAGGGGGAGCAGAAGATCGCGCGGGGTATATATGCATGCACAGTGCGATGGGTGCTGGACACAGAGGGAATCGTCAAGAGGCGAAGGTCGGGATTGGTGATGAGGGCATCAAGCTGCAACGAGGATGAAAAGGCGAGAGGAGGAATGTCGACCCTTTGGGAATGAGAGCGACGGGAGGGAGAAGAGGAAAAGCAGCTGCGAGAAGCAAGAGACAAAGAGGGGATGGCAGACAGGGACAAGAAAAAAAAAAGAGCAAAACACGGAGGACACGAGGAAGTGGGAAAAAAAAGACGCGTGCAAAAAATAAAAACTCACAATCATGAGGCAGAACGCCCCCAACAGCTCTACAGGTTGCGCAAAAACCATGAGCCATGACAAAAGGCCAGCCAGCGGCCAGCTCCTGACGCCCTTGCCCAGCCGCGGCATGCCTGCCCCAGATGTCAGCATGGGGCATGCTCGCTTCCTGCAAGGAATCTCTCCTAGGGGTGCGAACCATGGAGAGCCAATCTCATCCGCTGCTGCTGTAAACACGCGCTACGTGGGAGAGATGAGATGGAGAGAGATGCCTCGAAAAGTGATCACCAAGGCAGAACAACACATGGGAGTTGCTACCCATCCACCATGTTCGTCATTTTTGAAAGTCATCATACCTTTCAACGCTAGCAAACGCGAAATTGTGGGCTGGGAGGATAACACGGATGGTGCTATTCGGTCTGGCTTATCGGATTTGACAAAACACACGCTTTGTTTGTGGGTCGTTTTGAGCATGGATTGAACAATACAAGAAAAAAAATCATGCACTCTCCCACCCATGGACCATGCACGCTTGCATGTGTGCGTGTGTATCCTGTGCGCCTGTCTTGCCCTTTTGTCTACTCCAGGCCACTCCTTCCCCCCGAAAGGATCTCCACATGAAAACCATTCGTTGAAACCAATATGCACGTGCGTGCCGCATTGTGCTCACAATATTCGAATACACGTCCCTTCTCTGACTGTCGTGCTAGATTCAGCGTTCTTCGGTCGGACTCACAACTGCGAGGCTCTGCTTCATTGATTCATGACAATCCTGTGCTCTGACCAACAGTAGACTATCAAGCACTCAGTGGCGAACAGAGCGGCATAGCGTATCAACAGCACTTTATTCTATTTACACAGCACAAAAAGTAGCCGCTAGCCCACTGTACTTGCGAATGTGCACCTTCGCTGGGATCCCCTACGCCTCCATATGGCATTCTCTACCACATTATCATAACGACCGTAATCCGCACATCTCATTGGCCGATCATGGCCGTTTGTTACAGATGCTCGTTGACTAGGGCCGAAATGCGTATAATGCGGTACTGGTGGTACGGTGGGCTTGTCCAGAGCGAGCTCGATCGTCCGAGCTGCTTGGATTGCAAGTATAACCAGTTTCACGAATTGGCAAGATTGGCCATCGTGAAGGTCCTTCATCTTGAGGAAAAAGGTCGATTCCGCAACTCAGATCGCGAAGATGAGTAAACCAAGAAAACAGTGCCGGGCGTGATGCACCACACTCCCAGGGCTCCGGAAAAGTGAATTGCTGGATCAGCCGCCAAAAACTGCATTAGCAAAGTCGCCTTCCAAAGCTGAGGTCGCCGTGGCAGAGAAAGAGAGCCCTAGAGCACTCAATGGCTCCGGATGGCCACGCGGTGGTGTGGATGCCGGTGCCAGGCACTCAGTGCGATCCGCGAGGACTCTGTGGTGCGCTTCAAGGTGTTTCTGCAGCATTATATGGATTATACTTAGCGCATAAACCTAAAAAAAAAGCACTGGCCTACTGTGCCTCAGATCCCAGGCACCCCGCATATGGGCCATAGGACCATATGGCGCCTCTCATTGGCCGATCAGGGCCAGTTCTTGCGAATGCCCGTCGACTAGTGCCGAAATGCGTATAATGCGATACTGGTGGTACGGTGGGCTTGTCCAGAGCGAGCTCGATCGTCCGAGCTGCTTGGATTGCAAGTATAACCAGTTTCACGAATTGGCAAGATTGGCCATCGTGAAGGTCCTTCATCTTGAGGAAAAAGGTCGATTCCGCAACTCAGATCGCGAAGATGAGTAAACCAAGAAAACAGTGCCGGGCGTGATGCACCACACTCCCAGGGCTCCGGAAAAGTGAATTGCTGGATCAGCCGCCAAAAACTCCATTAGTCCAAAGTCGCACGTTGTAATATGGTGCCCTTAAGGACTTCATGCAATGAAAAAACGTCTGTGAACGCATTTTGGAGCCGCGACAAAGAATAATAGTGGTGCTTTATGAGGATGGATCAACGAACAAAATGAGGTGTTCGCGTTACTGTCTCGTCCGATTCGCACTGTTTTCTTTTCAGGCTTGTGCAGGCTTGCGGGCAACAAAGAAGAACATAGGTGTGTATATGCCCAGCTTGCCACTTTCTGCTAGTGAAGTGGCTCCTATGTCAAGGAATTTGGCGACCTGAGTGCTGCCGGGAGCGATGAGGCCCACCTTCTCCAGCGCCGCGCACATAGTGTTCGTTGCCATGCGGCCGTAGGTGGAGGAGCGAAAGACGGTAAAGTAGTCCCAAGGTGTCCTGGCATAACGGAGCTCGCCCGATAGAGGATAGTACCAAGGCACGGCATCATCGTTGATGGCACGGTCCTCGTGTTCCAGGATATCGAATCCAGCAAACTGAAGGGCATCGAGGCACTCTTTACGGGTTGCCAGGTTGACGAGACTGCATCCTAGCTTGATACCCTTGGCAATTCGCTGATGCTCAGCGTTGGCGGGATCGTACTTATCGGTCAGAACCCACTCGTAACAAGCAAACACGCCGCCAGGCTTAAGGACACGAAAGGCTTCAGCATAGACACCCTTCAAAGACGACGCGTGGGGGGTAGCCTCGATGGCATAGCAGGCGTCAAAAGTGTTGCTCTCCAGCGGCATGTTCATAAAGTCGCCCTTTACAAAGTCCTGTTTACTCTGCAAACCATGCACGACAGCGTACCGACGAGCACGACTGATCTGGTAGTCGTTGATGTTTAGGCCAGTGATATGTGCACCAGTAAAGTGCGTAATTTGGCGGGCCGGACCACCCACACCACATCCAATATCGAGAACACGGTTACCAGCTTGAATACCTGCACGTGCTGCCAAGTAGTGCTCATAGCGTGCCATGGCTTGTGACAGGGATTCTCCATGGTGGAAGCGGCAGAAGTGCCACGAGGTTCCCCATGCATACTACAGAAGAACACAAAGTTGATCATCAGTAAATGTACCTTGAGTCAAGCTATGTTTTATGATATGAGGACAAATTTAGAGCCGAGCACGTAGCACAAAGTATCAACCAAAGAACGCTTTGTCCCCTCTGTCTACCCAAATCCGGCTGAACAATTATTCAAACACACACCATCCCTTAGGTATCTCCCACTCTTCTATCCTGCCGATGCATATTACAGCCATATTACAGCCACATTCTCTAACGTAGCAGCGTCTTATATTCTATTCGAGACAGCTGAGTCGACAGCTGACAACTGACAACACTAGGGTTTCTCAGCTCTGTTCGAGTTCCAACGCAAAGTGAAGCAAAACATTCTCACGCCTACCTCATAGAAGTCCGTGGAAAGCTCAAAGTAGAGATTCGTGATGTTTGAACCGTTTTCGACCACGTCTTTATCGGCTTCTTGACCAGGGCTGGGGTTGGTGGTCCAATTCTTCATGTACTGGTTAACGACCTCGGGCAGATACTGGCGGTTCTTGCCCGTGAGCTTAGAGACGAACGAGTCCTGGTGCTTGGTCTCGTGCCATGTCGACCCATGCAACAGCTTGGAACGGTCAAGATCCTGCAGGTTGGCTGTATCCGCGGTGGCGGTCGTGTTTTCTCGCGTTGGCGACATTGGTTCTCCTTTTACGTGTAGAAGTGGAGGTTTGGGAGACTGAGGGTTGAAGAACAAATGGACGGTAAAGGGTGAGAGAAAGAGAATGAGAGAAAAATAGACACGCACTTGCACGGCTGTTAAATATGTATCATGTAATACACAGGGATCAGATGGCTTGTTGCGCAGTACACTGGTGTGGTTTCCTTCAAGTGCAAATAAGCGCTGGCGTGCGTCAGTAGCTGACGAGGGTGAAAAGTAGCCACCTGCGAATAAGGTTTACTGATTGAGGGCAACGACAAGGGGTTTGGGCAAAGAAATCACTCTTGAGGGCAGAGGTGTAACAGAAAGCTAGTGTCCTGCTATCCGTGCGAATACACAAGGAATGGAGACAAATGTCAGGCCATGTCGTTCAACAAATAGAAAGACAGCGAGAGAGAGAGTGAGAGAGTTGCACACTGAGACGATCATAGGCCATCCGAGTGGTGGTCACCATACACTTGCATGAGGACGAGGTCCCCTTGTTAAGAGGAGGGTGTCAAGGCCTCGGAGACGCGACATCGAACGGTCCTTTAATGATAACGGCCCCTGCAAGGGATGAAGGCCGGGTGCTGTATATTCTCAACACCGCCGACTTTACAAACTATATCGAATCGAGATCGTCCACCTCAAGGCATGCGATATCGTCATCATAGTGATCATCATCGTCATCGTCCCTGTTAACCTCAATCTTGGCCGGATAAACAGCGGGCCTGTCAATCACCACTTGAGCAGATCCCTTGGGCATCCACTGAGACCAGCCGCCAACATCCAGATCCTCGATCCTCTGAGACTCGTACTGTGCAAGTGGTTGCGTCGGTTCGCCTGGAGCCATCTCAACGAGCTCAAGCTGTCGGTCGACTCTAGGCAGATACACGTACTGCTCCTCGCGCGTATTTTCTATTGCCTCGCGATCATCGCCCTCCATGCTCGTTTCCCATACCACCTCGTCAATCACCTCATCCTCTACCTGGCCCAGTCCCCAAGGACACTCAGATTTGACCAGGCTCAGGCCCTCGTGAATGGGCTTGGTACCCAAGGGCTGACTCTCCTGAATAAGTGATTCTGGTTCCAGGTGGTGATTGTCAAGTGGCCTGTGTGACGAGCGAGCGCCGTTGTTGTCATGTCTGTAAACAGTGAGTCGCGCAGGAAGCACACTGTTTGCTGTGGCAATGCGCACAGGCGCTTTGGAATCCATTGGTTGGTGGCTCCGAGTACTGTCCCTGGCAAAGTTTTGAGCCAAACGAGCGCGATCATTTGTGGAGCTATGCTGAACTTGATTCTTGCTCCAGCGGCCGTTATCCCCTTCATCTTGGCTGTTCCCGCTATCGTCCTCGTCTGCCTCATATAAAGTATACTTACGGCTGCCTGTTCTAGGATCGGAGGTTTCCGTATTTAATTTCGTGTCTGCGTCCTCATCATGACCATGGAACTCATAGTCCTCTCCTTCTTCCTCCTCTTCCTCCTCATCGCCTTCATCAGCATCGTCTTGAATGTTATCATCGTCGGATTCTTCCAACAGTGCCATCTCACTCTGCCTTGGCAGTGGATTGAGAGTCTTGAGGTTGTGTAGAAACTGACTCCCTTGCATACAGCCATCTGATGGAACTAATTAAAATGCGGCTATTTAGTCCTAGATACAGCTCGTCATGCTAAAAGGCGACCACGCTATCCATGGCACATTTGACTTACCAGTGCAATGGTCTTTGATAACAGGACCCCAGACACTGCTAGAGTTGAGTAGCTGAGCATTTCCAGTGATGAAGAGGTGGCTAACAGCGATACATGGGCACAGCTTGAGAACACATGATTCGTAAACATCTTCCTTTGATCATGCCGCAGCTCAGTTCACATACCGCTTGCTACGCGTCAGTGCCACATTGACACGCTGGCGATTTTCAATAAACCCAATAGAGTCTGTCCGTACTGTAGATACGATGATGACATCCCTTTCAGAACCCTAGAGTGAATGTTATAGGAAAGGTAGCTTATCAGTACTACATTCATCTCGCAGCGGCGTGGTATAATTGCGATGGGTGCCTTGCATACCTGAAACGCGTCGACCGTGGAAACTTGTACTCCAATACTTTGACCGGTCGTCTTGGATAGATCAGCTAGTTCAGCTTGTATGCCATCTGCCTGAGATTTATCTAACAAGCCAGAATACATTTGTTAATTCAAACTGTACATCGTCACCAGGGACTTGCAAAATGAGCCAAGTGCATGAGCACATACACAGTGAGATGACGCCAATATCGGCCTCCGGGATATTGAGATGGAGAAGCCTCTGGATGATGGATACAATAAGGCGAATCTCTGCTGGATTGGTGAACGATTTGGTGCGCGGATTTTGTCTCTCTTGACCGGCATTGTCAATGAACGTCAACGTGGGAAGGCCGTGAATCAATGGCGCACGCGCGTCCATACTCGCTCCAGTTTTGAGAACGCCGGAGTAAAATAATGAGTTACTGATTTCTGCTATGCGACGATGACACCGGTACTGGGTACGTAACATGGTGGGCTAAAAGTGTAAGCACGAGAGACGATCAGCGGCCGAAAATGAGGCAGCAACGCTTTCCGTCCAGCTACTACTAAGCTAAATGATACCTTTAGTCCCATCTACAGAAAACAACGACAGTGAAATCTTTAGCGACTTGTAATCACGCAAAAGTTAATGCACATAATGTACGCGGCAGAAGCATTACCTCAATCGCACGGTCGAAGAGGGTCCTCGAGAGACCTTTGCTGCTGGGTGAGTTCTCTCCATTTGTGCTGAGTGGCGGAGATAACTGCAAGGGATCCCCAACTAAAATTAGTTTTTCCCCCGAGGCCCTGCAGAGTGGTATAAGCGACATTGGTTCAAGCAATTGACTATCGACGTGTTCAAAGTATTAGTTAGTGAAGAAGGATTCGATGCTCGACGAGATAATCGCATGCCGCCGCTTACCTGGCCTCATCCAGAATAACAATAGGAAAGGAAACACCGTCCAAAACCTCAAACATGGACGCAACGCAGGTGGTACCTTCCATATAACAAAAATTAATGGCTGGTATCACGAAGAACAGCAAGTGAGGAGGTACAAGTAGACCTACCCACGACGTTGGCGCTCGCGACAGTTCCTCGATTCTCCTGCTTTTGAAACTTTTTCAAGGCGATCTTGACATATTGGCGCTCTTTCATCGAAAGGCTGTCGTCCGCAAGGATAGCCTGAAGTTCCTTAATGTCTTTAAAACGATGCAAGAGTGAGGATGGCCGGCCTTGTAGGTTTGGTGCCTCAGTTTCATTTAAACATCGGACATACCTTCTCCAGCACGACCCGTGTTAGACTGCGTGGTATACGGAAGTACCCGCCTTGCAACCTTTTTCAGACTTCCCACTCTGACAAACTTCGTATAGTTGAGATCTAGCAAAGCCTGTGCGTTGACAAGGGTTAGTAATTGCATGCGCTCATTCCCACAGAAAAACCTTATGTTATAGTTACCGTCAATATTCTGTCCACCGCGACGTTCTACAAAAATAAAAAGTCAGCCTGTATCTTGAACGTTCAGTTTTCAAAACCTATGCCAAACTGCGGCGTGGAATGACTTACTGTCATCGAGCTGACCAGAAACCGACACGACCTCTCCTCCCTTGGAAGCGGTCGCGCCTTATGGATAATGTTTTCGATGAATACAATAAGCACCGCAATGAGAAAACTAGTAGCACAATTTGACCTATTAGAATGATGGGTGCCTGTGGATAATTAACATCGTTATTCACTCTCAAACAACGGCCTCACCTTTTCCCTGCGCCAAATACACCTAGCATTATTGTGAACCAAATACGAAAAAAAGTCAGAATCATTGGGTTGCACCTAAAATAACCCTGCATTTCCAGTTTGCATACCATGGACCAAAAGCACAGGCGGTGTATCTAAAGATTTTGGGTTCCAGTTTGGCGCACGAACGACGATCTGTGCAAAGTTCCGCAGAACAGTTGCCTGCTCGGTATTCAGGTTGTAGTGCTCAGTGGCATCAATGATTTCTGCTTCCATATCAATGCCGTCCTCCTCTGTAAGCACAATGCACCCAGTTTTTTCTGGTATCCGAGACGGAGTCTTAAACACAGCCGTTTTCGATCCTCTTATGAGCTCTGGAGGCACATAGTTGAGCAGGACTGGTAGCAACGGTGTCCGAGTCAAACCATCCGTCAGATTGTCTATACAAAATCTCTCTTAGTTGATATATTGATCGTTCGTCGTGAGTGAAAAACACAGAATCTTCCATGTTTCTTACCAAGCATCATGAATTCTGACATGGCATTGAAAAGGCGAATCGCACAGACTTCATTGGAATTCTCGAGTATATCCCGCGCCGCACTTGAATCTTTCGGGGAAAGGCATGAAAGCTATGGTGTAGAGAGAACTTTTAATATAGTATAGGCGCCGAGAAAAACAAGCTAGCCAGACACCGAGTCGGAATTACCTCAATTTCGTTGCCTGATGGTCCATAAAACACAGAGCGGGCGAAAAATGTTGATGCCGTATCGAAGCGAGGCGATTTCGATACAACCCACAGGTCGTCTTTTGAATATCTACAGGTCATATTGGTCAGTGCAATACGAAAGAAGGTTACGCTATGGACCGCGCGGACAGCTACTTACTTTGAGTGGTGTTCCTTGTTTGTCACAGTGAGCACAGCTCCTTGATTCGATGCTATATGAATGGCAGCGCTAGTGCCTGAAGCGTCTCCAGACCCAGGGATTCTCCTATCATTATAGATCGGAAATCCTGCGTACGCATTATCGCCCTTCCTCCGAAGTGTTGACCCAGAATGCATGTATATACCGCGACTCCTGTAGAGTGTATCCATGGTGCCGCCCCTTTGTGTGGTGGTTTTAATGTTCCAGAGAGTGATGGCTATTTCGATAACCATGATCTGAAGGTGCTCGAAAATAAGACATGTCATGCTGTCCCGATATTGGCTAGGGGACATGAATCTTGAACCCACTGCCATTGACCGCCTCAGGAGTTGTCCCGAGTTCCTTCCTGTAAAATTCGTGCACCGCGCTGCATTCGGGAATTCGAGCTGTGTAGTCGGTAGTCGGTGGGATGCAACTACGTTGGATTGCCCTGACTCGGTACTGGATCCTGCTGGTCTTGATAGCCCGACCTTTCTTCTCTTGGGAGCTGGTGGAGGATTTGTTGAAAGGGCTTCCTTTGAGCTGGGTGGTGCTGAGGGGAGGCTGCTTCTAGATGGTACCATTTCTGATTGCCAGTGCACGGGATAATTGGTTGACAAATGCGGCTCTGCAAAACTACCTGTCGCGTTGCTGTTCTCGTTAGGTTGGGACTGAAAGGACAGCAGCGTAGAAGCACTTTGTCCAGGTAGCGGAGGTCGCCACTTCTTCCTTTTGGAATCGATATGTGTGTTCTCCCCTGGTAACCCTTCACCAGAGTTGTTGAGTTGCTGTTGTTGGTAGCGAACTTGCATCCCCTTGAGACTCGGGCTATTGGAATCTAGCGATAGGGACGACGGTGCTGCGCTTGCACGCGGTGCGGCAACATTGGCGGGGTGTGGTGTTGCATTGGTGGGTATAGACTGGTGCGGCAGAGACGGCGGTCTGCGTATTGAGGGTGGCTGTGCTGTGCCGCATTCGGATCGTGCATTCGAGTTGGTGGCGTAAGCAACGGTCAGATCTTCGATAGTGATCAGATGCTTGTCCATGTCCAGGTCATCGCCTGCTGCGATAGTCGCGCTTTTATGGAACATGCTGTGTGGTGTGGAGGGTAACAGGTACGGAAACACATGCTCAATCTTAATGGAACAGCTACATTGACCAGGATCCCAGATGCCATCAATTTGAATTCATTCGTACCTATCCAAAGTGCTGAACTTGACATCGTAAAGAACCACCTACACATTGGAACAAACGTAACCACTGCTGTGAGAAAATTCTCTGAATGAGCTGCAGTTAACATGCTTGCAGCTTGCCCAGGCATACCTTTGAGTTATTGTGGAAGTATCTTATGTGACCTAGGGTGCCAGTCCAAATGAGTCTTTTGTCAGACGCGCTCTCATGTCTAACTCGTCGATGCATTATAAAGTCAGTCCGAGGAATGTTCTCTTACCATCCTGCCAAGTCTTTGCCTTCTTCTGCTTCTGACTAGTATAGAGGCAGGTGAATTCCGAATATGGATTCATCGATGAAACGAAAATAGTTCAGGGCCAAAAACATGATTGCGCGTTCACCTCTCACCTCTTACTTACTAAGCAGGGTGGCTGTGATCGAACGTTTGTCACGGCGCATACGGTGCATAAAAGCTGTGCATTCCTTTTTGCCGGACTCCATTCCACGCCAGCCTTTGACCTTCACCAAAATCACTCTTCACTTCCAGCTCTCACCATGACCACCATCCAATTCACATTCAAGGGAATCAAGTATGACCAGGACATCTCAGTTCAGACCACAGTTACCGAACTCCTGCGTGGGATATCAACGAAAACGAATGTGTCAGTATCAGGACTCAAGGTTATGCTGAAAGGCAAAGTGCTGCGGGAAACAGACAGTGAAGTCCCGGAGCCAGTTCTCAAAACATACCCAGATCTACTCAAAGGAGCAAAGATTTTCGTTCTTGGTACAACGGAGCAAGACATCGCCAAAGTTCACACAATAGACGAGCATGTGAACATGAGAAAGCACACTCGTGCTGCACCTGCAGCAAAGGTAGCCCAGACGTCAGTAATGTCTTGATGTCAACGCACCGCATTGACCTCGTCGAAATTTCCTCTCACAGATTCTACCACTCATTATCCCTGTAGCGAGCACAGCCAGTACGCACTGTTGATGATGACAAATACACCTTTGGAACCATTCAAGTACTTCCGCAGTTTCGGGAGCAGGACAAAGCTGTTGCAGTACTAGAGCGACTGAAGCGCGACAAGGGTATTCTCGGCATCATGAAGTTGCACAGATGGCAAGTAGGTTCACTGATAGAGCTCTCGCCGTCTGAGAAAGCCATTCTTGGCTACAATCGAAACAAAGGCGAGCTGATCGCACTGAGGCTCCGTACCGACGACTTGGAGGGCTTTCGACACTACGATGCCGTGCGGAAAGTTTTGTTGCATGAGCTCGCGCATAATGTAAGCCGGTGTCCGTCGATGTTATCATACTCCAGATGCTTCTTATAGGACGATATACTGATCCAGTGATTGGTATTGCCATAGGTTTGGTCCGAGCACGACGAAAACTTTCATGCACTGAACCGTCAGCTGAACAAAGAGGTGCAACAACTGGATTGGACTGCACAAGGTGGACATAGGGTGTCAAAGGATGCATTTTTCAATCCGGCCAATGGATTGTCGGGATATCATGATGACCTGGAGGATTCGGGGGCAGAAGTGCCGACTTGGCAAGGAGGGACTTACACATTGGGTGGATCACGTCTGAAAAATACGCAAGGAGGCAGCTCTCTGGAGGCATTGACTACACGGGAGCTCGTCGCAAGGGCAGCGCAACTCCGACAGATAGAATCTGAAAAGGACGAAGACGGCATGTGCGGGGCAAACCCGGCAAAGTAAACTATTTTCAAAGAAATGGTGGCAAAGAAGTGGTCATTTCCATGGCATCGCCGCTAAAAAAATCACGTTTTTTTGTTTTCAGCGCGGGGGGGGGTTTTTTTTTTCGTCCTTGTCGTTTTGTCCCTGCTCCCCAACGCTTCTTTACGTCGCCGTCCATACCCAACTCTTCATCATGGATCAATATGCACAGAGTCTCGAGCAGACGTTGAAGGAAGTTATCTTCTCCAACGAAAGTAACTCGATTAAAGAGGTACAGCTCCCGATTTCCCGCCCCTCACCCTTCGACACGCTTCCTGCACCATTTGAATGGCACATCCTTTTCCATGGCGTGGGAGACTGGTGACTAAACACCCGCTTACTACTCGCTTTCTTCTAGGCAACCAAGGCCTTGAACTCACAGTTCTTTGCACAAGCTGAATGTGTCCCTGCCCTGGTGGAGATTATCAAATCCTCTCAATTCAAGGAGGTAATGTGAATTTCAAAACGTTGTTGAAATGTAGAGAATATGACAGAGGACACTGGACAGGGGTCGCAGCATACACGACGCCACTTTATCAGGAGATGACAGCACAGCATTAGGGCCTCCGAGAGGAAGGCACAATTGACCTTGAATCCCCTTTGGCTGAAGAGAGAAATAACGCGGAACGCCTGGCCGCGTGTGTACCCCTGAACCGTTCGCGTTGGATTATAATTTCTTTATTTAAACTTCAGCATGCTCCGCGAACAGTCGAACGTGCGGGCAGTTTATACTACAATCTTTACTCACTATATCTCATGTAACAACGTTGAATGGCCTGTCAGGTCCGTCAACTGTCGTCAGTGGAGCTTCGCAAGCAGGTCACTAACTGGTGGCCAAAGCTCGAACTGGAAGTCAGGACCTCCATCAAAGCTACTTTGCTCCATATCATTGTCGAGGAGCCAGAGTAAGTTATCGCGAGCCTTGTGTCTTAAGTACGCTTACAGTTCAATTTCTGACTCTCACTGCCATGGAACTTTCCAGCGCCCTCTCCCGCCATTCGACTGCGCGGGTAATCGCTACTGTAGGTAGAGTCGAGATCCCAGCAAACACATGGCCAGAGCTCATCGCTTTTCTGTTCCAGTGTTGCCAAAGTCCCAACGCAGCTCATCGCGAAGTCGGCGTGTATGTGATCTATGCCATTTTTGAGGTTACCGACGCCTTTTCAGGTAACCTCCGCCAACTCTTGGAGGTGTTCAGCCAAACCGTTGTCGACCAAGAATCGCTGATCGTCCGCACCACCACTGTTCAGGCTCTTGGCAAGATTGCGGATTACATGGAAGACACTCAGAAGCAGGAGATTGCCATGTTCTCAGAGCTGGTCCCACACATGGTCAATGTTCTCCAACATTGTCTCAATAACAAGGACGAGGTTGCCGCCGGCAAGTGCTTCGAGGTGTTCGACTCACTTCTGCTCCTTGAGATTCCCGTGCTGTCCAAGCACATTCAAAGCTTGATTCAGTTCTTTTTAGAGAGCGGAGCCAACAAGTCATACGAAACCGCTATGCGTGTTCAGGCACTGTCGTTCCTCATGTGGGCTATTGTCTACAAGAAGACAAAGATTCAGCGCCTCAAACTCGTCTCGCCCATGATCCAAGCTTTGATGCCCATCGCTGCTGAGGAAGAACCCGAGGACTTGGATGAAGATTCTCCTGCTCGTCTCGCCTTCAAGGTCATCAACACCTTGGCCACCAACCTTCCCCCGCAACAGGTGTTCCCGACCGCTGCCCATGGTATCCAGGTCTATATGACCAACGCGAACCCCCTGTACAGAAAAGCTGCTATGGTCACTCTGGCGGTCCTTGTGGAGGGATCGGTGGATTTCATCCGCCCAAAATTCCATGAGCTTTTCGTTGTGGTTTGCACTGGTCTCCGTGACCCCGAGCCCATGGTCCGCCGTGCAGCTTGCATGGCCCTGAGTTCTCTCGCTGAGGAATTTGACGAAGAGGTTGCCGAGAACCATGCTACACTTCTGCCTTTAGTCTTCCACCTGATGGACGAACCCACACCCGAGATCACGAAGCAGGCATGCAATGCCCTGGACGCTATTCTAGAGGGCCTTGGTGAGAAGATTCTTCCGTACCTCGACACGCTGATGCAACGACTCTTGCATATGCTCGATAACGCCCAAGGCGAGACCCGAGCGATCGTCGTTGCTGCAATCGGAAGTGCTGCCCACGCTTCCGGTGAGAGGTTTGTGCCATTTTTCGCAGAGGTCATGAAGCGTCTACAGCATCTCATGTCCCTGCGCTCGAATGAGGAGGAGCTCATGCTCCGCGCAGTTTCTACGGATGCTCTTGGTGCCATTGCCGATGCTGTTGGCAAAGAAACCTATAGAGTGAGTTTAAAGAGTTATATTGCGTTGCCGTTTTCGGGGTGATTAAGAGTATTGTAAGAGTACTGACGTTGCATACCTTCTTATTGTTTCATTAAACTCTAGCCTCATTTGAATGTCCTTATGAGCTTGGCCATGGAGGGTCTGCACTTGGACAACACTCGTCTCCGCGAGTGTGGTTATTATTTCTTTGCTGGAATCGCCCAGGTCTTTGAGGATGAATTTGCGCCATATCTGGAAGCCATTGTACCTCAGCTGGTCCATTCTTGTCAACTGGACGAGAACACCCCACGCTTGGAGAACGAGAATGGAGCCGAGGATCTGGATGACCTGGATGTGGAAGACGCTGATGAAGAGCAGCAGTACATGCTCAGGTCTGCGGTTGCGGACGAAAAGGAGGTTGCAGCTGATACCATTGGCGAGCTTTTCCAACACACCCGCTCAGCTTTCCTGCCCTATGTTGAATCAACTGTCAAGGAACTTATCGAGCTCGCAACCCACATGGCTGATGGCGTGCGCAAGGCGTCTACTACGGCTCTCTTTACTTTCTTGCGCACCTTCTACCGACTTTCCAACTCGCAGGATTGGCAAGTTGGACTCCCCGTCACAGTTCCCCTCCACGAAAATGTGGCTCAGTTGAACTCGCTGGTGATGCCTGCTATCCTGGCAGTTTGGGATGATGAAGACGACAAGTGAGTGTGCTATTTTCTGAGAAGTTTCATGTTACTTTTGATAACTGTGGGTTGTTCTGACAAAATTTGATTCATATAGGATGGTGGTGGTTCAGATCTGCCAGCAGATGGTTGAGACTGTCCGATTGTGCGGACCAGGCGTTATCGCTGAAAGTAAGCAATGCGGACTTTTGCAGAGAAAAAATACCCCTTCCGTTGTCATAACACCACCGCCAGCTCTGACCTCCGTCGCTTCAACCTCCCAACCCTTCAATTGAGTAGAGATTGACGAGATTGCACAGCACCTGAGACTGATCTTGGAGAAGCAGGCGTACTGCCAGCAGGAGCTTGAAGATGATGAAGGCCTGTTGGATGAAGATGAGCAGGCAGAGTTTGATGCTCTGTTAATTTCTGCTGCGGTCGACCTTGTAGGCGCCTTGGCTGGTGTGCTTGGACCTAGCTTTGTGCCCTATGCCAACGTGTTTATTCCTCATATTGCCAAGTACTACAAGGACTCGAAGCCAACAAGTGAGCGCTCCATGGCTATTGGCTCCTTGGGCGAGATTACTAACGGCATGGGCGAAGGCATCACTGAGTTCACTGAGCGCCTATTCCCCTTGATCATCAAGAGTCTCAGCGATGAGGACGACGAGGTCCGCAGCAACGCTGCGTTTGCTGTCGGTGCTCTCTGTCAAAACACCTCGGTCGATCTGTCATCGTGAGTGCCATTTTTTTTGTTTGTCCGTGCGAACGTCAAGAGAGCAATGATTTGCAACCGATCACTAATGTTTCTTGCTCTGCCCTATCTCTCACCTGAAGACAATATCCTGCGCTGTTGTCATGCCTTTCCCCATTGTTCGAGGGACAGGCTCTGCCTAACGTAACGGACAATGCGTGCGGTGCAGTTGCACGCATGATGCTGAAACATCTTGACGCGGTTCCTCTTGATCAGGTCCTGCCTGTCTTTATGGCGGCTCTGCCACTGAAGGCGGATTTCGAGGAGAATGGGCCAGTGTACCAGCTCGTGTTCTCGCTGGTCCGTTCGCAGAACCCCTGGATGTTCAACAACATCGCCACGGTGTTGCGTGTCTTTACGGAGGCCTTGGCGCGAGAGGGCGAGCTCAAGGATCAGACGCGCGCCGAGATGATTGAGGTGATCAAGGCGCTGAACCAGCAATTCCCTGCTCTCAACATTGCTCAGTCCCCACTTGGCGTGTACATGCAATAAAGAACGCGACTCAGAGCTGTGCGCGTCGGTCCTGTTTTGGACATGGTCCTCGCTGGGGGACATGCCCTGGAGTCTTATCCAAGGGTCAGCTTGGCATGTCACGCGTCATCCAAAAAAAATAAAAAAAACGGGGTCTGCGCTTCGGGCAGACTGACCCCTCTGTGCACGCTCGACAGTCTCTGCCCTGTCCCTCTTCTGCTTTCCCTTGCTTCTCCATCTCCATTGTCTTTTTTTTCTCTCTCTCTCACTCTCTCGCCCTTCCTCTCCTTTACGCTCATTGCTCCGTAACACCTTGGCACGTTTGTTCGTCTGCAACCCTCTCCCCTCTTGATTCCATCCAAACACGCGCCATTCTCCTGAACCTTGCACATTCAATTCAGAATCGCAACGCGCCTTTGCTCCTGCACCCACCTCCCATCCTAGTTCTGCCTGCAGCCGATAGCAGCCGTATCCAGCAAGGACCAGGGCAATGACCAACGACGAGAAACAAACCATGGCCGTTGCGAGACTGCTGCTGCGGCCAACAGAGACCTGTCAATTCATATCAACCTTGTGTCCCACATCCTGCACTTCGTCTGCCTGCTTTTGCCGTTATTTGCTGCGTTTGCTGCGTTGAGATTTGAATGCGCTGCACCAAACCGCCTTCGTGGCATAGCTCCTTTGCACAAAGTGCATGCTTATGTTATCCTTAACTTTGTGTATATGTGCATCCGTCTGCTTTTTTTCTTTTTTTTATGTACCGCGCGTTGATCCTCTATACTCTGCTCAGGTACTCTGCACTGGCGAAAACGGCAACCAGGAAAGCAGGATCCTCGCCATTGTTGCCAACACGCAAGCAGGCGTTGAAGAGTCGTGGTATGTTCGAATACAAGGATCAGAACACAGTTTTTTTTGTGCCACGTGTAGCATGGTCAGGGCTTTTATTCTCCATGTCACACCCTGCGCACCACCCTCAACGTCAATGCTTGCACGGGAAATTTAGTGTCTTTATCATCAAGAGAACAGGACAGATGGCTGGCTTCCTCCAGGCGGTCCTGCCCATTTACTTTGACTTCCGCATATCTGTTGGTAAGATATGATTTTGATTTTCTCTGCTAGATGGACTTGATCGTCACTGTGGTGTGGGGTGAGGGATGTGAAGCATGACGATTGACAGTGTCCATTTACCACCTCCCCCCCCCCTGTTCCCTGATCTTTACTGCAAACTGTGCACCCTTTAGCGCAAACAAAAGCCGTAGACAAAGATGACAAGCAGTCGATTCAGGACTCCAAGAATGGTAAAACACTTGGAGCACGAGACTGCAACGTATCATTTTCATCCATCTCCGCGTTGCTAACACTTGGCGACCTCAATCGTGTTCCTACGTAGACTTCACGCTCAAATTGTTCTGTGATCACACAGAAGTGATAGTGCACACGGATGACCTTGAAACTCTCCAAGGCCTGCTCAGAGAACTGAGAAGGAGCCACCTTATTGCCCGTAAGGCGCGTGGAGAGCCAGGAGTTACATTTGCAATGCTGAGCAACGCTGAAGATCAGGAAACAATGTACTTAGATGCTGACGCTCTCGTTTTAATATCTAGAGGACGATAACTTTTATGCTGGTGGAAGTAGCCACCATTGGGTCCAGTACTACACCACTGAGGAGGACCAAAAAGTGCCGGGTAATGCGTCGGCCCATCGTTTCACAACTCAATTTCGCTATTCCAGCGACACAGTACTGACTATAGAATCACATTTGTAGACGGAGATCATGGATCAGTCTTGACGATGGACGAGTTTATTGCCTCGTCTTCGAACCCGCTGTCCATGTATTTTCTGCAGCCGGAAGAGGATCAGCCTACTCTTCCGTTTTCTCCCCCTCGGCTCGAACTTGGCGTGGTCAAGGAAAGCTGGATAGAAAAGGAGATGCGAGCGCGTGAGAGATCTTTCACGGAGCATGGGTTCATGCAGTAAGTTGACTTTTCTCAAACATCGCACATCACATTTGTAAACATGTCAATTATCAATCCGATCTCATGGCTCCTTTACTATTATATGCTCCACTTAGCGCGTTCATGGGGACATGGAATGTTAACGGCAAAAATGCTACCGAAAAGCTTGACGCATGGCTGAAGGTCGATGGCGAACAGCAACCCGAAATCTACGTGCTCTGGTACAGTTCTCATTTACAAACAGAGAGCGTGCACTGATGACGCCTCATTGCCATAGGGAAAGACGCTAACTTTCTGCTGCAGCTTTCAGGAACTTGACTTGAGTGCGGAAGCCTATATTGTGCTAGATGGATCCAAGGAGGAAGAATGGACGCGAGCTATCGCCGAGAGTCTTGGAAATGGATACCAAAAAGTAAGCGCTAATAGTTGCTAGCCGCTTTGATCTGACTTTCAGCTCTTATTTCGATGAAAGAGCTGGTCTTGACAGGAACCCATTTTCCATTCTCTTTAGGTCATGTCAAAGCAGCTCGTAGGCTTGTTGATTGTGATGTACGCAGCCGCGGATCACACAAAGTACATCAGAGAGGTCACTGCTCACTCTGCTGGCGTCGGTATCATGGGCATGCTGGTGGGTGATTATATCCTGATTAATGATACATGAATTATGTCCGATAATCCTTATGGTTGAAATCCACTAAACGCTTTTTCTTGAATAGGGCAACAAAGGAGGGGTTTCGATCCGTATTCGCTACAAAGATTCTTATCTTTGCTTCGTTGGATCCCATCTCGCGGCGGATACCAGTCAAATTGATCGAAGGAATCAGGATTACCAAGAGATTTGTCGCCGGCTTACCTTCCCATCGACAAGCTCGTATGATATCACGAAAAGTCCAGCAGGCAATGCGGCCCTCGCTGCTTCAACAAAGATGGTGTCGATTTTCGACTGCGAGTAGGTGATCAACTCACTTACACATGTTCTGAAATAGTACGTGGCCGAAATTCTGAGAAGCAATACATGTTAATTCTTGCCATTTTTTGCCACGTAGTCATACCATCTGGGCTGGCGATCTGAACTATCGCATTGGCCTGCCTGAAGAACAGGTTAAGCACCATCTAAAGACTCACGACTACGACGCTCTTTTAAAGCACGACCAGGTAGAGTGAGGCACTGAGGCAACATATTCTAACGCTGGTGGAAGGCAACTTACCGTTTTCCCTATGTCTTTTAATATCCAGTTGTCATCGCAAAGGTCATTGCTCAAGGCATTCTCAGAATTTGAAGAGCATGCCATCGCCTTTCCTCCAACGTACAAGTACGATGTCGGGACAAACATCTGGGATTCTAGGTATTTACTATTCAGGAATGTAGAAGAAGCGGACAAGGCGATGGATCAAACAATCTACGGAAGCTCACCCGTTGGTTTACTATATTCCTTTGCAACTAGCGAGAAACGTCGAGTACCGTCATACACAGACCGTATCCTGTGGAGGTCGAAGGACCCCGAAAAGGACAGTGTTGAGCCTCTTTACTACAAATCACACATGGACCTCTTGCTGAGTGATCATAAACCTGTCAGCGCACTTTTCAAACTCAAGGTAGAGGACCTTTTTTTCCGATCTGTTCTCAATCTATCGCCTATTACACTAATTAATGACCATCCAACTGTTGCTCGATATCACGACCTGAAGGTCAAAACTCTCTTACATGACAAGCAAATGGAGGTCCATCAGGCGATTGTCAGAGAATTAGATCGGTACGAAAACGAGTGTCTCCCTGACGCCACGCTGTCGACATCTAACATCGTCTTTGATGAAGTTCGATATCTCGAGCCCAAAAAGACATCCCTCATTCTCAAGAACACGGGGACTTTCCCTGCTCAATATCGATTCAAGCCCAAACTGCAGGATGAAAGGTTCTGCAGACCATGGATCTGGGCAAATCCATCCCGAGGAATGATTATGCCTGGTACGACTCGACACTTCAGGAACGATGATGCTATCGACGTGCGAGAGACGACATTGACTGAAAAAACATCTTGACATATTACAATGTGTAGGTGAAAGTGCACGCATTCATTTGACAGCCATGGCCGATAATGAGTCTGCACCGATGCTGAACATGGGCAAGGAGACGATGGAAGATATTCTGATTTTGCACCTTGAGCACGGAAAGGACTATTTTATCACTGTCTCGGGATCGTATATCAGGACCTGTTTCGGAAACTCGCTGGAATGGCTCTCTCGCCTAGACAGACCCATCCGCTTGTGGACACCTGACGAGGACGAGGACGATGAGAACGATGAGGATGATTCATTGACCCTGTTCGACTCTCAGAACACTCTCGGTGCTAAGTCTTCCATCAGTAGTATGAAGGACTCTGCAAAGGCTACTGGAAACGATTCGTTGGCCGACTCTGCAAAGCATGTTAAGAATGTTCGATCACTTGATTCTCTGGGCGAGAAGGAAACCCTACAACGAAGAACAAGCATTGCAGCGTCGATCAACGGTGTTGAGAGTATGCACCTTGCAGACGAAAAGCGGGTTCCAGCTAAGAGGCAGAAACCCATGCGACAACAGAGTCTGCCCAAGGACCTGTGGCGCATTGTCGATTTTATCTATAAGCATGGCTTCTCGGTTGTAGGTTTTTAATCCTGTCGACAAGTGATTTTGAAGCAGTTACAAGCTGGCCAGCAGGACTCACAGAACCCTTCTTTTGTGAACTATTTTTTTTTTTTTTTTTTTTTTGCTTCTGCCATTAGGACAATCTTTTCTTGCTGTCCGGAGATCAATCGACAATGACCTATATCCGCGAGTGCCTGGACACTGGTGACGAATTCGACTTGACTCGGCTATTGGACAAACCACCTCAAAGTGCCCATGCCCATACCGAGTTGGAGAAACCTACCTCCACAAAGGACGATAACCAGGAAACCACCAAACAGCATAAGAAGAACAGGCACAAGAACAAGGGCATGGATGCTTCCAAGGAAGAGGATGACAAGAAGGAAGACATGAAGGATGAGAATGATCCTCGCACGACATCAGGATCTTCCAAGACATTGTCGAGTCGAGGATCATCGTCCGATCTCAAACCCCAGATTGCGCGTCCAGTCTCGATCATGAATGGCATTCCCCCTAAGGCGGCGACGTTTGGCTTGGGCGAAAACCGTGGCATCCATTCGATGGCTGAGGTCCTTTTGAGATTTCTTGAATCGCTTCATGAGCCCGTGGTACCAACCGAGATGTACTATCGCGCTTTGGAAATTGCAGGACATCAGCAAGCCGCTTATGGATTACTGGATCTGATGCCACCAGTCCACGTCAATGTGTTTGTCTACATTACCAGTTTCTTACGAGAGCTGATCTTGCTCGGAGGCAGCCACCATGGGGAAGCATCCTCATTGTCGGCGGCAGGGACAGCATCTGTGTCAACAGCATTGTCCAGTGGAGCACCGGGGAGTAGCAGTAGCGGCACTGGTTCAGGTGATGCAGCACTAGGTGGTCCTGGTGGTAGCCAGGGCTCTACAGGAGCTGGACCGAGCAGCTCGGGAGGGGCTGCCAGGGTGTTGCAGAGCAGCTCTGCATCGATTTACAACGCAAGTGATGCTGTTAGCATCAATGGCCGTGGCAAGAAAGAGGATGAAGATTATCGCATTGCGAAGCTTGGTAAGAAAAAAAAAGTTGTTGAATAACGAAGGGCTTGCCATGTCACTCATGCCTATCATGCTATCTCTTTTCGTAACATAGCTGCCGTGTTTTCGTCGGTGATGCTTCGTCCTCCTCCAGGAGCCGAGCGGCTGTCAGAGGTCGAGGCACTGCGACGAAAGACTTTTCTGATGCAGTTTCTTCAGGAGCCTGTGGAGGAGGAAGGTGCTGGAGGCAGTACCGGCACTTTATCTGGTGTTGGCGCTCCGTCATCTGTTACCAGCGTTGCCACCGGAGCTCACGAGGATAGCGATCAGTAGAGAGTGAGAGGATGGACGAAAAGGATGGCGAGAAATGGTGTGAGAAATCAATAAAACGCGGGAATAGACCTGACAAAAGCATCGAAAGGCAGCGAGATACAAGTTACGATTCACGTCGCGAGCACGTCGCGAGTACGTCGCGACCCCTTGCTGAAATTGAGTTCAGACAGCAATAAGCAAGAACTGAAACATGCGAAGCAGCACACAGCCTCCAACCCCAAAGACGCTCGTGAATTGGTGCTGTTTTATGGCGAGGAGGCAGTGGAGGTCGTGAGCTCACGAATGCATTCACGAGCACGACAAGTGAATGGAATGGCTCAGAAAAAACTGCCCCCCACCTTTCTGTAAATAAAAAAAATTATATACAGCGTTTTGCGACTTGACATTCGACATTTGCGATGGTGGCCACCATCCAAATCATCGGTCAGGACTCCTTACTTGGCCAGGTGAATGGACTCACTCAGGAGACAGTGACCTTCTTAGAGCGCACCAAGATATCTAACCCGCATACATGAACATTAAAAAGGTGTCGAGTGTCGATTCGCTTCGGTTTTTATGTTACAACGTCAAGCTCAAGGTACAGAATGATTTTCGAGGGGGTTTTTTTCAGGATTCATACAATGAGATAATGTAGCGGCGACTTGCCATGGTTTTTTTCTTTTGCTGAACTCTGCAACTCTGCATGAGGCACTGTAATTATTAATCGCAACGCGTGAGGCGTAGATGCTATTCAACACAGTCCGGTCGTGGTGGTGCACTCGGCGGCTTTGGCATCATCCTTGTTCTTGATCCACCTCAGCTTGGTCCTCTTGTTCTTAATCCTGTACGTAGTGACTTGCTGTGTGCCTTGACTTGTCTTGTCTTGTCTTGTCTTGTCTTGTCTTGTCTTGTCTCGCGACTGCTCTTCTCCTGCTGCGTTTTGTCGTACCTTGACCCGCGACTGCTGTATCATGGTGTGCTGACAGTACAGGCTTGTCGTTTTTTTCTACTAGCACTTGTTAGATATTTACAAATACTTCCTTGTCCATGAGAGGTAAAGCTGTCGAGCGTTGCATGAAATTTACGTTGCACGATGTCGGGATGTCTCTCTTCCTTGCTGCACTTTTAAACAAGACAGGTACAGCAGCAACACAATTGATTTTTCTTTTTTTTACGACTAGAAATTAGCGGTCCGTTTCCTTAAGTCGAGACAGGTTCCTGCTTAGGGACGGAGGGTGAGGAATTGCTGGCGGCAGGCGCTGCTCTCGAGTCAAAGAAGCGCCCATACGACTTGGGCACCCATTTTTCGTGGTCGCCATTGTCGCTGTTGTTGATATTGTTGTTGTTGTTATTACTGTCGTCTTCGTCGTCGTCAGGGGCAGTCAAGTCAATGAAGCAGTTGGACGACGAAGAGACTGGTGGAGGACAAAAAGGCATCTCACCTTTCGAGAGTTTGGGGTCGATCTGGTCTTGTCCTGGCAGTGGCAAAGATGTGGTTAATGACTGTGGAGTCATAGTCATAGCGTCAATACTGGTCAAGGTAGTGGGCGTACGATGTTGATCAGCGTCGCTTAGATCACTGAAATAGCCATGATCGTCCAACGACGAAAATCGACTGCGCTGACGAGGTTTGTCACTCTCTGGCACCATCGTGCTTTCTAGCAATGGAGTTGTGCACGAAGCAATTTCTTGCGAGGAGGAGACTAGTGGTGAGGTATCGGAGGTTGCTGTAAACGAGAGTACTGGGAGAAAGGACGACCGCGATTTTGGTCGTTGGTCTGGCAGCGAGATGAAAACGGCTTGCTGCTTCCCTCTTGAAAATTGTATGGCTTTGACAAACTTGAGGAGTCCGTTGATCCTCTTTTTGTCGCTGTGATCGTGAGGAGCTTGAGGTACGGCCAAAGCAATGGACCAACGGAGCGATAGAGCTTGATGATTGTCCTTGAAATGAGGGTGTATGTCAGCGGCGGAGGGCAACTCCTCCACGGCTGGGAAGCCCTGTTCTGAGCGAGCAATCGCGTCTGATGTGCAGGCGGAAACGGTCAAGGATGACTGCGGGGTATCAATGGTGTTCTGGAGCATGAGCCAGAGTGCACCCTGGGTGGCAGTATTAGAATCTGGCCGGCTTTCAATGTACCACACATCTCGAGCAATCTTCAGGCCAGCACTCAAGTATTGCTCCATCTCGGCAATGGTTGTGTCGATATCGAGCACACAGCTCAAGAGATCTTTGGGACGGACAAGCGCGAGATGGAGGGCCACCTGCCCATCAATATGGATCGCAGTTTTCAAGGTAGCCTTGACGGATTGCATGTGGTCATCATAATTCCCATCAGCAAACTGTTCTACTGCTGCTGATGTTGTAGTAGTTGCTGCTGTCGTTTTTGTTGGACAGGCAGTAGTAGATTTGAGTAAAGTATCAGACCACTTTGACCGCAGACGTGGGTCCCTTGAGACGGAGGTGGGCGTGGGGGGTGCAGAACCCCATCCAGGCATGTATAAGATGTGAACAGAGGATGCGGGCTCTGAACGGACTGTATGAATAGGCTTAGCCACCTTCGAAACAGAACAAAAACTTGGTGGCCCGAAGCTTGCGCGACGGTCTTTGCTTGGCGAGTAAACCTCTGAAACGGGTTCAGGGGTGGGAGGACGTGCCATGCCCTGGAATGATGAGTGTCTTTTAGCAGTCGAGACAACTCCTGTGTGGCCGCCTGCGTCAGGGGGGGAGACGGGACGGGCAGGCGCAGAAAGTGAGGCAGGCTGTTGCAGACCATGTTTTGCATAAACTGTGTAGACGGTTGACGAACATGGCCTGATGCCAGCGTCCAAAACAATGTCAACATCATCATCAGCGTCGGAGCCATGGGCGGATGCCGGTGGGGCGGCCGCCAGGGCGGATGTTGGCCAAGCAGGGAGCGGTGTGTTACCGAAAGACGCCCGTTCCTCTGTGGGAGAAACGCGGGTGGTGGGCATCGAAATTCTTGTGGAAGAGGAGGCTGGAGTAGCGGGAGATGAACTTGAGAGGTTTGCCGTCTTGAGAATGGAGTTTGGCTTGAGAACAGCATTACATTTTGTGGCACGCGAGGAGTGGGATGTGTAAAGTTGCAGTTCTGGTTGCTTGTATTTCCGCTGCTCGTGTCGCGTTTGCGGCGACGACGAAAAAGACAAGGATTTTGGCCTCTCGGTCTTGTTTGGTGAGCTCAGAAATGAAGGCTTTCTTGCCCTAAGAGAGGAAACAGGAAGTCTGGGATCAGCCTTAACAGGGCGGCGTAAACTTGGATCTAGAACGCTGGATGAGGCTGAGAGGGAGGAGGCCCAAGTCAGGGGGGAGCAGGACGGGGTTGAGGACGGAGACGGCAGGGTCGTCTTCAAGGGTGTCGTGGAGCGGGACGCATGGTCAGCAGACGAGCTGTGCTTGGGATGCGGAGCAGCGAGGGGTGGCTCTGGAGCTCGCTTGATATCGAGGTGGACAATTTCTTGAAGTTCTTGCCGTTTGAGGTTTCGAGGCATTGCCTTGCAGGTCTTGTGGGCACTCTTTGTGCTACTCGAGGACCTTCTTTTCTTGTCGGTGGGCATGCTGGTGTAGCTGTTGCTATAGTCATCATCGTCATGGCCTCGAGAGCGTGCGTGCTCTTTTATCTTGTACATTGGCTAGATGGGAAGCAAGAGCAGGTTAGTTGAGGGGAAAGAGGCGACGAGCCGATGGATGGTGCGTGTCGAGTAGGTGGGAAAAAGTGTCTGGGAACAAGGAGAGAGGGTTGAAGAGGTGTGAAAATGAAAAAAAATGAAAAGCGGCGCATTTATGCTAAGCACAATGTACTTCGCATCCGATGTGGTACTCAACCAACTGATTTCGCTGGATGGTGGTAGTTTCATCATCATTGGTTTCGTGGCTCTTAGAGGCACAGATTAGAATGCTAGGGCATGGCGATGGAAATGGGCGCAGAAATGGCCCGGGGCAAGAGGGGGCGAGAGAGAGAGAGCAATGCAAGAACACGAGAACGGGAAAGAAGGAAATCGAAGGCGGTAAACACTGTCAACCATGCACAACCGATGTTTTTATTTCTTGTTTCTTCAGACGCGTCCTCGCGCATAAGTCTGGAAAAGTATCGGCTGCGTGTTGTACCGCGCCACCACTGTGTTCAAAGTCGGATGGATGAGCTCAAACTTGAACACAAAGCCAGGGTCCTGTAGCTCGGACACGGCTCGCCTCGTGGCTCGCGTGGATGGAGAGGTGGGCAAAGGCAAGCACGCGGATGATGGCTCAGAGCCTTCTAATCCTTGTAATGCTGTTGATGCGACTGATTCTGATACAGAATCAGGTGCGGGCGAGCATGGGCTTAGGGATGATAATGAGGAGCAGGAGGAGCAGGAGGACTCTTGATCGGTGTCTGGCCGCGGATCTTCCTGGTTTTGCTGTTTCGAGACCGGCGCTCTCTTGGCTCGTTCGCGCTGGATCAGGTGGTGCATGCTGGAACAATTTACCCTGGCCTTGACTTCACACACGCCCTCACGGAGCTCGACCACCCCTGACGGGTCAGCATTATTGTTATTGCAGGAAATACCATAGAAATGTGGATGCTGCTGCTGTCCACCTCCAGGCACGCTGAACTGCAAAATCGGATACATCCAAGGGTCCTGAACAGACCTGCGAGGAGACAGCTTTCCGTGCTCATGAAGGAATTTTGAGCATGCTTGACACGCTCCAGATAACGATAGCGAACTGTCCTCCGCATGATCTCCGAAGGCATCATCCTCCTCACTGTCTTTCTCCTCAGTCTCGTCCTCGTCCTCCATCACAGGCACCTCCGACTGGCGGCTCTCGGTCTTGCCCAACTCTATGGTCATCCTGAGAGAATAAGTCATCTCTGAGAGGACGAAGGCCGGGCGACCACTCACCCTCTTGACCATCTCACGCGGAAATTGAATTCCAAGAAAATCTCTAGGCATCGGTAGCAACGCGCGCTCTCCATTCTCAAGCAACGAAGGGGTGGTGGCAAGTCGAATCTCGATATTAAACGAGTCCCCAGTCCTGAAGAGTTCCAAAGGTGTAGATCGTGCGACAGATGAGGAAGGCACAGGACTGGTGGGCGACAGCTTTTTTAGCAGTACGGTCATCTGCACGCCCTGGGATGGAAGCGTGACCATATGCACCATATGCAGTCTGTTGAGCAGCTTCTGAACCTCGGATACGACGACGCTGTGGTAACCCGACTCAGGACTGACGTTTGTATACATCTCAGCGCCCAAGGCGGCGTTCGTCATGACCACCCTATTGTTAGTAGTGACGGATCCGTCGTTCTCAACAGTGTGGAAGGGTGGGAGGTCCTGTTGATCCAATGGAGGCATGCCGTGATAGGTGTGGATACCCTGGAGGGCGTCTGCGAGCTGGATCATCATTTCGGACCCGCTTTCAAAGGTTCGCGTATATCCAGAATCGACCATTGGCAATACATCGTTAGAGTCTTGCATGGCAATCGAGCGACGTGGTATTGTTGCTTGGGTAGAGTCACTGTCATGGCTATCATCCGAGTCCGCTGATGAACTTGATCGTCCTTCATCGTCCATGTCATCCTGCTCCAGCTCTTCTTCAACAGATTCCACAGTAAAAGAGCGCGCTGTGACAGAGTATCGAGAGCAAGTGATAGAGAGAATGCTGATGATGGTGTTGGAGGGCTCGATGACCCACGGCAAGGAACTGTAAAATTCTTGAGGGGTCCTTGCTCCTGAGGATGAGGTACCGGCTACAGCGAAGAGAAAAAAAAACAGGCGATCAGATACAATAAACACGTAACATGAACTTCTTGTGCCTTCAGTGAAAAAACCACCCCCCTTACCAAGGACCAAGGATCTGGTCATGCGTTCATTGCCTTTCAGGACAGCGTACATGAGGGGCGTCATTGACCAAGCATCCTGCGCCTCTGTATCGCAGCCTTCTTCAAGCAACCTCTCCGTCAACGTGTCAAACCCGAGCAGCAAACTAAGATGCAACAGATTGCTTCCGTCTTCCAGCTGCAAAGAGATATCCATTCCATACGGTAACTGATCCAACATGTCCAGGACTCGTTGTTCAACCTGGCTCAAAGATGACGCCCGATGAACCACCTCTGCCACTGCATTCGCGCCTCCTGGCTCCGGTGCATCCATCAGCAAACTACCAGACCGCGGCGAAGTCGACAATCCTGGAATGTCTTTTAAAATATCCACTGCGTTTCCCTTTCGGCCTGTTGCCTGCGTATGCAGATACTCGAGCGCGCGATGCGCCAATCGAAGCTGCAGCTGCAAGATCAGCAACTGCGTATCAGCATCATCCGTGTATGTGAACTGACCGAGATCCGAAAAGCTGTTGCCAATACTGTCATAGATAGTGATAGACACGGCTCCAGGAAGAGGACTCTCGGGCGCTTTGCAAACAATCAAGTTGGTAGTCTCCACAATGACGTCCAAAGCGGGAAAGCATCCAAAATACGGGACCATCCCTTCGCGAAAGAAGGCTCCCCTAAGTACCACATCGGTCGTCTTGCGGATCGGTCCATGATCAGGTCGAATCGCCGTGATCCTTGGAAAAGGTTGTGACTGATGTGATGACTGCATCGGAGCTGAGGGGTGCGGTAAAGACGACATATAACCTCCTGCATGCTGGCTATTAGCAGTGTGAGGCTGCATGTTAGAGTCCGTGGACTGGTTGGAATAGGACCCCATCATCGGGACTTGAGAGACATGCTCTGCCAGAAACGGCATGGTTGAGGAGAATCCCGAATGGCTCACCATCGATCCGTCTGCGGTTCCTTGAAAGGGCGCCATGATGTTGGGCTCACTCTTGTGTCGCTTGATGGTTTTGGTCTTTGCAGTTGGACCGCCCTTCGCTACCTTGGAAGGTCGTGGATGAGGGTACATACGCTTGGCTTTATGGTGTCCAGAGGCCATGATGGGAGGTGTGAAGCAGGTTGCAATTGTCTCCCCATCGTCCTCTGGCGAATCCATTGATGTCGATCCACTGCCGTTACTGTGTGTTGTCAAGCTGTTGCTCGGTCGCTTTAGTTTGAACTCGAATATGTATCGGTCCTTGTTACCGCGCTCACCATGGTCCGTGGATGAACAAACGACCTTGGCAAGCATTGTGATGGACCCTGTAGTGGTGTCGACATGAGCATATGTTGCAGGATCGAATGCCGAAGGTGAAAACGAATCCAAAAGCAAAAGGATCGGTGACGAAGGTCCATACTGTGCACCGATAAAAAGTATTCGTGAGTATACTAGAAAAAAATACTCCCACACCCCTTAGACTAAACAGACGCATTGTAGGCGAATGAAGTCCAAAGAACGTACCTTGTGACAGCACTTGGCACAAGCACCTTTTCTGACCCGACCACTCTTTGCAAGATGAACAGCGATTTCAAGTGTCAACGGTTCAGGCTCCGTCCTGGACTCGCCTGCTGTATTAATGGCCACTCGGCGGGAGACCCGTAAGGATGGAAGTCTAGAGCTGTGACCGACTCCGTCCCTGGAAAGATGGAGTTTTATAAGAAACTGCTGGCCAGTCCTGACTTCCTCGACAACGGACGCAGATATGGCGCCGCCAATGGCTGATAACTCCTCGAGTTGATCCTTCTTTTGAATGATCCTCACGTCCAGACTGTAGGCAGACATCAGGTCGTACTAATTGAGCAATTGAAAGTTGCGGTTGGCGATATTTGGTCCGCAAACGGTCTTAGTTGCAGCGATCTGACAACATTGATTCGATACATGGAAGAAAGGAACAAAGGGAAGAAAGGGAAAGAAAACAAGGGTGGCAATAATGAGAGGTAGGAATGACCCATGGCAAGAAAACGACTGCAGCAGGTGCAGAGCAGTAGAGCATGCCTTTTCGATAAAGGATATGGCAGATGTGTTGGAAGAATGAACCCTTCGGCCCACATGCCAGCAGACGGAAGTAGAATAAAAGAGAACAGATGGAAAGAAGGGACAAAATCGCTTAATCGCAAAAAAAAAAAATCGAGAGCGCCCATAAGCCAAGCCATTGAAACAAACAAGATAGGGAGGGCAAAGAAGGCAAAGAGGGAGAGCAGCACATAATGAGTGGGATGTTAGCATTCGTACGAAGCGAAGGTGACCCGTACCTCGTCCGTCATACTGCTCGCCCTGGTATTCACCTCACTGCCCGCACTCGAGCAGGAGAGACGCCGGATGATCTCATCGCCTAAGGTTAAGAAATAAAGTGCGAGAGCGCGCGTTTTCAGTTTGTCAGTTTGGCGCGAACAAGCTACTCACTGCTATCGCTACTAATCCGATTTCTTTAGCCCTAAAAGTGCTGCCCTGGCGCGGAAAAAACATCGCTTTGCGCGAAAAAAAAAAAAAAAAAAAAAAAAGAAAAAAGAGGCATGAGCCATACGAGCAAGAGTGGCGATAACGTACTCTGCTCATTATTAAAGCGTTGCGCTGTGCCAGTATGTGCCCCATGGCCTAGTAGGCTGTCGGCCTTGGTCCAAGGCGGGTAGTTACTGGCGGAAAAACTGCCGCTGCTGTCAATGCTGGGGTCGCAGTTGTCCATCTCCGAGGACGTATCGCCAAAACCCGCTCCCTGAAGGAAGGAAGACGGCGATGACAATGACGACAACGACGAAGACGACAAAGTCGACGCGGCCGACGGAGGATGCGCCTGTATTAACTCTGGCTTCATGGAATTTGGGCGCGACGCCGTTGGTTCAGCCTGTTCGACCTGCAAGTCAGAGCGATAGAAAGGAGACGACGCATTAAGTAGCTGTTGATGTTGGCCGACGTGCTGCTGGTATTTCTGAGATCGCTGAGGCTGTTGTTGCTGATGAGGTTCCGAAGGATCGAAAGTATCCTCGAGGTTGGGTAGGGAATGGTGTCTGACCTGGTAAGAGTGCTTCGAAGGCGAATAGGCGTAGCGATGTTCCTGCTGTTGCAGCTGTGCTGAAGGATAGGGATTGGAAGAGACTGACTGCTGAGGGTGGCAAGGAAAAGGGGGCATGGTTAGGACACCCATTGAAGAAGCCGAGACTAGGTAGATTGGTTGGGGCAAGGCTACAGTCGATGCGGGAGGTAGAGACACAAGCAAAGGAGAAATAGAAGAGGAGGAAGAGGACGAGGACGAAGACGAGGTAGGAAGATGAAGTAGAGTCTGATGCCGTTGTTGCTGCTCCACTTGTTGGAGCTTATGCTGTTGCTGCTGCTGCTGTGATAGAAGCGGATGCTGTGGCGGATCGGGGAAGACTTGGGCTGGGCGCAGTGAGGTGGAGGTGTGATATAGTTCAGATGCGTCTTCGAAAGGAACAGCGCTGCTGGCTTGAAGAGGCGATGGGGAAACAGAGGCAATGTTATGTTCCTGCAAGGAGGACGAACCAGAGAAGGAGTGCTGTCGCAGAGGAGCCAACACCTCATGCTCCTCAAGCGGATGGTACCCGTCCTGCGGGTGGTACTTCTGGCTCTGGAGCGGATGCAGGTGGATTTGCGCCTGGAACTGCTCGCGCTGAAGCGCAAGACCGTGGCCGTAGATGTGGTGCTGGCACTGAAACTGATCCTGTGGCTGTATCTTGCCAAGACTGTGCGACGCAGCGAGCAGCGAGGACGGCGAGGACGGCGACGAGGACGATAGAGAACCGGTGCACGGTGGTGAGGAGGGGCAAGAGCCGATGGTCTGGGCTGTGTGCGACTGTTGCGAGCTCATTACGAAACTGATACCAGGTACACAAAAAAAAAGAAAAGCCAATGGAGGAATGTGCTGACACGATCGCGACTCCGCGCTGAATGTCTTTATGGTGGGACGCAGCTCACGAATGCTGTCCAGCAGGGCAGGCCGCCTTCGTGTGGTTCAATTTGCTGCTCCTTGTCGCTGTTATTTGATAATGGCTATATTTAAGTGTGCACATAAAGGGAGGGAGGGAGAGAGGGAGGAAGCCAGGAACAGGACCGGGGGGTTGGGAAGCATGTGGCTTCCAGAAAGCGCGATATGTTGACGTGTCCTCGAGTGGCAGCTGTCGCTACAGATACAAGGTGCGCGCAACGAGAATGTCGTACAGCAAGGGCCACTCGCTGTTTTGTGTCCTGTGCTCAGTCTTTGTCAAGCTGCAGAGGCAACAGACGCGCTTTAGAATAAGATCTGGGCGCGTCTGGAACGCACGAAAGTGAACACCATGCCTGTTATCTATGAGTCCGTCCCAGTGGCAGGATTCCATACACACATTAAAGATGATAGCATGTCGAACAGCACGAGATCATCCATTATGTTTTGCGCTACAGTAGTGCTCAGCTCAGCTTGGCTATCAGCTCCTCAGAAAACAAGATCAAATCCTCGTTTTCCCTGTTCTTGATCTCCAGCGCTTGCTCCAAGGTCCGCATCTGCATCTCCTGGCGGTTCAGCTGCGCTTTCAGTTGAGCAATTTCGTTATCGTACACCATCCTCGCCTGCTCCATTTCCTGGCTTGCCTGAACTAGCTTCGCATCGGCGTGAACCTTGACACTCTCGTACCGGCTCTCGCTCGTCTCGAAATCCTGCTTTAGGGTTTCCACCGCCTTTCTCAGGATGCCTTCGTTCTACGGAACACGAAAGCACAGTAAGGGCACGAGGCAGGTCAATTGTGCGGTTCCATTAATTATGTAGCAGAAAGGGGTTGCATGACGGTTTGCACGCGGTACATACCTCGACATGCTTGAAGTTGAGATTCTTCAATTCGTCATATCGTGTTTTGAGAAGAATGAACGCCTCCTCGGTCTCCCCTTTGCTTTCGTTCAGTTTCCTGTTTTGCTCCTTGATGGTTTGAATTTCCTTGGAAGTGCTCACTAAAGACAATTACAAGTCGCCCGCCAAAGAAACGCGTGTGTGAGACAAAGGCAGGTAAAGCACGCGTGTCCATTTCGACATAGTTGTAGGCAATGGGTTGATTTTACCTGCAATATCAGCAAGGCTCGATTCGAACTCGTCCAAGACACCTTTCAACTGCGATTTCTCAATTTTTTCCTTCTCTAGCGCAGTCCGCAGTTCCTCGATCTCAAACTGGAATAATGCTGCCTCTTGCTCTGCTGATCTTTCGTATTCCTCCCTGATCTCGTTCGTAATCTCAATACGCAAATCCATTCTGACATTCTTTTTCATGTCCTACGAAAGATGAGATGCGCAAAGAGTATCAATTAGCCAACAATGACCACACCCTGCTCAATAACACACCCCAACATAGGAGGCCCTGTTACTTACCTCCATTTCCCGAATGCTGTATCTGGGGGCGTCCAGATTAGTCGAGTCACGGATCCTGGACGACAACATAATCCCGCTGGGTCGCCGCACAAGCCCGCCTTCCTTTTTCTCTAATCCAGAAGAGTCTGAAGGGGACAGTGTGCCTTCTTCGACTGCCTGAGATGCCTCCTGATCCTGCTGCTCCACAATCTTGATATCATCCACGCCCGCAAACGATACTGAAGGAATTCCAGGACCAGATTCGGTAGTCTCGCCTGAAGAAGAGCCAGACGATGACAAAGCCACCATGGCCTTTTCTTTTTCCACCGAGGCCGTCAAGAGCTGGCTGGCCTCTGTTTTGTGCTTAGTCCGGTCTCTGGCCTTTGCCATTAGATCCTCCATCAGATGGGAACGTTTCTCGAGGAGCGTGGTTCGCTTGGAAGCTGTTGGCGAAGTCGAAAGAGGCGAGGAGGTTGCTGCCTCAGGAGATGACATGCTTGGCGTATACGAGGACGTGAGCACATTGGCCGGTCCAGTTGCCACTGACAGAAGTGATGTACCTTGAGCTGGCAGTGATACTGGGGCCGATGTCAAGGCATCGCCAAATGAAGGCAGGGGCTGCTGTCCAGTCGCTAATGGCGGACTGATGTCTAGTCGAGAAATTTCTGCACTGCTCGACATCCAATCAGCAAAGGACTGGGCGTGGGTCTCTGGGATGTCGACCGACTCGTGGAGATGCATCTCTTCATTCGCCAGCACGTCCGTCCCTGACTGGTTGAATTGAAGGTCATCTACATCATCCAGGTCAGAGTAGTCGGTATCAAGCATGTCCATGGTCTCTAAGGTATTAATCTTCGATTCGGGTTCGTCATTCACACGGACGTTCTGGACTACAATGTCGACTTCCACATGCTCAATATCCGCCGGATCTCGCTTTTCAAAATCAAGATTGCGTTGGTGTTCCTTGACCAATCCCTGTGCGTTCTGTATGTGATGACCGTTGGCACCAAAGGTTGTCGTTGGGGAGCCAGGCTGTGATTCGGGCGAGTGCAACACCACCTTGATGGGTTCATTGGCTGACGAGGGGTTGAATGACTCCGCTGCCGACAACTGCAAGTCCGACCCCTGTTTCGAACTTGAGCCGGGACTCGTAAAGGATCCTTGCGAGCGCGTCTCCATCCCACTCTCGGCATCCTGGTTATCCTGTAATATCTGATCCAAAGACAACTGTCCGCTCGCCCGAGCCATAGCAGACACCACCATGTTTTCGGAATCTCGCGAGAATCCCTTGGTGACAGCTCTCGCCAGAGGACTTGATGGTGTGCGCGTGCCTGCTCGCGAGCTCCTGAACTTTGAGCCGACCTCCTTGTCTGATAACGCATCGTCGGTCGAATCTATGAACGATTCGTCGCCTTCAGCTGCCCTCTGCCTCCGCGTCTTGAATGCTGGCGACTGCCCTCTGGAATTGGTTTTGAGCGATGCAAATGGCGACGATTGTTGCATCAAGCTGTTGAGGTATGCGTCCGTGTCTGGGTCGAGAGAGCTCATGCTGGGACTGAATGGATCTTCAATCTCTCCCTCGAGGATTCGCAGGTGTTCTGGGTCAGATACGACAAATGACACGTGTCCTGAGTGGTTGAGAGGCTGGTCTTCTGGATCGTCCTTGTCGACCATGGCATTGAAAGACAACAGGCTATCTGAAGATAGTTGGCGTGAGTGATAGCGTCCATTTGAACTGACACGGGAGGCGGGTCGTGATGTAGGACGAGATGTTGGCCGGGAGGATGAAGGGGTCGAGTACACGCCGAGATCATTTCCTATGCCTATTGAGCTGGAGCTGACATTGATTGGACTGCCGGTACGGGAGGGTGATTTTGCTGTTGGTTCCAGATGCGAGTTGCTAGGTCCAGGAGATGCCATGCGATTAAAGGGCACTGTCCTCAGAGGCCGCGATCCTCCGCTCCCGTACGAGGGCGTGGGTGAGCCGATGCTCCCTGGTGATCGTAGCCCAGGTCTCTTGTCCTCAAAGGACAGATCCTCGTAGTCACCGACCGAGCCTGATTGGTTTGCCAGTAGTGCACCGTTTGCGCTGTAGCTGCGATTTACCGCCTCAGTCGTGTCCTGCACGGGTGTCAGGCCGGCATCCATGCCTGCTGTGTGAAAATTGCTATCCAGCTCGTCCATGGCACTTTCCGCGAACACTGGTTCTAGATCAGGTTTCCTAGGCGCTGAGAATTTGCTGAGAGTACTCTTCAAGGTCGAGACTCTTTTACGCGGCGCCGGAGACACAGCGGGTTTCCTTGCAGGGTGGGGCTTTTGCGGCACTGGACTGGAGGCATCCTGATCAGCTTCTCCTGATGACGACGGATAGGGCGAATTGTTGATGGATGGAGCGGATGAGTTGTTGAAATTGGATCGGAATGCGGATGGAGTCGAGGACGCGAAAGGGTTCGAGTTAAAGGATGACTTTGAAGGTGGCGGTGGGACAGCAAACTGCGAGAGCAAAGCGAGGTGTACGGTTAGCGATCAGCACGAGATCCATATAGAGTAACGAGAAGCAAAAAAAATTGGATACCTCTGCATTCTCTGCGGCTGCGAGGATGGCATCGAGGTCGTATGTGCCTCTCTTCAGCGGCGGGAGTTCCTACAGGGGTTGACACGCGTCAGGGAGATTAATGAGGTGCAAAGAGGCCAGTGAGATTAACGCAGGGGGGGACGGCAAGGCGATGAAGACAGAAAGCATGCAGCAGTCTGATGTCCTACAGGCGATGATTCAGGGTCCATGAGGGCGACAGGCTGATGTGGTGTGGTATGGTGTGCTGAGGAGATGAGGAGGGGGCGAGAGGATGTACAGGAGACAAGCAGGCGTAACGGGAAGAGAGTGTGAGTAGAGTGAGAGGGTGAGGGAGAGAGTGTGAGAGAGAGTGTGAGGGAGAGTGTGAGGGAGAGGAAGTGTGAAAGAGAGTGAAAGAGAGTGAGGGACTGAGACGCAGAACGTGTACTTCTGTATTTGTGCATGGACAGGGGTCTACTGCGTTCTGGCGGGTCTGTGGCTGGCATTTGCACGCGCATGGACATCACACCAGAGCGCAAAAAGAGGGGTCGGGGGGTGGACATGTGTGTGTGTGTATTTGTGTGTTTGTGTGGCATGCATGTCTCCACGATAGCCTCCTTGTTTGCCTCTCTCTCTCGGTGGATGTCTGGCCTAACTAAGTAAGCGGGCGAGATAGCACAAAATCAAGCGACGCGCGGAACTGCTTCACGTCGATGCGGACAAGGTGTCGACGCCTGCTTGGCCTGGGCTGCGGCTCCGAGGCACACGAACGGCAACAGGACGCCTCCTGGCGAACACTATACTCCACCGACCATGCTTCCGTCTCGCAACGCATCTCCTGCGGGACACTAAACGCCATGGGCGCTGACCCTTTGCAGACCCCATCAAAGAACGGACTGTGGTGCAGGCAGCAAAGGCACACGAATCGCGAGGACAAGTGCCGATACCAAGGGCTCAGCGCTTGTATCGCATGGCAATGCATTGGTGAGCACCCTGCCTCCTCAACAGAGTCACACCCTGGCAGCATGCCCAACTCTAGATCATATCGACCGCTACGCTGTTGTTGGTCTGTGCTACCCATACCACAGTCCGACTCGGGAAGCAAACACCTCATAGGCACGCTTTGGCTGCCTTCATCAACGGACATGTCGCTGGTTGTCCAAGGCTTGTAACCGGCGACACTCGGCGCCGTCGTCCTTGACCAGGCTCCGTGGCTAATCCCAATAACACTAAAGCACTGCCCAGAGCTCTGCTGGCCAGCCTGCGCGGATGACAAGGACGAGCTGATGGCCTCTGCACTAAAGTCCGGGTATGTGCAAGCCAGAGGATCGCTGCAGAGGCTACGATGGGTACGCTTTCCTGTGCAGTAATCAAAGTAATTCACCCCCACTGGCGGACCCTTGTATCTTGCTGTTCGCACCTGCTCCAGCATGCTGTCCTCCAAAACGTTTCCAAACGGCCTCTTTAGCCTGGGGAACAGGTCATGGAATGTGGGTTCGGGCGTAATGTCGATCATGATGGAGCGGTTGGTTTTATCAACAGGCTGAAAATAGAGCTGCTCCAGTGCACGTTCAGCTCTGATGCACTGCAGCTGCACAGTATGGTTAGAGCTCCACGGAGCGAGGGTATGATGCCGCCACAAGGAAAGGGTTGTCTTTGGTGTGACTAGACTACAGCCGCTGCGACCATACTGTGGCTCCGAACCTGATAGCTTGTCCATACAGACTGTCCTTACAGCTCTGCGAAACTGCCGCGACACGGACTGACAACGACGAAGTTGCCCCATAGTCAACTGATGTAGGATGTGATGGATGATCTCTACAGGAAGATGATTGATAGTAGAAGAGGTGGCTCTTGCATGTGGGCAGAGCACGGTCAAGACCGTCTGACAGCTCCCAGTCCCGTTGTTCAGATCGGCAGCATGGATGGTGTTGACCCGAACAGGTTTATAGTCTTCCCTGCCCATATGAGAATCCTCATACGACAAGGATGCTCTTGTGGGGTTCATGGAGGAAGGCCACGCGGTATAACGTCTGATTCACAAAGCAAGGAGTGTGGATGAAGGATCATAGCCCGTCCGCAGGGAGAAACGATGAAAAATAATTGTACGACATCAAGTCGCCGGAACCTGGCGCCGCGCAGTCGATCATTCGTGAAAAAGCATCGCTTAAGGTGCCTGGAGCCACTTTCATGACGCGCTGGATGCGGGTAACATGAACGTCTACTTTGCTTCCAGAATCTTTAGAAGATTGCCTTTGAACTATCACCTTTCGAGAAGATGGGAGAAGAGAGAGAGAGAGAGAGAGAGAGAGAGAGAGAGAGAGAGAGAGTGCGTGTGTGTGTAAGTGAGAAAGAGAATAAAGAGGAAGTGAAGACTACTTCACCTTTGACAGAACGTGAGCACAGGTCGGACGTGCAAGGTCGCACCGAAGATCCATCCAGGGCTATCACATGGGACCTACAGGGAAGCTCGTCCGCGCTCCGTCTGGTTGCTCATCGGGGACGTCGGAGTCCGCGTCGATCTGGGATCAAACGGAAAAAAATGCACCGTGAAAGTATGTCTCCCTTGTCCACACAAACCTGCCTTCCCCGTCCCTCCCCTCTCCGCATTCTCTCCAGCCTTTCTTCTTCCCACCTTTGCGCTTGCCCTTTTGCATTTCTCTCTCCCAGTTCGATTTCATCCCTACAGCTCCTACTTTGTTGCGGATCCGACTTGCGTCCTTTGGAAGAGCGATCAAGAGCAACATCACCTAGCAACCCCTATCAAGATCAGGCAGTCTCTGTTCTGCTCTCACGCACACCTCCATCGCCCATATACCAGACCATCAAGCATGACCAGCTCCGCGCTCACGAACAATGGCGCCCTGCGTCTTGGAGTCGTCTTGTTGGGAGGCGTGATTATTTACTGGCTGTGGTCCTCGTCGAGCTCCTCAAAGGGTCTGCCCAAGAACACCAAGAATACCCAGAAAACAGAAGCGTCGGACAAAGAGGAAAAGAAAAGTGATGCAACGAACGAATTGACCTCCCGGACCGGCACCTCCTTGGTGAAGGAAACGAGGATAACCACCACTACCACTTCGACCACTCTCAGCAAGACGGCTACCGAATCCGAATCTGGTAGGGACATGGACTTTTTCTCTTGTCGCGCTGTTTTGTACTAATGCCGGTTGATCAGCCTAGTCCATCCGTATTTGTTGCACACGACAATGGCCCACAGCAATCAGCGCTCACAGCAATCAACACGGGAATGCCCATGGCTCACCGAAACAGAGTGATCTTGAGAAGCAGAATGGCACGAGGATTGCACAGCTAACCCGATCCATGGTCCCTGACCCGACGTGCACTTGCTAGACAATGGAGCGGTTGAGGTTGCATTGCCAAGGAACATCAAGGTAATGGCATGGTCGAGTGGTGTGCATGTCTCCTTGCCCGTCTCTGGAGAGGGCTGTTTTCCTCCTCCCTCCCCCTCCGTGTCAGACAGCTGTGAGGTGGTGCTCTGTCTGCTTTTTGACATATCCCTGCGCCTGCATGCTACACACCAATGCCCTGCTCCCTCCTGTGCTCAGTTGTTGTCTTCACCTGCGATTCCCCCGTCCTCCCCCCCTTTTGCACACCACTGACTTCCATTCGTGAGCGTGCTTTTTGGACCAAGCGGCACTGTTTGGGCGCCCCTTCCTCTCGCCCTGCCTCTCAGCAGGAGCTCCTCGAAATGGGAACCCTGCCGTGCCGATGCCAATCCGTCGTTGTATTTCTCTTCCCGTGTGTGTGTCCCTTCGAGGCGGAATCTTAATTGAAACAGTGCAGGCAAACGGTGACCAGATCCAACACAACAGCAAACTGCCCCTCGCTGCTGCACTATCTCTCGGTCTCGGTCTCGCAGAAACGAACCCCACTCCACTTATGGAACGCTCACTCCACCCGTCTCTGACCCTCCGATCGGCCTGCTTCCCTTTTCTAGATCACCGAGAGCATCGACACACACATCGACGACCCGTCGCAGCATGAACACCACGCTGTTGTCGCCCCCACTTCTGAAACCACCCTGTCTGCTGAACCCGCCGCTGTATCCACTGCTGAGGAGGAAGAGGAGGTTGTGGAGACGGTCATCGCACGTGAAGCCATTATTGACGCCGTTGTAGCCTCCGCAGCCCTCGCAAAGCTCTCCGAACCAAAACTGGGACATCATCAAGAACAGGAGCAGGAGCCTTATCAGGATGAGGAAGACGAATTGGATCAAGTGGAAGAAACGGATGAGGAAGAGTTCTTTGAGATGGTCTTTGAGAAGGTAGTTCCCAGGACACCCGCTGCCCCTGTTGCTCAGATCCGCAGACCAGAACTGGAAATCAAGGAGGAGGTGACAGAGTCTTCTGAACTCACGCTTGAGGAGTCAGAGATTGAAGCTGATGCCGAGACACCCACGACACTTGTCGGAGACGACATGGACCTTGCCAAGGATACTCTGATCAACACCGAAAACGTTGCTAGACAGGTCCAGACCCTTCAGGAGATCTCGAGAGTTGCCCGTAAGACACCTGCCCATCCGCAATGCTGAATACAGATCTTTGTTCGACCCGTCCATCAACTCCTTCCTCGGCCATTTACTCTGTTTTTTTTATCTGCCTAATCTCATTTGACCTCTATGCTCTCTGATAGAACACTCTGAGCTGAACGCAAAGGCTCCGGAGTTCAAGCCAAGCTGGATGCCTGGCTCAACCTCCGTCCCTATCAGGACTCCAACTCCAGTACCACGAGGTTTGTTCAAACTATGGACGTTTTTCTTATCTTCACACTCTCGCTCTTGTTTCTCATCGTATCTGATCGTATTTCCACGACCTCTGCGCAGGCGCTACACCCACCCAGGAGCAGGTCAAGATGAAGTCTCGTTGCCGATTCTGGCCCAACTGCACCAACAAATCGTGCAAGTTCACGCACCCTTCGAGCCCATGCCGGTAAGGTTGAGCAAATCCACCAAAGAATATGACCTGCATCACCTGTGCCGTTTGCCGAATATGGATGTTCTGACTTTGCTACTATCTATTCCGAATTGTTTATCTTAGTGATCCTGAGAACTGCACATTCGGCGATCGTTGCATCTTCATCCACCCTAGCGACATGAAGCCTCGCCCCCCACGAGAGAACAAGGGCTTCAAGAAGCAGAGCTCGCAACAGCAGGCTGCCGACGCACCTGTAAGGAAGAGACGCCCTCAGTCCTCCGATTCATCTGCATCTATGGTCTCAGTGACCCCAGAGGAGGTCTGGTCTTCTGGCATGAAGTAGAACATAGACAGAGTTCCAGAGAGAGCGAGAAAAAGAGCGAGAGAGAGATTGTGGCCTGGCCTAGTTGGACGACAACAGGTCAGCGCGGGATAGAGCGTCTCGCAGTGCTTATTATTTTTGCATTGAAGTCGGTATAAATAAAGAAATGGTAAATAATCTTGCTGAAGTCTTCCTCATATTTTGGGTCTCTGTCCTGTTCACACACCCGGGACTCTTCGCTGCGTTTATGTTTGGAGCATTCGTTGACTCTGGGCTTTATGTGCTTTGAGATACCACACCAGAGTCTTGCCAAAGTTCCGCTTAACTCCAAGGCCGTGGTAGTACATGGTACCCACGTTGAACATAGCTAAGTCGACTCCAGCCTCGCTTGCTTTGACAAACCACTCCATAGCCTTCCCGTAGTCCTGTTCGACACCAAGACCGTCCGAGTACATGGTACCGAGGTTAAACATAGCCGCAGCGGCTCCAGTCTCGCTTGCTCTGAGAAACCACTCCATAGCCTTCCCGTAGTCCTGCTCAGCACCAAGTCCAGTGTAGTATAAGATGCCGATCCCAAGAAAGGCATCAGCATTCCCGGCATCGGTAGCCGCAAGATACCACTCCATAGCTTTGCCGTAATCTTGATCTATGCCTAGTCCTTTGTGGTACAGAGTGCCAATGTTGTACATGGCAGAAGCACTTCCAGCATCGTTTGACTTTAGCCACCACTTCATCGCCTGCTCGTAGTCCCGCTCAACACCATGACCTTCACTGTACATGCGGCCGACGCTGCACAAGGCAGAAGCGTTTCCAGCATCTCCTGCTCTGAGGAACCACTCCATGGCTTTGCCGTAGTTTTGGTCCACGCCAAAACCATTAGAGTGAAAGGCACCAACGTTATACATAGCTGAAAGATTTCCCGCATCGCTGCCTTTGAGATACCACTCCATGGCCGTCCCGTAGTCCTGATCTACACCAAAACCGTTTTCGTACATGACACCTATGTTGCACATGGCTCCAGCATCTCCAGCGTCGCTTGATTTAAGATACCATTTCATAGCCTCGCTGTAGTCCTTCTCCGCGCCATGGCCTTGATGGTACATGACCCCAAGGTCGTATGAGGCAGAGACGTTTCCAGCATCGCTTGACTTGCAGAACCACCTCATAGCCTCGCCGTAGTCCTGATGAACACCATGTCCTCTGTTATACATCGTGCCGATGGTGTACATGGCAGTAGCACATCCTGCATTGCCTGCCTTGAGGTACCACTCTAGAGCCTTGGCATGGTCCTGATCAACACCCTGACCTCGATCGTACAAGACCCCAACGTTATTCATAGAGGAAGTGTTTCCAGCATCGCTTGCTTTCGTATACCACCTCATGGCCTTGTGATAGTCTTGATCGACATCAAGACCATTGTGATACAGGACACCAATGATGTGCATGGCATCAGCATTTCCAGCCTCGCCTGCCTTGAGATACCACTCACGACTCTTGACATAGTCCTGATTGACGCCAAACCCCTCGTGGTACATGGCGCCGATGGCGAACATTGCAGAATTATCTCCAGAATCGCTTGCCATACGATACCACTCCAAAGCCTTGTTATGGTCTTGCTCAACACCACAACCATAGTGGTAAAGAAAGGCAATGTTGCACATAGCATGAGTGTTTCCGTCATCGCTCGCCTTGAGATACCATTCCAGAGCTTTTTTATAATCATGTTGTAGGTGTCCGCCAAAGTACTCATTGCCGATGTTCAGCTTGATAGCTTCTCGTCCACTGCGTTCAGCGCCGCCGAACCACTCCATTGTTTCTCGGTGATGCTCGGAAACGCTGGCATCATGATGCACGAATCGATTGCAGGTCCTGCTTTGTTCTTCCGCAGCGTCCAGCGCTTTGTTGTGCCACGATTTTGCTTTGTGCCCTTCCTGATCCACTCCATGCCCGAGCTGATACATCTCACTGACCTTGAGCATCGCCACAACGACTCCTGCTTCACTTGCAGCCAGATACCACTTCAACGCCTCTCTATAATCTTGCTTCATACCAAGTCCATGATAATGCGAGTTCCCAATGTTGAAAATGCTGAGGGCAGACGCGTGACCACTGACGGAAGTACTGAACCATTCCATGATCTTGTAGGCGCCACGAGGCAACTTCTCGTTAAGCGTCCACATGCCCGTGAAGGGTAAGGTTTCTGTCGCTTTGAAATACGCCTTGAGGGCTTTCATATAATTTGGCTGTTCGCCGTGGTTGATGCTCGCGCTGGCCTCCTCTTGTGAATCTTGCTCCTGTGATGAACACCCGACGTCCGGTAGCATATCTTCAGCAGCGGGTCTCTCGTTAGGCACCTGCTTCCAGCACATACGGATACAGTCTGCATAGATCTTTGGCGTGCTGTCGGGATTCTCCTCGAGGATGCCGTTCATGATGCACCAGATCATTCCATCGGAAGTGTGATTTCGGTAGGGGCGAGTGGACTCGGCTGCCATCTCCCACATAACCATTCCCAACGCATAAATATCCGATTTGGCAGAGTACTGCGGCGTGTCTTGCAGCAATTCAGGTGCCATCCATTGAAGTGTGCCTCCTTGTCCACTCTCGCCAACCCTTATCGCGTGCCCAAAGTCGCAAATCTTGGCCTCCTTGTGCTGTGTAAGAAGAATGTTGGAACTCTTGATGTCGCAGTGAATGATGCCTTGGCTATGGAGATGTGCCAGTCCAAGAGATATGTCCTTGGCGATCTGCGTCTTGACTTCCCAGGTCTTGAGGGATTTCCCCTGGATCGCATCTTCCAGATTGCCTCCTTCGACATACTCCATGACGATCATGTCTTGCTGGACATGGTAAAACTGAACGATGTGTTTGTGAGTGAGTTGCTGGATGATGGCGACTTCCTGTTTATTTCCCTGGCGTTTTGAATCAAGGAATCTCTTGACGACCACGTCGTCGAGACCGTACTTGGCTTTGAATATTTCTGCTTGTGCACCTCCTCCAATCTTCTTCCCTAGCTGCATGCTGTCTGCCTAGGGTGTGAGAGTAGGAGTTTGTCAGCGAGCAAGCTCTGATGAGTGGGTGCCTGAATGTTGTTTTTGTAGCCCTTACCTTGTATGTTAGCGAGAAGAACATTGTGGTGGATGGTGGACGCTGAAAAGAAGAACTTGGGTTTACTTTTGCTCGAGCCCAAAAGAAAAAGGCGAGATGCTGCTGTTGTCATGCGGGAGAGCTTCGCCATGTTTGGGAGTGACACCCATTCGTTGCTCGGGAACAGTGCACAGGCACATCGCAAAACCTTCTTCACCAAACCAGCACAAGCAACAAACACAAACCACTCACTCTTACTCTCATCCTTTCATCTTCTCATCCTCTCATCCTCTCATTCTCATTCTGACTCCGACTCTCATTCTCACCCCCACTTTCCATCGTTCGCACACTTTTGCTCACCGTCTCTCTCTATTACCATATGTATTATCAACGCACAAAAGCGTACGCGACACTTATATCAACGTGAGTAGCGGGACTTCTTCCCCTCGTCTAGCCAAGTACATTCGCGAGTATCGAATAGAGCTGCTGTCCATTTACTGGTTGAGAACAAGATTATATATGTATTGGGAAGAGCCTATTTACGCAGAAGCAGGGAGCACATTCTTATCCACTGGGAACCCATGGGCAGTCTTCTCTGACAACGCGTCTTCACCCAAGTGCTTCAGAGCCGCACAGTCAACCCAGGACTTGAATTCCTCTACTTTGGACCGTGTCTTTGCATCCGAGTTTGCAAACTCGTCCGTCGAGGTGATCACGTCCACCTCGCGTCTGACCGCACCCAATGTGTTGCGGAGCAGATCCTCCTTGGCGAGGTCCTTGGCGCGTTTGTACTCGTCTTCGGCAGCCTTGACCGCTTGCTTGTAGTCAGCCTCGTATTGCTTGTATTCGAGCTTGAGGGCAGCCTTGTGGTTGTTGATCATGTCCTTGAGGGCAGCGGCGTTCTCCTTCTCGGCAGGGGTGGAGTTGTCACCGGCAAAAAAGTTGTAGATGAAAGACATAGTGTGGGGGAAATAAAATTGCTTGCTTGAGGGTGTTGTTGATCAGAGTTGAATATGGAGTTCTTTGCTTCAACCTACGAGCCTTTATATATATTTCTTTGACGGACATCCTATCCCACATCGTTGTTGTTGATGATGTTCTATTTTGGACTTGTTTGTCATCGCGTCAGTGAGTGCGTAGCAAGCGGATTGCGTGTATGCTCTTGTTGCCAAGGAGGGTCGAACCAGATCACACTTGCCAAGACCCGCCCACTATAGAAAATTACCATTCGCAGTCAGTCCACCCTCCTTCACTCAGATATAACCTTCTCTTACCTTCTCTTTGCGCAAATACACTGCCTACCGTTCATAGTAGCTCATTCATCCATTGTCGCTGCTTGATCCTTCAGCTTCGTACTGCAAACATTGTCTCTGGTCAGGTTTAACGAGGTACAGGATGGCTGCCTCCAACCTTGATTTATTCCTTGGCGTTGGTTATGACATGAACTGGAGGGGTGTGCTCTATCACGATCAGCATCGATCGCCTCAACCAAACGATGCTGGGTCTGCACAATCTCAGGTGGCAAGGCTGGTAGAACGCGCGTATTGGATCCTCGCTCGGCACTCTTTCTGCATTCTCTCTCCACTATCTCTGCACAGTCTCTGCATTCTTATAAGCCTCCACACGACTCGAACCAAGTTTTTTTTTCCTTTTTTTCTTGCATGTAGCGTTTTTATTTACAGTAATGCATAGTCGTTGAATGAAAAAAAATCGCGTGAAGGGGCAAACGATTCTATACCCAACAGGGACAAGAAAATGCGAGAGGAGGGGGGAACTTGCTTCGGGCCAAAGATATATGCTTTAGACATTGCGCTTGACATCGCCGAGGGCAGAGTTGCCGTGTCCTTTAGCCTCCATAGAGTGGTCGTTTGTGGCTCCACCGACGGCTTTCTGGGCGGCACCCTTGATGTTGTCACCGAGACCCTCGGCGTGGGTTTGAGCGTTCTGGGCGGTCTGTTTTGCGTCGGCCTGGGCCTTCTGCTGGGCACCGGTTCCTGCGAGATGGTCGTTACCAAGGGCGTTTCCGACGGTCTGCTTGGCACCACCGACGGTGGAGTTGTAGGTGTTGGAAAGTCTGTCAGTCATGTTTGATAGTGGTTTGTGTTGAGTTGTGTTGTGTTGTGTAAGTGTGTTTTAGAGATGAGAAGAATGAAGATAAAAAAAAAGTAGGCCCCAGGGTCCGTATTTATAAGGGTTCGGTAGCCAGAGCCCGAAGTGAGTAAGTGGGTGAGTGAGGGAGTGAACGAGAGAACATGAGGCAACAGGATCGGGCATCAGGCATGCTACGGGGTAAACGACATCATTTTCGCGTCAACTAGATGACGCGAAAATGATGAAATCTACACTCGGGGTCTTATTCCCGCAGCTCTCGCAAAAAATGATCATTGGGGCCACCATTGTCTTGACTGGCATATGTTGGAGGATAATATGGACCACCACTTGAACCAATAAGGGCCTCATTCACGACCGCGTCATATCCATAACCGTCATCTACCCAACGTTCTTGTCCTTGCTGTCGATACTGGCCATAGTCTGGTACTGTTGAAGTGGCCGAGAGACTCACATGCTGCTGCTGAGAAGGCGTCATCTGCTGTTCATTATCGTCGAACGGTTGCTGCTCATAATGCACATGCTGCATCTGAGGAGAGGATCCAGCCATGGAGGAAGCCGCGACCACCCCTGGGAAACCAGAGTCATGGACGGCTGGTCGGAAGATGTCAGAGTACATCTCATAATCATCTGGGTTGTCGTCTGCGCGGCTTGGCCCAAAGCTGCTTCCGCCCACTGAGCTCCTGATCTTGCTCTTGAACTGCCTTGAGGGCTGAAGGACAAAAAAACGATAGAGGGACAAAAAAAAAGGGGGGGGGGGGAATTGAGTAAAGTATATCGCCTTTCGAAGATAGTTATGGACGGGCACAGCCCGTGGCCACGGACGTGGAAAGAGCTCATTTTCACCTCACTTACAGAAAGTTTCCACTTGCGAAAGATCCATACACCAATTCCTGCCGCGACTACAACTGACCCAATGGCGACGCCGATAGTGATCCCCGTCTTGTTCGTATCTCCCTCAGATGAGGAGCCTGAAGGGTGGAGCGCGGCATCAGAACTCGAAGTTGGGACCGCCTCGGTAGTTGGGTCAGTCTTTGACACCGAAATTGACGTTCTGATTGGATGGGACGAGGTGTGAGGGGGGACGATGGGCGAACTCGTAGTAGTCGTGGTGGTGGTAGTGGTAGTGGAGGTAGTGGTAGTGGCAATAGTCGTTGTTTCGATCGTAGTGGAAATGTCCGTAGTGGCAGGGACGGTCGTAGTTGTCGTAGTGGTCTCGGGCACGGTCGTAGTTGTACTTGGAAGGGCAGACGTTGCTACTGTAGCTGTAGTTGTTGTCGTCGTAGTGGTAGTCTCCGCTGAAGGTGATGTTGCTGCCGCTGTCGTTGTATCGTGCGCTGTCGTGATTGGATCTACTGCGGAGCTGGCACCTGTGATAGAAGGAGTAAGATGGGGTTCTGAATGAGTGGGTTCAGTGTGTTTGGAAGAAGGGGTGGTATCTACGATAAAGGTAATGAAACGAGTCGGTGGGTCAAATTCAGGGCGAAAAGCTTGCTCCAAGTAAACAGCAAGCTGAGATCTGAAGGCGCCAAGCAGCATTCCTTATCAATAAGTAATTACTCTCTGCGACTGAGCTATGTTGAGCGGTTGTTGTAGTACTGGCGATCAATGCTGTTGTTGAGGTTGTAGTTGTCGTAGTCTCTGATGTTACGGCAAGGGTCTTTGAAACGGAGGATTCTATCGTGTGTTCTGGGTTCGTCAGCCGTTGGTTCTATCACGCCCACCATGAAGATCGTAGTGTTCATCAACGCTACATTATTCCTCTCTCGGAAACTGCTCACAACCAACGCTTTGTTTGGAGCACAAGGAGGATCGTTTTCGAGAGCACTGTACATGTGGCCCCTGCTCTTGTCCGATTTGCCCACAAGGACGGGGTTAATGACGGTTGGCGCGAACAACGACTGGAAGAGGAGAAAGGGACCAAATGAAGTGCATATCGAGCAGTTACAGAAGAAATGCGATGCAGGCGATTATGTAGGAACGGTGTAGGAGAATGTAGCGGACTGATTCAACCCCTTCATAGGAAGGCTCAAATGGAAATGCTGAAGCAGCAAGGGAGAGGAAGACGGAGTAAAGGTTCTTGACGAAACAGGGTCAGGTAGAGGGGAGGGAAGGAGGGAGGAGATTGACGATGAGGCTGAGAGAATCAGCGCGCGACTTCTCGGTGTGCTGGCGTTTTTTTTTCCAAGTGGGGGCGGTGCAACAAGGTCTGAGGAGTAACATTTATGAAAGACCTACCAGGGGAACCATCGGCTGAGGGAGTAGACTCACTAGGCTCTGCCCGCTTGTGATAAAGATCGCTTTGCCTCAAGTGCCTGTACCGCCGAAGTGGAAAGGGCCCCAAGAGTACTGGAGTGTCAATTTCCTCAGAACCACCGCTCTGCTCTTGCCGCCGCTGATACAGGCGTCTTCGTTGGATCTGACTTTGGCCATGACAAATACCGAGCGATAGTGCCAACGCCAGAGCAAGGAAAAGGGCAAGCCTTGTGCGATTGCTCATGTATGCGAAATAGAGTTTTGAGGCGACAGCAGCCTGTGCGTTCTCGATGAGTGGGGAGTGAGAGATCGAACGTGGATGCCGAGGGGAATGAGTAGAATGAACCTGGAATGGAGAGGAATGAGAAGAAGGATGAGAAAAGAGGTGCGAAGAGAGGAAGGACACGGGAGGCTGTCCGTACAACGCTGACACTATGGCGCCCTCTTTGGTTTTTTTTAGTGTTCTTCCGCTTGTAAAAATAGGTCTGCGTCAGCGATCACCCCTCGCGCTGGAGTCTCTGAAGGCTCCTGTTCATCTCTCTGCTCCTCCGCTGCTGCAGGGGGACCCTGCCCTTGCACTGGGCTGCCTCGGTCCCAAGACATATCTCCGACCTGGTGGACTCTCTATGCCATCTCGATTGCCCCAGGGCGCCCTATTGTTCATTTATTTGCCTGGCCATTTTGAGCCCATGCACGATGATTAAGTGGCCCATCATGCCATCATGCTCATACGCTATCGCCCATAAGCGCATTTTCTGGCAGATGCAAGAGTAGACTAAAAGCCGGAGGAGGCTTTTGAGGCTGCTGGGGTGTTTGTTTTCAAATTTCGACAGCCGTTCTTTGAATGTCTCAGGTCTTTTTTTATGTTGTCTTTTGGCGCCACTCGGATTCGATCAGCACCGCACTGTCCCCATGGAGGCGCCTTCTGTTCCTTTGGGCGTTGCCTCCTGAACTGAGCAGACACTCTTGTAGCACATGAGTGCATACAACGTATATGATCTGTCTTCGTTCCCAAGTCACCGCAATTGTTTTTTAATCTTTTCTCACCGTAATAGCGATGCTATAACTAATCTCTGCTCGTCGCGTCTCACAACGCAGCTTACCTGGTCTCGCTCTGTGCTACACTGTCAGTCACTGAGACGTTACACGTGTAATGGTTTGATCCCTCAGGATGACATTTTCGTGTGCCAGACTGCAGCTCCAAACAACTCACCTGTCAAGGGGTCTCGGATCTAACGAAGCGGTATGGCTGAACTCTTCAAGATCGAAAGGTCGCGCCGAAGCAGGATGAATGTCGAATAAAGAAGAAGGCGCCATTCGAAAGGGAATATCGTTGGGCGATAGATGGCCTGGTTGGAGGTGAGATGGCCGTGGACCTTGTGGTGGGAGGTGAGAATTGATTAAAGTCGGCTCTACTCCAGTTTATTCTGTAAATTGATTGAGCAGAGTGGGAGCTGAAAGTGCTGCGACTGAGAGGAGATGATGATGGCTTGAGTGCTGTTATCGTCTTTCCCGGAAAAGTCTTTCTGAAAACAGTGCTTTGGTCGATCAGGGCGGGGAACCACAGTTTTAAAGAAATCGATGGATCGTCCCGTCAATCCGTGGGCGGTTTTTTTTGTTTTATTCTCTCGTAATCCTTCCCGGTTCCTGCAATGCCGAACAACAAGGTGCCTCAAAAATTTTGCCGTTTTAGTAACGGTCGTATCTCTCATCGTAACGCGATGGAGGGCGGCGCTCGTATCCGCGATCGTACATGGGTCTCTCCTCGTAGCCGCCACGTCCCATCTCAAAAGGAGCGGGTCTGTAGTCGCGGGGAGGACGATCATCGTACCTTGGTCTAGCACCTCCCATCCATCTGAAAGGGTTGTCAGTAGAGTAAAATACATGCTGTTAGCTTGATATATTCCGTCAACAACGCCTTCCAACTGCACGCTTATATTCCATGGCGCTGCGACTTGAAGAATGAGTCCTGGCAATGCCTGTTGGCTGCCCTGATCATCAAAGCGATTCTCGCAATCATACCTGTCATAGGGAGCAGGGCGGCCATAATCGCGCACAGGGGCACCTCCGCGGTAATCCCTTGGATCGGGTCCACGAGGATCATAGCGGGGCTCGAATCTATCGGTACGACGATCTAGAAGTAGTGAACGCACACTATGGTCAATATGGCAGTGTTTCGATAGGCGAGAACAATGGGTTTCGCCAACTTCATTCATCATGCGATACCATAAGGATAATAGGGCATACCCCCCGGGCCCCTCTCGCGCTTGGGAGGTCCACGGTATTGGCCTGGGGTAGGAGTTCTGGCACGACCACGGCGGGCCATGCTGACAGTCATGGCGCGTCCGTGGAGCTCAAAGCCGGTCAAGACTTGCATAGCAGCGTCAGCATCTTCACCGCGCACCATGGTCACGAAAGCGAAGCCACGAGACTCGCGCGTGTGGGGGTCGAACATGATCTGAACCTTCTCGACCTAAAGCACACAAAAGACCACAGAAGGGTCAGTAAGTGGGACGCTCAGGCGGTTCCTGCTCGTGGAAAAGGCGCAGCGCTGAGTAATTCTTTGCACGAGCCGCCTCTGTCATGTGGCTAAAGGGAGAGAAACGTGTGTGTGGCGAGTCGCTTGCCGCAAGTCGGGAAAAGTAGGTCGGCCTGGGAGTCGCTGTTCTCTCACCTTGCCGTATTTGCCAAACAGGTCCTCCAGATCTGCCTGTTCGGTCTTGTTGGAGAGTCCGTTCACGAAGAGGTTGTTTCCTGGGTTGACTGACTCGTCTTCAGCGGCGTTGTTTCTGCATCGGATTTGGTTGAGAAAGATAGATACATGCGATAAGTCAGAGTGCGAGTGAGGAGACGGGCCGATTACCGCAGCTTTAAGCGTGTTGATTGCCGATGGCCGATCTGAGGCGCGTGTTGAGGGGTTGATCTGATCCAGACAAGTGCGCGAGCCATCAACCACATGATCAGAGGCTGCCTTAGAATCATCCCCAGATGAAGGATACACAAAAGACACTTCCAGCAACAGTTGTTCAGAATTCAATAGGCGATATTTACGATGCGCGTGCAGGAGATCTGCTTCTGGGACGGGGGGATCTCGATCTTGAGCTGGCAGGGCTTTCAGCACGGCCGCGGTGCTCGGTATCGGCGTATGATGCTTGTTCGCTCATGGTGGTGGTGTGTGTGTGTGTGTGTGAATGAAGGGGATGGACCGATGAATTCCTTGATGGCACACAGTCAGATAGTGAGAGAAAAAAAAACATTCGTACGTGGACTCCCCTTAACCGACAGAGGAAATACAAACAACGCTTGTGTGCCCTTGCCTAGCTCTGCTTCCGAATCACAGACAGACTCCTTCTCCTTGACACATTCCCATCCGACAATGTCGAGCCCATTCCTCCGCACTGCCGTCACTGCCAGCAGCAGCATCATGCGCGCCGCCGGCCGCCCTGGTATGAAGAAAGGTGGCTCTACCTCCCTCAACGGCGATGCCCGAAACGATCTCATCAAAAAGGTCCTCTTCGATGCTCCACCAAGACCCCCTGTCCGCATGTCGTCCGAGGACATGGCCCGTCATGAGACCATTGAGCGTGCATGGAAGCTAGTCCGCCAGCAGCGTAAACAGGAGCATGCAGAGACCATGGCCAAGAAGTTTGAAATGATTCGCAAAGCCAACGCAGAGCTGGAGGCTACCAGTCCCCTTCTCTTCAAGCACTCTCAGACTAAGGAAAGAAACTCCGTCTTCCCAAGGCAGCTTAGAACCCTCACCGACACCCCGCCAAAGAAGATCTGGAACTACAGGCAGGCAGTCGACACCACCAAGGCATGAGCTGGACTATTGTTTCCACGATAGATCAGTTCATTTGGGCGGCAGCCAACAGTCGTAATATTATTCTGCCACTCAGGAAGTCAAGGACCGATCTGTTAAGCGCTTCATAGAGGACCGTCATGTCATGGACGTGGGAAGAGAAGGAGATCCGGGATCACCAGGAAGGCGAGCATCAATCCAACATTGTACATCTACATCAATCAATATACGCGTACCACACGCATAGCACTTTGTTTTTTTCTACACTGCTGGACAGAAGTTGTTTATTTCCGATCGCTGCTCGATTTCGTAACGGGAGCTGGAGCTGGATGCACGTTCTTGCGATTCCTTTTCTCTTGCTTTTCACGCTCCAGACGCTGCCGCTTTTTGCGCTGCCACGTCTCCTTCAAGACCTTGCGAACATCCTCCAAGCCCTTTCCAAAGTTCTTCTCTCCGAGCCCTGCCAAAAGCTCCACTTGTTCCTCCTTGATCTCAAAATTGAAGGTCGAGCAGAATGGATCCAAGGCTGGGTTGAACTCCTTTTGATAATCCTCATTCGGGATCAAAGGGAAGTAGATCAGGGTGATAGGGTGGGCATTAAAGCCCTCTTCAGTAGCAGCGGATTTCGCTGCTGGCTGTTTACCCGACTTTTCTGGTGAAGCGATGAGATCTGCATCACGGTCGTCCGCCACAATTCCTTGAAAGATCTCGAAATGTGTCATTTTCCGAGGAGGTCCGCCCTCCTGTTTTGCCAGCTGCTCTGCTCTAGTTTTCGAGACAGGTGGCCACCGCTCAATACCGCGCCGTTTCACGTATTCATCTACACGATAGTAAGGCGAAGAAACAAAGCAGTTAAGGTTGGGCATCGTCCACAGCGATGTAAAGATAGCTACCTTTCCCGTTATCGTACCTGTCTTCTCGAACCAAGGGACACTTTCAATGTCAGCACTGCTGTCGAATGCCAGAATCACGTCAATGTTGCGGCCCGGCCTCAGCAAAGGATACAGGGGCAGGTTATTATCCATTCCCGCATCGTTTAGATAAATATTTTTGCGCTGCGAAAAGGCTTCAGCCTCGGGTTCTGGGTTGGGCAACTTGTAGGTTGGATTGGGGAAGCAGGATGGGGACAGCGGATGAATCTGATCCAGGCCATCCAGGAACTGTTTCGTATCGATATTTGAAGTCATAACAGTGAGTCAGCATCGGTATATCTACTTTTTGCCTTCACAGCAGACACGCCGTGGCAGCCTTACCTCGTTAATGTACGAGTCCATAGAGTCCGACATGGCCTTATTGAGAATAGGTCGCACTTCCTTGTAATAATCCGCCAGGGTGGCTGTAAACGCAGAGCCAAACGTGCCTAGAAGAATTGCTAGATTTGTCTCTGGAATGTTTTCGACGCTCTTGCCTTCCACAAAGCGCCGACCGAATGCCCAAGTTGGGATCCAGGCTGTGATCCAAGAAAATAATATAACATTAAGAGTTAGGTATATCAGGGAAGTGCATGCATTGTAAGGCGCAAAATAACAGTGCTGTAAACCATTCTTACCAGAAGTCTCTTCGCTTCCAAATTCGTAGGGTGTCATCTCGAACCACTGGTAGTAGTGTGCATCCTCTTCCTCCTTGGCGACATCGTTTTCAACAACCACTTCTCCTTCCAGTTTTTTCTCGGGAGTCAATCCAGGTAGGACGTGGGAAACAGCGGTGTAGATCGGAAGAGGTTGATCGCCATAGTTGGTCCATCGGCTCTGCTGAGACAGTTTAAAGTCCAAGGGGTCGACCCATTCGCCATTGTCTCCATCACGCTCCCGATGGATTAGCAGCCTTGAGGCCAGGACGGTCCCGAAGGCATCGACTAGAGTGAGAACGCGGTTTTTGCTGTACTTTTGTACAACGCCCTCCAGGATCAACTGGGCCGCTCCTGGGTTGGTCAACATGGTGTCGATGAAGGACGGATAATGGGCGATTGGAGTGTTGAGCGACTGCTTGAAATGCTCCATTGTCTTGGTGAATGATCTCTGTCCCAAGGTCAGATATTGGGCAATCATCCAGCAGCTTCCGGAAACACCCGCCATGTACATTGTGCAGTCAAAGAGTCCTGCCTTCTTGGCGGCGGCCATGTAACCCAAGGAGGAGATCATGGCACGGTAGCCGCCTCCACTATTTCAGCATAGGGGATGATCCTTTGTTAGCCCAAAGCTCAAATTGCAGATATGTTCCTTGTTTCCTTTTCTTTCGATATTCATCAATGCGTACCTTCCAGCAATAGCGACGACAGGAATATCGCTCTCATGAACTTCAGACTCTTTAACTCCAATGAACTTTGCAAAAGCCTTCTTCATCTTTTTGCGACGGGCTGCCTGAAAAGCTCTTTCCTGCGGGCAGAGGTCGTTACCCTGTCTACGAAGTGAATTATATATGAGCTGTAAATAACAATGCGATTTGATCCGCCTCTTTCATTTTCAAGAGGTTTACAAGGAAATATACCTCACGGTTGCATCCAGTTGGATTTCTGGGTTTTTGGTACTGTCAGACATGTTGGACACGATGGACTGATAGAGTGATCCATCGCCAAGTTGCAATTCCTTTCTGATTGTATCCACGGCCGAAAAGTAATCTGCAAGCGTGGGAACCCGACCTTTGATCTCCTCGCTGATCTTTTCGCCCAGACCATGTACTTTATCCATGATATCATCCATGGAGAGGGTTGGGATGGGAGGAATCTTTGGGATCGGTATAGACGGAAGTGATCCTGGGAGGTTTATCTTATCCTTGTCTTTGTCCTGATCCACGCCCTTGACTTTACTTTTGCCGCCGTCCTTTTCATATTCCTTGGCATCTGCTGTAGCTGTCGGATCTGCCTTGAGGGGTAATACTGTCCGCTTGGCATCTTTGGAGTCTTCACAAGAGACAGCCTTAGATGGGAAGACCATGGCGGAGCATACACTCAGCAGAGCTACGACGGACGTCTTTACGTCTGTCCAGCGCGATTCTAGAGAACAATGCGTTAGTATGTTTTAGCCCCTGGAATGGATGATAAATCGGAAGGAATGAAGTCAAGCTTCATAGCACAAATAAGATTTAGGGAGGGGGAACGCGCGGTCTCTTACCATCGATTGACTCCCTTGATCCGTCGCTCTTGCCCGAGTTGCTGCTGGCGGAAGAGGAGAAGCCATGGGAGGGGTGTGCTGTGACGGGCAGGAGAAGTGGACGCCAAGGCCGGTGGGTCGGACTATGGAGTGCAATGCGGTGCCGCGGAGTCCTCAGTCGCCAATGAGAGGCTGGAGGACGGTGTACTTTTGAGAGGAGCAGAGAGGACATGTGTGTGGGTCTTCTGTCTCCAGGCGAGGGCGGGGATCAGGGAGAGAGTGATCAAGGAGGGATGAAGCGGCCTTGTTTTTTGCGAATGGCGGGAGCGTGTGTGTCAGTGCCGGTGAGTTCAGCTGCAGGCTGGCCCAGATGCGATCACACGCACGTATATGCGGCGTACGTGATTGCTTAAATGTTTTTTCAGCAAGGTCCAAAGGGCTCCATCGCCACCACTCGCTTTTTTTTTAAATCCTCTCGTCTCTTCTGTCCCTTTTCTGTTCACTCGACTCACACGACACCCTTTATCGTCTGGTCCCCCCCAAGGCTGCACACCTTCTCTCGCTCTGCCCCGTCCCTCACGCCTGTCCCAAGCACGCATCAAAACAGCCGAACTGAGTGCTCGCGAGTGCACGCCCTCCTCTCTGTCTGAACCATTCATGAAAAACTCTGACCCACCCCACTCCTCCAGCAATGATCCCACCAACAACCCCCATACCCAAAACACCCATGCAGTCCATACCGACAGCATAGAATTCTTGAGCGGCGCAGCTGGTGAAAACTCGAGGCGCTCCCTGTCCTCGCTCAACAGCTCCACCGTCGCTGGCCAGCTCGACCGGACTGATCCCGACCAGTCGACCTACTCCCCCTCCTCCATGCTGTCTAAGAGATTCACTCACGAGTCCGACAGCGAGATGGAACAGGATGATCAGGACGACAGTGATCACACCGAAGGGGAACCCAACCCCTCGGCTGTCAAATCCGCTTCTCGAGCCAAAGTTCTAAACAGGCGACTCTCGGCGTTTGGTGAGTAGAGCTTATGTGCCTCGAGCTTAAAAAAAAGTGGTATTTTTGCCCTGCTACTGCGCTGTGCCATTGGATTCGTCAGGACTTGCAATGCAGTAATCACCAGATGATGGATCCAAGAGTCTGATCTAGTATGCTGGGAACTGGGTGACTACACACGGAGCTGCGAATATTTTGTTTTTTCCGCCTGAAACTTGCTCCGCCGCTAACCTGTGCCGTCGGACATCCAATGCATTGGCGCTCTGAGGACTCTTGGCTACGGTTCTGGGGCCTTGGAAGGCTAGCCACATTTAGAGTTATCTAGGCGCCCTCTCTCCGTCAAGCTTATGCGCTTTACAAAAACCATACATTAATCCCTCCTAATCACCCTTGATCTCATCTTGTTATTAGATCATAGACATGATCCGTGCCAGCAGCGCGTTTACCTCGAGGAGGAGGATGTGGAATTGATTTTCACAGGATACAGATTCGTACGTTCCCGCGTGTACCTGTATTACCTTTTGTGCTTTCTTTCCTGCGGGATCATTTTCTTGCTTGGACGGTGGTTGCCTCGGCCGTACATCGCCTTTGTGGCACAGAAGTGTGAGATGAGCAAAGCAGAGTGCATTGTGGTCCAGGTATGTTCCTATCGCTGTCCTTGTATCTGTCCAGACTTCAGTCTTTTCGCGTGTCCATTGTCAGCTGGTTGCAGTAGCGTCATACACGTGCTTTAGGAATCATCCCTTGTTCACACTGCTGCCATTTTCACTTTCCTCGTGTCTAGAATGAATACGGCCAGCTTTCAACGGAGAGGATCTTCACCAAATATTACGGAGGCCCTATCGATTCTGTTTTTAGTCCAGGACAAATGGAAAAGCCTCAGGGCGATGATACCTGCGATGAAACAGTGGTAGGCTTATTTTTTGATGAGCGGCGTCGTAATTGACCTTTTTGCGTATTCTTTTGCAACCGAGTGCTAACTTTAACTGCGGGGGGTTTTTTTTTTGTATTTCGCCTTGCATCAATTGCAGACTACAGGGATGTTGCATGATATGCGCTACTTTGACTACCAGTACATCCGGTTTATCTACAATCCATCGGTGCAAAAATTTATGCAAAACTCACATTGGAAGGATCCGGACTGGTCTGGGGCGATCAACTGCGAGCGCGGGATAGGAAGGGAGACTCATCAGGAAAGGACCATGGTGTTCGGCCAGAATCTTATCGACATTAAGGAAAAGACCGTGGGACAATTGCTTGTTCAGGAGGTGCTGCACCCCTTCTATGTTTTCCAGGTCTTCTCAATGGGTCTTTGGTTCGCCGACGACTACTATTATTATGCAGCGTGCATCCTTGTCATCTCGACGGTTTCTGTGGTCACAGAGTTGGTAGAGACCAAGAAGACCATGAGACGGATGCGCAATATGTCGCGGTTTACCTGCAACACTAAGGTCTTTCGCTCTGGAAGATGTAAGAAACCACTTGCTTGCTCTATCCTGAAAAGAAGATATGGGCCAATGTTACTCCTGTATTGACTGAATGGTGTCCTCTGCACTTCATATCATAGGGCGCTACATCGGTTCGGAGGAACTCGTTCCTGGAGATGTTTTCGAGACCACAGACTCTGAACTGACAGTGTTCCCTTGTGACGCTGTCCTTCTCACGGGCGACTGCATTGTCAACGAGAGCATGCTGACAGGAGAATCGGTGCCTGTCTCAAAGATCCCAGTCACGGATGCGGCACTTCAGCACCTCGACTTATCGCTTGCGAATATACCCACGGAGGTTGCGCGTCACTTCCTGTTCTCGGGAACCCGCATCGTGCGCGCAAGACCTGGACCACCTCGAGAAGCAGCACCCACTACAGCAGAGGATGAAGAATTCGGCATGAGCCCATCTCCAAAGGGTTTGGCTATGGTTGTGAGGGTCGGTTACAACACCACCAAGGGAACATTGATCCGCTCCATGTTGTTCCCTAAGCCGAACGATTTTCAGTTTTACCGCGACTCTTTCCGGTTCATCGGTATCCTCGCAATGATCGCCTGCGCTGGTTTTCTCATCTCCACAGTCAACTTTGTACGTATGGGAGTCCCCTTCAAAATGATGATCGTCAAAGCCCTGGATCTGGTCACTATCGTGGTCCCTCCTGCACTGCCCGCCACCATGTCAATCGGTACCAGTTTCGCCATTGCTCGATTGAAGCGGTCCAACATCTTTTGCATCAGTCCAACCAGGGTCAACATTGGTGGCAAAATCGATTGCATGTGTTTCGACAAGACAGGAACCTTGACAGAGGACGGATTGGATGTTCTGGGTGTCCAGTGCGCGGACAGCGACACAGGAAAATTCGGTGAAATGCTAAACAGCGCCGAGGAGATGCAAAACGCGCCCAAGTCGATGCTGGAGAAGAGCATGCCTTTGCTCTTTGCCATGACGACTTGCCACTCTGTCAAGTCGTTGAGTGGGGAACTGATCGGTGATCCACTGGATCTGAAGATGTTTGAGTTTACGCAGTGGATCCTGGAAGAGGGTGGTCTTGGCGCTAGGACAGCGACCTTATCGGAATCTACAAAGGACAATGGCAGAGGCGATTCAGGCGGGATTGTCTCGACTGTTGTTCGACCACCTGGCGGGAAGCAATTTAATCTTGAGGATATGATTGCCAACAACAACAGCGAGACTCGTGAGATGAGCGAAGCGGTGAGTGTAAGCTGTCAAATGATCGTCGTTTGCTTGCTGCTCAACACCCAACAATACCCAGCAAACTAATGTGCAGTTTGGGATATACTATTCTCTGTGTTATGGGGTCGTATTAGGACACTTTTCTCGAGCTGGGCATTATTCGCTGTTTCGAATTCGTGTCTGCACTTCGACGGATGAGCGTGATTGTCAAGCGGCTTCATAGTCCAGGCATGGACGTTTTTGTCAAAGGTGCGCCCGAAGTCATGACCGATATTTGCTTGAAGGAGTCGCTGCCATTGGACTACCAGCAACGTCTTGCCTACTTCACACACCATGGCTACCGTGTCATTGCCTGTGCGCACAAGTCGATGCCGAATTTGAATTTTGTCCGGGCGCAGAGGATCAAGAGGGAGCAGGTCGAGTCGGAACTGACGTTCTTGGGCTTTATCATCTTTGAGAACAAACTCAAGCCCACAACCGCCCCCATCGTGGCCACCCTTGGAAACGCTCGAATTCGACAGGTCATGTGTACAGGGGACAATGTCCTTACTGCAATCAGCGTGTCAAAGGAGTGTGGACTGATCAACAAGGCGCGCGAGGTGTACACACCCAGGTTCGTCTCTGGAGACTCTGTGACGGAGACTTCTGAGATTGTGTGGGAAAGCATCGATGATGAGCGCATGACATTGGATCCACTGACTTTGAAGGTAACAATAACCTTTGCAATTGTCGCTATTTCTGTGCCACTCGGTTGTCACGAAGATGGCTCGGTTGACTGATCCTAGAACTATCTTACTTTTGCTTTAGCCCTCGGCGACATGGTCTGATGATTCGAGCCATGGACCAGAGTTCCCCCGTTATAGCCATTTGATGAACGACTATGTATTGGCTGTTACGGGCGATTGTTTCCGCTGGATGGTCGATTATGCGCCAACATCCACGCTGAACAGGATGTTGGTCAAGGGCCAGATTTTCGCCCGCATGTCGCCAGACGAGAAGCACGAGTTGGTAGAGCACCTCCAGGCACTCGGATACTGCGTTGGATTCTGCGGCGATGGAGCGAACGACTGCGGTGCTCTCAAGGCCGCTGATGTCGGAATTAGTTTGAGTGAAGCCGAAGCCTCTGTTGCTGCGCCTTTCACCAGCCGATCGAACGACATTGGTTGTGTAGTCAAGGTTATTCAGGAGGGTCGTGCGGCGTTGGTGACCAGCTTCAGTTGCTTCAAGTACATGGCCTTGTACAGTCTCATCCAGTTCACGACGGTTAGCTTTTTGTACGCCTTTGCCTCGAACCTGGGCGACTTCCAGTTCCTCTACATCGATTTGGTCCTGATCCTGCCCATTGCTGTCTTTATGGGCCGCACGGAGGCCTATCCTGTCCTGAACCCAAAGCGCCCGACTGCCAACTTGGTGTCGAAGAAGGTTCTCACGTCCTTAATTGGTCAGATTTTGATCCAGTCGTTGTTCCAAGGCTCCTTGTTTCTGATTGTCCGTCGACAGCCTTGGTACACACCTCCAGAGTACAACAGCGAGGAAAAGAACATTGAGTGTTTTGAGAACACGGCTCTGTTCCTGCTATCGTGCTTCCAGTATTTGTTGGTCGCCATCGTTTTCAGCGTTGGACCGCCTTACCGCAAGCCCATGTCGACGAACCGGCCCTTTGTCGTCATCACAATTGTGCTGGTGCTCACGTCTGCGGTCATGGTCCTTGTCCCGACCGAGTGGGTGACAGAGACGATGCAACTGGTCGGGATCCCCTTCAGCTTCCGGGCGTTTGTCATCGTCCTTGCGGGCTTGAACCTGGCCTTGTCACTCGTTTGCGAGTATTACGTGTTCCCAGTCCTGGCCCGCTGGATCGGGGTGTGGATAAATGCCCGCAAGGCACAGAGAGAGATTCAGCATCATAGCCAGCAGGAAGTCTTTGCACCCCCTCCACAGCAGCAGCTCACGGGAGGATATGGATATGGCAGTACACCAGGGCAAGAAGCCATGGTAGGGTCGGATAGTGGTGGCCCCGTGGCGAACGCTTCTGGTGGCGGGAAGAAGGCAGCTGGCAAGAGGGCGTCAGTGAAGATTTACAAGATTGTAGAGGATGAGATGAATGGACCATAGACCGTGTGTGTGTTTTCGTTATCGTGCACATGCATGTGCCTGCATGTAATATACTCCGCTTAGAAATGAATAAGACAAGGTATATTAACTTCATTCATGCCAGAGAAGCACGGTCTGTTATACATCTACGAGGGAGAGAATGTGTATATGAAACTACAAAGTCCATGCACCCGAGAACACAGCTCCCAGGACCATGATCACTGCGGGCACCTGCGCACTTGCAATGGCTGCACTCTGGCTTGTGAGACCTGAGGTGTTGGGCGCAAGGCCGTTGGTAAAATCAGGCCCGCACTTTGCCTGGACCTGGGTCTTGACGACCCCTGACCATTTGAGGATCTCGGCATTGAGCGTGCCCTTGTTCTGGGCGACGTAGTTGATGAGCGGGTTGATCATGGCCTTGTTGCAGGAGGTGCAGAGGACATCGTTAGGCACACTGTCGACATACTGCTTCAGGACCGTGGAATTGGCAAAGATCTTGACGCCCAGGGGTGAGGGGTGTTTGGCCAGGTAGGCGGTGATGGTCTCAGTCGAGACTGTGGCGCAGAAGGTACCGTTGGTGGGCGAGACACGCTGGCAGAGACCCTCGCGAAGAGGAGGATAGAGACTCGCTCCTCCGTAGATGAGGTCGGACGTGGCCTTGTTGGTGGAGTTGACGCAGTTCTGGGTAACGGTGTTCTGGACAACTGTAATGGAGGCCTGGCCGCAGACTGGGCGGGAGCACAGGGCGGTGGCCGTGGTGTTGACGAGAGCTGGGGTGATGGGGGACGTCAGCAGTTCGGAGAGCTGGACCATAGGCAGGCAAGAGTTGAGACCGGGGTCGCTGATGAGAGAAGCCAGCCCTACGAGGCAGGGGTCGAGGGGGGCAGCGGCAGCGGCGGTGCCTGAAGGGTGGACAAGGAGGAGGAACGAGCTGAGAAGCAGGGAGAGTGATGAGGGCTTCATCTTGATGGCAGCGAACGTGAATGTCGGAGTGGAATGAGAGCAGAAGTGAAGATGGACCGTCGAACGGTTTTTAACGGTTATAAAGAAAGGAACACTGCCAAGGGACAAATCGAGCAGGGCTCTTGCTCGTAAGATAATTTTCTGTCGCTTTGTCGCTTTGAATGGTTGTCAAGTGTCAACACACTGCCCAAAGATCATTTCCTCGGTATATTGCATGTGTTTGCACAGTGTACTCTCTCTCTCTACCGGCTGTCAACATCCGCTAAAGAACTGCCTGCACCATCATTATCGTCATAAAGAGTCTCCGCCCCTTGTTTCTCAATTGCTTTGGCGCGTTGTCTGTGAACATCCACCAGCTAAAGGCTACCACTATCAAAGTCGAAAATTTATTATATATTGCTTGGCCAGGGCTCTTCGCAATCTCGGCACCAACGACCTAGCACCCCATCAGCAGACGCTCACCTTGGACTCCTCACACTTTATGATGCTTTGCCTTTCCCTACGTTTGCCTACTTAAAGTCGTCTGTTCTTCTCCACAAGTACCCTCTGCCGCCCCGGACTGACTTGTTCATGCAGGCATACCGAATCGAAGGCTGAAGAACGCCTCTGCCCACGCTTCAGTTTCTTTTGAGAGCTATTGTGCATCGGGAGAAGTACGGCAGTTGTTTGCCCACGGCTCGACTAGCATAGTTCATATTCATCTCTGATCAGCAAACAACAACGATCGACGCAAGTAATAACGCATCTCCCAACTCCAGCCCTCACCTGTTCGACAACTTCACTTGCGATCAAAAAAGTGGCTCGCAAGTTCGAATACAAACCATACAAAGCCGACTCCAGGCAGACGGTTAAGGCAGCCGAGGACGCGCGTCTATCGCGCTGAGAAGAATTTACCTGGTTCATCACTCATCAGAAGCAGTTTGTGGAGTTGGATGCAAGGAACAAGATCCAACCAAGACCTGGTGAGTAGGACGCAACCCCAAAGCCCTCCCTAGTCATTAGCCACTACCCCTAGGAACGTGTCGGTTCAGGCAGACATGACGCGATCCAAAGACAGCTCTAGACACTTCCGTATTTTGTGATAGTCCACCCGCGGCTCGATACAGCGGCGCACATTTGCGAAGTGTGTGGTCGTGTGGCCCACGCCTAATTCTTACACAAGAGGAGCCGAGGGAGCTTTTGTAAGGAATGGCCAATAAGCGGAATGAGACAGGGACATGTTCGCCACCCTAAACATGGTACGACTGAGATCTAACATAAACAGCCACGCATGCTCCTCATGTCAGGATAAGCAGTACGGCATTGTATAATGACACGCTGCTTTTGAGCTCCTACTTGTCTCAATTGTCATGATAGTGGCGATCAGCACCGGGGCAAAGGTAGGTGGTGTGCACTTGAAAACCACCGCGCAGGACGGCTCTAAAGACACACCTCATGAGTGCACTTAGAACACGAACTTGCCGCGAGCCCTAATCAAATAGACATAAGCCTGGTGATCTCTACCTAAGTCTCCCCTTGAGTTCAGCCGGAACAACATCATAGGATTCACACGGGATAGTGAAGACTGGAATCGTTGGAACTGCTTATGGCATGCTGAGATCGAATTCTGAAGGCCACGGCAAGACAGCGATATGTAGCGTACGGTGTGTAGTTTTGTAGTCGAGAGTAAAGTAATAAAAGAAGAGATGGAACGAAGTGCACGCAGGAGGAAATCCTTGTCAGTCTACGAAGTTACACATAGACCTGTGAATCTTATATGCTATGCATGAAGCAGTGATCAAAGGAGTAACCGCTTAGAACAAAATCTGTCTCTGTCGCCCACTACGAATATTGCACAAATTGAAGGAGGAAACAACTTCGCCATGTCGATCATGCTGCTTGCCTCAAGAACCGTAGGTCGGTCGCAGGAGAAGACACATGGACCCAGAGTGACACCTACACTCCCCTTACACCAAAATTGATGGCTAGTGAGCATCGATGAATCGTTAGCACGGGATATGTTGTAGAGCTTGGTGTGTCTTGTGGGCGACGATACCCCTATTGACCTATCGATATTCACCGAAGGCAAATGTACCTCTTTTCCGTTCGTCCGTCAGGCCTTTGCCGCCGTGAGAGAGTGATCGTGTCAAGGGACCTTTTATAGCATTGCACCCCTAAACATTTGTACCTGTGAAGGAACCACATCCGTGCAGAAGAGCATTGCACCCCTATTGTACCTAAACCCTGGAGTCTCTCCTTTCTCCTCAGCAAGCTCTTTCCAATGATCTCGTGAATAGAGAGTGACACCAGTATGTGAGACGCGTTCTTTTGGTCACAGACTTGCACTCACCTGGTCTGTTCCCTAAACCTCCAGGGAGTAAGCTGGCGCTGAACCATAGTTGCATAAATATACGCGAGATTCCCCGTTTTTGCAAGCTTCATACTACTATCAAATCCTCGCCTTCAACCTTTGTCTTATTGACACCAAAACTACACGACACAACACTCGACAACGCTCCAGGACCCAGACACTTTCCGCGATGGGAGTAAGCCAGTCGACCGTTCTAAAGATAAGAGCGACCATTCTCAATGGTCCAGAGAGCGCCGTTAAAGATCCAAAAAGCTCCGTCAAAGATCCAGAAAGCGCTGCCAAGGATCCAGAAAGTTCGGGCCTCAGCGATATTGATCAGGACGCCGCTGAGAATGACTTGCCTTTAGCGAGTACGAAGTACGAAAAATGGCGTTCACTGTACGTCCGGCCCTGGAACGATATGTTTTATATCGACTACAACAAGCTTAAGGAGGTCAAGGAAAAGAATGCCGTCACCTGTTCCGAAGGTATAGTCCATCAGCAGCTCATTTGCCATTGCCTTCCTCTCGCCTTTATTCTTTTCTTTTTTGCGGTGAAATATTGGACTGACATTTTCACATATTGCCTTATTGCTAGCAATCGGATATGGAATGTTGATATCGGTGCTGATGCGCAACCAAAAGGACTTTGATGGTCTTAATCGATGGTTCCTCAAATTCAAGAACAAGAGGGGCCTTGTAGCATGGCAACAGGTCTCGCGCGATGGCTCCTTTTGTAACAATCCCGATGGCGGTGACGACTCGGCGACGGATGGAGATATTGACGTCGCCACAGCCCTCCTCTATGCCGCCCATGTCTGGGGGAAATCGGCTGATGGAAAGCAAGACTATCGCCAGCTTGGAATTGATCTCTGTAAGGCCATCTGGGACCACGACTTTAACCACAAGACGTACATGCCACTGCTGGGCGACTGGTCCGAGAATGACAAGAAGTACCTGTTGGTGACTCGGCCCTCGGATTTCATCCTGTCTGCCTTTGCAACCTTCAAAGCTGAGGACACGGAACGCTCAGAACAGTGGGGCAAGGTCTTGGACGCTACCATTTCGACAATGCAGCGCCAGCTCAAGAAGTACCCCACCGGGTTGATCTCCGATTTTATGAAGGGTTCTTCCAAGGGACAATTCGACCCTGTAACAAAAGAGGTTTTGGAAAGTGAAGACGATAAGGTATGCGCTCCCCCTAGTGCAGCTTGAAGAGTATTTTGACAAGTTTGACGCTATCAAAGCTTCGGAGGTTCTAATCGCTCTCTCTTCCTCGACTTCTTCTATACTGGACCTATTCAGAACTACAATTGGAACTCTTGCCGTGTGCCGTAAGTAAAAGCCCTGCACCTCTTCGACCCCTCCGAGATGTTGCTACATAATTTACTAACCAAATATTTTATCACTTTTTATGTTACCAGGTGGCGAGTGGCAGCCTACTACCTGTTGACGCAGGATGAAAGAGTGAAGCCGATAATGGTTGCTCAAGCAAAGTTCTTTTCATCCGTGAAGGACATCAAAGCAGGATATAAATTGAACGGAAAGCCTATCAGCGACCGAGACTATGGTGACAAGGCCTATACGGCGCCTGCGGCGCTTGGGTTGTGGGTGTTGAAAGATCCGGGTCTCGGTAAAGTCCTGAAGCAGATGAATGACTTGGAGTCTGATAAGTCGTACTATGGCGACTCGATTCAGATGCTCTGTCTCTTGCAGGCACGCAATCCTCGTGGATACGAAACAAAATGAACATGAAGAGGAACTTCCTTTTCTACACTAGTCCGTTGTCAAGCAAAGAGCTGCTGAATAGTCTTTGATAAAAATCATTTGTACTACTTTAAACAAACATCCTGACCATGGCAAGGAAACGAGGCGGTAACATGTAACGAGGCAGCACGAGGTTTGCACAGGCAAATGGACCGAGGGCTCATTAGCAAAAAAGAGGTTCTTGACGACAATGCAGCTGACCTCTCGCGACTAATAGTCGCTGAACCCCACTGGGAACATCCAGCTTTTCAGCAGTAAAACGCCAGGACGCACACTTTGCGCGCCAATTGCCCAACGCATCAGCGTTCCCAATTGGCCAGCAACCTCATCAGATTATCGACCACCCTTTCTGAGACAGTGCCCTGGATCGAGATAGAGTCAGGCACCGAAATTCGGACTTGCACCCACCAAATCCACCAGCACATCCCCCAGGTGCACAGGTCAACTGCACTATATTGAAAGATCAAGTAGACAGAGACCATTCGGGACAAAGATTGTGCGAATGAGCAGCATGGCCGTGTGACATCAGACCTCACCAATTGAAAAAAAGCAGCGGCTTGCGGACCTACCTGGGCTTCCTCGAGACAGCGCGCGCTCGCTCCGGCGATTCTCCAATCTCCTCGAAATTGACGTCAATGAGAGGAAATAGGGGTACACCAAGACCACATTAGCAACATTTCGTAAAGTCTCCGATGAAGAGGAGAGTCATTGACCCCTAATCTCAAATGTCCAATTGCCAGCATGGGGGGTTGACAACGATTACCAAAAAAGAACGCAGTACTTAAATTACCCCCGTACTGTACTCCCATACTGTGAACCTCCGCTTTTAGGGGTATGGACCAACGCCCTTGTTGATCTACGCTTTTCGAGTCGAAGTCGCCGAGATAGGAAGACACTGTGTTGTACTTACTCGTGATGGCACTTCCTACGGTCATTCGCCCATGGGCCATGGCATATTAAGGTTCACTGTTGCGGAGAAGGGGAGAAGGGAAGAAGGGGACAAGGATGTGGAGGGGGGTGACAAGAAATTGTGCTTTCTTGACAACGTCGAGCGGGTCACCTCTCTGTTTTATCCTAATCGAGTTCGCGACGCGTCATGCAGCGTTGCCACCTTACTCCTCGGGAGCAACACCGCGAGCCCAAGGTGTCCCCCATGCCACTCCTATCTCTCAAGTGACAAGGGTTCAACCAGGTATAAAGATTGCACTTTTATTTGCATTCTCGGCAACTTGCTGACAACAATTTTCTCAACCAATCCTTCCTTCAGTGTTACTTGGAACGGTTCATCTCCACCGCTTTTTCATCCGGGGCTTTTCTTTAATACTCGTCCGGTCATGACTCTGGAGCGTAACATGGGTCGCACTTGGTTCATGCTAGCCAAAAGTGTGCATCACAGACATACTTCCTCGGAGAGGAGCCGATTTCGCGCCGCAAGTTGCGCGTTTCTTCTTGCAATATACCTCCTGTCCAATATAGTTCATTCTCTCCCCTTGCAAGCCGACAGTTCCTTAAGAGCCGACATTTCGTTGCAGTTATCCTCCTTGGCCGACTGGACAGAACCAGACGCGAAAAACAACACCATCCCGGACTTTTCCCGAGTCGGCTATAGACAGGGCCACGTCGAAATACCGATCGTCCCTGTTGAACAGACCCTCGAGCCTTCAAAACATTCGTTGGCGGATGACACAGAGAGGATACAGGACGCTCTCGATACTGTCGCGAGGTTGCCATTAAACCCTGTAGGCACTAATGGTGCTCGTGTCAGAGGAGCCGTTTTGTTAAAAGCTGGAACGTATAGGGTTTCAGGAGCACTTATCATCAACGCGTCAGGGGTCGTTCTGCGAGGAGAAGGTTATGATAAAAATGGGACAATCATCATTGCCACAGGGGCCATCCAGAGAGACTTTATTCTCGTCAATGGTATGCTCAACTCTAGTATGGGCTCGACGGAAATGCAGCGCCTCCATGCCAGGACGGATGCGATGAGTCCCAAGAATGTATATCTACACAAGGAAGAGGCGGACACACAGACGCGACCAGGCATATATATCCCTGTAGGGTCGACAGAAATCCCAGTGGTCAGCACTGCTGGGTATAACGTCGGTAACCGTATAACTGTACGTTTCATGGCTCAACTTGCACAGTTTGTTCGGTTAGGACCAATTGCGTACACTCCAAGTAAACAGCTCATCTTTTCTTTTTTCTACACATTAGATTGTGCGCTATGCCACAAAAGAATGGATCGCAGATATCGGAATGGATAAGTTGCCACCCAGGCCAGACACAAAAAAGCCATCTTTAGAGTGGACACCACCTTCGTACACCTTCAGTTTTGAGCGAACGATTGTGGCAGTCGATGACGCAACGAACACGCTTACCATCGACATTCCCATGGTGATGAGCCTCGATCCCAAATACCCACCAGCAAGAGTATCCCATCTTGCATATCAGTACCGAATGATTTCGGACGTTGGCGTCGAGAATCTCTATCTTGTCAGCGAAACCGACCCCAAGGATCCTGAGGACGAGAACCACGGCTGGTATGGAGTTGTGGTCGACAACACGATCCATGGCTGGGTCTCCAGTGTCAAGACTAGCCAGTTTGTGAGCGGCATCTTTGCCTCGTATTGGTCGAGATTCATTACGATCCAGGACTGTGCCGTGGTTGAACCAGTCTCCAAGCCCTCGGATGGCGGTCGTCGATATCAATTCAATCTCAGTGGCCAAATGGGGCTCGTCAAACGCTGTTTCACTAACAAAGCGCGCCACGACTTTATTTCGCAAGGACGCGCCTGTGGTAAGTTTTTTTCTTCGCGATAAAATATTTTTCACTGAGCATCTGAAGCAATGGCATTAGCCACCAAAAACCCCTCGCCCATTCTGACCAGCACCGTTATTTCTGAAGGCCCCAATGTCTTTGTGGATTCCGTCGGGGAGGACTCCAACAATGAATCCGGCCCGCATGAACGCTGGACCATGGGCTCGCTCTATGATAACGTTCGTGTCAACATCTTGCGCGTAAGGCAACGGAGTTGGATGGGTGTAGGACAGGGTTGGTCAGGTATGCTGTCAAGATCACAACTTCTATTTTTTCTGCTGCCGCTGCTGTCGTATTTTTTTTAATTGAGATATACTAACCTGTCCTTGACATCTTACCCCACCTCTAGGTGTTTACCATGTCATGTACAATTGTGAAGCCAAGGCGAATGATAACTACTTTCAAGACGCCCCAGGGGCCACTAACTGGATTATTGGGTTCAATGGCAACCTTTCCGAGCCCATGTTCGAAGGCAAGGTTTCCAATATGATATCCCATAATCATCATGTTCACCCTCGAAGCCTGTACTGGTCTCAGCTTGCTATCCGGAAAGCTGTTGATGTCCTGAAAATCACCAGAGGATAGTGTGTAATACAATATTATATTATTGATTAATGGATGTTGCGAGAGAAATGATGTGCATGTTTGCGTGAAAGAGAGAGAGGATGAAAGGGACGAGAGAGAAGACTCGCTCTCTTTTTCACAGGCTGAACAGAGTACGGCTGAAGGCGTAATTGCAAAAAACAACATGATTTATTGATATTGGATATTTTGGTGGTTCTATGCCCGCCCACAGTTTTACATGTTCTCGCCCCTGTACAGCACAATGTTGGGTACATCGCGGTAGATAAAGTCGGCGTAGAGCTCCTCCAACTTCATGCGGATGAAGCTCTTCCATCTGCACGTCTCGCTGGAAAGCCAAAGGTCGTGACCAAGGTCACCTGGCTTGAAGTAGCCCTCCAATTTGGTGCGCACAATCGACCAACCCTGACCAGAATGGTGCAGATCAAGGGCGCGGATAAGACGATGAAAGTTCATCTGGATCAGTGTATGGTACAAATGCGCATAAGCGTCCTTGAGATCGTCAACCTCGATTGAATGGCCTGGCAGGACGGGAACTCGCATGCCAGTCGATTTAAACAGTGTGTCCTGGTGGACAGCGATGCCTCCAAAGTCGCGGACAACGAAGCCGCATGGGTAGACGGGAGAATTGTCACCTGCCTTTGGAATGGGCAGACGGACCAGCACGTTCTGCTGGTGAGCCTCGAACGAAAATCCATGTTCGATAAGTGGCACAAGGAAGGCTTTGAAGGCGAGATCGACATAGGTGTTCAAAAACTCTACGCGTGAAGCCTCAGTGTGCAGATTGCACACGTCGACGACTCGCGCAACATTGCCATATGGACGCTCTGTCAGCGCAGCACAGACGATGACTGCTTCGTTCTGCTCACGGAATGATGCACCAAAGTCCTCACGGATGATGCACGCGAGATGCTTGGCAATGGCAAAGTCGCTGTTACTCGACGAAACGGAGCCCAGCTCCTTTGCGTATGTGAGGACACTAGACTTGGGAATAATGCGTTCCAGGATGGGAGCCACACGCGGGCCTACATACGTTGACCATGGCGAGACGGTCCTCAAAGCCGATGTGACCCTGATGCCGACTGGCAACTTGAAGGCGTAGTCAGGAAGTTTTGGAATGACCACGGTGCGAAGCGAAGTTTGTGCGAGGGCAGGCAACACGAATGGATGGATCGTTGCCTCGGGAAACATGCTGATGATATTGACCACTTGCAAGGGATGGACAAAAACTGGTACTCGACCGCTGGGCACCAAGTCAGCAGGCACGAGCTTGGCCATGAGGGAGAGGAATTCACCGCTAACGACAACGGCATCGGCGGGCATCGACACGAGCATCAAGGTTGGGTTGTCCAGATTGGTGTCGGCGGGCGAGACAGTACGTGTGTGCCCAACAGCGCAGCGGGACTTGTGCATTGGGTGTGTGCCGTGACCCTCAATAATACTCTGCTCCCACTCGATGGCGGCACTGTTGAGTGTTGGTTCCGGGCGAGGATGAAGGTACAAATGTGACATGTGCTCGACAGAGCTCTCCAGTTCTGCACATATTTGATTTAGCACAATCCCGTCAATATTGTCCATACGGGCGGCAACGAGTCGCATCAGAGCTGAAGGAGAGTTGCACTCTGACAGCTGGACTGGTAAACTACTATCAGTAGGCTTTGTTCCTGCAAGGATCGGGTACTGCAAGTCGAGAGAGTCAAGGAACAGGATTGAACCGTGTTCGTCAGTTTGTGGAGTATGGGCCAACGACACCACAATTGATAGATCTTGGAGGGTCAAATGTGCTACAGAGCCACGGCCACCCAGAGGCGCGAGATTGATGTCAGGCAGATACGTAGCCTGCATCAAGCCTTCGTTGACAAGGCACACTACGAGGCGGGACGACGATGCAAACATTCCGCGAATGTTTGCTGAAAGTCGAATCGCGCCAAAAGGTTTTAGGACGGGTCGGATCGTTGAAGACACGGTCTGGTGAGAAGTGGCGACGCGAGTAGGTTTGGTGGCACGAACTATATGGAAGCAATGAAAAAACGAGAGGTAAGATCAGCACAGAGCGCAGGCCCATGGACAAATGACAACGAAAGCGAAGGCAAAGTTTGACGTTACCCTGAACAGGTCGCTGGACGATGATGTAAGTGTTTTTGTCAGGACTTTGGTGGAACCATCCGGAGAGAAGCGCCTTGGGATCATCAAGGGCTGCCTTGTCGTTAAGAGTATTTATCGTAATGACAGAATCCTGCTTGAAGCCTGCGAGTGAGCCACGCCAGAGGATGAGGTCCTGGGCTGCAACGTTTTTGAACTTGGGAGCTTGGTTTCCATCGACGATGAGATTCTTTAGGGTAGAAATTGTCATTGTCGAAGGCACCTCAAATTCAAGTGCATTCGATACAGACTCGCCCTCCACAAGGCAGGACAGAGTCAAGTTTTCGGTTGTCATGGTGTTGGTAGGCATCTTAAGAAATTGTAGAATTGGTGAGAAGGGTAAAGGTGAAGGTGAGGAGGAAATGAAGAAGAGTTTGACTGATGATGGAGTGAGATACAGAAAGAAGAGAGTGAAGGATGAGGGGAAGAAGGACGGCCTTTATACCATGGGGGCTGTTGTCGTGGGAACAGTGGCACAATGGCGAGCCACGGAGTGGGGCGCGTTGAGTTCCCCCTTCTATGCGTTTTTTCGCATCAACATATCGCTTGACACTAGCTTCTTCTACTCACTCTTTATCAGATCAGATCCTTTGTCACCCAGAACTTAGTTTGATTTACATCTCCCCTCCGCATATCCCTTTATCAGATTTTACTTGAATGGTCGAGTCCTGTACTCAGTCGCGATAATAATTATAATCTTTACATTACGGGAAAAAAATCGGGCTCATAGGCAGCTAGCCTATCTTCTCTGCCTCTTGGCCATCAATGTTTGATGGACGACGGGGCCTTAAGTGTCGGACATCGTTTTCGGTATAGTTTTTGGATCTCCTACAGGTCCACGGCAGGCAATTGAAGCTGCGAATTCTCACCGTCCACGCGGACGGTTTCATTATGCTACGCTACAACATAAACATGCTGTAATTATGTTTACTTTCCTCTTGAAAAAAGTAAGTTCGGGCAAGTGTGGGTCAAGGTGTACACCAGCATACTTTCAAGCCGATTAAAGCCTTATGACACGCTGATGCTGCTGTTCACTTACTACGCTTCTAAGTAGCTGAAGAACAGCTGAAAGTTGCTGCGGTTGTCCTGAAACGCGTGGAAGGTGCTTCTTCGACCCGTCTACAATCTACAGTTAGCTTGATGGTCTAGGAGAAATTGCCTACAATACTTCAATCTCAAACTGTCGCATAACAGGCGTTTTGCGTGCTACTCGGAGTTCAAAGTCACGGGAGGTTAAGATGCTGCTAATCTAACAACGGCTTTACACATTGTCGTCGTGATCGGAGAGTGCATAACTACAGTACACTCTAACCCTTTCCAAAAAGGCTCGATCAGAGAGAGATGGAGGCCCGACCGAATCAAAAAGACGAGCGAACCAACCTGGCGTTGGAAATAATAGAATACGACACTACATGTATACTACCCACCAAGGTCTGGACCCGACATATTTTTCATGCACCTGTCTCGATACACCCGTTACCTTCCCATTTTGGCCCACAATGTTAGTGCACATCTATAGGCATATCGAGTCCATGGCTTAGTCCTCTATCTACATAGCCGAAAAAACACCGCCAGATTTTTTTAGCGCTCGGTAGATATCACTGTTTTTGCCATTCCGGTCAATAAGATCCTTTCACCATGCATGCCTCGGTATCGCACAGATGCATAGCCATACAGAGAGCTCGGTGAGCTCAGCGAAACAGATGAGGGAACCATCTACGGTAACATCTTGTTAACCACGGTTATTTCGTCCTATGCCGATAAACCCTCCCCCCAATTGCGTTTGTTTGCGGAAAGCGTTGTGGATATATTTTTGTTGTTTTGATTGGCATATGGCATGGCTGCATTATAGTACCCACGGTAAAGTCCGACGTACCTGTTAGTCTATGTAGCAAGAAAAGTGCTCAGGGCATTGTGACATGTTATGTTATAATATACCTTACACTCAATTTTTTTTTACTGTTTGGACCCTGCTACTCAGTCAGAGCCATTTGCCAATCAAACTATCTTCTGGGAAGAATGCAACCATGGTAAGTGAGATGGTAGACAAAGCCTCATCCGTTTGACCCCATGCGTTCGTGGAATCTATATGGTTATGCACATGCGATAGCGATGCACCGTCGCGAAAATCAGATCCATCTCATAACCCCCAGAAATGCAGTGCACCCACGCATTCTCGGTAAACCGATCATGACTGTTGATATTGGCAAACAGCTAGTGGAGGTTTAGACATCAGGTAGACTAGTAACTTTGCTTGTTGATAGATGCAGGGTCTTTTCACCCACTTTCTAACTGCCGTGTGGGATTGCTCCAGCTTTTGATTAGAGCAGGCTTCCCTCTCTACAGATCAAGATTTTTGGGAGAGGCTATGGGTGAGTTGATGCACGTTTCCGATCACGATGAGAATATGTATGTGAAGTTGGTCGAATACCTGGTACGGTACGGCTCGCCTCTCTTAATTGAATCTTCTCTATATAGACTATAGACTATTCTGCTGTAAGTTCTTTTTAACATTATAGACTAGGCATATGGCTACACCCTCTTGCCATCCATCTCCTTTTCACTCCATCTTTTTGGCGGAGTCACTGAAGGATATAGCAAGTCCCTGAATTATATTTTACCATCAACCTCAACGGTACATGTACTGGCGACGGCCTCATTGCAAAATAACGTCGTCTACCTGGCACTATACGTTGGATGGATACACGAAGGCGCTAACTCCCGTGGACGAGCTTTTGCCTATTTGCTCGCCTTTGAAAGTACTTTGGCTGGACATAATGTTTTCGTAAGGCCATCTATTGAATTCCAGAGAAAAATGACATGAGTTCATGAGTCAGGTAGACCAACTCAGTTCAAGCGTGCATGCGTATGCTCTCGCGAACGATTCAAGGTACAGTACTGCATGGTTCAATGTTTCTGATTTCTACTTTTCAAAGATCGCCTTCCTGACTCGAGGTAAAGGCCTCGACTTCCAAAGTTGAAGCGTAATGGAACTATGGAACTTGTTCTGAGAACTACTTGCTTTTCTCCCATATACAGAGAATATTTTCAGTCGCAGCTCATTGAGAACTGCAAGGTCGCGAAGAGATGGGAGAGGCAGCAAAGTGAAACCAAGGATGGCAATTGTGCCCTTGAGGAGCAAGTAAAAAAATAAAACTCAGCTTTAATCGAGAGCGACCAGACCCAGAGCATGCCGCCAACAGTAGGGCTAAACGCGCTATGCTGCACGCCGAGGTCTAATGGATACCATTCAGAAACCCCAGCATGTGCGGTTAACGCCCAAGTTGGTGGGTTCTTGACTATCGAGGGCAATAGGGGATGACAAACTGGGGCTATTTTGAAATACGTCAGTGGTTGCACAAACGGGACAAACACTCTATTGAGGAAAACGAACGTGCCGTTTTTTTTAGTTTTTTTTTTTGCAAGATCCAACACTTCAGAGGAAGTGCTTGCATGGGCACCTAATGGCGTGTTTGGTTGAGGAAGAGGAAGTGCGAGAATATATAAAAGGCCGAGAGAATTATAGCAATTGCCACCCTCAAATACGACGTTCGACAAGAAAGCACCCTGCATACCCTTATACCCGTTGTGCCCGTTATGCCTCGACATTCATCACTAACGAGGAATTAGGGATGAAGGGCGAGGGATCAGGGCTGAAGGCAGATGTGCATAAAGGATCAAACAATGAAAGGTAAGTTGTATGATATTTGGAGCAGGAAGAAATGTTGCACAGATCGAGCGACGCCTCATCATGAAAATAATTCAATTTGCGTTCATAATTCTGATAGAGGCGAATCCACAACCAGGATTGTAAATACTGAGCTCCAACAAAGGCAGGGCAACCCCATTCCCTTTCATCAGCTTCATCCACCATGTTCTTCTCGCTCACATACAAGGTATGTTCAAACGACAACCAGGCGTTCATCTCCTGAATTGACAAACAGTCGCTGAGGATCCACTTTTGCTAACTTGCGACAGTTCTTAAATATCATTTTAGGCAGACAGCATGAAGCTGGGAAAGAAGATTGCAGCTGGCGCGCAAGCAGAAATCTTCAAAGCTGAGTATGGACTCGATGAAGTCGTCGTCAAGCGATTCCTGGATTCGAGACATAGGACCACCAAGAGGGAGGTCGAGATCATCAAGCAGCTCCGTCACAAACACATTGTCCAGTTCTACCATGTACAGCAAGACATGATCGTCATGGAGTACGTGGAAGGTGGCAGCCTTGAAGACACCATCGTGAGAAATGACCTCAAGACTTGGGAGGCCAAGATAGAGATCACCAAGGATATCTCTCTTGGACTGGCACATCTCCATAGCCAAGGTATCATTCACTGCGACATCAAGAGTTCCAACATTCTTCTTACACAACACAAGGAGGCCAGGATCTGCGACTTTGGGCACGCGATAAGGGTTGGCGAGAGTGGACAAGGAGGCACACTTCAATGGATGGCACCTGAATTGCTGCAAGACACGCCGCAGTACTCTGCCAAATCGGATATTTATGCGTTGGGAATGGTTATGTGGGAGATGGCAGCTGGGTCCACTCGCCCCTACCGAAATCACACTCCCGATGGAGTAATCTGGTGCATCATGAACGGCATCCTCGAGGAGTATCCAGACAACACACCAAAAGACTATGCAGATTGCATTGAGATGTGCTGGAAACAAATGTCTGAGGGGAGACCAGCTGCAGTGGAGGTGCTTCCAGGCATCGAGCGCTCACTACCAAAGCAGGGTGAGCAGGAGCTCAGCAGTGCGAGGAAGAACGCCGACAAGCCATATTACGTCAAGGCCCTCAAGGAGATGCTGGAGGCAGCCAAAGTTGTACCATCAATGGATATGTCTGAACTGGAGCAGATGCTGCCTCAGGAACTGAAGGAAAAGTTGCCTGCAAGAGACAAGAGGACATTGGACTGGTTTAACACCCCTTCCAGCGATTACGCCTCTGCGGCGGCCATGTTCACGATCGGGCTCCTCCACTACCACGAGCAAGACTATGGCGAAGCGTTGAACTGGTACCTGGCAGCGAGTGAGGCCGGGATACCTCTGGCCATGCTCAAGGTCAGTGAGATGCATCAGCATGGAATTGGTGTGGAGCAGGACGACCATGAGGCGATATCGTGGTACCAGAAAGCAGCGGAGGCCGTGGAAGCACAGGGCAAGATCAACAACCGATTCCTGCATCATGACGCCGGCGTTTCTGAACATCATCGAGGAACCATGGAATGGTTCTGCGACGTCAAAAGCAATGGGTCAGCGGCACTCAAGTTGGGCATCGGCAATGCGTACTTCAACGGTGACCTGCAGCAGGATTACAACAAGGCTCTGGATTGGTATCACAAAGCAAGCGATTCGGGATCTGCTGATGCCATGCACAACATCGGTGTTATGTACAGCAATGGACTTGGTGTAGATAAGGACTTTAATAAGGCTATGGAGTGGTGGCTCAAAGCAAGCGAAGCAAGATCTGCTGATGCCATGCATAACCTCGGTGTTATGTACAGCAATGGCCTTGGTGTAGATAAGGACTTTAACAAGGCTATGGAGTGGTGGCTCAAAGCAAGCGAAGCAAGATCTACGGATGCCATGTATAGCATCGGCATCATGTATTTCAAGGGCCTTGGTATTGATCAGGATTTCGACAAAGCCATGGTGTGGTGGCTCAAAGCAAGCGATGTTGGAAGTGCTATTGCCATGCGCAACATCGGTGTCATGTACGAACATGGTCAGGGTGTACTTCAGGATTACGGCCGAGCTATGAAGTGGTATCTCAAATCAAGCTGTGCTGGAGATGCTGCAGCCGCAGGCTGTGTAGGCGTCATGTACCGGAACGGTCTTGGTGTTGATCAGGATAACGGCAAGGCCATGGAGTGGTGGCTCAAGGCAAGCAATGCTGGAGATGCCTCGGCCATGCGCAACATCGGCGCCTTGTACGACAATGGTTTCGGTGTAGATCAGGACTACAGCAAGGCCGTCGAGTGGTATACCAAAGCATGCAATAATGGAAATGCGCTTGCCATGTATAACATCGGCGTCATGTACCATCAAGGTCATGGCGTTGATCAGGATTACCCCAAGGCTCTAGAGTGGTATCACAAGGCAAGCGATGCGGGAAATGCAGATGGCATGCACGGGATCGCCACCTTCTACAGTAGTGGACTTGGTGTTGAACAAGACTACCGTATGGCCATGGAATGGTATCAGAAAGCAAGTGATGCTGGACTCGTCGATACCATGTACAACATCGGCTGGCTGTACTTCAATGGCCTTGGAGCTGCACAAGACTACGGCAAGGCTATGGAGTGGTTTCTCAAGGCAAGCGATGCTGGAAATGCATTTGCTTCGTACGGCATAGGCCTCATGTACTACAAGGGTCTCGGTACTGAGCTGGACTTTGGCGAGGCTGCGGAATGGTATCTCAAAGCAAGCCATGCGGGAGTGGGGGTGGCCATGTTTAATATCGGTCTCATGTATGAGGATGGCATCGGTGTGAAGCAGGATTATCGCGAGGCTGCAGCATGGTATCTGAAAGCAAGTGATGCTGGAGTAGCAAAGGGCGTGCTCGCGATCGGTGACATGTATCGCGATGGCAAAGGCGTGCCGAGAAGCTTCCTCAAAGCTTTAGAGTGGTACCTCGAGGCACAAAAGACTGGAGTGGCAGAAGCTGATAGCCGAATCGCGGGGATGTTCTCTTCCCTGAGCATACGAAATTGCACAATATTGTGAGCGTGGTCCTTTCTGAGTAAAGTTTTTAATGTATTAATACCTACTAGATCGTCTATTTCCTTTTGTCTCCTTTGACCCCAAGTTCGCGAGGAATGGAGAGGCTGTGAATGAAACAAAGTATAGCAATTGTGCCCATGAGGAAAAAGACAAAAAAGTAATTGAAAGGGAAGTTCAGCTTGTTCGAGAGCGACCACGCCCAGAGAATGCCGCCGAGTGCAGGGCCAAATGCGCGCATGAACGATGCCGAGGTCTGACCGATACCATTCACGGTTCCCAGCAGGTGTGGCGGCGAAGAGTTGGTAATCTGTTGCTCATAAATGACTCCAGTTAGCAAACTTCCATACCGCTGGAACCGAGTGCAGATATATCATACAAACGTAGCTATCACAGAATCGCTTACCATAACCATGACAGAAGTGTATGAGAACACACTGCAGACATATTTGAACACCAGTCCTACCATCACCAAGTAACGCACACGTTTGATTCGCCCACCCGTTTCCATATCATCCTCGTCGACCGCAAAAGCGCGAATAAGAGGGAAGGCAAGGTAGACGCACGCGTACATGAGCTGAGCAACCCGGAACAGCAACACCGCCGAGAACCGTCTCTCCATTTTCGGATACACCACAAACTGCAGGAAGAGCTGTACAAGACCCATGCTGGCCAAACTGGTGGAGAGCAAGATGGCATCCCAGCCTAGACCATGAGAAGACAAGGGTGTCACAGCGTATAGCGTGTACACCTCCTCGAACACGATCGAGTGCAGCGCAAGCATGGCGTAGGCGACAATAGTGGTGATCGAGAGTGGCGACAGTCCGGCCTCGGGTTGAATGACTAAGAGTCGGATTGGCTGATTGGGGTCCTTGTTGTTGGGATTCTGTGGCAAGACAAATACTTGTGAGGGTGCAAAAGATAATTGACTCTGTCGCCCCGCATTTATGCTAGCCCGATCGTGTGCATCCGTCATGTATCCGTACATGCTCAGGGAGGTCGCATCTGCTGGGATGTTCTCTGCCGTTGGACGTGCGAGTGATGCCGGATCTGTTGTGCAAAAAGGTCCACCGGACGAAAGGGGTCTTGAAAAGGCGTATACTGAGGCACGGCGGCCAGTACTCAAAGGTCGGTCTGCAAAGCTGGCGCTTATGCCAGCATTCACGGACCCTGAACCAACGCTTGGCTGATAATAAATGCTTGGACGTGCTGATACAGGTCGAAGTGAGAGGGTCGACCTGGCAGACGCAGAGCTATACTGCAAACGTAGCGGCGCAGGGGCGTTGTTGACGCCAGAGTCAGGCGCCAGAGTAGCCATCGAGCCGTATTGTGTAGTCTGACTCATCTCCTGTTTGCTTCTAGAATTCGATTGCTGTGCTGCCAATGCATTCGGGGGTAGAATAAGAGGTTGGCGTTCAAGGTCTAGGTCGAGCGAGGATTGTGGACCCCGGGGCTTGGGTGAGACAACGTCATCTAGCTCCTGAGCGGTGCTTTCAGCCGTGCAGTCTTGCTCCATGACATGAATGCCTTGAAGGTCCAGTTGGGCGTCATAACTCTCTTCTTCCAAGTCCATAGGGTTGCCCTGAGTGGCTCTTTTGCCTTTTGTCTCCTCCAGAAAAAAGTATCCAACGATAAATCCGATAACGCTTCCCATCGAGGCAACAAAGCAAGGAAGGAAATAGGGGTACTCGATGAAGAACTCCCAATCGCCAAACGTATCTGGAAACGTCTTGGCAGGATTCGCAAGATATCCTCCCAAGACAGGCCCTTTGGTAGAGAGTTTCAAAACAGAGGCTAGGTGTGAGCAATTTTGGAATGGAGGATCAGTCAAGCAACGAGACGAGATTTTATATCCAAGGCATACCGACAATCTACACATTAGTCAAACAGACAAGGAGATGTTAAGGTTGGCACTCTCATGTTCATCATCTCTGGAACAGATCAAGGCAGGGAAAAGGGTGGCTGTCTTACCATTCCAATACCCCAGGCAAAGCCAAAGAGGCCGAAAGCCTGCGACTGGTTCGATGGGTCGGCAATCTCGCCAAGCATAGACTTTGCTACTCCAACATTGCCTAATAGCACCGCAGATGCACAGCAGTTGAAAAATCGCGTGAGCATAGCGCTTTCTACTGATGCTTATTCGAACCCAGCGAATTGCACTTACCGTTCAAGAGCCCACACATTGAGCGACTTACGACTGCCCACAGAAGACTTTTGCTAAGCCCAAAAAAGATGCATGCGATCGTTGACCCACATAGACCTAGGAGCAAAATCGGTCGTCGGCCATGACGATCTGACATGTAGCCCCAAAAGATGGATGTACAGAACTGGGCAAAGAAGAACGATGATGCTAATCATTATAAAAAGTCGCAGATCCAAGGCGCGTTAGACATATCGCTGCTCGACCTGTTGAGCAGGAAGGTCTCCTTGTGCACCGCCAATGTTGTACTTGCCAATCAAGCCGCAAAAGAACCCAATCTCGTCCTCATTCTCAGTAATGTGGAAATCACTTGGGTGTGGTTATGGAAGATATGAGTGTTAATGCGACCTGAAAAAGGGGATAGAGTTGAGAATCATTGCAAGAACACATTTCCGCAGCCAGTCCATGGCATTCTTACCGGACCTAGAGCGAGGATGCAACATTAGAAATCGCGAGAGGAGTGAGCCAATGGGAAGTAGATAAAGAGAGAGCATGAGGGTGGACCAATGCCATTAGCGATCCGCCTTTGTTCCGGACCCACTCTGCACAGTGTTCAGTCCTGATCTTCTTTTTTGTGTTTCCTCCACGACAGACAGTATAGGAGTAAACAGGGGGGAAGGGATGACAACAAAGACGAGAATAAGAGGACACAAGGAGGTATTGCGCAACGGGCACTATTGTACCTATTCTGTCCGTAGAATGATGACCATGTTCGCTTCCATTTCGAGCTCGCATTTGCATACTTAAAACAGCCAACATACCATGAAGTACACAAAGGGGAACAAGATCGTGGAGGTCAGGGGTTCCGAGAAGATGACTACGCTGAGTACAAACAGGGGTATCTTGGGCAGAGGCGTAGGGGTTTGTGGAGGCAGCAACGAAGATGAGTCATCCAGACCCTGGTCCTCGTAGCCATGTGCAGCATCAGCGTAGCTGCTGCATGTATCGTCGTCTGATCCGCGCCTTGCATAGTGTGGACATGTGCTGTGGTCCTCAAGCTCTTCGAGTTGCTCCACCGGCTGGTAGTGCTCTGCGGATGAGTCGTATACGAAATGAGGTGTTGACTGTGGAGACTGCGGAGGTGAAGCTTCTCGACCCTGTGAGCCCTGACGGTAGTATTGGCTCGATCCATTGGTTTCTGTCGTGCGCGAGCCTGGAGATGCTGTACGCTGAGGAGGCTCGCCGTACAGCCTAGGGTGGCTCCCTGAAGTACGATGCCTGCGATGGGTTGCATTCAAGCGAGGCGAGAGACTGTCCTGAAAAGGACTTTGGAAAGTGGGCTGGATCGTGATCTGTGCGATCGATGGCACCGACATGGGGTGGTAGCGCGACCATGAGCCAGCATCTGCACTTGCAGGCCGATCTCGATCCGGCTGGCTAGCGAGTGGGTTGTGGGACGAGGAGAGGATTTGCGTCAAAGGACGCTGCTGCGTTGTTGAGCGCGACAGCGAGTACAGTTCTTGCAGTGTAGGGTCCATGCTGAAGGTTGAGCTGTGGGTGATGGACAGGCAGGGAACAGGCGCTTTATATGAAAAGAACAAGTCAGGTCGCTGATGCGGCTTTTGCGGCTTTTTAGGCTGACCACCAGGTGTGATGATGCGCCTTTTTTTGACTCTTTTTCACCGTGACCTTTGGCTCTGACTCTGCGGGATTTGAGCAAGGCGATCTGAAACGGCGCTTCAGGAGGCGGTTGAAAACGTGTCTCTAGGCCCATGCTGAGCTGGTATCTCTCAGACTACTGTAGCCATGGTTCATGGTCATGGTCATGGCCATGGTCGTGACCGTGCCTCTGGGTTCGCTTAGACAGTGCGCCTTCCTGACCTGGGGTATTGCGCCATTATGGGAATGCTAGGGCCGTATGGAAAGCAGAGGACGTGTGGCAGCCGCGTTCGCGATGGTTGATGCAAAGCCCGATGATGGATGAAAAGCCCCGACCACCTATGCGCTGGCCCCAGCAGAGTACCTGCGGTCGGGTAAAGAGAGCGCCTTGTCTCCGTCATAGAAAACGTGCGCCTAAAAAGGAAACATGACGCGGGGCAAAGCAAAGCGCGGGAAAAAGCGATTGGCATGCGCGACATGCTGTGGGTCCTCCCAACGAGGCCCCGGGTGCCTGGCCACTAAGCCGCGTGTGTTATCAATGCGTCTTTGCTGCAGAAAGACGGGCCATGGCAAACACGTGCGAAGATGCTATCGTAGTCGACGACAATCGCTTTCGTTCCCTTTTTTTATTTTTTTAATTCTCCGTCTGGTTCCCATCGCAAGACCCCATCACCACAAATACCTGATTCCCTGGCCGCCGTCATTCACTTAAGGCAGTCTGCAGGTGCCCGTCTGATTCGCAATTCGAAACTCCACCGCGCGGAGCCTGCTCTGGCAAGGCTGGTTGCAGCAAAGCACGCAAGGCCACGGGCAAAGAGAGTCATCAGCCTGACTTTGAAATGTCGACTGGAATGACTCCAGTCATGTTGACTCGAATGCATACCAGCTCGTGTCTCACGACCCCTCTTTGTTTGTGTGATCGCTTTCTTTTTTTTTTTTTTTTTTTTTTTTTTTTTTTTTGTGTTTTCGTCTATTGGTTTGCTTGTGTAGTCGTTCATCACTCACATCGCCCATTTCTTCTTTCCTTCAATCTGGTGTGCATTGTCTCCACTCTCGCACTCTGCTGATCTCACTGACATCGACCCCTTCGAACAAGCCTTGCTACCCACTGACCGCAACCTTGACATGATCATCGACATCCTTCCCTTCCGGTTACAGCTTGCATCGCTGCAGAAGAGCGACATCCCTCGATGCACCCATCAGCTCATGAAGCTCGTCCTCTTTCCAGCAGGGTATGGCAGACGCTCCATCAGAGACGAACGGTGAACTCGCTCGCCATGGTCTACAGCTCCTTCTTAACGCGTGTCCTATCAATTTCGTCCTCAACTGCACACACAGACCACGGCATTTCTTCTCTTATACGGAAACCGACAAGGAAGTCTCGTTGATCCTAGACGAGTCCCATGTCAGTGATTTCCCCAAAGACGCACTCAACGTCTGCAACGTCATCTGGAGGGCTGTCCAAATCGAACCCGGCGAGTCTGGTCTGGGTAAGTGACCCCCGTCTTGATCAACAGCTGCAGAACGACCACCTCATTTTGTCTCTTGCGTCCGTGCTGGTCTGAATGCTGACCGTTTTCATGTTTGCAGGCACAGAGGATGTGGTCTCGCAGGTGTCAAGGCCTTTGGCGGACATCAATGTCTCGATCATGTAAGTTTCGTCGTTGGAAGCGACTAATGTACCAGGGACAGTGATTCGGAGATCGGGCTTTTTATTCGCACAACCTCAACGTTGCACAAGACGGAAAGCTGTCAAAAGGTTGGACGACTGCATACCTCGCCCGCATGCATTGGATGATTGCTATGCAGCAACAGAGCATGCACGCTCCTGCCCGATTTTCAAAGGAAGCTTCGTTATATGTATTCGCATGTGTCTACACAATCTAACCATGGACATGGCTGCTTATCACGTTAGGCAAATCTCAACATACGATGCCGACTTTACACTTATGCCCGAATGCGACCTCAAGCGGGCATTGGAATGTCTATCCGCTAAATTCTCCATCAGCAACAACCCACTGGAGGACGTGGGATTGCAGGTCAGCGACTTGAAGACCTGGGACAACTCCTATCCTCTTAGCCCCACAGAGGTCAACTCATTACAGGACGCCCTGCTCTTGGACTCTGCGGTTCGCGAGCGCCAAGCTAGTATTGATGGAGAGCCTCAGCAGCCAGTTGATAGCTTGGCTGCAGGAGATGAGCCCGCCGCAGCTATGACTTCATTATCTCTGGAAGACCCGCACAGCAAACTTCGGCCGGCAAAGCAGACAAAGGCACGACATCCCTTCAACGCGGATTACCCTCATCGGCTTCATATCACCAGCATGGAGCAGAGTCTTATGGATATGCTTGCCATCCGCTTGCTTCAATCAATCTTTTTCGACACTAGGTAAATCTCCAACAGGAAGCAGTTGACTTTATCCGCCATGACTTTGCGTATACAGCTTTGGTAACCTATCATTGCATTCGATAGGCTCGACCGATTCTTTTCATTCACCCAGACAGATACCACGCTAAGTCTTATCATGGACGACGCTACACTGGCTCTGTTCCCCGACCACACGCTGAACACTCATGCAGGAGACTGGCGGCTGATTGCCATTGGTGACGGTCCTCTTGGATTTGACGAGTGCGGCATCGTGAGCGAGTTTTCCAGGCCACTGAATGAAAACAACATCAGTCTCTTCTATCTGAGCACTTTCAACTCGGATTACATTATGGTCAACGATCACGACTTTGACGAGGCTGTCGCTTGTTTGCACGCGACCGCCAATGTGCCAGTGCAAGAGACCGTGGCCGCAGCAGAGTCAGTCGCTTCTAATGGGGAGGATGAAAGCAGCCAGGCTGTCACTGAAGACGATCCAAATAAGGAGGTCGTCGCAGACGACTACGAGACTCACTCACAGCACTCGGAGTGGGATTCTGGATCTGAAGGCGACTCGTCGTCGGAAGTGGATCCTGAGGAGATGCTTCCTAGGCATGAGGACGACGTAGAAGTTGTGTTTGCAGACGATAGCAGCATACCTGTATAATTTTGTTTTTCTGTATATAAAATTGAATGACTCAACATGGTTTGGCGGTTGATCGCCTTTTCTTTTTGCAAACTCTCACCATTAAACGGCTTCGACCAGTGCCTAAACACGACAATGAAGGTTCTTGGACTGATCAGGTATAGCCTCCCTCATCAACAAAGGAGATATGGTTCAGCGTTACATACTGCTGATGTGCTTGTTTTTTTTTTGTTTTGCATGCGTTGGGATTCGGAATTTGACTGGATCTATTACCGGTTGAACGTATAGTGGAGGCAAGGACAGCTTCTACAACCTCATGCAGTGTGTTGCCAACGGACACTCCATCATTGCCCTCGGAAACTTGCACCCCAGTATACAGGATAAAAAAGGTACCTTGCTGTTGCATTCTCCTGGGCTCTAACAGGGTGACAACGTGGAGAGCTGGCCCCTCGGTTGATGTTTACTCACCGCACTTTATTATCTCGCGTCGCAAGATGAACTGGACTCGTATATGTATCAGACCGTAGGCCACGATGTGATTCATCTTTACAGAGATTGTCTTGAGTTGCCTTTATACCGACAAGAGATCAAAGGAAAGCCTATTGAGCAAGGATCGGATTACGTAAAGACGGAACAGGATGAGACTGAGGATCTTTATGAGCTTCTAGCCATGGCCAAAGGTGCCCACCCTGACCTCGAAGCTGTCAGTGTTGGTGCCATCCTGTCGAACTATCAACGGATACGAGTCGAAAGTGTCTGTGGGCGTTTGGGTCTGGTGACGCTGGCGTACCTGTGGCAGAGAGACCAGGAAGAATTGCTGCACGAGATGGCTCAGGCCGGAGTGAACGCGGTTTTGATCAAGATTGCAGCCATTGGACTCAAGAAGCAGCATCTTGGGAGGTCCATTGGAGATATGTTTTCGCATCTGTGCAAAATGAACCAGGAATACGACCTGCATATCTGCGGAGAGGGAGGCGAATATGAAACGATCACCCTAGATTGTCCTTTATTCAAGCGCAGGATTGTCGTGTAAGTTGATGAGAGGGTCAAAAGTACCTGTCAGTCGTAATTCATGTAACGGGACCATTGCAATAACTGATTTCGTATGAGGTTCCTATCACTTTAGAGACGAGTCAGAGGTTGTTATCCACTCGGATGACGCGTTTGCACAGGTTGCATATTTGCGTTTCAAAACGCTGCATCTTGAGGACAAAAGCGAGGACGAAACAGATCCAAGCTGGATCGCAGATATGAATCTGGAGCCTGTTTGGGAGGCCGACGCGGTTATGATGCCCATTGAGGATATTGTTCGTTCAAAACAATTGCTGTTACAAAGCAAGGCAGTGGAGTCTCAGGAGACACCGCAACAGCAGCAGCAGCGCGCTCCGGGCAGGCAAGATCTTGATGAACGACCGCTCCAAGTCTCAAAGTTCTCCACCCACCAGAGCGATATTCTTTGCGCAATTGGAGGAACGACTGCACACGAGTTGTTTTCTTTAGCGGGAAGCAAGAAGCATATGAGCATAGCCGAAGAGACCACTGTCTGCCTCAAGACTGTAGAAGGTAGGTTGGGAGCACTGTGCACAGCCAAGTTACTTGTACAGAGAACAACCATGACGCTAATCTATTTCTATGGTTTTCATTTGCAGCCAAACTTGAACGGATAGGACTTTCTTGGACGGAGGTGGTCTTCATGCAAGTGTTTGTCAGTGATATGGCAGATTTTGGTGTCGTGAATGGAGCATACAAGGCTTTTTTTGGCATCAACCCTCCTCCCCGGGCGTGTGTCGGAGCAAATTTGCCAAGGCCGTGTCGTATCCAAGTTAGCTGCACTGCCATCCGCAAGGGTGCCTCGATCCCCAAGCAAAGACAGACCTTGCATGTCCAGGGTATCTCCTATTGGGCACCCGCCAACATTGGCCCTTATTCTCAGGCAACAGAGGCAAGTGCCACAAACCCATGCAGGATTTTTTTTCGGTGTTGTTGCTCGTTCGCCAGCATACCTCACTAAACATCTCCATCTCTTTGTTCATGCCGCGGCATTCCAGCAAGCGTATCATGCGTTTATTGCTGGACAAATTGGCATGATCCCTTCAACCCTTGATCTTCCCGAACCTCCATCCTTGGCGAAAGAAACCGCCTGGTCCTTGAGAAACCTAACACAGATCGCAAACAACCGTCAGTGCGACCTCGCCAATCGCACAGCCCTGTGTGTAGTCTACGTGAGGAGTCCCAAGGATTTTGGACCTGTCATGGCTGCATGGGATTGTATCGCCACCAAGGTGCGTTGGGAACCACTTCTCTTTCTGTCTTTGCGTTTTGAGTGCTTGAGCTATCACAATGAGAGATCAACGTTAATCATCTTTGAATGTACACATTAGAAATCACCCGCACCGCTCTTGGCGGTATGTGTGCCTTCACTCCCCAAGGGTGGGCAAGTGGAATGGCAGGCCATGTTGCACCAGGGCAAGGTCTATGCTGACAGGGAGTCAGTAGGAAAGGAAGACGAAGACGGCTACGAGACGGATGACGACGACATGTACCAGTTAGAAAGGCGTGCTCTTCACCCTACGACTCTGCAACTGGACCACGAGCAGACCGGCGCACCTGGCGTGCCATGGAAGGCCAGGACACAATCATGGTATCTGTCTCCAATGTTGACGGTACTCTCCATAATTTACGTGCCCAAGGCAATGTCGCCCTCGTTGAGTGATTTGCTATCATTGCTTTCAGTCTCGAGTGAGGCACCTGCTGCAGACAAGATTCCTGACGCTATGCTCAAGGACATGATGGCCATGATGATCAAGGCAGTGGACCGCGTTCTCGAGGCTCACCGGACTCCCAGGGCTGGCCCAGGTGTGGAGGATGGGTGGGCGAGTGTTGTGAACATGACGCTGTACTACCACGACACACTCGTGGCACAGCCCGATGCAGTAGCGGTGGTGTTTGAGCAGATCTTGTGCCAGTTCACAGGCGCCTCTTCCAGGGGCGAGAGCAGCTCTAGTGGTGGCGACACCAACATTGCTCTGACTCTGGTGCCTGTGCAGGCAATCGCGGATGGCGGGTTGGTCGCGCTGACCGTGCACGCTGCTGGCAAGCAGCCGACCATCCCCGGCCTGCTTCAGGCGTAGAGCAACGACGGCAGAATTAAAAAAGTAGCGCTTGCATCTCCGAGAAGTACCGCGACGTATCGAAAATCTCGGAAAACACTGTTCGGCGGAGGCGTGTGTCTCTCCGCCAGCGTGAGATTACAGGCGCATTCGTTTTTTTATTCTCTCCATCCCACTTCCTCCCCACTCTCCCATCACCATGCTCCGCGCATTATCACACACCAGCAGGGCCGCACTCCGCCAGGCAGGAGGTAATCCGCATTTCCATCGCTCTTTGCATCTCACCTGGACTGCGTGGGCAATATCCCAGCGCCGAAGCCCAACCGACAGCGAACCCGAGCGTCGGAAAAGATCTAGTCATCATCCAATCCGTACATTGCTCCGTGTCTGGCAGCATCGATATCAACCCACCCTCTAGAGACCCTCTGGTCTCTATTGGTGCTCGGATGCGTGTTGCGATCATCGCCCGTGAAAGATCCACGTCCCTGATGACCTGCTCGGAAGAAAACGATCACCTCGGCTTCCGGCCTTTACACAGCTCGGCATTACACCCAATCCGCCAGTGTTTGTGCTTTTTGTGTTATTGTTTTCATTCGTGGACGCGGTCTGCTAGTCCAGCCAGCAGGATACGCCCTTGGACTTTTTTCTCAGAAGGATGCAGGAGCACTGTCTCTCAATCTCACCGACAGCCGACCTCATATTCACCCTGGGATTTGAACTCTCTTTCTTGCTGATGTAGCTCCTCGCCAGTTCCGCACCTCTGCGATCGTCAAGAATGAGGTCGAGGTCTTTGTCGACGGAAAGGCCGTCAAGGTTGAAGCTGGATCCGCTGTTATCCAGGCGTGCGAGAAGGCTGGTGTTCACATCCCCCGCTTCTGTTATCACGAACGTCTGTCGGTCGCTGGTAACTGCAGAATGTGCTTGGTCGAGGTCGAAAAGTCACCCAAGCCCGTCGCATCGTGCGCCTTCCCCGTCATGCCTGGAATGAAGATCATGACCGACTCAAAGCTGGTCAAGAAGGCCCGTGAGGGTGTCATGGAGTTCTTGCTCGCTAACCACCCCTTGGACTGCCCCATTTGCGACCAGGGAGGAGAGTGCGATCTTCAGGATCAGTCTGTTCGTTATGGTTCCGACCGCGGTCGTTTCACCGAGGTTGTGGGCAAGCGTGCTGTCGAAGACAAGGAGCTCGGACCATTGATCAAAACCACCATGACCCGTTGCATTCACTGCACCCGTTGCGTCCGTTTCGCCAACGAGGTCGCTGGATTCCAGGATCTTGGAACCTCGGGACGTGGTAACGATATGCAGATCGGAACGTACATTGAGAAGACCATGAACTCTGAGGTAAGAACCGCGGTCAACTTTTTTGATATTCCAAATGATACTTCAATTACAAGCAGTTTGTTCTAACGACGTGACCCATGGCCCTTTTGCTTTTATTCTTTCTTCAATCGAATCGACTATACACACTTCGACCTGCTACTCTGGACACTCAACTCGCTCTGGATGCATCGCCTCATCTGCAGCTGTCTGGAAACTTGGCTGATGTCTGCCCTGTTGGTGCCTTGCTCTCCAAACCCTATACCTTCAACGCCCGTCCTTGGGAGCTCAAGAACACAGAGTCGATCGATGTTCTTGACGCCCTCGGATCCAGCATTCGCGTGGACTCGCGCGGTGTCGAAGTCATGCGTATTCTCCCCCGCCTCAACGAAGAGATCAACGAGGAGTGGATTTCAGACAGAACTCGCTCCGCTTATGATGGACTCAAGACTCAGCGCTTGACCACCCCCATGATCCGCAAGGGCGATACATTCGTCAACGCCAACTGGGGTGATGCCCTCCAGAAGGTTGCCTCGGAGATGAAGGCCGCTGGCTCTGGAATCAAGGCCATTGCTGGTCAGTTGGCCGATGCCGAGACCTTGGTTTCGCTCAAGGATCTTGTCAACGCCCTCGGATCAGAGAACGTCACTGTCGATAACCGTCGCCAGGATACCCCCGCCCACGGCGCTGATTTCCGCTCCAACTACCTGTTGAACTCGACCATTGCCGGAATTGAGCAGGCGGATGCCCTTCTCCTCATCGGCACCAACCCTCGCCACGAGGCTGCCGTCATGAACGCCCGTATCCGCAAGTCCTTTGTCTACAACGGATTGAACGTTGGACTTGTCGGTGCCCCTGTGGATCTGACCTACGACTATGACCACATTGGCGCTGATACCTCTTCCCTTGAGGCCCTTGTGTCTGGCAAGCATGCATTCTCTGCCCAGCTCGCTGCCGCTAAGAACCCCATGATCATTATCGGAAGTGGCGTCACCGACCTGCCCGACAGCGAGTATGTCTTCTCTGCCGTCTCCAAGATTGTTGACCAGCACAAGGACAAGTTCTTCCAGGACAACTGGAACGGCTACAACGTTCTTCAGCGCGTAAGTGCCAGCTTGTCCATATTCGGTGTATACGGCTTCATATGAGCGTGAATAGTCTGACTTAATCCCACTCTTTTGTACTTCATATTATGATTATTTTTTTTCAGGCTGCCAGCAGAGCCGCCGCTTACGATATTGGATTCGTCCCCCAGGCCAAGGAGACTGGAAAGACCTCCTTTGTTTACTTGCTCGAGGCGGACGAGATCTCTGCCGCTGATATTCCCAAGGATGCCTTTGTCGTCTACCAGGGTCACCACGGAGACGTTGGAGCCCAGTATGCTGATGTGATCTTGCCAGGAGCGACTTACACGGAGAAGAGTGCCACATACGTCAACACAGAGGGCCGTACCCAGATGACACGCGCTGCCGTTCCACCACCTGGCGCAGCTCGCGAGGACTGGAAGATTATCCGTGCACTGTCTGAGGTTGCAGGAGCCACATTGCCATACGACGATGTCCACCAGGTGCGCGATCGTCTTCGTGACATTGCCCCCCACTTTGCCCATTATAACGTTGTGGAACCCAGCACTGTTGCTGTGGCCTCGTTGGGTCTTTCAACACTGAACAAGGCTGGCGCCAAGTCTGCAAAGACGCTGCTGACACCTGTTATCTCGGACTACTACATGACGGACTCGATCACCCGTGCGTCCTCAACAATGGCCAAGTGCTCGGTTGCCTTTTCCAAGGGCACTCACCAACCAGAGGAATCGGAGTTCAAGCTGGAGGCAGCCCAGGCTTAAGCCAGGCAAAGGAGAGAGCGCGACATAATTATAATGAACACAAACACCACATTTGAGGGGGAGGTTGGAGTGGGAGATAGACACAATTGTGTAGAGAACAAACATGAAAAAACAGTAGAAACACCTTCATATCCACCCTATCTCCTGCTGTGGTATATGGTTTGCAGTTTGTCCTCGACCTTGGGGTCCTGGCCATGGGTAGTGGGGCCTCCACTTGCGCCTGACATGGCGTGTCACTGTGCTCGTCTGCACCGTGTCCGCTGATGTATTGTTCCCTGCAGCGGTTGTTGGGGACTATGACGATGATGAAAGGGGAGCGCACCTCGACCCTTTTTTTTCTCCCTCACTCTCGTACATTCGCTTCATCCAGCTCTTTTCTTCACCTTCGAACACCATCCTCTTCTCCTTACCCCCTATTCTCTAGGCCTTGCATTCCCTTCCTTTCGCACACCCGAAAGTCAACTCCATCGCACTTCATAATGGGTAAGCTGCACTGCTGCACGGCCCATGAAGTGCATTACTGCTACGCGAAAAACTCGAGCTGACACTTTTTTGCCTCCCTCGCCCACCCTTCGAACCTAACGTCTAGGGTCACAGCCTAGCAAACAGGACACTGCGGTAGAGGCCTGTCTATCCGACTTTCCCGGCCAAGAGCGCGAACACCTTCTCAGTCTCTTTGAGACCCTTTGCAAAAGACCAGGAAACGAACGATCGCCGTCGCACGATGAACATTCGATCGACCCACAACAGTTCAACGCCTACTTTGGACCTCTGCTTCCACCTACCCTGCTCACCTGCTTCAGAGTCACCATGCAGATGCACTCAACGATCCACCAGCCGAACGAGGATATCACCTCCGCGTCTGCAGCAGCAGCAGCAGGCGGGGCCGGCGTTAGTAGTGAAAACATCAGCAACAGCAACCATAGCTCAAGTAGCAACGCGAACAAGAACAAAAGGCGAAGTGTCGTGACAAGGTCTACCTCTGTGGACGCTTCCTCGCGGATCTCCAAGTATGGCTGGGTCATGACCATCCACCGGTTGTCAAAGACGAGCATTGAGGAACAGGCAGGACTTAGTTTCATGCTTCAGACCCACGACGCCTCCCTGGAGAGTTTTGTTGGCAACATCACGAGAGCGGCGATGGTCTTTTGGTTGGCGGGTGAGGTCGCTTCATGGAAGGAGATTCCAGAGAAGGATGTGGAGGCCACGGCCGAGTTTTTGCTGACGAGACATTTGGAAGCTGACAATGAATATGATGACTTTGAGGATGATAAGGACGAAGACGAGGACGAGGACAATGACGCGAAAGCGCAAGAAAAAAAAAGCAGAGAGACAAGGACTGGGCCAAAGAGCAAAGCTGCACGGGACTGGTTAGAGGCGGCACAAAAGCGCGATACGCAGGGGAACCCGAGCAGCAAGGAACTGAGCCGATCTGCATTCCTGAACTGGTACCAGCGCACAGTCGAATACCAGATCATGTTTACAATCCTGATCAGGAACCTCTTTCTTGGTTCGTCGACTTTACCAAGCATGGCGACAACAGCAGCAACAGCAGCAGGAGCAGATTTGAGCAGCAGCGATACTCCCTCGAAAAGGATCAAACTGCCCATGGAACTGGAGAACAAACTTTGTCAGAGGAATTTCATTGCGCCCAGGATTAAGGGAGGTCTTGATGTAGCACCTCGTTTTTCACGCCTATTGAGCGTTGCGGATTTCTTTCAGCTTCGGTATGCACTGCCGACACCTGTGATCGGAAACACGTCCTCGCCAAAACTACCATCATCATCGTCGACACATGGCTTCAAGCAAGGAGCTGGTGCTGGTGCTGGATCAAGCTCAGGTGATGGGTTGAATTTGAATGACTCTGTTCGACCGACGCCACCATTACGGCTCTTGTTCTCGTCCAGGACTTCGGGCGCGTCATTTTCGACCTTGTTGCAAAAGATTGCGTATCAGGGCCCAACGCTGGTCGTGATGAAGGATGAGGATGGATACATCTTTGGAGCGTACGCGGATCAGGACTGGGAACAAGGGCCCAAGTTTTATGGAACGGACAGAAGTTTCTTGTTTACGATTCGACCCCAATTCAGGATCTATCGGCCTAGCAAATTGAACTCCAATTACCAGTATTTGGACTCTGGCACCAAGACCCTTCCCAATGGTAATGGGCGTGGCTTTCCAACCTACAAATAGCAAGAGCGTGGTATACACCAAGGCATCTAATTGTAGAGTGACTTATCTCTCTTTTCTATTTCTCTTGGTGGATATATTTTAGGTATGGGCTTTGGCGGACAACTTCGATATTTTGGACTTTGGTTGGCGAGTGATTTCCAGACGGGACAATCGGCAGCAGAGCCGCTCTGCTCCACCTTTCAATCCCCACGACTTTCGAAACAGCAAAACTTTAGGCTGGATGAAATGGAAGGTAAAAGAGGAACACTATATTTCCTACGTTTCAATTGTGTGTTAGCGTTTTGCATCCATATTAATGCCATGGTCGATACCTCTTTACAAAAAAAACAACCCCAACCCCCCACAGTTTGGCAAGTTCATCCTTCTGTCATAGATCGCAACGAGGAACCCAAACACTCCGCCATGGAAGCACACCCAGACGCTGTTGCACTGCTAGAAATGGCGAATCGCAAAATGTATTCCAAGGACGTGCGAGCTCCAGAGAATGTCTACGAGAGCGACTAGATGTGCTACTGGGAGTCTTTTGTCGAAGAATAAAGGTATCTTTCTGTAATTACAGCGTATTTATTTATTTATTCGCAGGCCAGCTTGGCATCAAAGCTGGTGAGAGCAAACGCAAATGCCTGGAAGGGCGTCATTGGGTATTGGCAATCCATAGTGAAATTGTCCTGCGAAGTCCTTCCAAACTGCATGATAATATAGTCCACTTTGGTCGCGAAGAAAGAATAGTATATGGATATATGAATGAAATGTTAGTTGTGGAAGCGAGAACAATTAGTTGCTTGCACAATGCACAAAACCCCCCTACGCCATCACCTCTTCATGCCTATAGTGCTTACAGTCGTTGTCATGGACAATCTGAAAGTTCTTGACGGACGCCAACGACACACGACCTCCAAAGTTCAGGACAAACGAATTTGTATCTAGTAGACACCCCGCCACAAAAAAAAAATTAGCACTCGTAAATGATCCGCGGTCCAGCGCACTGCAAAGGGCATGTTATCCGGTAGAAAATTACCATCATTCCACTGTGGACTCTTGTTGCGCAACACCAAGAGATCGGTGGTATCGCCTGCTGTCATTCGACCGATCAACGTATCCTTGGTTTGTGTAGGCCTGCGTTCCACCATATGCCCCTCGCTTGTCATGGTGTTCATCAAGATTGTCATCTTTCGTGGGCCCTTCAGACCCAACACATTTGGGTTCTACTTGAGCGAAGGGGGAAAAAAACAATAGTCTTGGAATCAGTCGTTGGACAAAAAACAAACACCCATACAATGTGTCAATTGCGGTTCGATATAGCACCAGGGCGAGTCGCTTTACATAGATAACCGCACCCAGCTCCTGTCGGACAGGCAAACTCTTGTTCTTGTTATCCTTGATTTTCTTCATCTCGGCCTCGGCAGCCGACATCTGGGCCGTCGTCGCTGCTTGGGCGGGCCCAACATTTTCCCCTCCCGAGAACGGGTTCCGTCCATTGGAATACACATTAAATGCGGTGCCCAAAAAGTTGGACCGCAACTTTCCGAGGACACCATACTTGGTGTCGCTGGCCCGTTGATCATAATCGCAGAGGTTGTCCATATCACTGGTGATGGCATAATACGATCCACGCGAACGCTTTCGTTTCGTGGCCCGGAGCAAGAACACTCTTCCTTGAGACGTGGGCTCCTCCAGATACAACTCGTAGGTCGGGTACATGCGCTTGTCCATCCCCTCGTTCTTGCGCACGATTCCGCACATGAATTTTTTCCCCTGCGGTACTGGCCTAATCACACCACCACCCATCAACGCAAGTTAGACGGTATTCAGCATCGAAGAGAGCGGGCAAAAAAAGAGAAAGAGAAAAAAAAAAAAAAAAAGAGAAAGGTGCTGCTGTCTATATCTTACGACATGACTGTATCGTGAAGCAATTTTGGCGAGATCAGGTCCAATTGCGTCCCAAAGCTGAAAGCCGGGGTATCATGGGTGTTGGGCTGGTTAATGATATAGGGCTCTGGGAGCGGGCTAGGAGCGGGCTGGACCAGGGCTGAGTAAGTGTCATCCAAGCCCGGGTGGGACGGGCTACCGAGCTCGTGGGAGTGATTATTCACACTGGCTGCGTTGAGGTCCGCAAAGTCGTCCTCGTCCTCGTCCTCGTCCTCGTCGTAGGCTGCGGTTGCGTATGGATAGGCTGCAGAGACCGAGGATGCGGGAGCATTAGACGTCAGGGCTGATTCGGCGGATGGGCCAGAGAGTGGGATGAAGTGTGCCATGATGTGGGGAAGTGCTTGTTAGAGGTGTTGGAATGGGAATTGTGATGGTCAAGAAATAAAACAAAAGATGCAAAAAGTGGAGTGAGCTAATGGGACGAGCGCAAGGAGACAGGAACAAGCGAGAGAAAAGGGGGTGTGGCAGGGGCTGGTGCGGATGGTCTGCAGTAGAACCGACCTACCTGTTGGAGCATGTCCTTGCACAACACCTGAGGGCATCCAGCACTAGCATAAAAAAAAGTCATACTGCTGCTGGGGTCACAAACGTGTCGGTGAACGGCAGAAGGTTGCTGATCACCATACAAGTATGCAAGTGGTAAGAGTCGGCATGTCGATCCCCATTCGTCGATCGACGCGTTGGCTGAGACAGAGGCTCGACCACAACGCGTGTGTTACCACGACCTGAGGGACACAGACGAGTGTCGTCGTAACTGGTGGCATTGACGGGTAACTTTTGGCCCATCTAGAACGCGACGCGAGACGCGCAATGGTGCTCCATCTTACAACTCTTGATGGATCAGGGCTACAACGCCGTAGGTACCCGCATGGAAGTGTGTCAAAGATTGGTGACTGACACCACTCCCTGGAAAGCATATGAGAGTGCGAGTTGAAATAAGCGGCGGACCCGTACTCTCCACATGGCCTACCTCCCGCCTAGGGCTATTTATTTTGTTCATGACAGTCAAAGAGGGAATGGCTTCTAGTTTCTCTCCCTCTTGTAGTATTGAGGGGTTATTTTTCGCTCTCTTAACGGGCAGTGACACCACCGTTCACAAAGAGAGTCTGGGCCGTGATCCATTGAGCCTCAGGAGAAGCAAGAAACTCCACCACGGGTACCACGTCCTTGACTTCGCCAAGACGACCCGCCACGCTCAGCGACGCAAAAAATGCTGCCGACTCCTTGGTCTCCTGTCCATAAAAGAACGGCGTATCAATCGGTCCTGGCGCGATCGTGTTCACCGTAATGCCGCGTGCACCCACCTCTTTGGCCATCGCTCTCGTAAAGTCCTCCAAAGGCGCCTTGGATCCCGCATACGCCGAGTACTCCCCCGTCGTAATCGCCAACAACGTCGTTCCAATGTTGATCACTCGGCCATTGTCCGCCATATGCTTGGCGCATTCCTTCATGACAAAGAAGGGTACCTTGGCATTGATGTTGAACACCTGATCGTACTCGGCCTCCGAGATCTGTGTCATGGGTTTCTTGAGAACCATGCCCGCATTGTTGACCACAATATCAATGTGTCCAAACGTGCTCAAGATCTGTTTAAAGATCTGTTCGATACCGGCCACAGACGTGAGCTCACCCTGGATAATGAGGGCCTTGCGTCCGAGCGCCTGAATCTCTTGAGCAGTCTTCTCGGCCTCGGCTCCATCTTTGCGATGGTGGATCACGACATCGCAACCATGGCGCGCCAGCGCAAGTGCAAACTGCTTGCCCATGTTCTTGGCGGATCCAGTGATGAACGCGACCTTGCCGACCATATTCTGTGGTGGCGCGCACGCGGCATTCTTGGCGTTGGAGGACATGGCTTGACTCATTTTTGTTTTTTTTTTGGTTGGTTTACTAGCCTGTGTGCTTGCTTGGTTGTTTTGAGTGTTCAAGGGTGGGTGGTTGAGAAGTTGGAGATGAGGAGGCAGCAATTAAATAGGGAAAAGGGAGGGATTTCATGCATGAAAAAAAATTGGAGTGAGACCGGATAGCAAACCGCGTAAAGCAGTTGTTCGTGTCTCACCGCGTTCATGTAAGGAAAGACGGCCCGACACTTACTGAACGCTCCTCAGCAGCTTCTTGGAGCGTTGACAAAGTCCGTATCTTTTTTTTTTTCGTGCTTTGGGGTGGTGAGGTTTTTTTTATTTGTTTATTCTCATTTCAAACTGGGGGCAATCATTACAGAATCTGCGACTATCAGTCTCTCCCATCCCTGTTCTCGTCATTCTCGTCATCCTCGTTATCCTCGTCCACTTAACGTCGTCGCACCATTGTTAACAGTTAACGACCTCGCCTTTTACTGGTGTTATTGGATCCTGGCATTGTCGACAATCAAACGCTTCACTCCTGTCATCCAGCTCGACACCTCGTCCGTGCGCGTCGAGTGCAACTCCAGGTGGATCTGGTACGCAGAGTTGTAGTTCTTGGCCTGCAGCGCCTGCGACAACAGCAACATCTGCTCCACCACGGGTGCAGAAACCTCTTCGTTATTTAGCATGTCAAATAAAACGTTCAACTTCTTTTCTGCGTCATCCAGGGGTCTCTTGGCCGCAGGCTAGAATCATAGAATCACGACATATTATCAGAATTGTCAATTAGATAAGCATTCCATTTTCATATTTTCAGAGCTACAACAAATGAGTGGAATGATGCACTTTTCGCTTACCGTGGCATGTTGCCGTGCCAGCGCGAGCTCACTAGCGAGCACCGTGAAAATCAGCTTTTGACTGGCAGGGATATGAGCCCTATCACCAAGAGCTATTTTCCCAGAGAAGAGTGGTCAGTGAGTGTCCAGAATCCTACGTCAAACAGCATTTCATGGACAGGCAAACAAATTGGTAGCTAGTGGACGTACGATGTCTTGACTTGACAGGCTCAGGAGGCGTAGGGGGTGCTGCTGGTGTCAAGGGGCGTTGCTGGAGCACCTGGGGCATACCACTGGCCATGCCTCCCATTGGTCCTGCGTTCTGCTGCGGTGGGGCATATGGGTTGGCGTTGGGTGAGGCCTGGTTGTAGTTCTGCTGCGGCTGATATTGTTGTTGTTGCTGCTGCTGTTGTTGTTGTTGCTGCTGAGGAGGCTGGCCATAGGCATTGGTGGGTTGGGGAGGTCCTCCTGCACCCAAGAGGTTGCCCTGGCTTCCTCCAAAGTTCTGGTACGGCGAAGGCTGTGCCCGTTGGTTAGTATAACGAGGCGACATGGCTCCTGCCTGATTGGCAGCTGGGGGCGGGGGCAGATGCGAAGCCGCAGGCACAGGAGAATATGGCGATGCAGTTGCAGGGGGGCGGGCACCCATCATGGGGGGAGGAGGAAGCGCCGACTGCTGAGGAGGCTGGCCGTAGCCTGTCTGTGGTGGAGGAGTGTTGCCCATGGGGCTATTGCCGGGGGCAGGGCTGCCGGGGAAAGGTGAGCTGAATTGGGTCTTGTTCAGAGCAGCTGCAGCTGCAGCAGCACGCTTGGTTGCATTGGCAAGAGGCACTGGTGGGGGGTCGTTCCAATTGCCAGTGTCCTTTCTCTGCGATGGTGGCAGGTCAGCTGAGCGCGTCCTCTCCACGGGACTTGCCTGCTGGTGGTTGTAAATGCCTTGGTAAGGTGGCTGCAGACCGGCATCATGCTGACCAGGGTAGCCTGGCTGGTTGAACGTGGGCGGTGCCGCAGGTGGTTGGGTGAATCCTCCGCCATAGGTCGGTGCAGGGGGTGCATAGGGGTTGTTTGCCACTGGGGGCTGAGTGGGACGATGGTCATTCTGCTGAGCATAGGCGCCAAACTGTGTAGGAGGAGGAGGAAGTACCGACGGCTGTTGGTGCTGTTGGTGTCCGGGGGCATTGTACCCAGTGTTTCCGTAAGGAGTGGCAGCGGGAACTCCATATGTGTTTTGAGCTGCGCCATAGGGGGTTTGCTGATGCTGAGGCTGCTGAGGCTGGTACTGGTTGGGCTGGTAGAGATTCTGCTGCGGCTGGGGCTGGTACGGGTTCTGTTGGTACTGCTGCTGACCGCCGGGGTACTGTTGCTGCTGACTAACCTGGTATTGCTGTTGTTCCTGTTGCTGTTGCTGCTGCTGTTGATATTCACCTTCTGCCAACACGTACAATGGCTCGAATGGGAACTCGGGAGCTTGGACCTTGCTCACATCAGCGCCGGAATGGTACAACCTGTCGCGCATCACGGCCAGCGTATCCTTGCTGTGATAATCGACGGGCGTCAGGTTCAGATACTCGATCGCAGTCGACAAACGTCCCTGAGAAGCCATGATCTCGGCATACTCTGTGTACTTGTCGTACAAGGCCGCAAGCTTCTGATGACCGTCTTGCTCCTCAGGATTCTCCTCGTTCGGATTACCAGCAATGGCCACATCGACATAATCGATGGCCTTGCGGAAAACTGTAACCTTCTCAATGAAGGCTTGCAGAGAGCGAGCATTGCGCTCATAGTCCGAGCCGGAGGGCTCGTAGGCGTTGCGGGCATTCTCCTCCTCCTGTTCCTTGATCCAGATGGCGACAACACGCTCCAGGTTTCCAGCAGCCAAATAGCAAAGAACAGTGTTACCACGAATATCGTCTGCGGGTTCTCCAGCATGTGCCTTTGTCACGTAGAGCTGCTCCAGCCTGTTTCCAAGGGATTCACACAACTTGCCAAACTCGTCAGGACGAGCAAATGTGCAGAGAATGACAACGATCTCCTGCCAGTTTGCCAGATCGGCATTGCGCACAACATCCTCAAGGTCGCCCGTCACAACACTCTGCAAGAGGCGAATGTAAGGGGTGGAGGAAGCACGGCGCTCAAAGTAAGCCTTCTGTGTGCGCTCCAGCAATTCGGGTCCGCCACAGATGGCAAGAACGAGAGCATCGGAGAGGCGCCCATCGTGCAAGCACACGTTAACGGCGGAATCAAAATCTCCCGCGACAATACATCTTGTGATCTTTTTGTCGATATCAGTGTCCGATGCAGGGTAGATGTGGAAGGGGCTCAATGGCTTGGGCTTGGACTCTGTGGGGATTGGGACTGCGGGGTAGTTACTGAAGGTCTCGTCGATTGCCTGGTGACCTGTACCGCCTCCTGAGAACAAGGCGTTCATTTCTGTGGTTGATGCGCTCTGATTCGGGAAACCCTGGTGGAGTGTTCCATCGGGTTTGGGCGAGGTGATGGAGGGGTTGCTGCCAATGCTCATCTGGCGGGTTAGTGCTGCGACCTGGTCAACCATGTCTTGTTTGTCAAAGCCGAGATGGTGCACCAGCTGCTCGCGAGGGTTGGCCTCAAAGAGTGCTCGCAGCACAGTCCAGTACTCTGACGTGGGGAGGCCAGCCTGACTACGTCCTTCACAAAACTTGTCCAGGGTCTTTGTCTCCAAGGCCAGCTCGAGATCAGTGGCGCGCTGCACGAGGTCGGGTTCCGTCACAATAGTGGCTACAGTGACCGATGGGATGCTAGTTGGCATGCCTACGGGAGCCGCTGCTCCAGGGGGCAGATTCAGTGGTGGGGCAGGTCTGTTCCTGAAGATGGCAAGCTTTCCTCCAAATCCGAATGTCGCTCCTACAGGGCGACGGAGCCACTTTGGAGGCTGTTTCAGAGAGATGGTCTGTGCAGTAGGCTGGGTCTGGAATTGCTGAGGGGCAAATGGATCGTGGGGCTCTTGCTGGGCATGGCTAGGCGCTGCCGATTCACTTTCGTGAGTGGACTGGATCGAGTGAACATTGATCTTTCCGTCAAACGACGCGGATGCAAGCAAGTCGGGATTGCGAGGGCACCAGTCGATGTCGAAGGTCCAGCTTGAGCTGGGAGGGAGCTCACCAATGATCTCTCCTGATTTGGGGTTCCAGCAGAGAGACCGGCAGTCCTTGCCTGCAGATAGAAGCAGTTCAGAATCCTGCTGGCACCAGGACAGCGACAGAATTCCTTTGGTGTGTCCGGTCAAGGTCTATACACATTTTCATGGTTCGAGGAGAGGAAGGTTTAGCACGTCATCTCTCGACAGATCGGATCGAGCGTGCTATGAAAAAAAATATGTTTTTGAATTGACGAACCTTCTCAGGGGCATGGGCATAGCGAAGATCCCAAACCAAAATGACTGGGTTGTTGTCGTCCTCGGTTGCTGTGATGATTTGGGTGGCCTAGAGGGTTTGTGATGTGCAATCCATTAGCCAGACTCCTTACTGCCAAATATTGAATTGATGTTTGATGAAAGAAAACCAGTATGACTTACCACATCAGGGTTCCAGGCAATGGCCGTGATGCCACGTCGGCTGGCTCCTTGTCCCAGGTTGCCCATGCTTCCCATGCCTCCTACGCTTGCTCCTGGATAGGAGAGGGTGAGCACCTCACGCTTGGACTTGAGATCCCAAACGACGGTGTATCCTGTTGTTGAGCTGGTGGCCAAGATGTGTTGGACGTGGTTGTTCCAGGCGACACAGGTGATGTCCTCCAGCTTTGCAGATCTCGAGCCTGGCGTATAAGGCTTTGTCAAGTTGCCGAGATCCCAGATAAAGATCTATTCAGCAGCAGTAATGGGTGTGAAAGAGTGCATGAGAAAGCAGTTTGAAGGGGGACATATGGCATAAGTGCTTGTGATGCGCTGGTTTGTTACCTCGCCGTTACTGGATGCAGATGAGAGTAGGTTCTGCTGGAAGGGGTTGAAGTGCAATCCGCGGACAGGGCCAGAATGGTTTGTCTGTCTCGAGAAGAGGACATCATCGCTAGGATTTACAAGGCGGTTGTCGGCAAGGACGGTACAAGGCAAACAATGGTTCGAGAGTGTTAGGACTATATAGAACGAGATCGAGATCTCGTGTCCTTTTCAGAGGAGGTGTAGAAGGATGTTTCTCACCTTCCGTTGAGGATCGCGTTCGCATCCCAGAGATTCAGCTCTCCATTCTCCATTCCTCCGGCAATCACACCATATGGTCTGTCGACTGTTGGACTTGCCCAAGCCAAGCGGTTGAATCTACAAGTACAGCAGAGCAGAGCAAGTTCAGTGACCATTTGATATGCATGTGTCGAGTGTTCATATCTAAGCAAGGCCATCTGTGCTCCTCTTACCTCGCACTGCTAGAGACCACTCCGGCGGGCTGACTCAGCTCCACTGCATCTGGCGACTTGTCTGTCAGGTTGAGATCAAAGATCTCCAGCTGGGAGGTGTTGGAGAAGTTGGCATCGAATGCACCGGCGACGGTTCCTGTGGCGAGCAGTGGTGCATGCTGACCAGGGCTCCAGGCGAAGGTCGAGGTCCTTGAGATGGTTTTTTGCCTCATGGCTGGACTCTATTTGAGATGGTGGTGGATGGAGAAGTCCTTGACCCTGACGATGGAGAGAGCGTCTATGCGAGAGAAGGAAAAGGAGTCGAGGAGAGTGTCATCAGCATAAGCACATATGCCCCGAAGCGCTTTTTCCATGGACAGGAAAGGGGGGAGGAGTGTGAAGAGAGTGTGGAAGAGTGTGTTTGCCCCCCTTTCATCATCAGACTCGTGCCTTCCCGCTGTGATCTCTAGAGCACAGATGAGCGACTTGTTGCTGCTGCTGGACAGGTGTATGTGATGATGCCTCGTCGAGTTGCTCGTTGCCAGCGATGGGGCTCATGTCGTGCGCGGGTGGGTTGAGGACAACAGTAGAGGTGTCCTCGACTTACTCTTTCAGCAGTGACACGCGACACAGGGATGGGAAATCAATCGCGATGAGGGGATGGCAGGATGGGCGGTGCGGGAGGAAACAAAAACGATGATGGACAAGGCGCTTGCACGAAGGATGACGAAAAGAAGGACGAGAGAGAAGAAGAAGAAGAAGGAAACCCTGGGCAGGGGAGATGGAAAAAGAGATGTGACGGATGACGATGAAGCAGAGACGAGGGTCAGCGTATATGCCACTGGCAGGGAAACAGTGTGCCACGTCACAGATGCCTGACTTAGCGTGAACACGTTGACCAGCAGCAACGCATCAAACCTTACTGCCAGAACACCGCATGGCAACACACGCGCCTCATACGCGAAAGGAAAACAGGTCTCTAGCACCCTCTAGCGCCTCCGCTCAAGACAGGTCGCCGTCATATGAACCCGCATCTGATATGTCCAATGCCGCCACAGTAAGAAGGCAAGAGCAGCATCAGAGGTATTCCTAGACGGCGAGCACAAGCACGGCCTCAGTCAGCTCCACCGCCTTGCCGTAGTCCTTAGTCCTGCCCGACACCTAATCCATCACTGTACGTGGACCGATCTCGCGCGTTGCGTTCAGCTTGAAGGGGTTCATCCTGAGTGCCTTCGGCTAGTCTGGCAAAGATTCCACGTATACCTCCTCCTGTCCATATGCCGAGCCACCTCACAAACTTGCGATTGCACTTCATAATCCAGTTGACCCAAAGTTCACTAACCTGGCCAGGAAGGGTTCAAGCTTGCATATACTCTGCTTTAGGCAATAGCCACATCTAAATGCAATTATGGCCGACATCGCGCCACGCCCTTCAAATCAAGCGAAAAGAAGGCCTATCGACAACGGGTCATTCATCATAAAGGTCTTTTTAATGCATGAAAAAAACACCTCTCTTGGCCCACAGGCGATTTCTTCCTCCGAACCCTGAAAACAAGGGATGACCCTTCCAACTCTCTCCCCTTTCCTTTTTACCGCTTTGTCTCTTTGACATGGTCTAGAAACTGGAGCCAACACATGCAAGTGTGGAGAATAAGAAGAAAAAAAAAGACGCCGTGGGCAATAGCGATTCTCTAACGCAAGGGCATATATCCGATGTATCCACTCCCATCTCGTAAGACACACTGACCAAGTCAAAAGGGGATAGAACGTTTTTCACCTCTAACTTGGTTCTCTGTGCAGTCGTCTGTCTGTCTAAACGTCCATGTGGACGAGAGAGGAGGACATGAGATAACTCGATTGAGATCAGCCCCTGCATTATTTTTTCCTTTCATGTCAGATGGCACTCGATCCGCCTGCATATAAAAGAAGAGCCAGGGACCAGGTCTTCCAATGATGCCTTTGCCTCTCTTCCTTTACCTACCTTTATTAAAGTCAAACTCTTCCTCTCTCTCGTCGCTCCGCCCCAGCATCCAACAGACTAACACATCATGGGCGGCGCAACACCCATCCCCTCAGCGATCGGCATCAACGAAATTGTTGGCCTTGGCCTCATCGGAGCCTCGATCGTACTCTCTCTACACTCTCTTATCAGGATGCTCTTTATGCGCCGGACAGCGTCAAAATTCCACCTTTTCCCCATTATGAATGCCACGCAGCTTGCGAACCAGTGGTGTGTCTTCTTCCTGGTCACAGCAGCCATCAACACGGTCTCCTTCCGCACAGCTCTATGGCTCAACGTCCTCAACAACTTTTGCTATTTTATCACAAAACCTGCCGTGATGTATCTGGCTTACCTCCGCTGTTCCGCCGTCTGTCCAGCATTCACCAAAGCCAACTGGTTCCACTACTTTCTAATCGCCTTCCGAGCCGTAGAGCTCTTTGGAATCGTTGTCATCAATGTGATACAAAACTACATGTGCGATGGATCTACCAATCCGGGCACGCGATGTGAGCGTCTGGCGATCGCATGGACGCTTCAAGATGCGTTCGCACCCATGTTCCGGCTATACTACATCGTGTGCGAGGCTCTATTCTACGTGGTCCTGTTCCGAACTCTTCATGGCATGGCCGCTGGCCAAGAGAACACGGGCTTGCTCCGCTATCGACGGATGCAAACAACAATGCTCACAGTCGACCTGCTGCTTCTGGTCTTCATGTCGATCTACCGCGTCATGACAAACTTCTACCACCTCCCGACATACGTCTACCTAGAGCTCTTCTCCTCAACCTTGACCATCTTTAACCTGACAGAGTTTGGGTTGAACATTCGCGTCCTGTTTTACATTGTCGCAGACGCAAACGAGGCCTCGGACACTCACAGTCCCAGCAAGCTGGAAATGGGTACTCTCATCGCTTACAACCCTAAGCATCCCAACGGCAGTGCACCTCTTCTCGGTCGCAGCAACCTGGGTCCCAACGGCAGTGGCAAGTTCCAGCGTCAGAGGAACAACTCGGCGCCCTTGACAAACTATGCTGTAGATGCCGGCTACAACAGCGATTGCGATCACACCACCGTCGTAGGCGCTTCTTCTCGCCATCAATCAACCGCTCTGCAGGCCGTTGATGATTACCCCGACTTTATTCCATACAGCCCACCAGGCTCACCCCCGCCACAAAGCAACAAGAATAGCATCCACTGGTCGCCCTCATCTTTTTCAGCACCTGCCTTGTCTTCATCGTCCGCGCTTCGCCATGACAATCACATCATTAGCCCCCTGACCTCCGAGATCCAGGCCTACGATGGAATCTGTGGAGAGATTTTGGAGGGTGCTCAGATTTCGCGTCCAAGCCGTGCGCTCGTGTCTTCAATGCAACCCTGCTCGTACCGTTGCGATTGATGATCGTAATACTGAACAACAGGGGACAGCCTTCTTGCTCCCTTGGTTCCATGTCTATAGTCTTTTTCTCACTTCTGTGTGTGTGTTTTTTACCCTTTGCATATACCTCTACACTCCACTCCCCTCCTTTTTCACCACTTGTAAAACTAGTATCTCGGCGACCTCTAATATCTATACCCTCTTCTATCGTCGCTCAATGACGATCTTGTATATCTTGTACATCAATAAAAAAATAAACCTTCCACCCCCGAAAACCAATACACTCTCATACAATACTTTGCCTTGCTGTCAACGGTCTGCTCTCAAACCACACACATCATTTTTTTTTCACCTGTCGCTTCTGCGTACATCCAGGAGCGTCGCTGCATGATGAGAACGTCGTGAAAAAGGGATGGACCCTTACCTCTCCCTCTCTCCTTTCCCATTGTTCCTTCCACCTAGCTCGCTCATGCATTGTCACTTTATTAGAACTCGGGACACGCGATGGTGCATCGAAATAAGGGTTCGCAATGCATAAAGGGATGTGTTGACCATCAGGAAGGGAGTAAAAGAGGGAGGGCTAGAAAACGACGGCAAGGGTCTGGATGGCAAACGCAGGGTAGATGACTTGGACGTGCATAACAGAAAACATGAAAACGAAAGAGCGGGACGTTTGTATGTAGAGAGGAGGTCGATATCCGATCGAGGCTTTCATTGCCACTACAAAACAGGGAAAAGAGACGGAGGGCCCATGAGCATGGTGACCGAAGGTATTGTGGTAACAGGGTCCAGTTGTACCACTCCTCCACCCTTTGTACAGGAGGTGCATCGCCGACTGGAGAAGGGTGCAATGTACATTATCGCGCGTTTCATGAATCATATTACATGTCCACCTTCACCTGTTCGTGCTTTCATTAATCTGCGGGAAAGTGCTGCAGACATACAAGGGTCCTGAAGCATGCATGAACCAGACCGCAAGTGTCGTCCTAAGAATAGTCATTCTTCTGTAGCAATCAATACCATAACGTTCACCAGCTTTGACCCCCGCGTAGCTCAGTGTTAGGTCTACCACCTAAACGTGTACTCAACAAATGCTTCTCTATATGGTTTTATTTCTAGAGACAACTGCACTTTTATCATTTACAACTTCGCAAAGACGGCCTTGGTCTTCTGCATGCTGGCCGCCGCTGCCGCAGGGAGATCCTAATTTGATCAATTATCCAACATAGGTGAGTCGCTGTTATAACGAAGATACTATGAGCTTCAATGACAATGGATCCTAATTGCTTCGGATTGAACTTACAGGCGTGGTCAACATAACCATGTTCCAAGCTGCCATGTAATCCAGTCCCTCCTGAACAGTATGGTCGCGGGAGTAATTCAACATGTGTCTAAGCGGGGAAAAAAAAGAAGAAGCGCAAAGGCGAGTTAGCAAAGAGGTCCACGTTCAACAAAATTCGCTATCAAGAGAAAGGAAGCTGGGAAGACGACCTACTTGGTTCCAATGGCAGCAACAGGCGACTTCTCGGCGATGGTGGTGGCAGTAGCAATGGCCTCTGAGAGGACCTTGGCTGGATCGGACAGCAACTTTGAAATGAATCCATACTCGAGTGCCTCGTTAGCGTCGAAGCTATGTTTGCCAAAAGTGGTTTCGCGTTAGATAAGTAAGTCTGTGTTTTGAGTTTCCCCTTTGATGCCAGATTAACTTACTTGCGACCCGTCAGACACAGCTCGCGAACCCAGCTGATGTTACCGACGACCTTTGGCAGGCGCTGCAAAGTTCCAACATCAGCAGCCAAACCAATGTCGACCTCCTACAGATCGCAGCCGACGCAAATTGAATGCAATAACGCGTTAACTAATCGCTTCATGGCACATATATAGACCGGCAGGACTTGTAGGCTATGTATACCTTGACAGAAAAGTAGGCATCTTTGGACGCGTAGCGGATGTCACAGGCGGTTGTAATGTCGATACCGCCTCCAATGCAAGGGCCATGGATAGCAGCAACAACGGCCTTGTCACAGAGCTCGATAGCGGTCAGACTGGCTTGAAGTTTCTGTAAAGTAAAAAGAATAAAAATTGCGAGCCTTTAGGATCGTGAAGTGTCGCTTAAGGCTTGAACAACTTCCGAGTCCACGGTCTAGGACGTTACTCTGATGTATGGGCGGATCTTGAAGGCAGTGCGCGATGGATCATCCTCGACAACGGGAAGATTAAGAGAGAACACTAGTCAATGACAGTAAGAAATGAAAAAGGTGAGCACTGTGAACAACTCAGCTGGCCCTTTCCTATAACTCCTACAAATCATGGGTTGGAACGGCTCGTACAATCGAGGCCACTAGTGAAGCAACGGCCGGATCCAGAGAGGACGATGGCACGGACGTCTTCGTCATCGCGGAGGGTGTTGAAGACGGCGCCGATATCGTTCCACATGGGGTCGTTGATAGCGTTCAGCTTCTTGGGCCGGTTCAGCTCGACATGGGCGACGAATGGGGCAGGGAAGGAGACCTTGATGGTCTCAAAGTTGTACTCGAGAGGCATGGTGGGTATTGAGGTGCGGCTGCGTGAGTGTCTGTGGGGAAGGGAATGAGACGGGAGGATCAAGGCAACGAGATGGATGAGGAGCGAGGAAAGAGTGATTGTACCTTTGGACAGCGCGGACCGAGAGAAGCATCAGATATAAGATTTCAGAGGACGATCGACCCCGGTTGAACTCTCTCCGATCATGTGAAAAGCACACCAGGCGGGCCCGGAGAATTCAGAGCCATCCGTTCCATCGGTGCTGCTCCACACACCCCGCGTTCGATGGGGCAACCGTGCATGGCTCTTGGGCTTTGCTTCGAAGCCCACTCGCAGCAACTGCGTCGTGCCACAGCGCGGGGGAGTGCGTGGCAGTATGGTTAACGAGGACATATGGGCCGGGCCATGGGTAAATTATGGCATTGATCGGCTCTTGCTCTCTCACGCTCTCGCGTGTGGGCCGAGATCCTGCGGCTGTCTAGCTGGGCGGGCTGCCACCAGATCCGGCTGAGAGACAAGTCTAGCAGAGCGGTTCTTCACTGCAGACTGGCCCCCATAGTCAACCCAGCTCGCGAACGACCACCCGTAGACTCGCGTCGTGCTGTCTACGCGCCTGAGAAGCTGACGCTGTAGGACGTGACTGCGGGCCATGGGTCTCCTTTTGAGTCTCTTTTGTTTCCATCGTGATCTCGCTCACTCCTTTGTCCATTCAACAGCTCTGTCTTCTGCCCTGTCCCTTCGCACACTCGACCCAAACGCGCGCGCAGCTCCCAGCCCAGACCACCACAGAGCCATATATAAGATACATTTCCAGCCATGGCCAGTCCATCGCAAATCATGCTCACGTCCTCAGAAGGCACCGAGTTCCTCATTGACCGCGACATTGCCGACAAGAGCATGCTCCTCAAATGCATGCTCGAGGACATTGGCGAGATTGGACAAGGTAAACCCTAATGGATCTGCACACCACCTCACACCACCTCACACGACATCCCACTCGCACTTGTACGGTCTATGCGCAGGGCGACACCCTCTTCACTCTTACTACGCCCCCTCTTACCCACAAACCCCGCACAAACGTTCATTTTTCTGCTTTAGCGGTACCACTGCCCAACGTCTCAGGGCCGATTCTCTCCAAAGTGATTGAGTACTGCACGCACCACCGCAACGATCCCGACTTCCAGAGTGCCAACGACGACGCAGCCGCAGACATTGGAGAATGGGATCTGGAGTACTGCAAAGTGGATCAAGGCACACTCTACGAGCTGATCCTGGTAAGGAACCTCAAAGGTGAAGGGAGGAGATTGAGTAGGAGGAGAGAGCGAGAGAGAGAAAGAGAGAGAAGGGGGGGGGGCTGATAGAACATCATGCGCATTAGCTGGCAGCGTCATTCATGCATCCTCGCACTGACCTGAACCCTTCTCAACATTTTTCGTCCTTGCTTCCCTGCTGCGACGTTTTTGCTTCTACTGCTTCTGTCAACAGGCGGCAAACTACCTTGATATTAAACCGCTGTTGGATTTGACATGCAAAACTGTTGCCAATATGATCAAAGGTAAAAAAATAAAAAGGCAGTTTGGACCTCTTTGGATAACAGGCTGCGATGTGCTAACGTGTTCTTGACATCTTGCTCCTCCTCTGTACCCTCACAAAAACAACACGTATAGCCAAATCACCAGACGAGATCCGAAAGACCTTCAATATCTCCAACGACTTTACGCCAGAAGAAGAAGATCAAGTGCGCCGAGAAAATGGTAAAATGAAGAGGATCTTCACTTTTTTGGCTTTCATGTTGCACAGACAAAGTACTCACCCAAGTATTTCGGCTCTTTGATTGTTCTCTTAGTGAGTGCCGACATATGGGACAGGCTCCGTGGCATGGCTTCCTTTGACATTCATCGCTCTTCCTTTTTTCCTTTTCAACGTGTCTTTGAATGGAAGAATCCCTGAGTCTTGACAGAAAAGAACATCTCTACTAACGCACCGTCTTTTTTTTTTTTTGCATTTTCTCGCAACTCCTTATTCATGTAGAATTGGGTGGACGAAGACTGAGGAGAGGAGAAGCTGCAACCACAGGCGTCCTACTAGTCTAGTCTATTGCAGCATCCCTGCTTTCTTTTTTTCCATCACTTCACTTTCTGTGCAATGGTGCCTGATATCCAAGAATAGACCGCTTTCGTTTTTTGTTTTTTTAGTGCGAAAACCTTCGACTTTTTTGTTTTTTGTGTATTTACAGAAATTATGTACGCGTCGTTCGGAGCAGAGTCGTGTCGCGTTCCTCCTCCCCCAAACACGCTTTTCTGACCTCCATAACAATAATACCTCTTCCTCTGCTCTACGGACTCACAGTTTGCCCCTTTTCTCTCGTTAAAGACCCTGCAAGAGTGGCTTCCAGGTGTCGTTCACAAAGACATTGTTAGGATCCTGGGTCTTGCGAACCTTGTTGAACCGAACAAGACGTTCTCCATACTCGCGGCGAAGGTAGTCGTACACTCCTGGAACCTTCTCCCACATCTTGGGCCAGTGTGGCCTAAACATTGCGAAGAAAGAAAAAAAAGTGGTTAATCAAGGATGGTCCTTTTGAGGAGAGTGAGGGAGAGAGAACACATACGGCGGCTTTATCATATCTTCACTCACTTGGCCTGGTACTTGCTGATCCAGTTCTGGACAATCTCCACAGAGTACTCCTCAAATCCTGGGGTGCCACTGGCTGCCATGACATTCATCATGCAGTAAATGGCCTCAGGATCCTCATCGTACGCTGGGGACATGATCTTGTTGGAAGACTTGATGAAACGCAACTCCAACGCGGTTCCCATGCGCTCGGGCATACTCGTGGTGAAAGCCCAGTTCTAAACCAGGGAGAGAAAAGATACGCAACAGATGTGGGGGGGTTATTTTCCTTTAGCGAAAGGTTATGGACGTAACGCGACCAGAGGAAGAGCGAGAGTGTGAGGAGAAGACAAAGAAGAACAGGCGCTCATTACCTTCTCAACAAGTTCATAAATGGCCTCACACGCGTTCTTAAAGTCCTTGTCGACCTTGAAGGCACAACCGGCATCCACAACGGTCGTGACACCGTCCCCAAAGTGGAAGTGGAGTGCGTCGGGTGTCTCCATGACCCTCTCTCCCACATGGAACTCTGAGAAGAAGGGGTTGTCCACCATGGGTGGACGCGCATCCAGCCTCGCCTTGGCCTCGGGGGTCTCAGCAGCCTCCGTGGTCCTCTCCCATTCCTTGAGCCAGATCGACAAGTTTTGCTCGGGCTTCATAAAGTGGGCAAAGGGCCAGTAGAAGAACTCGGTCGAGTCGTTCTTGAGGATCATGGACTTGAGCTTCAGACCAGCATTATGACTCTTGCAAATCTCCTCCAGTGTTGGGTAAGAATCAATCATGCGGAGGCGCGTGTGCATGACCTCGACCTTGAGCGTCGCGGTGTAGATCATGCCCAGAAGACCCAAGTTCAAGCATGCGGCATTGAAGGCCTCGGGATCCTTGGCCTCGTTGTAGGTCACGAGCTCGCCCTCGGCGTTGATGATGGTCATCTCTGTGATCATGTCGCACATGGTACGCGCATTGATGGAGCCGCCGTGCTGGAGAGGATGTAAGCAAACGCGTAGAAAAAAAACGACAGTGGGTTAGTGTTCCCATTCTTCAGGAGATAGGAATGGCATGGCTAGCGTTTGGTTTGACTCTGTCTTAATCATCAACTTACGCAGCCCATGGTAAGGATACCTCCATAGCGGACCTGTCATGAAAAGATTGGTAAATGGACAATGTACGCATTCATTAACAATGTAGACATGCGGCCACATGTGCATCCATTCCGCGCATCTTTCTTAAACTTACCACACCGGGCACAACATTCGAAGGCAAGGCCAGAGGTGGGTTATGCTGACGAAGGAACTGGTCAAGTTCCGAGACCAAGACACCCGTCTCGATGGTGACCGTCCAGCCATCGCTTCCTTCCTTTGCCTGGAGCTCCTTGGACTGGACAGGCGCGTGAATCTTGTTCATGTTCTGGACCAGGACCAAGTAGTCGTTCGTGACCGCTGCTCCGCACCAAGAGTGGCCGCTACCAGCACAGCGGATCTTCATGTTGTTCAGTTTGGCCTCACGAGCAATCACCTTGAGGTCCTCCACCTTGGTGGGGTAAAAGACGCGATCGGGATTGCAGGTCAGGTTCTGACCCCAATTCTTCCATTCGTCGCCGCCAGAGGAGAACTGGACGCCGTCGACAATAGCCATGGCAGAGCCCAACTTCACTTGGAGCTCCTCGACAGGAGCTGCAGTGACATCGGTGTCGTGTTTAGTCATTGTGGGAAGAAAGGGACCTTGATGTGTGTTAAAAGGTGTGCGGCTTGCGGCTTGAATGGTTTGTGTGAGAGGGTGAAGAAGAGTGGAACCAGGTGAAGAGATGGAAGATAAAAGAAAACGAAAGCGAAAACTGAAGCGCACCATGCCCAGCTTTTAAAAGCGAACCCCCCTCTTGCCAATAGAGGACTCAAGTATCTCGAAGATGGATGTGCCTTATGCATTATTCTTTTACTGAAGACGGTAGGGGAAGCTCATGCCGTTGAATTTGATTGTCTTTTGGATGGCCCTACAGTTACTTTTCACAACTCTTCCCACGTAACTTCTCTCTATCATATTTGCTCCTCAAAAAAAAGTGTTTGTGTATTCGAGGGGGTCTTGTTCACAAACATAAACGACGACAGAAAAGAGAGTTTTCATACGTTCCTTGCCTTTTGTTTTTTTTGTTTTTCTTGCATTGCGTGCATTGACAGGCCAATGCGCTCTCTCTACGGTGTGTGTGCGCGAAAAGCAGTTCGCCCCCATGCCTTCTTTGTTATCATTAACCTTTGATAATGCATAGTTTAGTGCATGTATTGACTCTTGCTGTCGAGCCCGATATCCTCGTCTTCAACCCCTTCACCCTGGCACAGGTGCACTATGGACAACAGTGAATGGAGTGCCTGTAAAAAATAGTGAGAAAAAAAGCCTTTGCCTATCCTTTCCTATCGTACTCAGCCTGCACCCCTACTGACCTAGACAGCCTGCGCATATTTTCAGGAGTGGGGGGGGGGGGGGGGGGGGGGGGGGAAGCGTCGAGGGGAAGGGAATATCGCGCCCATAAGTCAAAGACCTAGTCCGTCCTTTAATGGGTAACAATCGTCCTCACGAGCTATGGCGTTAAATCACTCAACGCCCACACAATGCACCCTCTGGTCGAACCCACAAACCCCAGCGTCAGCACGACCAATACAGTCGCGTTTTAAAAAATAACACAGAACCAAGAGCAAAGGAAACACGCATCAATGCACTGCAGAAAAAAACACGTAATGAGTAGTATTTACATGTGGCCAAGATTCAAGACGCACAGTTCGCTTTGCTATGAAATCAATGATCTTTTAGTCTCCGCTTTTCATTCTCGGGTTACTGCAAGACGCGTGTTTTTTGTATCTCGTCTTACTTTTTTCTCGGGGCAATTGAGCTCCTGAGGCGGATACTGCGACTCTTTACGTCTAGAGTGTGCCCTTCTCGAACTTCTCTCTCTCTCTGTCTGTCTCTCTCTGTCTCTCTCGCGCGCGCGCGTATGCACATGCATGCACACACTCTTGTAGATGTTTCTGCCTCTCCCCTCTCCCCTGTTTCCTTTTCCAACCCCTCCTGCGCTCCAACAACCCCAACCATCAAGTTCACCCGCCTTCAAACACCCAAGCTCGAGAAATGTTCACACGCCCCTCGAACACCACTGTCCACAGACTATGAATTCAGTACCTTGTTTTTTTACTTTTTGTCGTTTGCTTCTTTAGTTAGATATATAGCTTTTTCTTCAGTCATACAAGCCTGTATACGCCGGCCGAAGCTGCTTCTGAATATAAGTCGAAAACGTGCTAGCAGGCGTGCCAAAGAACGCCCCTGCCTTCGCCACGACCATCGCATCCACCATCGGGATCAGGAACTTGGTCATCAGAGTCCCATCCTCTGGGTTCCGGAACCGTTTCAACTCTTCTAAATCCTCTGCAAAGTCATCCAGCGTGAAAATGCACTCGAACGTCTCAAACAACCGGTTAAAGATCGGGTTAGACCGCGGATGGTGCGCATCTGTCGCGAGGTAAATGGGCGTGAATCGACCATTGGATCGACGTCCTGGCTCCTCAGTTACTGGACGCGGGATGATATGCTGCTGTTCAAACTGCTGGAGCGGTGGAGAAGACCCATCGACAGATGGTCCATTCTGATACCCTTGCTGCTCCTCCTCCTCCTGCTGCTGCTGTTGCTGTAGCAGTCGCTGTTGCTCTAGATATTGCTGCCGCTGTCGTTCCAATCGAGCCAGCTGTTCTTGAAGCACCTGGCGATGGCTAAGGGCTCGAGCGCGACATTGCTCAATGGACAATCGCTTATGATGCTTGGGAAAAGAGCCCATCTCATCTGACGCGTTTTCTCTAGGCTGCCCATCGGTAATCCCCATCTGCCACATTAGTTCCTGACGGATGTTCTCGATCGTGTCCCTTGCCGACAACGAAAAATGTCCATCCGACATACGGATATGGACCCCAACGAACCCAGCGGCATCCAACGGATCTTGCATAAAGGGTTCGTTCTTGTTGGCTTTATCGTCGTGGCGGCCCTGGATCTTGTCCACGATGCGCTGGCTAGTTGTCTGCAGGATATCGGTCCGGAGAATCAAGTGATCCCGGATCATCTGGAGCCACGCTTTACTCTGCAACGTCTCAATGATCACTCGCCCACTGCCAAAGATCGATCCCAAGTGAATGAGCCGCTCCGGTCGCTGAGCCAGCCAGTCGACTGTAAACTCTTCCAAGTACTTGGATCGTGTTCTTTTGGACTCCGCCGATTTGGGATCCTCAGTGAAGCGATAGTCGTACAGATTGGTATCATCAAAGAACAAAACGTCCCCCTCTGATCGCAGCAATGGCCTCCTCCGCTCGTCATCGTCTGTATCCGCATCGTCATCGGGTGTACTATTGTCTTCCTCCGCCTTTTTGTCGTCCTCATCATCATCCTTGTCTATGTCATCCTCACCTGGCTCTGATTCTGGGTTGGAAGCTTCAGAAACAACACTCTTGCCTGAATCTGATCCAAACACATCAGACAGTGTTGATTCCGTGGGACCTTGTAGTAATGCTGTGTCGAGGGTACTTGTTGGTGAGGTGAGATCAGTAGAATTAAATGGATATCCTGACTCTGTAGAGTTGAAAGACAAGTCCGTGGAATTCGAGGGTGGGTCTTCTACCTTGGGCATCTCGAGGCCGAACTGGGTGCCGAGGTATTCCATGGATATGGATTCGCGCGTAACTACGCGTACATAGTGGCGCAAAGGGTTTAGGTCAAAGAATAGGTCCCAGTCTGTCATTGTCCAAGACTCGTACTGCAGGCATTCGGCAGGCATTGGGTTCCATTTAAAGCGCGGCTTCGTCTCTGGTTGTTGCTGTGATTGCTGTAGTGGTGGTGGTGGTGGCGTTAGTTGCCGCTTGCACAGTTGCTGTCGCGTACCTGGCACCACTCCTCCTTGCCCTTCATCTGTCAGTGGCAGAGACCGCTTCCTCATCGAGGGGCTCTTCCCTTTCCGATCAGAGGAACTCAATGGCCTGTAAATCGGTAACGACGCAACAGCACCAGGAGCCTTCATTCTCTGCGCCATTAACCGCTGTCTATATCGGCTGCGCCGATTCTGGTACTGCTGCTGCTGATAATCAGGGAGCGTGAACACTTCTGGCCTCCAATCGGGCTCCAAGTCATCATCGTCGCCTTCAGTCTCCATGATCCCCACACGGTTCCCCAAAAGATCCTCCTCCTCCTCCTCATAGCCTGCCTCTTCACCATCATCCATCACTTCCCAGTTATCGGAATCCCTTTCTGATCCATCATCGTCCTCGTCGAGCTCCAAGATCCTGTCGCCTGTTGCTACACGGATCTTTTCCACCTCATCGCTGTCTGGTTCTTCAATCCAAGATGGCAGGTCCTCCTCCTCCTCCTCAAAGTCCTCTTCTGCCTCCAAAGAACCATGATCGTCTTCATTGTTGCTTTCGTGAGTCAAGTCCTGACCAGCATCATGCGTAATCATGTCGCTATCAAGGGTGTGGATGTTGGCTGACAAAAGTGGTCGTGTGTCAACCGATAATGCTTCTGTGTGTTCTGGACTTGACACAGCAACGTCTGGTTCGAGCGCCTCCGACGTAACAGGCGTGAATGGCGTATCTAACGGATGACCGTGGTGCACTACTGGTTGCTGCTGGTTCTGCTCCTGCTGCTGCTGCTGCTGCTGCTGCTGTGATTGATCTGACGATAGCTGTATTACCGTCTGTGGTTGTGGAGGCTGTGGTTGTGGAGGCTGTGGCAGTGGCTGTGGCGGAGGCTGTGGCGGCCGTGTTTGAGCCAGGTTCACCATATCCAGTTCTTTATACTCGATAATCGCGCGACAATGGTCCAAACCAATCTTGGTCTGATAAAGCAGCCGCGTATGGAGATGCCGAAACTCGAGCCAAGGCATAGGTGGACCCAAATAAACCTTGGGCATGATCAGCGTCCTATTCAACAGCCTGGCCAGCAACAACGCGTTTTCGAGCTCTGTGCGTTGGTTATGGAACCCAGAATGTGGCAGGAACGTGAGATACTTTGTGCTATTGTCGCGGTCAATCCCCTCCTGTGGCTCTGTATCGCCTGTGGTATCCTCTTGGCGACTGTGCTTGAGATACTTGGGGCGGTAGGTGGTGATGAGGTGATCCGGAAGAGGCGTAAGGTGAACACCCTCGACTTGCTGTCGGAGGTCCCAGAGGTAAGGGAGTTCTTCTGTCAAGCCTCTTAACCCTGACAGGAATTGCGGCAGCCTTGGAAGGGACGTAGGGGAGACCACGTAGAGGAAAAGGAAGACAAAGTTGACGACCGGCACCAGAAGGATCCAATGGCGCCGTCGTAGAACGTGGAGGGTCCTCATAGATGTCGATGCGTAGGATGGCTGGGCTCTTTTTTAAGGCGAGCACGAAGGCGCACAATGCAAGTGCCTGGAAGAATGAAAGAGAATGAGAATGAGAATGAGGACGGAGAGTAGAAGCGGGAGTGCGAGCGCGAGCGCGAGGAGGGAAGGAAGCGTAGGAAGGAAAATACATCCTTGATCGAAGCAGAGAGAGAAAGAGAGACACTCCCTGATCACAAACGCCCCTTTTGACCAACATGCCAGTGACGAGGAGCTGCGTCCATTTGGTCTCCTAGATTTCTCAAGAAAGGGGAGCCGACCTTCCTTGCTGTTGCCTGCCATGTTCATACAAAAGCAGGCGCCTGCAGCTGAGCCAGCACAATGACCGTCTAGTTATGAAGAAGTGCAATCAATCCAATATTTATTTGCAAGAGTGTGCCAACGATGAAGGATCGATGAAGAGGTGCATGGACGGGGGGAAGTGAACCTTTGAATGCAATGCAAGAGCGAGAGTGGTTGCTCTGATATTCAGTCGGTGTCTGACTGCGGCTCCAACTGAAGTTTCTCGACCCTCTCAACGAGATCCTTGGTGGGATCCTGATCTTCTTCAGACCTGGCCTCGGGCACTATCGCCTCTGTCGTGTCTTGTAGCAAAGATCCCTCATTGGCTTTGAGTGCAGCATTGGTGGATGCGGGAACAAATGCGATGGTTCGCAACTCGCCCCCGTACCTGCCACCGCGATCCACTCCACCAAACGCGGGTTGCGATGGCTTGGTGGTGTAATAGTTGTACTGGTCGTCCAGATCTTCCGGTAACTTGTTGTAAACAGAAGGCTGGAGGCCTGAAGCAGCTGACGTTGAAGCAGACGGCCTGTGCTTGGGGTGGCCCTTCTTTGATTTGTGACTTTGTCGTGGCTCCGGCTGCAGCTGTGTCTGTAATGGCTCTTGATGCTGGGCGCTCTCAGTGTGCTTTGACGGCGTTTGCTGCGGTCGTGACAACTCCTGATTAGAGTTTCCAGCATCTCTCTGAGCCATATGCGACGCAGTATCAGCGCGGTCTGAGGGCCTCTGCTCGAACTGGTTTCCTGCTTGTTGCTGCCGTTGTCCATGCTCTCGTTCTGGATGCTTCTCCAATTGCTGTTGTGGTTGCTGCGGTTGCTGTGGTTGTTGTGGTTGGCGCAGAGGAGCCTGCTGTCGTCGTGGCTGCGATCCAGAAGGCAACGCAGAGCGAGGGCCCGTCCCTGGCACATTGGGCTCTAAAGTACGCCCATCAACCGAGATCCGCAGCTTGTGGATGTTCAATATCGGCCTGCTGACGCTGGTAAGGATCCCCTCGTCGTGCTTCTTGTTCTGACGTTGCCATGAGGATTTGGCATTGTAAGTTGGAAGACCGATCCCGCGATGGAGTGCCAACTCAATCAAGTCGAGTCCCTTCGAGCGCTCGGCCACGTTCTCGGACTGCGCATACCGATAGATCAGGTTGATCAGACAGCGGTCGATCGTCGGGTCGTCCCGCACTGGTGGCTCGCTTTGGAGATAAAACAAAAAGATGGTGTTCGAGTCCTCGGGCGAGTGTGCATAGCGGACAAGGGTGGCGATCGACATCTGGACCAGCTCGATGTCTCTGTACGACAGTGTCCTGTGGACCTGGCCCGACTCGTCCTCTGCAAAGTCGACGACACGCTGCGAGGTGGGCTTTGAGGGAGCGCGCCTGCCCTTGGAGGCACCTTTGTTCGAGTCTGCAGAGGCCTTCTGGTGGCCCAGTATGACGGGGCCGAGGTAGTCCGTGAAGAGGGTCAGGCCATTGGCCCAGTTTTTGAAGTCGCGCACCTCCTTGTTGATGGCATCGTGGATGTGTGCAATCAGAATGTCCTCTGGGGCGCAGGCCTGGATGGTGGCCAGTGTTCGAGCGCTCCGCATGGGCCGCGTGGTGGTTGCTGCTGGGGAATGGACAGATCGGAAAGACAGCGCGGACATGCAGCGAGCAGGAATGTGACGTAGCAAAGAGTGTAAACGAAAGAACAAAAGACAGCGAAGAAGCAAAAGGGGAACGGGCCAATCGTGGGCGTGGCGCAGTGCGTCCTTATTGTGTATTTGTGTCCAAGGAATCTGAACGCGCCTTGCAGGCAGCATGGATCCCACAATTGCGGAGTACCTGCCCTGCACTGTAAGAGCTCCACTCGTCCTTCTTTTTCTACATACAATAACAAAGACTACAACAAGAAGCGCGCGGGCTCACTTTTACATACGAGACACACCATAAAGATTGCCGCCCTTGACCTCGGTGTTGTAGCACACCGACAGACAGAACCCAAGGATCGTCCTCGTCTCACGCGGATCAATCACTCCGTCATCGATGCACCGCGAGCTCGTCCAGTACACGTCTGACTCGCTCTCCACCATCGCCTGGAACATCTCCATCGACGACTTGGCCATCTCCTCGTCAATCACCCTGCCCGACTTTTTAGCAGAGTCGCGCATCACAATATCCAGCACTCCGGTCAACTGCTCAGCTCCCATGACAGAGCACTTGCTGTTCGGCCACGAGAACAGGAACCGTGGGTTGTACGCCCGTCCTGCCATCGCGTAGTTGCCGGCTCCGTAACTGGCGCCCATCACAATCGTGATGCATGGCACCTGAGAGTTCGAGACCGCACTGATGAACCGAGATCCAGCCTTGATGATACCTTCCTCCTCATATTTTTTACCAACCATGAAGCCAGTAATGTTGTGGAGGTACAGGATCGGAGTATTGCGCATATTGCAGAGCTGGATAAACTGCACAGCCTTGTTGGCCTCGGGCGGGAACAGAACATTGTTGTTGGCAAGAATGCCAACAGGAATCCCATGGATCGTAGCCCACCCACAGATCAGGTTCGGTCCATACAAAGGCTTGAACTGTGTGAAGCGCGATCCATCCACCAGGCGAATAATGACCTCGACAGCATCAAATGGGATCCGGATGTTTGCGCTCACGATACCCAGGATCTCATCGGGATCGTACTGGGGTTGGTCAAAGAGACCCTTCAGATGACGCATCGGGAGCTGACCTTGCTTGGTCCAGTTCAGACCAGAGACAAACTCACGCGCCATGGCAATCGCATGGTACTCATCCATCGCCAATTGATCCGACACTCCCGACTTGCGACTGTGCATGTCAGCACCTCCGAGCGTCTCGGCATCTGTGATCTCGCCTGTCGCCATCTTGACCAAAGGAGGGCCACCCAAGAAGACCTGCGCCTTTCCCTAGGCAATGTAACAATAGAGATCCCTCCTGCCTATCAGACCAGTGCCTTTTCATGACGAAATAACGCGTTTAATCCTCCGGTTTTACACACTGATGTCTTACCTTGACCATAATGCTGTAGTCACTCATGCCGGGAATGTAGGCTCCACCAGCAGTCGAACTTCCAAACACAACTGCGACAGAAGGAAGACCGGCCTTGGATCTATCGTCAGAACCAAGGCATGAGCCGCATGAAAGCTCCTGTATCAAACCTTCTGTCTCACTTCATTTCGCTCCACACAAAGTAGAAAGAGAGAAAACGACTAGTACGTACCTCTCGGCCAAGTGACGAAAGACAGCCCCGCCAGGATGGAAGACACGCGACTGCTGAGCGAGGTTTGCGCCAGCCTAGCAGCGTCATTCAAGAAAAAGATAAAAAATATACGGTTAGAATCGCGCATGGTCTCTACGCCTACAACCTACGACAAACTACGACGTACCGACTGCACGAGCTGAATGTGGGGAAGACGATTCTCCCACGCGATGCGACCCAATCTCTCACCACGGGCAAGCGTGGTGGCGTTGGAGGCACCACCCTGGAGTGTGGGCACATTCGCCGACACCATGCACTCGATACCGCTAGTAAGTTGGTTCGTTGTGATAAGATACTGTCAGAAACCATACATTCTTGTCATTTACGCATTCAAACAGGGGGGGGGGGGAAGACATGGGCTTTATGGGTTCTTTACCAAACAAGACCGATGCCAGCGACCTGGGATCCTCCGATGGTCATATCGTCCTGGCCATATCCAGCCAAGGGACACAACTCCATGAAGGGAGAGTCGTCATCTAAAAGCAGCTCAAGACGATCGCGAGCTAAAAAAAAAAGAAAAGAAAAGAAAAGTAAGTTATCGTCAGTGAAATGGCACCCTCGGCTCGCAGTGACCCGCTCTGCGGTACGGGGATGGGGATCCTCAAGCAAGTCCGGTGGTGGCGCTAGAAACGAACACCTACCCAAGATCGACCCGCGCTTATGATGCAGCGCAAGGAGCCGATCGGCGCCCTGGAAGGTGGCCTCCTGGAGACGCTCGTTCAACTGGTCGACCATCTCGAGCATCTCTTTGTAGTTGGCGATATACTCGGGGGACTTTGTGTTGATCTTGGACTTTGTGGGCTTTGTGTGGTGGCCGAGGTGGGGGGCTGCGCTAGGCTGCCGCGAGCTGAATTCATCCCCGACGGTCCTGTGGCGGGCGGGCGGATTCCTCTCCGAAGGGTCAATGATGTCCCTCATTGCATGGGCAATGGAGAAGATGTCAGAACAAGTGAACCGGAGGTGCGAATGGGAAGAATAAAAGTAAGGTGAGCTAGGAAGGATGAGAGGAGAGGCGCAATGGAGGAGCGAAGGAAAGAAAGATGGGGAACAAACGAAGAAGGGGAAAAGAACCGCGAAACGATCGACGCTCTATTTCAGGTGATCTTGCATCAATGGAGAATGATTCCGAGAAAGTGTAAAAAAGTCCATGGGGCAAGTGTGCTGTCTCTTTACTCAGCTCTGTGCGAGCTGGACAAGGTGACAAGGTGACAAGGTGACAAGGTGACAAGGGACGGGCACCGCGACGCATGTCCTCACTCTGCCCCTGCGATACGGCTGCATGGCTGTCCCTCGACACCCTCTGCTGCCGGTGCCATACACAGCCGCCTCCCTCCGTGCCAACGGTTCTGCCCATGGACCCCACTCACACCACGCATCCGCGGCTTCTGCGATACGTGCAGCGAGCAAAGCTCAAGGAGGGAAGAGAGCCGAGAGTGACAAAAGTATACTTTTCTAGTCCTCATGGCAGTGTGGAGAAACTCAGTAGCCAGCCAGCCAATCATCACGTGGAGTTTGCCTGGTCGCTTAAAGTGTCGGTTTTGGCCGGCTACCCATGTCCGCGCCTTGACCGCACACTCCGTTTCTCACTTCCTCCCTCTCTCTCACACACACTTCATCGCTATTCCCATCCCGTGCCATCACTCGGTCTGCATCCTCATGTCCGAAAAGGAAGTTCTCTATGCACAGCAAGGCGCCGTCGCGACCATCACGCTGAACAGGCCCAAGCGCGGGAATGCCCTCTCCGGACCCATGGTCAACCTTTTTGTCGACATTCTTAACCAGGCCATTCACGACCCCACCATCCGCATAATTGTCGTCACAGGCAACGGCAAGTACTTTTGCACAGGCATGGACCTCACCCCACAGGACAACGACAGCAACTCTCTCTCCGCTGCAGACCCCGTCGCCCAAACCCAGTCCATGTTCACCACCCTCTCGCGCTGCCCCAAACCCACCGTCGCCCGCATGAACGGCCCCGCCCTCGGCGGAGGCGTCGGCATTGTCTTTGCCTGCAACTTTAGAATTGTGCATCCCTCCGCCTACTTTAGTATGCCCGAAGTCCACAGAGGGCTGATCCCGGCCTTGATCTCAGAAGTCATTGTCCCCCAGTTGGGCGCCTTCCGATCCAAGCAATACATGCTCTCGGGCGAACGCGTCTCGGCTCAAGAGGCCTACCGCGTCGGCTTTGTCACTGCGGTTGTGGAGGATCACGACTCGTTGGGCAAGAAAGTTCAGGAGTATGTCGATCTCCTGCTCCAGAGTGGGCCTAATGCGATGCGGGATGTAAAACAGCTCGTGGACGCAGTCGATAGTCGAGGCGGAGATACCCAAGTTGTACCTGCCTATGTTCGAGAGGCCTTTGGCAAAATGATTACCTCCGAAGAGGCTGCTCATGGCATTGGCGCCTTTGCGAGTCGCGAGAAACCAAACTGGGATGAATTTGGCCTGGGCGCTGAGAAACTCAAGTCGAAACTGTAAAATCGCCACGTCCTTTTGTACAATAATAAAGTCCTCCCGAAAACAATATGTTGGAAAAAATGGGGTCGAATGCTGTATTTATTGGAAGAATGAGAGCTGTCGCATGCCTATGCTGATGATGATGATGATGATGGTGATGATGATCGTGAGGTCCATTTCCTTACTGCTGCCTTGGCTGCTGGGAATAAAAGACCCATATTCTCTACCCACCACTGGCGGTTGTAGTTCATTTGACGTTCATACGCCTTATCCAGGAAGTCCTTGTAAAAAACAGACAGTTCCTCTGTTGTCACCGGTTGATCTCCATTTTGTGAACGGACTAGAGACAGAAACAATGTGCGGTCAGTTCAAAAGAGATACAGCAGCTCGCCCTCGTCAGGTCATATATCAGGGCAATAGTGCAATAACAAGGGCGTACTCTTGTCTTCATATTCTGCCTTGGCCTTGTTGAACATGTTGTTGTTGTTGACCCAGAAGTTCTGGTTGAAGGCATCCACGCGCTCGCGTCGCTCACGGAAGATGCGGTCCTCTGACGACTCTTGCGCAGGAACCGGGTATTTGACGGGACGCAAGTTTGAGACTGGATGAGGGTTTCCAACCAGAAACTTGTCCGTGTTGGAGGCCGGATCCAGACTCTCCCGCTTTTTGGTGGATGAGCTGGAAGTGCTGTCAGATGTGCTCGCTGATACAGCTGCAGCGGATGCTCTAGAAGCGCTCGACGCGTGTCTCCTGCAGACGCCCATAGCCAGCGCCGTAGTTTTCTAAGGAATGTAGAGATCAAAGGCTTTGTTGGAGAGCCGCTTCCAAATGCGAATGTGTTGTCCGTGTGGGGATGATTGTCAAGTGCATTGAACCTCTTTTTTACCTTTATTGAGCTCATGTGCGTATCTGTGTGTTTGCTCAGGTGTCGTGCGTCAAAGGATAGGCTGGGTTGGGTCCGGACAGGTAATGGAGCTAGACGGAGTGATCGCATGCCTCAACCCGGGTGGCGCTCTCTAAACTAAAGGTTTCCACGTGACAACTTTTTTTTTGGTGCCACCTGCGTTTTGCATCAGCCGCCGTCGAAGCACCTCACCACAGAGCGCTGTGATTCGTCGATCTTGATGCGTTCTTTCGGTGTCCTGCCAGTCTACGGCTGAAAGTTATTTTGCCGTCAATGCCACAGGACACCTTTGCGCAACAACCAGCAACGACCACGACGAGCAGCTGCAGTTAGGGCGCATGCCGAGTACAAGCGAGCACGTTGACGGCCAGAGCGCAGGGAGAGGGAGGAGGCATGTTGCCACTGCAGCTAGGAGTGAGGCCTAGAACATCTGGAGCAAGAAGATCTTGCTGTTTGGCAAAGCGAAACGCTGGGTCTGCAGGTGAACACAAGAATGGTGTCATCTGAAGAGTCCTTCGAGAGCAACCTGGTGCACGGGTGATGGAATATTTATCAAGCCAAACCCACCCTTCCTGCTCACCTCGGCCTTTGCGTCTTTTCTCCACTCTCCATTCCAATCCACTCCACTCCACTGCATTCCATTCCATTCCACTGTTGCATCGCCCCCCTGTCTCTGTTCACTCTGCTCGAGCACCTTTCATTCCGTCCCTGTCACTCGAAGCGTCGCACTGCCTACTTAGCCACTCTTCTGATACAACCCCCTCCCACCCCCTTCCTTCCGCTTCCCCTGGTTCCCCAAGCTCACTCGTCCTTCTTTGCCTTCTCCCTTTCCTTTCCTCTTCTCTCGTCCCTTTTGAACGCTGTGCCTCCCTGAACAATGCCTATCCTGCGCGCAATACCCCTACAGCAAACGCTCAAAAGGCCAGTGCTCGATCTTACCCACAGCACCGCTCGCCGCCCTCAACCCTCCTCGACCCAGCATGCCGAAGAAGAAGCCGAGCGTGGTCATGCCGTGCCCGACAACGAACAAGACCTGGGCGAATACCCCGTCGAGCTCTTTCAGTTGCGTCTCAACTCTTTGCAGGAACACCTCTCGGAACACCACCCAACCAGCTTGGTCTACATCACATCCTTGATCGTCGTCTTTGTCATCGTCGTCGTCTTCCTTGTCACCATGTTGGCCCTTCATGTCTCGGACGGCAAACCCTGGGTCCTGGGAGTGATCGTGATCATGATCCTACTCTTCATCTCCAAGATGTCGTTCCTTTCTAGAATAGAGAAGGTAAAACAATAACTTTTTGATTCGAATTCACTGGCTGCTACATTCTACAGAGACTTCTGCGAGCTTTTTGTTAATGGTCTCTCCCCTTTCCTCCTCCAATCGGAAACAGGCACACAAAACCACCACTGCACTTCTGCAATCCTTCAATGACCAGGACATGTCTCGTTACGGTGTGCTGTACCGTCTCCGACCTCGCCAGCCATCTCCAGCAACCGAGCACCGTTGGATAGTCCGATTCGCGCACAGACTCAACTTGGGACTGCCTTGCTGGGCGGTCGATCTGACGACCATTGATCATATCGACGAACACTCGTTTCAGGACCACCCAGCATCGGACCCACATGCCTCGCCAGAGGAGATCCTGGCCAGGGACAATGAACTGCCGACGTATAGACCCAAGGCGGATCAGGATCATGAACTCGTTCTGAGTACGGCACTGCCTCCAAAATACGATGAGGTGGCTCTCGAGATGGAACCTATGCCAACGCCAGCACAACCTCCAGCACCACCACCCTCCATGGATCCCATGGACAGCAACAGTAGCTCTTCTGCCACGCCTGGTCACTCTCAGTCTTGAAGAAGAAAGAAAACGAAACCTAGTAGTTTGTTCGCTGTATTTTTATCCTGTACAATACAAAAAAAGTAATCTTTGTCCGGTCGTTGACGACCCTCAGATGGAACTCTACCAGGTTCTTTTACACACTCTTGAACCGATCCTCCTCCGCATCCTCACCTGGCTCTTCCTCGTCGGGAGCTTTGGGAAGCAGGCCACGCGGGTCTTGAACGAGACTCTCCATTCTTGCAAGAGCGGCCTAATGTTGTTTTTTTTTTCCGTTATTATTATTTTCAGTTGAGCAAGGAAAGGTTTTTGTCAGGTGAAGGAAGGCTGATGATGATAACAAGCGTGTTGTCCGTCCCTCTTTTAATAAGCGCGCCACATTTTAGATCGCGCCTCCTGCTGCTGTTCCTCTGTATACGCCTCCTCTGCGTTCGCCTGTGATGGAGCATCCCCTTCAACCATATCCATGCTGTTATCCTCCATACCATCCTCCTCCTCCTGTCTGATCCGCTTTCCCTGAACCTGCTGGCCCTCACCGCCAGACTTTTGATTCTGATTCCATTGGTTGACAATTACCTGGCCTTGCTCGCTCAACTCAAACTTCGCGTCCGACTCTGGGTTGCCTGTGTACCATTCGCCACTCTGGAGATCGATCGCAGGGACCTGCTCCACCTCTTCAGCAGACCCCGCTCCTGCTCCTGCTGTTGCTGTAGCTGATGCGACACCCACCGAGGTCGCTGTGCTGGACTTTGGAACGTAACCACCCTGGATATCGGCGTTTGCATACAGCTCCTGATGATCATCCTCATCATCCTGATAGATATCGTCCTCATCCATGTTGTAATCTTCATCATCCTCATCCTGATGAAGCGAAGCACAGTACGACAAATTCTCATAGATCGTATCCACTAACGAAAGGGGAAAAAAAAAATGTTAGCCGGCTGTTTGCACAAAGTTCGGACAGATGGGTCATCAGTACAAAGGAAACTTTACAGGATGAGACATCTGTGGGGACAAAGCTCAGCTCCAAGACAGGCTCCTCGTCATCCTCTTCTTCTTCCTCATCTTCTCCCTTAGCTGCCTGGCCATTGCTGGCTGCAGGTTCTGAAGAGGCCAAGGACCCTTCAAGCTGACAGTAGATACTGGGTCCCACATGCGACTCTCGCGCAATCGCGTGGATGATGATGGAAGGATAGGGTATGGAGAACCCTGTGTTTGAGACTGCCGAGAAGAAGTAGAGAGATCTAGTAGTGAAGGAGGAAGAAAAAGACGAAAAGAACAGTTAGCGAAAACACTGTTGCAAAGCTAGCTCTGGCGCCATTCAGGATGGGGGTATGAAAAAAAAAAGCTTTCTTTACTCGTCGGCAATGTAGAGCGTGCCGGGGTTCTGAATAAGGCTGGAGACCGGCGTAACATGCAGAGTGATGTTGTCCTGGGTGTAGCGGATGCGGACCTCGGCGCTAGAAGGCGCTTGGCGGATGATGGTGATAGTCATTGAGCGTGCGTGAGTGATGAAGTGAAGTGATGCGATCAGCTGTCGCGAGGCTTTGGACATAAACAGCCGAGTCTGTGAGACTGCTGTTTGACGCAGTGTGCAAGGCTTTTTTATTGCACACATAGTGCTCGCTACACGACTTCCCACTCGCCCGACACCCCGCCACCTTGCGGACCCACCAGTCCCTCCATAAAGCCCCGGTGGACCTTCTCAAAGTCAAGCAGATGCTCGCCTTGCAGTCCCAGGTACACATCCACGCCAGCATCTCCCGTTATGCTTGCTGAACTGCTTCCTCCCGCTGCCGCAGCTTGTGCGCGTGAGGGCTCACTGTCCATGATAACACACATGCCCTCCCCGCCGCCAAAGCCTCCTCGACCGATCCGGACTTTGCATGGCCTGCCTTGACCAAAGTCGGGTGAGTACATGTTCAGCTTGCGGAAAGACCACACCATAAAGTCGTGGCCGAACGGGTTGTTGCTGGCGGTCTCAATCAGGTGTGGATGCTCCTGCTTCTGAATCCAGCTGATCGCGGACCGGATTTGCTCAGGGGTCTGTAAGAGCAGTTCATCCCGCAACAGTCGCGACGGCAGAGACAGAGGTGTCGTCAAGAGTGAATGGACCGGCATTTGTACAAATATTGACCTAGCGATCATCCAAAAAGAACGATGATCAATTTACGCTTTTTAGAACACTCATACGACCTTCATACACCAAGATCGAGCCGTGAAGGAATAATGCTTACAGGATGGCATTGCCAATAAAGCCTTCAGGAATAGTCGGCGTCACCCGGTTGCGGATATCCATCACAAGTCCACACATCAGCTTACAGTCAGGCTCTAGTCGTCGAGTGATCGTCGACATCTTCCACAGATACGCTATCAATGAATCGCCGGTCGAGACCCACTTGTCGCTAATCTCCTTGTCATCCGCTGCACAGGCTGCTGCTGCAATGTTTTGTTCAGATGCCAGCTGCTTGATCCGGTCTAGTTGTTCTGGCGTAAAATGGAAAAGGCGAAGATCGTTGCTGCCCTCTATTTCGGCTCCCGACACTGCCTCCGGGCCATCGGCTCCAAGATCTAGTATGTCCTCGGCTGGCCCATCCAAGTGCTCTGCATAGTTAACAGTGACGGTAGGAAGACGGCCTGCAACACCCTTTCCAGTTCCCTGAAGACCATGCGCCACTGGTTCTTGAGACTGAATCGACTGCAACCGCCGCTGCGCTCGCTTTAAATTTGAATCGCCTTCAATGCCCTCCTTCTCATCATCCGTGTAATCCTCCACATCAGTGCCGTTGTCATCGTCGCCGTCCTCGTCATCGTCATCTGTGGCGTGATCGGAATCTCCAAGACCCCTGTCCAGATCAGTATCCAGGCCGTTGTCAAATACAATGGGCGGTGGAGGTGAGTTATTGATGCGTTGATGTCGATAAATGGCGCCAGCATGGCTAATACTAGCACCATTCGTAGATGCATGGTCATCAGCCCCCAGCTTCTCCAAGAAGGACCTGTCCAGTATTGGGTACGGCGAAAAATCCTTGCCCTGAGTGATTCTTGACCAGGCTTCCATGAACGAGACCAAGGAGACTGCATCCATGACGGACGAATCCATAGCAACGCCCATAATCAACGACTGGTCCTGGGTATATGTCAGCTGAATGCCAAGAAGTGGTGGATCGCGCAGCGAGGCTGGATAAAGCCCCACGGGGAAGAGCTGAGGGGGTAGGACACCATCCTGATAGTGACCCTGTTGGATCTGGCCCATGGTGGTTGAGGCGTCCGCGACTGCAAAGAGCACACCATGATCGTTGCACTCGATAAATGGCCTCTTATCGTCCTTAGTACCCTCCTTGGCTGCAGTTGTCGACGATGACGACAGTGACGATTGTTGATGGCTATTGCAAAGCCGACCTGCCAGTGGAAAGAAATCTGACAGGACCAACGCTAATGAGGCTTGCAGAAGCATGGGATCCATGAAAGGCGACTGGTGATAGTGATAATGGAGGCGGTTCGAGCGTGAGCTATACTTTTTGTTAGCAGAAGGCGCGGGTATCTTTGGTGAGGTGGATGACTCTTGAGAAGAAGCAGTTGTTGGAGTCGTCCCCCCCTTGCCTGCTCCCGCTGAAGTTGAGGAGGAAGAATCGACGGTGGTGAAAAGGGGCCCTTGAGGAGGGTCGCAGGTGGTGGATGCGTTTGCTGTTGCGCCTGTATTGGCATCGAAGAAGTATAGGAGGCGGGTATAGATGCGGGACTTTGCTAGATCGAGACTGGACAACGGCACCCGCGGGTATTGCATGCGTGTGGAAGGCGAGAGGGGCGAGCCAAGAGGTTGAGTGCTGTCCGTCTGCGAGTCGGCAGAGTGTGTTTGCTCGTCCTCGGGAGCAGGCTCGCACTCTGTTGGGGTGATGGGCTGCACCAGCTGGCGGTACCGAAGTCTTGTCACTGGATGGCTGGAGTGCAGCGAGGACGAGGAAGGCGAGCGGCTGCTGGCTCGCAGGGCGCCTGGCGCTGTGGCCAAAGACGACGACGGACTGGCAGCGTTCAGCGCCTTGGGTGCAGGCTTTTCGGTCTCCTGACGAGTCCGTTCTTCCGTCATCAGGCCGAGGAGTGGGTCCAAGTGTAGGCGGGAAGAGGATGAATGGAAGCTGAGAAGGAGAGAAGGAGAGAAGGAGAGAAGGAGAGGACAAGTGCACGGAGTCGAGCTGCGAAGGACCTTGTGCACAGCAGAGAGCAAGTCGGACAAGAAAGTGGGATTGACACAAGCGAATGAACAGAGCTGACGGGAAGAAGCAAGCCAATGAGGGGCAGTCACAAGGGTAGGCGATGTGGTTCACGCTTTGCCTTCTTTTTACAAGGAAAAGGGATTCAATGCAGCTGAGGGTGGGATGAGAAGGGATGAGAAGGGGACGTGAGTGTGAAGGAGAGGCAGTGCGAGCAAGTGGAAGTGAGAGGCAAAGGCATCGAATTCGCCAACACAAACAACGTGACTCGTTGCATCCAGCCCATCTCTGCTTGGAAACAAGCATTTCTATGCATCGAAAAGTAAAGCGCGACGTGTATTCAACAGTTCCATAACCGCACTGTCGAGTCCTGTCCTCCTGACGCTAGTACCGAGTCACTGAACCGGACACTCTCGACCGCACTCGTGTGTCCCGCATAGTACGAATGCCGTTGTGCGACCCGGTCATACACCTACGCCCATAGCATATCAGTACCATACTATGCAAACGCACGAGATAATGAAAAATGCGCAAGCAAGCTCACCTTCAGGGTCGCTCCTGAACCAATGACAATCTTGGCTGCATCAAACGATAGACTGTTCACAGGCTCCTCATACTGCTGAATGTCCTGAACCCCTCCTGTCCTGAGATCCCATATCTATCAGTAAATACAATGAAAAACAAAGTCTCGGTTCAAGGACCTCGACTTTTGTATGACTCCCGAAGCCAGACATCGATAAAGCACTTACCCTCACACTCTTGTCAGTGCTCCCACTGACGACATGATACTCGTCAAATTGCAATGAGGTCACAGGGCCAGTATGGCCAACAAGCGTACGATGTGACTGACCAGTGCGCACTAGTAAATGATTTCGGCAAAGGTTCAGCAGTCTGGCCTCTCATCCCACTTAGAACTCAAACTAGTGGCAGCGCACGTCTTTCTTCTTTCATTCGCGGAGGACTTACAATCCCACATGCGAAGGACACCATCAATCGTGCCACTGCATAACGCATACTGCCAAAACTGTAGACTGCCCACAAAGCTGTGATCCCTGACATCCAGTTCCATCCAGTCCGACCATGATTGGGATGTTCCCATGGCCCATAGCAAATCCATAGTGAGCACACATTGGCCCGTGCTCATGTCCCACTCCTTGATCGTTTTGTCGTTTGATCCTGAGAGCTACGTTGAAGAATCCAAAAACAATGTTTTGTGTCACCAAATTGTTGCAAGGAACAGTTTTGGTTTCGAGCAAGACAACATCTTCATACCAGCGTTTGTCCCTCGAAATACAGACAGCTGACAGACCCTGCGTGGCCGCTTAGTGTACTTGTCCAACAACTGTCGAGCACGCCTACTATCTCAGTTGACAGTCTAGGGCTGTCTTCTTTTTTACCCGGCACAGTCTCGCTGGTTTGGTCCACTGTACCGCTCGCGTCGGAAGGGGTTGGCGAGGCTGAGCTAGCTGCGAGTGAATGGCTCAGGTTCGCGAGATTCCATACCATAATCTCATGGTGCCTGTAACCTGTCACAAGTATATCCTGCTGGAGTTGCATGCATTCGACAGTATCCCTTTGGTCAGGCAGCTTGCCCAAGCACTTGAACGTGGCAAGGTCCCAAACACGCGTGGTGTTATCCTTGGATGCTGTCACAAGTGTGCCATATGGCCCATTCAGATCCAGACAGGTGACCACCCCATCATGTCCTTGTAACGTTTGAATGCAAGTGCCGGTATCATTGGTCTCGTCTCTGTATCCGAGTTGAAGAGCTAGCAAAGATGCATATATAATATCAGGAGGACTTGCGTTCACAAGCTAGTGAGCTAGAAACAACCAAAAGGACTATAATGATTTTCCACTCGGCTTCCACCTACCTTCTCCACTATGCGCCCTTAGCCCTTCAGACACAGATGCCAGCCTTTCATTCAAATCTGCCACTATTTGCAAGGAGATGAAGAGGGCACGATCAGTCATGAATGATGGTGATACAAAACTCTGCATCTGTATGCGCATGCGCATGTTGATGATCTACTTTGGCATTACAGGTGTCTGTCAGGTCGTCCTCACGCTCCGAAAGCTTGCTTAGCTTATATGCGAGATTGGCCTGTCTTGTCAGTAAGGCATCGATCGAGGCTTTGACCTGTCCTATATCCGAATGAAGTAGCGCCTATCCACTCAATGCTGTTATGAGTTTACACGAACACCGTTTGTGGTATCTTTCACCGTGCTCCTTATACGATCCGTGCACGGTTTTCACGTACCTTTTCCACTTGCAGATTCACCTGCTCTTTGATGGTGCGCTCTCTTTCACTCAAAAGCGATGAAAACACTGTACTTGGATCCTCAGCCGCAGAAGCTGAGGATCCAAAAAAATAAAGTTAATTACAATTGCACATGCTTCTTGATGTGGTGCTTGTTGCCGTTCACTGACCATCTGCATATCCGTGCTTCCTCCTCCGGGTATGATGGCTCTTATCCCTCTTGCCGTGCTTTTCGTGCAGATAACGCTCTGGATAGGCCGCCTTATATCCTTGAAACAGCGAGACCCTTGGAACGGGCTCTGGTATATCCTCAGTGAGTAACTGGTCTGCGGGCAATGGCGTGGTTAGGCGAACCCCTGTGAGAGCTAGCGCTTGCGCGCTGGCAGTCGCCCTTCTGAGATACTGGGTTGCCATGAGGTGCGGTGCCATGCCCGAGAGTCCAGTTATCGTGGCGATGCCTCTGAAGTCACCCTTCACCGCCTGGGCCGTGAGAGGAGAAAAAACTATGCCACGGGTCGTCGAGAGGGAACTGCGGGCCGACGAAGCAAACTCTGAGGCGTCAAAGGCGTGAAGAAGCTCCATGATATGGTGGCGTGGTTGCTGTAGTCGAGAAGAAAGTAAAGAAAAGACTTCGGAGATGGTTTGAGATAAGGAGCTACGTGCTATTGACGACGGCGTTGGAGTGGCCGAGACCGACCGTGCCGGTAGACCATGGCGCGGTGCAGTGGGCATGGAGGTGTCTGATGAGGCTGTAGGGCGTTCATGGCGGGATGAGGATGCTGACATGGTACAAGAGGGACGGAGTGAAAGACAGCGTAGTCGAAAGAGATGAGTCGCAATGGAGCCGGGTGGGCAATGGCTCTGACTGGTCGAGGTGAATGAGACTCAAAAATTTGCCACCAACTTGCCTTTATGATTATTTATTCCACCGTGTGGTGTCTATGGCGATCGTGTACTGTGTCGTAAGGTAGGAGAGGGTAAAGATGTGACTGAGAGAGAGAGAGAGAGATAAGGAGCGAGGGTAAAATATGGAAACTATGACAGAACAGCACTACAGGGCTGCTTAACGGTAGAGATGATCGGCCTCCAAGTTGCGTGCCAGCTCAACCTCCCACTTGTCACCGTTGGACAAGAGCTTCTCCTTGTTGTACAGCAGCTCCTCGTGTGTCTCTGTCGCATACTCGTAGTTGGGTCCCTCAACAATGGCATCGACGGGGCAAGCCTCCTGACAGAAGCCGCAGTAGATGCACTTGGTCATGTCGATATCATAGCGTGTTGTGCGGCGGGAACCATCCTCACGGGGCTCGGCCTCGATCGTAATGGCCTGTGCAGGGCAGATGGCCTCACAAAGCTTGCAGGCAATGCAACGCTCCTCTCCTACAAAGCGTCATAACGGTAACATGAGATATTAACATGATGTATCTGGCTAGTTTGCAGCGCTCGTCCTTGTCGTTATCCTCGTCCTTGATCCAATCCAGCCTTAGTGTCGTATCTGGTAAACCCCTTCGTCCGAGTATCCTTACAGTTGCACTGATTCATAAGTGGTATAGTCGCAGTACAAACTCCCTGTCCATTGGTGATCCTCAGTTGCTGTATCCCGGTTACAGTTGCTTCCGGATGGACTTACCAGAAGGATAACGTCTCAGTGCGTGCTCCCCACGGAAACGGGGGGAGAGTGCTCCCTTCTCGAAGGGGTACATGAGGGTGTAAGGAGGACGGAAGAAGGACTCGAGGACGACCCACATGCCGCGCATCAATTCGGTCAAAAGCAACGACTGCGAGGCCTTGTCAAGGGCGGAAGGACCCTGGCCTTCGGTGTAGCGAGTGGACAAGTCATCCTCGGGGAACTTTTCACGGTTGGCACGATAGTCGTTCGTGTTTTGAGCCTGCACTCTGGAGGAGATGTGGATGGAGCGGGCCATTGCTGGGAGGGCGACACGCGTCTGGACTAGAAAACACGCCAAGAAGAAAAGACACGCCAGTTAGCCACTGTATTCAGCGGAAAAGATGTACGATATGGTACACTGTATCGGACATCTGTCCGATTCCGATCGAGAGTGTCATTGGCCTTGTGTGCAAGTCATCAAGGCCAATCTAGATCCTTGGAACGCAATCTCATCCGCCTGAGCTGAAAAGGAGCCAGCGAGTGATACCGAGCCACTGTGTGTGTGTTTTCCGTGATGTACTTCGGATCCCGGACGATGGCGCTTCCCGATTCGGATCAAGCCATATATTCCCGCGTGAATGAGGAAGAGAGGAAAGAAATGATTATTACCCCTTGGCACTGCTGCTGCCCTGATGACGTTGCGAAGCATTTTCGAAAAGGTGGGCAAGAGAGTGGAGAGGTAGAGAGGAGAGGACGACGGTCAGAGATGACTGATGGATGCGTAAATCTTCGGATTTCCGAGATGCCCACCGCCCGGAGCTGAATGCCTACGTCATCAAACGTGCAATTAAAGATTGTATCTCTAATTGATTGCTATCCAGTCCAGTCACTATCCACAATAACAACAACTTTTTTTTTTTTTTTTTTTTTTTGGCCTCCACGAAGCAATATTGATTACTCTCTTAGCATCACACCCCATCACAACACCCTTTATTATACACATGCTGGACATCAAGCAGGTACCTACTAGAACATAACCCCGTCCTCTTTCCCTTTCCATCCATTGTCTGCTATGAGAATCCATCTCTGCGACAGCCCTTTCTAGACACCTCCAACCAATGAAGGCACAGCGAAACACGCCACCCCTATAGCAGACTGTGCCTTCCTTCACCTTTTTGCCCACTTTGCTTTTATTCCTCACCCTAGCTATGGCATCTCATACTAAACACTGTTCTCTCTGTCTTTATCACCCATCTCTCTAGGCCGACAGAGCTGTCAAGGCTCTTCTTGGATATGTCGAGAAGAAGGGACAGAGCAAGGACCAGTTGATCGAGGACGACCAGACTGTTTGGCTGATCATCGCCACCAAGAAGTTCTCGGATGCCAGCAAAGCAAAGCCTCACCGCATGTATGTCTCTCTTCTTTGGACTCTTTTGTCTTCTTGCAGGATCGCCTCTCGTGCCTCCAGTCTCCCCAGATGGCTCTACTTCACACTGAAGAACCACCAGCCCGATTTTGACTCGCTTATTTTCTTTTTTCGTACCGGACACCTTATAGTCCCCTGAAGCACTCGATTGTTGCACCGGACGCCGAGGTTTGCTTGTTTGTCAAGGACCCTCAGAAGGAGTACAAGCGCTTGCTCGATGACAAGCAGATCAAGGCTGTCAACAAGGTCATTGGAGTTTCAAAGCTGCGTGCAAAGTACAAACCCTATGAGGCCAAGCGTCAGCTCTGCGCCTCCTACGGCATGTTCTTGGCCGATGCCCGTGTGATCACAGTGTTGCCCAAGTTGCTTGGAAAGTCCTTCTTCTTGAAGAAGAAGCAGCCCATCCCCGTCGATATGACCAAGGGTGATCTTAAGAAGGAAATCGCACGAGCCATCGGGTCAACATACATGCATATGAACAGCGGAACTTGCACGTAAGTCATCTTTTTGAACCTCTCATTGCCATATACGTTTTTTTTTCTATTACATTCTTGTACTCACCAAATCTGACTCGAATTGACACTTGGCTTTCCAACAATACAGTGCTATCAAGGTCGGATTGACGAGTCAGAGCGCAGCAGAGATCACCGCCAACATCGAGACCGCCATGCCACACATCATCGAGAAGATCCCCCGCAAGTGGAAGAACATCCAGGCCATCAACTTGAAGACCAACGACTCGATCGCCCTCCCCATCTTCAACTCTCTGCCCGATGAGGGTGTCACCCGTATCGAAATTCACGGAAAGAAGTCAAAGGCATTAGCAATGGACGAGGACGAGGAGGAAGAGTCTGAGGACGACGAGTAAAAGGGAAGAATCATGCAACCAGTGGAGACAGTGGGAACAAGCAACGGAACTCAAGTCGAAATCTTGGTGAAGGCGCGTTCACCCAAACGAGCATTTCTCCAGCGCTTCTACCCCATTCACACCTCTTGACAGACAATCAAACAAACGATCAAACAATACTGTCAGCTCATTCCACATCAACGCACATGTTTTTATAGTAGTATTTGTATATCTCTAGAACGAAAAAACCTGATTGTGGGGAGTTTCTTCTTTTTTTTTGTAGCGCTTCATCTTCTGACTCCGTTTATTCTTCTTCATCCTTGCATTCAATAAAATCATTATTATCTACAATTATACATATCGTGCTCATTAGGTGGACGAAGAAGCAGAGATGGCTGGCGAGGAAATCACGGTAGGCCGAGTGCCCGCCAAATTCTTGGTGGTCACTGTGCTCCAGATGTAAATCTCGTCACTGCCAAAAGTGTCTTTCAGTGTTGGGCTGGTCGGCATGGACACCGAGACTGTCTTGGCGTGGCCAGCAGCCGACTCATGAAACGATTGACGAGCGTGATGAGGACGGGAACGAGGATGGGTATCTAAGGTATTGAACGGAAGAGACTTGAGGACGTGACTGAACGAGAAGCGTCGCTTGACCTTGATGGCTGCAATGGTGGAATCAGTCGAGGCTCCTTGTCGTGGACGTCTTTTCGAAACGGAAGGAAGAGGCTCTGTGGGACGGGACGTTTCAGAACTGGCTTTAGGGGTTGGAAGATGAGCATTGGGCACTAGCTTGGTATCGACTTTGTGGAATGTAGAGTTGGGGGAGGGCAGCCTGGCACGCGTATTCCCTTCAAGTGGAACTCCACGGACAAGGCGATCGCCAGCAGTACAATCATTCACAACACTCTCGTCATGACTCTGACTTGCAATAGAGGCTTCCGACAAGGACGAAATGGGTGACATGGCCGACGAGGACGAGGCGTAGGTCGAAGAGAGCGATGGCAGGGACGTTGCTGATGAAGACCGCCCTGCGTTCAGTCTCTCATCCTGAACATTGCCATGTCCCACTGCTACGGTTGAGACGGAGGATTCTGGTTCCATGGTAACAGTCTTGGGCTGTCCCTGACTCTTGCGCATAATGGAGGTCTCGGGCTTTGGCTGCGGTTGCGACTGGTCTTGGCGGTCTCGCATCTGTCGCCCATCCGCATGGGTGCCTAAAGACGAAGGTTTGAGCCACTGCATTATGTCATGTACCACAGACAAATCGAACGCTGGTGGAACGTTCTCGGGCAAAAGCCAATACCAGACATCCTCCAGGTACTGGTTCAGCTCAAGAACCCTCTCAAAGGCTCCCTCTTCATGGAATCCATGAGTCGTTGACGACGCATCGAATGCTCGCTGATTGGCTTTGGCGGTTGAGAATCCAAATTGGCGCAAGAACGACTGATACAAGTTCGGGCGTGGATGACGGACCCTCAGGGCTGTCAAAACTGGTCCCTCGTGAGGCTGGACTGACGCCGCTGCTGTTGGTGCGAATGCTACTGGATCTGATACGGCCTCTGATTCCGTGCTGGATGCAGTACTGGGTTCTTGATGGTGACGCAACGTATGATCTTCATGATGGCGATGATCATCATGACTCTGCTGCTGGTGTGACGAATGATGAGCGTGCAAGACGCGCTGCAGGAAAAGAACGCTCTCTGATAGCCGCTGGAAATCCTCAAAGGTCCGGTGAATCACATACGACGTTGTTTCTGACCGATTGATTTGGGCCGATATGGTCTTTGTGGGAGCCAAGTCCTCTGGTTTCAGAGCACCTGGTTGTACTTGGCCAAGAGTCGAAGGTAGATCGGTAGAACTGGGTGGTACAAGAACTCGGCCAAGGACTGTGACCTGGATCGAGAAGACAGTGACCGCGCTGCTGCCCTTCTTTGCATGGTCGACAGTGTTCTTTCGCTTGCGCAGGAACGGAAGAAGCCTTTCGATTCTGTTAGGGGGAGAGTGTCGGTTGCTGTGATGGTGATGGTGGTGATGATGACTGTTGTGCTGCGCTGCGAGCTTTGGCCGCGCAGCTCGGTGTGACTTCATCCAGGAAATGACTTTGGGCGGCGGACACTGCTGAGCAATCTCGAAGGGCAGGTGGACGATGGTCGTAGTGGTGGTGGTTTCGTCGTGTGGGTCCACATCGGTTTTGATGGTGATGTCTGTTGGGATAGCGAGGTCTTTGTCCTCGTCCTTGTGCAGTGCTGGCTGTGGTTGGATTGCATCCTTCTGATCGAGAAGCCTGTGCTGTTCCTGTTGCTGCTGTTGTTGTTGTTGCAGCTGTTGCTGTTGTAGTTGTTGTTGCTGTTGCTGGTGTGTCTGAAGGAAAGAGGGCGCCGTGTGGAGACTGGCGGTGAATGGTGGCGCCATCGGGAGAATAAGAGCAGATCTGTGGTATAGGCTGCAGGCTGCAGGCTGCAGGATGCGATGGTTGTGATACAATGACGGAGAGAAAGAAACTGTGGCGGTGATACTCAGACGAGCAGCGCAGAGGAGCAGAAGAGCAGAGCAGCAGAGCAGCAGAGGAAGAGTGGAGGAGTGGAGGAGTGGAGAGAGAGGCGTCGAGGAGTAAGGTCAAACGAGGAAGGCAAAGCGTGAGGGAAAAGAGGATCGCAGAGAGGAAAGAAGGGAAGGACGCAGTGTGCCAGATGATGATTAATGAATGAACAAAAAAAAAAAAAAAAAGCGAAACAACTCCGTTCAATCCAAACGCAGGTCAGTGGCCCAAGAGATCAAGAAACAGGGCCCGTCTTCAAACAACCGGTATTATCGTCTCTACAGAGTTGCTCTTTGGGCAATTTGCACAGCTTCAGAAGGCTGCCTTCTCTGCTCTGCTCTCCTCTCCCCTATCCCTGCAAACGATCGCTCCTTGCTCTCTCCACAACCCTTTCTCGTCTCAAGAACAATTCCTGTCCGTGGCCATCCACTCTCACCAAGCACCACTTGCAGACATAACTGCCTTTTCAGCGACCACAAGGTAAACTCAATGGACTTGTTTTCCGTCGGCTAAATGTTCACCACCAGCTACCCTCTGGCCCGAGCATCCCGAGGGAATTAACGTCGAGTGCGCAGACATCAGGATCTAAAGGGCGGTGGCAGCCGTGCTCACCTCAGGCACAGGGCAAACTCGGCAAACTCGGCAACCAGGACAAACAACAATCACAGCAGGATATACCACCCGCAGTTGTCTTGATACCTCAACACCTTTCTTTGTATGTCGCAGCGGGTACTGTATGTGCATGTCGCAACGAGAGCGGAGGAGGCGCTTGGCCATTAATGCCTTGATTGCATTCAGTTTTTTTTAATTCCAAGCGCACAACAACGTACACCTGTACTCAATCGCGTAAACTACATATACAGGGGAGGGCCTAACACGAGTCGCAAGATAACAACGCGCTGACCATTCGTACCGACGACTAAAATACAGCAAACACCTAAAACGAGTCTAGTTTCATACGCTTGTTGGCATCGTGCAAGTTGACCGTCGCTTCATGGAGCCTCGAATCCTTCTCAACAATCAAACCTCGCAGCCAGCGCACCTCCATCTCCAATTCCCGGACCCGTCCCTCAAGAGCCTCTGCGCGGGCAGTCTTCTCTCTTGCCGTCTGCTCCAATGCCTGCTCCCGCAGCTTCTTCTTTTGCCGGAAGCGCGCTGATGCTGCAGTGTTACGACGTCTCTTGTCCTCCTCCGCCGCGACCTTGCTCGAATAATCTGGATCGTCTTTGGAGAAGGAGTCTGCTGCAGACAGTTCATATCCGTCCTGTGGCTCTGCTGGCTCTTTGCTGCTCGTGGCGCTGCTCTCATCACCATTCACGACAGCCTTGTCAGATGGGCTCTTGAGAGAGGGGGTCGATGCTGATGAAGGTGCTGGTGCTGAGGGAGGAACGACAACTGTCTGCAGGGATGTCTTTTGCTTCTTGGCTGCTGGCTTGTTGTATTGAGGCATGGGTTGACGCAGCAGCTTGGCGGCTGCGGGTGTCGTCGGTGCCCCTAGGGCAGCAGGGGCAATGCTGGGCAAAGAGGTTGTGGAAGAGGGCTGCTGTTGGAGTTGGAGCTGTGCCTGTGTGGTTGCTGCCGAATAGGCGGCAAGGAGCGAATGGAACGAGTTGATGGCCTCAGTCTGCTCCTGCAGCTCTGACCGGTGCTGCGCTTCGTCGTCATTGGCAGGATTGCGCTGGCGGGTGCGCTCCAGCAAGGACACTGTGCGGGCGTCTAGACATCGCAAGAGTGTGCGAGCAAGAGTGGGGTGGAGAGCCGTGCAGTTAGCAATAAGGCTCACTCAAGGAATGTGAGAGTAATTCACTGTGAAGCTGCAGCTGTCGCAGTGAGGGAATTGCACACCCTCAGGTGGGCGGGTGGCGGGGTGGCTTTCGAGTCAAAAAAAACCCACTTTTTTGAGACCGCCGCACTCAAATAGTGTTTACCTTGGTGTGATGACAAATTCAGGAAATCCAGACTGTGCTGCTCAGCTGGCTGGTGGTGGCCCAGCACTGGATCATGATCGGCCGTGGGAGCGATGTTGCTGTTCACAGTGTTGGAGGCAGCGAGGTCGGCGAATCCAGAGTCGGTCTCAAAGATGCCCAACCCTGGGGGCATGTCAAAGGTGAATTCTGCATTGGTCCACAGCGAGAGGTCCGCCGAGTAGTCCTCTGGCGAACCAGTCGAGTTGGTTGCGGGCGAGTCAGAGTTGAGTCCCGCAATGAGGGACAGATAAGGGTTTTCCGACATGGTTGTGATATATGTAGATATGTGTGTGTGTATGATGTGTGGGAAGAACGAGGACGGCAAGTGGAGCAGTGCTGAAGTGACGAGGAGCGCTCTGGCAGGGTCAGTCAATGGCAATCAAGTCGGACAGATGTTGGCAGTGGTGGAAAGGAAAGAGCTCTCGCAGCGAGTCGGAGTCTCACAAAAGGAGCTGGTGAAGGACGTGCGATCAGATCTCAGATCACGTTGATTTGTCACTTTCGATCGCTTATCTCGTTCACGCTCGTCCTGGCTGCCCCGCACGACGCGCGTCGATCCACAAGCATTGACAGTGCTGGCCATCATGCCCAGAAGCGATCCTGAGACGCCACCGCTGTTTTAAGTCATGCGAGACCCATGGCAGCACTAGTATGGCTCGCGTGCATTTTTGATAGCCCGTTCGCGAACATGCACGCGCATAGGAATTTGGTGCAAGTGTCTCTCTCGGCCCAAGGCGTGAAGGCTTGAGGATAGAGTTCTTCCAAAGTGAACCGCACTGTTCACTTCGTGCTCCCCCATTCCTCAACACATCCTTCTCCACATAACCTATATAAACCCGCTCCCGCTGCCCGTTCCTCATCTCACTCACACTGGCTGATCCTCATTCACTGCTTTGCATTTTTTATTCCCACACTCCCATCCCACACGTTCATTGCTTCCTCATCCTTCAGCACACTGACCATGGCTCCTGAAAAGACAGTCCGCATCGGCTGCTACAGTGCCTTCTGGGGCGACTCGGTCTCGGCTGCCGAGCAACTCGTCTCGCTCGAGGGCAAGAACCTTGATTACCTGGTGGCCGATTACCTCGCCGGTAGGAGAATCGATCGAGATTCATCAGAACTCTTTTGCCATTAGCTTCCGTTTATAGCGAAATAACAGTGAGGTCCGCTGTCTTCTTCCTGAGTAGAGGTGACCATGGGACTTCTTGCGCGCCATCGAAAGGCCGGTAAGGCCGGTGCGAACCCAAAGAAGGAGAGTCGCGCGGGACCTGGCGGATATGTCGGAGATTTCATCACGTTTGTGTGGAAAAGACTCGTCGAGGACATTGTTGCCAATGGCACCAAGGTTATCACGAACGCAGGAGGCCTTGACCCCCTCGCCCTCAAAGAAGCCATCGAGATCATCGCGAAAGAAAACGGGATCGATAACTTGGTCGTCGCAGCCGTCACGGGTGATGATCTTCATGAACGCGCTGAAGAGATGAACGCCAAGGGAGAGCTACTGCCATTCAACTATATCACAGGCAACAAGGACGAAGTGGATCGATACCCAGGAGCCGAGAAAAAGAATCTGTCGTTGAATGCATACCTCGGCGCCCTGCCTATTGCAGAGGCGCTCGATGCAGGTGCGACCATCGTGGTGACCGGTCGCGTCGTCGATAGTGCTCTTGTCCTGGGACCGCTCCTGCACGAGTACAAGTGGAACCCTTACAAGGACTGGGATCAAATGGCCGGTGCCTCCCTGGCGGGTCATATCATCGAGTGCGGCTGCCACACCACTGGAGGAAACTTTACAGACTGGGAACTGAGCGCCAATTCGCCCCACGGTGGATGGGCCAACATGGGTTTCCCCGTGGTTGAATGCAAACCCAACGGCGACTTTATTGTGACAAAGCCAGCAGAGACTGGTGGATTGGTCACTGTTGCCACCGTCGCTGAGCAATTGGTGTATGAGGTGTTGGATCCAGGTGCTTACATTCTACCTGATGTTATTTTGGATCTACGCAACGTCAAACTCTCCGAGGTGGGCAAGGACCGCGTTCTCGTCACAGGCGCCAAAGGCAGAGCACCAACACCTTACCTCAAGTGCTCCGGAATCTACGTCGAGGGCTACAAGATCACAGCCGATCTTTGGATCGGAGGTATCGACGCTAGGCGAAAGGTAGAAATCCAATCTTGCAGTATCAGGTTTCTGCAATGTTGTACTTCGTGTTCGGTGTATTAATCAACAAGTCCCTGTTGCAAATAGGCACTGGCGGTTGGTGATGCAGTTGTGAAACGTGCGAGAAAGAATCTTGAGCGATTCGGCATTGAGGATTACACTGCTGTTCGCGTAGAGGCCTTGGGATCAGAGTCCAGCTACGGGTATGTCCAAGTTTTCCACATTCCTAATTGATCAGAAGCAAGTATGATTAGGGTCGACGCAAAGTAACCGTATTTGAATCTCATAGCCCCAATTCCACGGCTCTGGATGCCCGTGAAGTTTGCTGCAGAATCACAGCCGTGCATCCTGAAAAGCACGGTTTAATGCTCCTGGGTGTCGAATTAGCACCAAGTGCTACAGGAAACGCGCCTGGCATCACTGGAGGCGGAGCGGGTCGTCCCCATCCAAGCCCAAACATGACCCATTACTCGGTCCTGGCTCCCAAGCAGGCCGTGCCCGCTCAACTCACAATTGGAAGCGGCGACAAGAAGATCCAAAAGACTGTTGCGTTTTCAGGCCCATCCCACGTGCAGAACGAGCACCCGCCCGTTCTGCCTGCTGCCCCTTTGCCCGCCAATTCTTCAGAGGAAACGGTGCTTGTGCCCCTGATCCGCATTGCCTATGCCCGCAGTGGCGATAAAGGTGATACCGCGAACGTAGGTGTGATTGCTAGAGACGCCAAGTTCTACCCGTACATCAACCAGCAGTTGACTGCAGAGTCTGTAAAGAAGTACATGGCGCACCTGGCTCAGGGCAAGGTGGCACGATACGAGCTTCCTGGGATCCATGCCTTGAACTTTGTGCTGACGCGCAGTCTGGGAGGCGGTGGCCTGAGCTCGCTGAACCTGGACCGCCAAGGCAAGTCTTATGGACAGATGCTGCTCAGCTACAAGGTCCGAGTCCCCAAGGGCCTCTTGTCGAGCCTGTAACCCGCTAGATAGCCGTGCAGTCGTTTGTACAAGTATAAAAGGCACTGAAGCAGACCATGGGATGATAGGACTGGGTGATGTGGATGGCGAGGAGCAAAGTTAAGAGCAAGAGCTGTGCGGTCACAGCAGGCCCCTGACTGAGAATAAAACGAGTGTGATGCAGCTCGCTCTTCTTTTTCAGACCTTCATTCTTTTCATCCCACGACACCCACCCTCTCACCACACCCGCCCACCCCCGACCACATCCATCGCTTCCCATGGCTGCAGAAGTCAGCTCACTTTCCTCGCTGCTCAAGCGGCTCGAGTCCGCCACGAGCAAGCTGGAAGACCTTGCCATGGCCGGCGCATCCGCCTCCAACGTCTCGTCATCCCTCACCGGCAACAGCGGCGCCCACGCCCCTCAGGGCCAGCTCTCCCAGTTGGCAGAGCCCTCGGCCTCTTCCCAGCAGGACGCAACCCATCCCACCGTCGAAGGCTTTGATGAGCTCCTCGACGGCCCCGTCAAGAGCTACTCTGAGCTCAGCAAGGCTGTCGGCGGTCTTGTTGAGGAACAGGCAAGTTTGAGCTGCCCGATTTCGCGTTCATTCGCTGGCAATTTGACCGCAATGTCTAACCACTGTCAACCTTTGTTACAGGCCACCTATGTCTGCAATCTGTTTGCTGCCCAGCGCGAAATGATCTCTCTCGCCACGCAAAGCCAGAAGCCGCCATTGACCTCAGACGTCTTTCGCCAACTCCTCGAGCCCACACAGGTGGAGCTTGTGAAAGTGATTGAGATTCGTGACAAGAACCGCCCTAGCCCCCTGTCCACCCACTTGACAGCAGTTGCAGAGGGAATTCCTGCCCTTGGATGGGTCACCATTGTACCGTATCATGTCCTATTTTCCATGACACCACTGATGATGGCTATACATGTACGGTGAGGGCTGCTATTAATATTCTACTCTGCTCCATATGCCCTTGATAATAATAGGAGCCCAAGCCGGCACCCTATGTTGGGGAGATGAAGGACAGTGCCCAGTTCTACGCCAACCGTGTCGTCAAGGACTGGAAGGAAAAGTATGTCTACACCGTCTACTCTGGGTGCTTTTCTGCGCGACAACATTGCATGCTGAGGCTGAAGGTCATCTGCCTGTACCCCTTCTTCCCAACCTTCAACTGATCAAAATTCGCCCTGACATGATTTTCCTTTTCGCTCGACCCGTCCGGCGTCATTGTGTTGTGTGCTGTTCAGGGATGAGAATCACGTTGCTTGGATCCGCTCCTACATGAACCTACTGAACGAACTGCAGAACTATGTCCGCAAGTTCCACACCACTGGCTTGGTATGGAATCCAAAGGTAAATACCATTGTACTAGTCCAGAGGCAAAAGTGTTCGTGACGAGAAAACGACACAACCCGAACGATTTTCGATCCATCTGCTCACATATATCTCCCGCCCCTTTTTCCGCATGGTATGTCAACCCTGAATTAGGGCACTGCTCTGGACAGCAACAGCCTCAACCGCACGCCTCCCCCTGCCACTACATCCGCGTCTGCACCTGCGCCAGCAGCAGGTGGCCCCCCACCCCCACCCCCACCACCACCCCCCCCTATGATGAACACTGCACCTGCCAAGGCGCCAACCGAGACCGACATGTCAGCTGTATTTGCGCAATTGAACCAAGGCGAGGCTATCACTTCGGGATTGCGCAAGGTGGATAAGAGCAAGATGACCCACAAGAACCCTGAGCTCCGTGCCTCTGGCATGGTGACTGCAGGTTCTGGTAAGGACATGCTCTATACAAAATGATGGTCTCTGGTGTCGAAGCCATCGACTAATATACAATTTCAAACGTCTTGTCTATGCTAGCAAAACCCTCTTCGCCCAAGAGAGCTGGACCTGGAGCACCACCAAAGCCAGCATCGTTGACATTGAAGAAGCCACCAAAGCTGGCGTTGGAGGGCAACAAGTGGGTTGTGGTGAGTGCTCTGTCCAGGCAAAACGCATATCTTGAGATGTGTCTCCTATTTTATGCGTGCGAAGCAGATGACTGACATTCGATGTCCTTCAATTTTTTGAACCTCCTTCTAACCTCTTAGGAGAACTTTGAGAACAACAATGAGGTGATTCTGGACAATGTGGAGCTCAACCAATCGGTGTACATTTACGGTTGCAAAAACTCGACGATCCTGATCAAGAGCAAAGTGGCGACCGTTGCTGTGGACTCGTGCACCAAGACGGGCGTGTGCCTCGAATCTTTGATCTCGTCGCTTGATCTCGTGAATTCCAAATCGGTGCAGGTACAGATCCTGGGCAAGGCACCTACCATCAGTTTGGACAAGGTTGATTCGGCCATGGTCTACCTGTCCAAGGACTGCCTGGATATCGAGATTCTGACATCAAAATGCTCTGCTATCAACATCCTCACGCCCGATTCGACCGAGGATGGAGCTGAGGGCGACTTTGTGGAGAGGCCGGTTCCTGAGCAGTTCTTGACCAAGATTGTGGATGGCAAGGTGGTGACCACACCTGTGGAGCATTCTGGATAAGTAGTCCGCTGTAGGTCGTTGTTGCACGCGCTTATGCACCTGCCGTTCATTACTTCATATAACAAATTTCATGCCCAGCATGCAACCTCAAAGCCGGGCTCACACCATTCGCAGCCGAGGGCTATCGTCATATTGCTAAAACAATACAAGTCGATGCTAGTGGGTGCTCATCTGGAGCATCCTTCATCCCTGTGCCTCTCTCGTTCTCTTTCTTTCTTCCTTTTCTTCTTTCCCCTTTGTTTGTTCTTGCTTCCGTTCTCTCATTTTCACACGTCAACTTCTTTGCCCATTTCCATTGATCCCTTTGCATCTGTTCCTGAGAAATAGCCAATCACGCAACCCTGCCGCGAGAAACATACCCCACTGTTCACTTTCTTTTCCTCTCTCTCACCTGTCTCTCGCCTGTCTCTCACTTTTTTCACGCCCTACAGAACACCCGACCACTCATGGCTACGTTTAAAAAGTCACCCTTTGTCGCTCTGGCGGCCTTCCTCCTCCTCCACCTCACCCTCCTCTCCTCCCAACAAACCCTCGTCCAAGCAGGGCCCTACTCCTTTCAGACGCCCACAGGCGCTACCCGCTGGACCGTTGGCCAACCGGGGCTCATTAGCATTGTCTCAACGGAACACGCCCAGGCAGATACCCTGCCAGACGATAAGCTGTTTAAGGTCACCTTGGAGCGACGGAAAACGGGGCTTTTTGGAGGTCGCACCACCATGACAACCATTCGGGATCGTGTCCAGCTATTGATCCCGGCCGCGAACCCACAACAGACGGAGGCCACCCTGAATATCAACGACTGGCTGATTCCTGTGAATGTACCCGCCGGTGACAACTACTTTGTTCGCTTAGAAATGGAAAAAGGCGGCATATTTGGCCCAGACTCTGTCGAAACGAACGTGTTCCAAATCGTCGCTGCAGCCACCCCTGGTAAGCAAGAGTTTGTGGGGAGGAGAAACGAGGAAGGAAGAGAGAAGGGAAACGACGTCTATCCTGTTCAGTTGGGGCGCAACCCTGCTCTCCCTCCCGACGACAACGACAATTTCGTAGACTCAACCGTTTTATTTTTTTGTGAACACAATAGGCAACACGACGACTACAATGACCATGACCAACAGCCTGGCAACACCCACCGCAACAACAGCCTCGATCGCGCCCACGCCCACATCGAACTGTCTCGACGTCAAGGAACAGTGTGCCTCTCAAGGAAAAGTCTACCAGGAGGCTACAGCATCGTCCCCATGCACCTGTGGGGCGGACCTGATTATCCCAACCATTGTTCCAAACGGTGCCTCCGGTAGCATCAAGTCCACAGTCAAGAGCACGTTCAAGAGCACGGGTGGTCCTACAGCCGCATTCGCGGTCCTGATCCTCGTTATCATGACATTGTTCTAGAAGCAAGGAACGAGTACTTTTTTGTTAGTTGCTTCTGCTAGCACAACAGTAGTTGCACTTTGTTTGCGATCGGAAACAAAACACATCACAGAATTAGAGATGTTCCTCAATATAATTACGCGCTTACTGAAGCAAACCACTCGAGAAAAGAAAAAAAAAAAGGGAGGGAAGGTGACATGTGTGCGTGTGTGTGTTTATGTGTGAGGCAGGGCACACACCCTTTCGGCGAAATTGGTATGACTTAGTGCATGCTTAGCGCTCCATGATATATCATACAAAAACAGAGCTGCTCTTTATACATCCCATCCACGGCTAAGGTATCCATCGCGCCGCACTCGTCTTGCCAAATGGCTAGCGTCCGGCCCTATATCCACCCAGGGCAACTCCAGTCTCGCCTTCATAATCATCTTGCGTGCAATCATTTCCGAGTCATCCTGCGCTCGACGACGATTCGAGCTCGACTCAAATTCCCGCGTCTGATGATGATAATGATGATGACGATGCGCTGACAAAGAGTCCACGGACTCTACTGGCAGGTTCAAACTCGTACCCATCACCTGCAAACCATCCATCTGTCGAGCCAGTTGCACCATCCCCGGCACTGTAACCCGCGTATTGTCCAGAACTGAAAGTTCCGACAGCTGATCTCCCCAGCGCCCTTGTTCTCCTTGCTGGCTGCTGCCACTACGGCCGCCATCGTTCTTTTTGGGTTCCTGGATCCTCACAGTGGTCTCGATCATTTGCTGTAGACTCTTGTCCGTGATTTCGTTCCAGGGTCCCTTGATCATGACCCGTCGTAAGGCCGGTCCTGTTAGTAGCGGTAGTTGGCTCATGTTGCTTCGTCCACCGACAGAAGAAGAGCTATGTTGATGACCACTACTCGTGTTTGTCGACGTTGTTGCCGATGTTGTTGTTGCTGCTGCAAAAGAAGATGGGGTCCTCCTGACCCAAGGCGAAGGCGCCAGCAGGATCGAGAAACAGACAGTGTGTAGATTAGGCATTTGCAAGAGTGAGTCCAAATCGAACACGGCGGCAATGGGTCCCGTCAGCTGCAAGACGGTCAACTGAGGAAGCCTCCACTGGATGAGCAGAGATCCTGAAGAGATGGAAGACAATCTATCATAGCACGCCCCGTCTTCAATTTCTCTTTCCTCTTCTTCTTCCTGCTGTTCCTCTTCTCCATCCTCTTCTTGCTCTTGTCCTTCTCTTGAATTGGCTATCGCTTTTTGATCGGCCTTATGTTTTCTCCTCGCGTAGGACTCTGCTCTTTGAGAGCAAGAAGAGAGAGCTGGCCCTGACAGCAAGTCCATGCTTTTGTCCATCCATTCAGTCTCACCTTCCAAATGCTCCATATCCGATCGAGCCTCAAGCACACGAAGCGAGTTGCGGAATCCATAGAATGCATCACGGAGAATATCATACACGACTTGATCTGTCGGCCCATGAACCCGAAGGTGCTGCAGCTCCACTAAAGGTCGGACCCGTGGCGACGGTGGCGATGGCTCTGCTGTGAAGGTTGACAAAGTCGTCGTCGTCGTCGTCGCCGTCTTCGTTGAAGACCACTTCCAAGTCGAACCCTCATCCGGTTTTTTTCTTTTTCTTGACTGGCTGGCATTCCAATCCTCCACCGCCCACGAAAACATGCCCCTCTCACTCGAGAACCCAGCCAGCGTGCGCAATTGACGACATCGCTTCAAAAATGCAGGCTGACTAAACGCCATGCCTTCCCGTGGCGTCTCCAGGAATGCGATCCGAAGTGTATGCAACGAACTCACGTCGAGTGAATCCAGATCCTGGAGCATAGTCCTGGGCCAGTACACAGACTCGATGATCTCCAACCCTGGTCCAAGGGCTTTGATCAATTGCAGAGGATCAAACCGCTGACCGCCTAGGGTCGTGTCATCCCAATGATTTCGAAGGGTCGCATACTTGAAATGACGTATCGCCGCTGTTCGCCGTCGGATCCCCTGTCGCATTGCCAACAGCCTCATGACGACCTCCTCATCATCGTGGCCGCTCACATCTTTCTCTTCTTGGGTCTCAAAGTTCCCTGCAGGGAACATGGCTGCATGCTCGGACAGAAACTGATACACCATCTCGAGCTCGGGAATAGTCCAAACAGCGTCCAGCAACTCAATCGAAGATATTTGTTCGAATTGATCCATGTTGGCCAGCAGGTGGGGCATCACAACGCTCGGACATTGAACATGGATCGACATGATCTGTCGTGGGTTATGCATCAAGACTGCGCGCTCGATCTCCGCCATAAACCTGTCACACTCCCGGCGCCCGGCCCCAGGATATACATGGCGAATGACAGATGCAATCGACCGATGATCAATGTGTGAATAAAAGTGAAAGTAGTCCATGAGGAGTCCTGTTCCAGTAGTAGGTGTGTGATACTGCCGTTTGATCCTATCTTCCTTATCACCTTCATTATGATCGGTGCTATAAGAAGCTGCGCCAGAACCCGTGGTTCCTTGCTGGCTGGGCATGCCTTGGTGTAATGCAGACCACCCATCATTTTCTACCCCCCACTCGTCATCAAAACGGATCAAGTCTGGGCAGTGACCAGAGCTGTCTTGAGCGACTTCACGACTTACGGATGGACCAACGCTATCGTCGTTGCTGTCGTTAGGATCCATTGAAAGGGTTGAATAACTTTGTGACCAGCCACTGGGGGTCTTGACAGAGGCGGATCGCGTAGGCCCGTCTAGCTGCTCACTGGCGGGTAGCAATGGCTGCAGGTTCTCCATCCCACTCGAATCGTCTAGCAGGGATGCCTCGTGGACAGCGAGACGCGGGATTTTGCCCAATGGCTTTATCTGAAGGTTCTGAATCAGCAGGCGCGAGAGCAGCTTGGTGCGGTCCAAGAACTTGGCCCAGCCGGTGGTGGAATCGTAGGCATGAGGTGGTGAATGAGGATGGGATTCGGAATGAGGTGGTGGGTCCGGAATCCCGGCGGCCAGCCTAAACGGGCTCCTGTAGAGCACGGGCACCGTCAGGTGGAATAGCTGGCGTGAGACCAGGAGCAGCTGGTGAAGCGAGGCGAGGTCGTTGCGCAGGCAGTCCAGGATGAGCTCGAGGCACTCGGGCGGCAGTGGTGCGATGGGTGATGGCGGATTGGCCGAGAAGGAATGCATGGAGTGAAGGGATTGCAACGGGCAGGGAAAGAGTGTGACAAAAGGGAAGACGAATATTTCATTTTTGTCGATCACTTTTTGGGTAGCTGTTTATTTGTGTATCCACAAGACATTCAATGATACATGCTCATGACCTTGTCGACGATAGTGTCGCGACGCTTCGTGTCCAGGACACGCACCGTGGAGGGCGACGCGCTGACGGGCCCAACAACAGCATCGCGCAGCGCCTGCACATAATCGTCGATCCTGACCGCATTCCAGTCCACTCTACCACCACTCTCGCCCCCGCCATTGCCATGCATACCCTCTATCGCAGGCGAGGCTACCGGCACTTGCAAATACCCGAACAGATCCTTTAGGTTCTCTCGCAGCGTCAGGTTGCGCATTTTCTCTTCTCCGTGTGAATGCTGTAGCCTGTTGAACTTGTACTGCAGATCCTGGTTCATTGGACCCGTCGCATATGGATTAACCGCCAGAGGCCCGGTCGACATGGTGGGGGTCGATGATGAGGATGAAGATCCTGATGGAGGTGTGGCGTTGTTGGGCTGCTGATGATGGCCATGCTGCTGCAATGTCAAATCTGTCCGCAGTAGAACGAAAGAAAGAAGGGACCGTTTAGTATAGTGCGTCCAGAAAGTAATGAAAGAAGGCATCTCTGTCATATCTCCAATTTCGACAAGCACTCACTTTGAATTATGTTCTCCAGCGTGGCCACTTTTGCCTGCAGAGTCTGGATAGTCGCCTGCATCTCCCTTGTCTCCTCTGCCGTGGCCCCATATCCTATCCTAGGTGATGATTGCTGTCTCTCTCCCAACCTGATTTGAGTTGGGGATCCCGAGGATGGGAACGTGGAGACGGTAGGGCTTGGGGCCGCGGACCCCGAGTGCGACCTTGAAGGCTTTAACGTCGCTATATCAACACTCTAAGTAAATTAGCGTTATCATCTAGATTAGCATATACCATCTTGAAAGGATGAAAGGTGCAAAAGAATATACGCGTCATGCTTACCGGATCCAGCTCAAAGACCTGGCCCTTCGAGTTGCGACCGTTGTTCTGAGCATAGCCGCTATTTGAGAAACGATCCGTGGATGAAGGTGACGGCGAGCCATCGAGATTGCCTGTACTATTGCTGCCATTGTTGTATCGGCTAATGCCAGGCAGCTTTTGCTTTCCCTCGCTTCCACCTAAATTACTCCCGAGGATCGAAGGGATGGTTGCAGCAGGACCAACGCCACCCAGTGTTCGGATGGGCATGGCACTTAGATTTGTCACCTTTTCCAATCCACCTGTGCTCTGCCTCTTCTTGCTCTTGTCCAGGCTCTGAAGAAGCCGCCGCCGCTGGGCCTCCGCAGCAGATTCCTTGGCGTTTGTCTTGGCCACCTTGCCCCGTCTCATTTGACCCATGGAAGCACTGCCTCCTCCGCCGCCGCCGGCTGAACTACCCAAAACTGCTTCAGTGTCGTCCACGTCAATTTCTTCCGACTCTGAACTCCGGTTCTTTTTGCGCCGCTGGCTTGAATCAGTCGACCTCTTGCTCTTGGTATATGCCCGCATAGCAGACTTGCCGTCCCTGGGGTCGTCCTCGTCCTCGTCCTCCACCATGACAACATCATCATCATCCGAATCTGACTGGTCCTCATCCTCGTCATGTTCCCCATCCTCATCCTCCTCTTCTGAATCAGAGGATGTTTCGCGGTAACTCTTGCTGCGCTTTGTTGCTCGGGAAGGCAAGGAAGAGCTTTTGGATGAGGACGATGCTGTTGACCTTCTCGACTGACTCTTCATGATCTTCCTCAAAACGCCGTCGTCCTTGTGGTTCTCGCAAAAAATCTCAAAGTACTTGCCCTTGGTCATCAGGTCCTCCCTCTGCGCGCAAGTGACATGCATGTACTTGTTGCAGCTATCGATACCGCATTTTGAGCAGACGCCTGCATCCGACTTGCACAAGCAGCAGATCTGCTTGGGTGTCAAAGACGTACTGAAGGCGATGGGATCGAGCGTCTCGTCGAGGTCGGGGTGGAAGTGTGCACATGCCACGTGGATATACTGATTTGGGATGGTGGTGCGCTTGAAGGCTCCTGTCTTCTGAGGGCAGCAACAACTTGGCTATGAACAAAGAATACATCGAGGTGTGAGATTTGAATCCATTCATCGCTCTTCATTCAGACCATAGCAGATGGACAGACAGGCAGACATACTGTGTTGTTGATGGGTATTCTGTCTTCACATCTCTGGCAGTACCAGTTTCCCGACGGCACCACGGCGACGCCATAGCACTTTTGGTGCACTGGGATATCACAGCCTAAATACAACAAAAAAAAAAAAAAAGGTACGGCCATACAGAACATTGGGCGGAGTTGTGTGAGATGCTGAGGGAAATTTCTGCCTGGTTTGACTGCAGGCATGAAGCCCCGAAGGATGACACGTACGACCATATATCTATCAGTTATAAATCAATGCTGACGGGAGTTGGAAGGGAGAGCCACCTCGGGTCCCCCTTCCTTCCTGAACATGGAGACACACGCACGCACGCACACACACACATCCTTCCACCACGTGGGAGATGATCTGGGCGTGCTAAAAAAAAAATAGTTTGATATCGCCACGAGGCAATGCCTTCTTTTCATCTCGAACTTACCAGGTCCATCGCAAAAGAGGATCGGATTCTTTGTAAAGGACTTTCCAGATCCGCAGACTAGACAGTCCGTCTATCGAGAAGGCAGGCATCCAAGTAATTTAGAAATGGGGAAGGTTGCCCGTCAGAAATATCGCTCAGAGACATGTCCTTGAAATATGCGCACTTTTCACAAAAAATATCGAAAACTCCTGTGGGGGGAGTGTTGAATCAACGGAAGGAATGTAAGAGATTCAGGGCATTCTGCATTACCTCTTCTGGGACCGAGGGTGGACTCGAGTCGCTGCCCGACATGGTGGTTGATATACGCTAGCTAACCTCTGACGATGTGAAGTATCCGCCCTATAACTAGCATTACGAAGAGCTCAGGTCAGACATAAAAGTGTCAAGTAGGCAAGCGCCCAAAATTCGTCACGCCCTCTAGCAAGAACCACTTTTCATATCGTCTTTGCTAACCTCAATGGAAGTGATGTGGCACGATATGGCACGAAGCAATTGATGAGAGTAGCCCAGAAGCGAAGTGGAGATGTTGATGCAGGATGGATATGCAAATGAGACGGCTAGGGAAGGTCCGATAGTGCTTTGAAGCACAAAGCAAAAGGGATAGAAGGAAAAGAAAAAAAAAACAGAAAGCAGAAATGTTGAGAGAACACAAAAGCGGATGGCTTTCCGGCTTATGAAGGTACAGCTTCAGACCGTTGCCCTTAAGTCGCACTCAGCGGCTCCTTCTGACATCCCGCCTGCAGTACGTCCGTTCACGCTTGCGCTCACTCTCCCACCCTCACTTTCACACACACTCTCTCTCACACTCACTCTCACCTCTAACGCAGACCAGTCCTCATGTCCGAGCGAGCTCCCGCCCCATTCGCCCTGGAGGACATTCACCTCATTCAGGCACACTCGCCCGAGACCATCCAACGCACTTGGGCCAACAACAAGCAGGAGTGGGGGTCAACTATCGACATCGACACCTACTATACCCGCGAGCGACACCTTGCCGCCCAAGGTTTTGCCAGCCAGGGCAAGCTCAAGTTCTGGATTCTCGTCCCAACAACATTCAACCCTGAACAGCCAGATCTCGACCTGATCCTCTCTGCTGTCGAGACCTATGACCGCCCAGGGATGGTGGCCACCAAGGAACATGGAGTGAAAGACGTGCAAGCGATCAGCATTGCCTCTGTCTTCACACCTGTGCAGTACCGTGGCCACGGATATGCCTCCCACATGATGAAGTAGAGTAGGCACTGCATTCTTATACGCTACCCGTCCCTACACCGGCGTCAATTGCGCCTCCTATCATCACACACGCACAGCTGATTGATTGTCTACTCCATTTGGTTTCCTGTAGATTACTCTGGAAAGTTATTGAAGCCATGGAGAGAGTCGCCTTCACGACTCTGTATTCAGACGTAGGTCCCAAGTTTTATGGCCGTCTTGGTTGGAAGCCCATGCGATCCGACGAGTTGGTGATCCCAACATCTCACCCAGTAGCCAACGCCGAGTCCATCGTCCTCGACTCCGTGACTGACAAAGATCTGCCGGAGGTCATCCAGAGAGACGTTCAACTGGTGCGAGGCTCATTACAGGCACACCTGGACGAGTCTTCCGCCTCTTTAACTTCAACAGTCATGGTCGTGGTCACACCAGAGCCGAATTGCTTCCAATGGCTGCACGCCCGCTCGAGATTTGCGGCACAGCACATGCTAAAGCTGGACCAACACGAGATTATGACACTCGGTGCTAAGGACCCTTGCAGTGACAGCTTTGTCCTCTGGATGCATCATCTACTCGAGAACAAACTTTACATCATCCGCTGGCGTTTGGACGAAAAAGCTGGAGACGCCACCGCCCAGGCGCTGATTGTAGCTGCACAGAAAGAAGCCCAAAAGTGGAGCCTTCCCAGTGTGGTCATGTGGGACCCGGAGCAATCGCTGGCCGATCTGTTAGGACTGGACGTCAAAACTCGCGAAAAGTCCATCCCCTCCTTGGGACTGACATTTCCAGCATTCAAGGCAGACAATGTTGAGTGGATCCTGAGCGAAAAATATGCTTGGTGAGTACACATTTCCATGCCTATGACGAGCTGTTGAGCCAGGGTGCCAGTTACTTGAACTAGTACCCACGCACGCACGCTCACACGCACTAACCTGTTCTCCACTTCCTTGCACAGGTGCTAGAGTCCACAATTGAAATCCAGAGAGCTCGGCAATCTCCATTCGACTGAGAAGAGGGAGGAGATAAAAAGGTTGAAGCGATTTATTCTGCTTCGAGTCCAAGTGTGAAGCGTCACTGAGGGTGATTGAAAATGTGTATATGTACTTGCTCCGAAGCGATCCTCCTCTGCCCTGTCGTTTAACAGCACTTTCCAGCCGCGTTGGCGTCGCCTGAGCCTGGATTGACGTTGATCGTCTCGCCTCCTGTAGGTCTGATCACATTGCCAGAGCTCTCCAATGCTTTGTTTGAGACGATGCGGTAAATTTCTATCCATACATTGAAAACAGAAAGAAAATACATCCATTAGTCACCACTGCATGACAATGATGACTTTATCAAGGGCCAAAAAAAAGGGGGGGGAAGGAGGGGGTGTAAGGAGCTTTGCTCTGAGCCATACCTGTCAAAATACGCTGGAAGGACAACTCAACGTTGCTAGAGTCCAAGGCTGAAGTCTCAATAAAGGAAAGACCATTCTCTAATGCAAACTGCTTGGCCTCATCCGTGGGAACAGCGCGCAAGTGACGCAAATCACTCTTGTTTCCGACAAGCATGATGACAATGTTGGTATCGGCATGATCGCGGAGCTCTTTGAGCCAGCGACCTACATTTTCATATGTGGCGTGCTTGGCAATGTCGTAGACCAACAATGCGCCGACAGCGCCACGGTAGTATGCTGAAGTGATGGCACGATAACGCTCCTGTCCGGCTATTTGTTGATATATACATTACTTCGCTGTTAGACTCCACAACTGCTCGTTAGAAGATACGATCGTGTGTGAGTGTGTGTGTGTGTATAATGTACCTGTATCCCAAATCTGCGCCTTGATAGTCTTTGCATCCACCTGGATGCTTCTGGTTGTGAACTCGACTCCGATAGTCGACTTTGACTCGAGATTGAACTCGTTTCTTGTGAATCGAGAGACCAGGTTGGACTTTCCTACACCTGAATCTCCAATCAATACAACTGTGAACAGAGTAGAAAAAGATGAAAGGTTCACACCATGTCACCACATTTTAGTCATCTGCAGCAAATTCATCGCGTTCTGGTCCTGCTTGGTTCACCTAAGCAACCGGCTCCTCTTCCTCCCATCCAAGACAAGTGTGTCAACCAAAGTACGAGATATACAAGGGCTTGCCCTAAGCGCTTCACCCCCTCGTTCAAGTGGCGTTTGCTGACATGATGAAAAAGGTTTTCACACCTCCTCCTCCTCCTCCTTCACTCTTTGCATGCACACATGAGGTGGAAACAGGTTGCAGGCGAGATGGAACGTGCCGTGGAGCGTGAAAGTTTGTGCGTATACCTTTGAAGAGGTAATCGTATTCGTCGTCTTTGCTCATTATGGTGTTGGTGAACAGATGAAGTTACAGGTGAAAGTGAGATAAAAAAAAAGGGCAATGCTAAGAAAATATAGCCCTCAATTCGTCACTGTATCATCCAGATCGCACACAGACAGGGTCCTCGAGACCTTCAAGAGTTGTCCTTGCCCACCATCCAACAGGACGCTAGTAGGATCAGGTCTGCCATCCACGCTCAACATGGCCCATTATTTTTGCTAGAGCCAAGCGTGTCGCATGGGCCATGTCAGCTGCGGCAAAGGAAGACTGCAGCATAGAACGTAGTGAGCAAGTAGAGAGCATCGGCTGTCATCCAATAAGCACAATATCATGATCGTCCTATGCAGAATGAACATAGGAAACGTTCTCCTTTGAGCGCGTCCAGACCTACTACGGGGCGTGGCCAATAAGGGCCGGGGCCTGGATCCAGGGCACCACACAAGTCGTCTCTTTGGAAAATGAGGTCAGCTGAGCGATATGTTGAAGTAAGTTCCTCGTCCGCAGTAGAGTGAAGATGAAAGAGTTTTCTATATCAGAGACACGGATCCGCCAAAAGTCAGTTCCGCATCCGCAGTACGGCATAAATCCTGAACTTTTGACGCTTTGTCATAGACAGAGCTCGTTTCTGTGCCTTCCGGAAGGTTTGCCCTTGGCTGAATTCTTCTCGGACCAAAGATGGTGCCCCCGGAGGCCCGATTGTCATGACGTCAAGTGAGCCGTTTTTTTTTGTCTTTTCATGCATATCCAAACGCGTCGAGATGGGTGATGCAATGATTGGGTGAGGCTCCCAGAAAAGGGTCACCTGTCGCGCAACAATATGCGTGTCTTGAGTGCGGCAAGTGTTATAAATACCAGCAGTTTCCCACTCTCCTTCATTCCCAACAACCAACTTCCACCTCAAACCCACCTTCTCAACATCCTTACCAGCACACTTTAACTCCACAACCCCCTCCTTCCTTCCACAACACACTTTTCAATATGGACTCTTCAATCGAGAACAAGATCAACCGTGCCCCTGCCGCAAAGGTCGGAGGTATGAGAGTCGCCGCACCAGACCACCCCGTCCCCGTTGTCCGCAAGTAAGTCCTTTGCTTGGTCTAATGCTTTCTTGTCAAAGAAGAAGAGGAAAGAAGACGTTGCCATCGCCCTCTCCTATGGCACTCTTCACTAGTGCTGACCCATTCTCTCTCTCTCTATCTCTATCTACGTTTCTTCTTTCTCTCTTTTCTACGACTATCAATTGCTTCCTTTCTCCTCCACCCTCGCCCTTTCCATCTGAAGGGAGCACGAACGCAAGAAGGCCGAGGAGGAGAACAACGAGGATGAGCGTGAAATCGAGAAGACGGATCAGTTCGAGCATGAGCAACAGACCCGCTTGGCCGCCGCTGAACGTCAGGCAAGGATGCAGCAGAACCAGCCCAGGCACGAGCCTACCAACAACTTCCGCCAAAACCAGAACATCCAGGTCAACCAACCTATCCTCCATACCCACAGCAAGTCCGGCGCCGCTGCCCAGAATTAAAAAAAGGCCAGGAGAATCCAGCAAGTCAAGTCTGCCTGATATATGGCAAGAAGAAAATGGAACGACGAGCACCCCGGCCCTGTATTTTCATCAAGCATGAGAAAATGACAAAAAAAAAAAAGTGAACAGAGCTCAGGGCAGAGAGAGGGGTGGCCGATGCCCACTTGCTTGATGCTCAATTACTTATGCGCAGGTCAGTGCAAAGGAAAAGAGCAAGCACCTGGCGTTCACTACCTCGCACCAGCCTCTTGCGTTGCCCCTTTTCACTCTCCTCCACACCCCATACGCTGTAAATATGAATAAAAAAAAACTCTAATCCTCGACCTCTGGTCAAGCCACCTACGCACTTGCAAGTTGCAACCTGATCGCGAGCAATGAATCGCCAGCCCTTTCCTGATCACTCACCACACAAGCACCGCTCATGAGTAACATCTACCTACTGGAGCCGCATACAAAGTACGACCTCGCCGTCAGCATGCTTCACGCGTTTACAATGGCAGCTTAATACGGGTTCATTAATCGCCTTTTTCATCAACACAGCGGCAAGGTCATTCTGCACACCTCCTATGGTGACATCTCCGTAGAGCTATGGTCCAAGGAGGCTCCCAAGGCCTGCAGGAACTTTGTCCAGCTCTGCATGGAGGGCTACTACAACGACACCATCTTCCATCGGATCGTCGCAGGATTCATCATCCAGGGCGGTGACCCCGAGGGCACAGGACTCGGCGGCGAATCCTCGTTTGAAGGCGGGAAACCATTCCCAGACGAATTCCATTCTCGCCTTAGGTTCGTCCGTCGTGGTCTAGTTGCCATGGCCAACTCAGGAACCCCAAACGACAACAAAAGTCAGTTCTTTATCACTCTGGATGCCACCATGGAGTTGCAAAACAAGCACACCATCTTTGGCAAGGTACTATTACTACTACTATGAGGATCATTGGATCATTGAGGAACTCAACAAATGCCTTCAAGATTATCCCGCTAACATGGGCTATTCCTTAGATTGCTGGAGATACAATTTTCAACGTGATAAGAATTGGAGGACTCGAGGTCGACGCTAACGAGAGACCACTGTACCCTCCAAAAGTTGTCAATTGCACGATCGTCGTGAATCCCTTTGACGACATTATTCCCAGGATTTCCCGACAGGAACGCGAGGCTGCATTGCTCAAGGAACTGGAGGCACAAAAGAAGCCTGAGAAGCAAAAGAAACTCAAAAAGTATGCATATGTTCTAGACAGCGTTCAAGCATTTTACACTTTCAAGTGGTAAACACCCTCTAACGTTCAGCTGCCTTCCTGCATAGAAATGTCGCTTTGCTCTCCTTTGCGGATGACGCCCCTGATCTAACAATGGATGAGGAGAACCAGGACGAGGCAGGAAGCACCAAGGAAAAGAAGAAAAAGATGTTGAGCAGCCATGACCTGCTGGAGGACGACCCAACACTGAGTCGAGAGACTGACCATAGTCTTCTTTCCGATGAGAGGCCTTCAAAGCGGAAAGCGGCAGAGGAGACTGATGCGACAACCGATGGTGTAAAGGAAACCAGATCCGAGTCCGCGCAGAAGGGCCGCGAACTCCATCAACAGGACGATGATGATCAGGAGAGCGTGAATGCGTTCAACGACCGAATGCGTGATCAAGTTCGGGAGAGGCAGAAAAAGGCAAGGCTGGCCAAGGAAGAGGCATCCTCCACCATGGCTACTGAAACAACTTCAGCGGCCTCATCGACAATCACAGCAACTACAACAACAACAACAGCGGCCTCCTTATCCGAAAGCGAACGTGTACGACAAGAGATCCAAAAACTCGAAGGCGACATCCGCAAAATGCACAACCGCGGCGAGGCCGATGCAGACAAGAAAGCTGCCAAAATGCCCAAGGTCTCGCTGCTACAACTCGAGCGTGAGCAATACAAAACCCGAGCCGAGAGTAGCAGTACAGACAAGCGGTCCAAAAAATCTTCAAAATCGGGTGTGAATCCAGACAAGGAACGGGAATTACTCGAGAAACTATCGGCTTTTGAGGCCAAGGTCTTTACCAGCGCAAAGGAACCAGAACCCAACCCTGCACCCAAGAAGAACGATGCACCACCTTGCCAGATACACGGAATCCCATCCTGCGAGTCTTGTCGGGACACCACAGCCCTGAAGAGTAAAAAGGCGACCCGAACAGGCAATGGCGAAGTCAACGAAAACGGCGACGATGGGGATGAAGTCGTAGAAGACGACGACTCGGATAACGACATTGGTTGGATGCAGCACAAGCTAGTGTTTGAGAAGGATCTCAAAGGCAAGGACGTATCGCTCTCGTCCAAGCGCGACGACGTCAACGACTACATCGTGATCGATCCGCTGAACAAGGCGGCCTCGACCATTGCTGCTTTGGAAATTGAAAAACAACAAAAAATGGACAAGATCAAGAGGAACCGTCAGTTCTCACACCAGGACAACAACAGCAACTACAAGGACCGGCGATCACATAATACGGGATCATCGTCGATAGCAGGCAACTCTTCTCGACATGATCGGCCTTATGAACGTTCGTCCAGAGAGTCCTCTTCGTCCACATATCGGCGAGATGACGGTGGGCGATCCGGGTACAGCCATGACGCTCGGCGCGATCGGGATGACCACAGGAGCAGTCGAGACAGCAAAGACAAAAGAGATGATCGAGACCACCGGGATAGCCGCGACAGAGGACGTCGATGGTGATTTCCATGAAATAAAACAAAGCACGATAGAACATCCAACATGATCCGCTGCAGGCTGTCATTGAATATGCGAAAGGTTTATTGCTGACCGACATGTTTGCTCTGCTGTGTTGTTGTTGAACGGGTGTGCTGTTTGTTCGAGTCCTTGTCTGATAATTCCCATAGGCGCCACTCTGTCTCTTTAGAAGCCCTTGGCAGTAAGCCATTGGCGAACATCGTCCATGACAAGTCCCTTCAGAATAACCTGGTTACTACGGTCGTTCACACGGACCTCTGCTCCAGGGTAGGTTGTCAACAAGTCCGTCTTCAAAGCCTATAGAGTGAATAGAAAGTGCAAATAAGAATTGGTTTCCGTGGCGGTATTCCCTGTCTTGTCGCTTTCACTCCATGACCCATGTTCTTCCGAGTATGCTGTCGACAGCGCTCCTTTCGGTACTTACTGTTGCATTGCCCTGAATTTTGCGGATGATAGTCAAAGGGCGGGTGCCTGCATTCTTAAACTCTGAATAAACCGGGAGCTGCCCTGCTTTTGTGCGTTCTACAAAGTATGTCCTTGGCAGTGGTGACTTTGCTGCTCCTGCTGCTGTGGAGACTGTGGTCGTAGATGAGGCTGATCAAATTGAGTAAGCCAAGAAATCGGTTAGTCTCCAATTGCTCGCTGCCGTTGGCTGCTTTCATGTTTCCTTTAATGCTGCCGGCGCAAGTGCAGCACAATCCGGAAGGACGACTGCTAGGTTAGGGTGTGATTTGATTCAGAAAGATAACGCTTGAAGCTGTCCCCATGAGTCCAATGTCGGAGGACGTGAATAATAGTCATCAGCTCAACCCTCGACCCTGCCCGTGATCAAAACAAGGCAAGCAAGCCGACAATGTAATGAAGGATGAGGCACGACAAAGGAGAGTTACCATCGAGTGCGCAGGCAGATGTAGAGAAGGAGCGGAGGGTGCGTGTGGCAAGGGTTCTTGAAGCTGCAAACATGGTGTGGTGTATGGGATGGTCGGCGAGTGTTGAAAGATGCAAAGTGGAAGTGGGAGCGGATTTGTTTTGTTATGTCCCGCCAATCGGCCCCTTAGTGACTGCTTGATGAATATTCATTTGAACTCTTTCGCATGGAATATTCACTACACTCTGGCGCACCTATTCCTTGGAAAAGAGCCTAGATCCAGGAGGACCACCCAACCCAGGTGCGACCCAGGAGATCAGAATCCGTGGCCATGTCGATCAGACACTCGATCTGGGCCTGCACTCCGGCACAGACCTCCCCATGGCGCGCCCGCACATTATCCTTCTTGTCGCCTATCGCAATCTTGGTGAGTGCCGGCAGATACGGCTTGTTGAGGTGTCCGCTCGTCAGCTCGCGCACCGTCAGATAGCTCGGATTGTACCCCTCCAGCTTCTTACGTGCAATGTCGATCTTCTGCTGCAGGTACCACGCTGGCGGTGCTACACTGTTCTCGTCAATCTCAAACGACTCCATGTTTGCTCCTCGTTTATCTAATACAGGAGAACAGTAGCACAAACAGACCAATGTCAGACCAAAGTATCCACAAAGACGTTCACACTCCTTCAAGAAAAACTGGCAGATTGGCATATCCAAACAAACATACGCTGCTCTCTCGCCTGCTTCAAGGCATGCGATCGCCAGTCAAGCAGCGGCTCTTTGACGAAAATATCCATAGTGTTGAGGATCACCTCCTTCTTGCTCTGCAAAGCCTTCATGATGCACACCATCGGATGTTCGAGCAGGCCCTTGATTCCCAAAGGCTTTAGGAACCCTTCCAGCTGCCGCGTAAGACGGAATGGCACCAACTCGGGCACCGGTAGTACCTCGGTCGCCGAGCCGAACGCATGACCAAAGTCGATCGGAATTAGGCACCCGTTCGACATGTCCAGCAAAAAGTTCTCCAAGTGACGATCTCCAATGCCAAGGATGTATGAGCACACGTTGATCGCAGCCAAGCTCTTTGCAAACTCGGAACGGAGCATGAGGAACGCCTCGGGAGACGCCGCAAGCCTAGCAACTGATTGCTTAAGACAGTCGTCCCGCATCTGGCTGAACAAACTATCCATATGCTTGACAACCTTCTCACGCGGGGCATGCATGAACAAGTTATAGTAGCCTAGTGATCCAACACGACATCACAAGAACATAGCACCCTTGTTAATAGACTGTCGGAAACATGGCACAGCGTACTGGACGTAAGAACGCCATAGTCTTGAGAAAAATCTCTCAGTCGTCACACTATTCATCTTACCCATCATGTCCCCTTTGAAGGACGCCACAAACCGGTTGTGCTGTTCCTGAGTTCGCTTCCAAGAATCCTTCGGCGATACCTCGCCTTCAATGCAATGCCGCAATGGTTTAGTGTTATCGACCCATTCCAGAATACCGAGTGAGCCAGACATTGGTACAACCTTATACGTTGCGACGCTGATATTCTGCTGAGAACACTGAGGGTCTTTGTGCATGATGTCGTTCATCAGGCTAAAGAGCTGCTGGATGCGTTGGTCCAGACGAAGATCCTCCCCGCCCTATCACATTCAAGACAAAATCACATCGCATATCAGGCCGCTGTGCATGTCATCATCCCTCAAGCAATTTGTAGGCTGTAGCTAAAGAAAACCTTACCTTGACCAGAAACAAGTGTTCCTTCTCGTCGCTTCCGAGAATAGAGATACGTTTTGGCTTGCGAATCGAGCTCATGGCCAGCACTCTCTGATCAAACCTGACTATGGTGGCCATCTGTTGACCATGAGGTGGTGTTAGACCCGTGTGTTGTCCGGGAATGTCGATAACCCCTTCATGGTCAGTGGACTGGAACGAGTTCAACCTGTTACAAAGGTATTATGATATGTTATGAGAGATGGGTAACGGTACGCATGTGGTAATCAAGGCAATCTAATAGTCAGCGATCAACAATTACCAAGGTGAATACGACTTCAACAGATCCCCTTCGCCGTGTTTCTTGGGTATGTCCTTGTTCAGAATCTCAGTCCTGCAATACTTGATTACATGCGCGTTGAAATCTTTGTTGCTTATTGTGACCAACCGCTGCCCACTCTTGCCTATTGAAGGAACAGTACACGCATGTTAGATCGGCATACAGTAGACCAAGATAAACGGAGACCGAGGAATTTGGTCGTCATCGCTTACCGCAGAGGCTCTCCAATTTTGCGCCATGTTTGGCAGCAAACGCTTTTGCGATCGATCCCAGGCGAGGATTATTGACATCCAACACTAGGCGATGGAGATCTTGATACAATGCCACTACTTGCTCCGCGTTCCTTGTCTTGCTCTGGAACAGTGCCTAATAATAGGTTGTATGTGTATCACAGTCTAACTTAGAGCACCGAACCACTGACTGTTTATCATAGCAATGCTTAATTGCGTTAATGCTTACCACTGTCTGCTCCAGCCAGTCCTTGAGAAGATGGTCAGGGTTCGTCAGACGGCGCAGCTCAAAGATGAAATCCTCCTTCAAGGGCGAGTAGACCGCCTTTTTCAAAGTAGCAACATCAGTCTTGCGCTTTTGTCCCGAGCTGCTGTTTTCAAAGGTGAAATTCTCAGAGCTGATAGTGAGGGGATAGTAGAGCGCGTTGGGGTATTGTTGCGCAATCTAAAAAGAACGGGACGGTTGGTTAAACCATCAGCAACATGGCACATCAGCTAGAACCATAAGAGAATATCACAAATAGGACATACGGCCGAGAGTATGGGCATCACACAGGCACCAATTGGTTTGTCGAGAACAGCTACCAGCTGCTGGATCCATCGGACAAACGTCCAGCATCCTGTGAATTCTGTCACCTACAACGTTCCCATTCCCGTCGCAGACAAACAAGCGGTCAATATCAGAGTAGTAAGGATGTAGTCCGCATGCTGCGTGCTCAAAATCAAAGCACTGACCAGTTCTGTGAACGGTTTCTGGCTGGAAGGGTAGATTTCGATGATTTGAAGCAGACGTGGGAAGAGTTCAGTGGCTCCAGTCTCCTCATCCTGCATGGACTTCAGCGTGTTCTTGACCACAAGGTTGGCATACAAGTCCAAGTATTTGTTGTTCTGTTGGATATATCATAGGAGCACGGAGATAGTCGTCAGAACGGAACGTACAACACGCAGGCGTTTAGTAATCCACGAATTATACGTGCCTGCCTTACCAAAGTTGGCGACCCCTTGTCCTCACTTTCGTAGTGTCTCAAGATCTTGTCACAGTAGCTAGCTGTTGTCAAGCGCAACTTCTTTGCCATCTATGACCCAAAATAAAAAAATAAAAAGAAGTGCGGACACACGTGTCAGTCAACGCCCTTACTGAATGATAACCCTTACAGTGCTGGACTAGCGCAAGCAGTACCTTTTCACCAGTCTCTACGGCTGCAGCTGTTTGAAGGCAATTGTATCCCCGATGCTGAAGCTCCTGAGGAATGCTTGCTCTGGGATTTTTTGCAAGAACTCTTTGAGCCCAGGCACTCGATTCTACGCGTTCGAGAACTCCCTTATCGTCCGCAATAAGATCGCGCAGCTGACCGTAGGCCTTGCTACCAAGCAACTGTAAACTCACAAGCTGCGAGGAATCAGATTCTCGCGTATTCGTCTACAAGTGACCGAAAAGTAATGAAGGGCTCGCTCATGTTAGGGGACAATTGAATGCGGTTCTGAAATTTCAAGGTTACAGAAATACTTACCAGCCGCTCATCGAAATCCGTAAGTGTATCCATTAAGAGGTCCGCTTTTTTGCTACGATCCAGCTCAATAGCGATCTTGGTGAGATTCAGCTTTAGCTGGCTGGCATATATGTCATAAGCTGATGCACTTAATCCTTGCATGGACATAATGCAGTTTTCGGCCACGAGAAAGTTCCCTTGTTCTCGAGCCGCGGCCGACAATTTCAAAAGATTGTGTATGCGATGTTTCTTGACCAAGCTTTCTTGTTTCCTCGAGTACTATGATGGGAGGCACAGTTTGTTAGCAAAATAGCCACCAGTTGCTTCTATAAATCACTGAGTGATAGATGATTTACCCATATGGTAGGATAGTAGACCTTTGCACTTACCGGAACATGCTCCTCAAGCCTTCGAATCATAAGCGATCGATCGTCAAGAACATTGTGCCAGGTAACCATTGTATCCGTGGTCTTGCCTGGGTATCGACGCTCCCATTTGGAAAGGAGAGATAGGAAAGGATTATTCGTGGAAGACTGCAGAACAGTGTCGATCCCGTCCAGAAACTCTTCCAACTCAACAATCTAATAACGGTAGACAACAAATCGGGTGATCAGCCTCAAACTAATATTACTACCAAACTAGCGATGTGCCCGCGCTTACCCGTTGTAGTCCAGCCAGTTCGTGCAGACGAGGCCTCGTTGAAAGCGGATGGAGATTTGACCAAATCGATAAAAATCTCTCGTAAGACTGTCGAACAAAGTGAGATGCCTGCTTGTAGTCCTTTCCGAGAAGCGCTGTTAATGCGAGCTCTATGTGTAAAGCGTTGCCGAACATCGGCTTTGAATGTTAGAAATAACATTGCACACAACTTAACTTTCGTCGTTGATGAAACCGACGATAGCATACCTGGTTGGAATTGCGTCGTGAGGATCTGTCGATGGGCAGGATTGTTCATGGCTCGGTCGATAAAGCGGAAGAGCGGATTAGGATTTTCGGAGCTCCATGCCGTCAACATTCCGTCTTCTTCCTTGCCATCTACCAGCTTGAGATATGTTGTCAAGTAGAAATGTAAATAGGGATCCTGGTAGTCCTCTGACCATACCTCGCGGGGGTCGTTGTCCAGATCTGCCATCATGTTGGCTTCCAGGTTATTCCATTCGCCCAGATATTCCAGGCACTCCAGGCGCCCTTGCGCCCAAATGCCCCGCTCGATTTCATCGATCTCGATTTCTTGTGAATAATACTTGTCGATGGCTTCAAAATACACTTCAGCAGCCCGTCCATAGTCTCCCAAGACCTCAGCTTCAATCGCTCGTGCAGTGTAATCCAGCTCCTTAGAGGCGACTCTACTCTCGCATATGCTCTTGTAGACATCCTTTTCGTCAATCGACTTGTAGACCCGAGCGAGCTCATTCCAGCTATGCTGTTTTGGGTCATGTTGTCCAGGCGCTCCTGTCTTTTGTCGCTTAGCAGATCGCTCCTTGGGCTCTAAGTGCTGTATTTGCTTCTCGAGAAGGATGATGCCAAGATGCTGATTCGAACTGCGGATAGCAACTTTTGATATCAGCTCTGCAGGTACATCAGCCTCGCCGTAGTCGTGGCAAATTCGAAGAATGCAGCCGATGAAAGGTGCAAAGAGCGCAGTGGATCTCTCAAGCATGCGCTTCAGACTGTCGACCAAGCCATCTTTGAACGTGATGGCATCGTCCTCCTATATCCAATGAAAGTTCAATTAAGATGACTCTCCAAGTTAACATTTCTGTAATGTTATCCATTCAGGCTGTAGACTTCGCGCGTTACTTACCACCTCTATAAACGAATCAGCTTGCGCCATTAGACCTGTGACCAATTTGCTGAATAGCATCCTGCAAACCTCCACGTCTAACTCTGCCAGACTTTGTAGCGGTCGAATGATATCTGAGTACGAGATCTGAATATCGGGCAGATCGCCGCCTCTGTACTTTCTTATCATAGAAACACTCTTGGCTCTCGCATTTTCTTTGTCGACAGCAGCTTGCATCCGAGTGTTCATCTTGGTCTCCCATGCACGCTTGAATCGCTGGATATCACCCACTTGATCAGTGGCGAGTCGGCGATGCTGCAGTCCGCGATATTTCTGGCTAACAGTGGACACGGACCTAATAAGGAAGACAGCACGACGTTATAAGCTTGAGAATTTGCCGAACATGCTAGGCCCCAAGGAGTCTCTTCACCAAAAACTTACTGTTGAGACGAATCGATTACGCCAGAGTTCTGCATAGACGTGCTTCTGAATAGTAACGTCGAGCTTGAGTTCGCTGTTCCTCCTAACTGTGATCTGATTCCAGGTGCTCCTCCATCCATAGTCATACTGAAATCAAAAGTAGACTGGGTTGCCCGCAATTCATCGTCGCCCAATGTTCCTTCGCGACGCATATCCTATACATGCAAAAAAGTGAGCCTTGTTTTAGTGCGTGGTACATATCTGTTAGAAAAGTGCAAGAGAATGAGACATATGCGCACCTGAGACTGGCTTTGCTGAGTAGGGACGAACAACGGAGTCATCGCTGCAGTGTTCCTCCAGGAAGTATCGATGTTGGCGTAACCGTCGCTGAACTTTGCGTTGGGTAGCGGATCTGCAAAGATGGGTTCGGTGTAATCAGAGCTCTTCTTGGTGCGGTCCAACAGCATATATGTTGCATAGCTCAAGAACTTGTCCTCGGCCTGAGTGTCGTACATGTTTCTAAAGAGAGAATTCCGTATCCATCTCAGTTTGGTTTAAACAATTGAAAGAAAAAGAAAGACGGGCTACACACACTAGCACCAGACCTTACCCAACGAGCTCCTGCAGCCGAAGAAACGTGTCGGCAGGAAGTCGGTTCTTGTCGTACCAAAACTCAACAATCGTGTGGCGGATCGACTCGCTCGAATCTCCAAGACCGCACAATAGCTGAGTGCGAAGAACGCCTGCCACCATCGGAGTATGGGCTTGCTTGTCGAAGAGCACCATGAGAATCGAGTAATACAATTTCTGAAATATCAAGGTGACATTGGACACCAGTATCTTGTCAGCGGTCGTTTCAAATCAACGATATCCCTACAAGGACAATGACTGCACTTACCCGGCACTCCATACTTGAATGAGAAGAAAACTCGAGGACAAGAGTGTCCAGGAAATACATGATTTGACTCGCCTCAAGTGACTCCCACAGACCATATATAATGGAAAGAGCAGCAAATTGCGTCGCTTCATCCCTATGAAAACGTGAGAACAGTGAAACAAGTGAGTGCCAACGCCGTTAAAAAGGGCCGGTATACGGAAGCCTTGTCACGCTCAAGTTCACAAGTTCATCCTCACCTGTGCCTTAGGCAGCCTAGAAAATTCAAGCCCTGGAGGGACTGGAATAGATCTGGCAAATAAGCAGCCCTACCTGCAAGAATCTCCAGCGCTAACGCCCGCTCTTCGCCGAGCAGTTGTGGGAACAGGAAGAGAATTCTAGGTCCAAAGGTATCCGTGATCTCTGGATAGTTCAACTGAACTTTGTGCAAGCTGTTCAGGAAGTGCACAACTACATTACCGCTCTTGGAACGCGACCCTGATCCCGCAGAGGGAACCAGTAATTCAAAGAGCTATCGATAGGATACAGTGAGTGAATATAACATTTGGTCATGCACTCGATACAACCATAATAAATCACGGCACTCAACATACCTTCCTAGTCACCAGCTCTTGAAACTCTTCGATCAAGACGTTGTGCCTCTTCATGTACGCCAGGACCAGACCACATACCTCGGCCGTTGAAGTATATACAGGCTTATGTGAGCTGCCCATGTTGCGCACGAGGGTCTGATAGTACTCTTCCTCGTTCAATGTGCCAAGATCAATTTCAGGTCCTTTGTAGAATGGTGGATTATCGTGTGTGAGGACAATACCCAAAAGCTGGATTCCAGTGACATTTGTTTTGTCGTCCTTGATACTTTTGAAGTTGTTGTAGATGACCGTCTAAGAGTATGTGATGGAGACAACATTGGTAACTCGATATTTCTTAAAGATTCTTCGTACATACTTCTCCAAACAGAAAAAGCATTCACTACAATCACTAACCGTCGGAACGATCGCGATGTTCGACCAATTCTCGAAAACACCTTTGACTAGGTCGATGTTGTCCTTTAAGTACTGCCGTTGCTCATGATGACAGTGTTTCATCAGATAGGTCTACATTGTAGCAGAAATATGATCAGATACCTTCGCTCACACAGGCTATCACCCTTGACAGATGTACTCATCTCTGAAATTTACCATGAAACTGAGAAGCAGGACGCGATCCGCATAAACGTCCGCCAGCTTGACTGATTCACCCCAAACGACAATGAGTACGCATAAGTCCTAAGGAGCATGACAGTTACCGTTAGTTGTAGTGCAAAGGACGTGAGAGAGAGTCTCTGAGTCGAAGAAGTGCCACCCATTGTTCCTACCCGGACAAAGTAATTCATGGCTTCACCATACGACTCGCCTTCGATCGCAAGCCTCATCAATGGCCGAATCCAGGTGTATGCATACATCTCAAAAGCCTCCGGCATGTTAATAATCATTTTTGCCAGGAACAATCGAATGTTAAGGGCAGTGTCTACGGCAGCGCGAGAGGAATTGTCAGAGGCGAGGAACTCTTGAATCAAGCCAGTGACATCAACTGGGTTACTTACTGGGATGGGTGAGCTTCCTGTAAACGTCCTTCATCCACGAAGGCATGGTACTCTCTTCCTTAGCCATTTCCTTGGGCGGGGGAGTTATGCTTAAGTGAAGTTCTTTGATAATGAGCAGAATCATTTTCATGCACGGGTTGGAGTTGATGGCATCAAGTTCTAGTGTTTGCTCCGGCTCTATTCGCCTGATAGAAATAAGATTACCCACCGTGGTTTACAGGTCAGCGTATGAAATAGTAATCCGCGGTATGCAAGGACACTCGCGATACAACAGTAAAAAGCACTCTCACCTGTCCTCATGTTTGACCTCGGCTGCCTTTGAGGGGTCAATAGGACTGGTCATTAATTCTGCCTCAGAAGATCCATCAGTTTCGTCTCGTGAGTCGCTTTCCTGATCCACATAAACGTTATCGTCAAGAACGCCAACACTCTATAAGCCGTTATTAACCATTGTTAGGATGCATACAACGCTACCAATCCCCTTCATAGTTGCGCTGACTTCACTCACCTGCGATAAACTGCTGTCACGGAGATACTGCGACGATAGATACTTATACTTCGAGTTGTACCTACAACGAGAGATGCGGAAAAAATGCATAAGCGACAGGTAGTTGCGAAACAATAACCATGTCCATACCTGAGTACTACAAGTTTACTCACGTCTTGTTTGGGTTCAATGACTTGGAGCGAAGATCAGAGAGCCGTGACTTGACAAGTGGACCAGAAAGAATTTGTTCGAAGCGATAGTGTGCCTAATACCAATGAATACGAAAAGAGCATAAGAATAAAAGACCCCCGCCGATTGACGAATATCGATCCATGAAAACAAGGTGATGACTTGCCGTGAGATCAACGATATTCTCCCAGACAAACTCCTTTTTGACCTCGTTATCTCGGAAGAGAAACTGGCGAAAAAAGTCCTCTTTCCGTTGCGTGCACAGAATGGCTGCAGCAAGGGCATTATAGGCCGCTCGCTTAAAGTCATCCCGGAGAGCTGCCGCTTCGGGTGTTAGGGAATTCTGAAACAACAACAATATATACTCATAGAGTGAGTATGGACATCTCTGAGAAATACACCTTTCGTCACCCTAGCTACGTGCGCTTACTGCATCCTGCTTGAACTTGGCCGCATTGGCAGTCCTGAAGACCTCAACAGTCAGTTCCTTGCCAGTTGCGGCTTTGCCTTTTGCGAATGCGTCCACGATCCGGCTGTCTTTCGTGTTCACGAGCTCGGAGGGTAACCTCATATAGAGCACATGAATGAGATCGTAGCAGCAACCGCGCTCAATGTAATCCCGCCGGATATCAACATCTGTCGATCGCGGCGGATCCTGCTTCACGACGCCCATGATCTTGACGATGTGCAAAACGTAGAATTCTGTAACACTCAAAGGCGGGACAGTTTTCAAGATGGGTAATAGGACTTGATGCACTATGTTGCGTCTGTGCTCGTCGGAATGTGTTCGCTTGAGGAACTCGCTATAGATTGCAGATAATAAACGCCATTAGAATGGTACAGGGTAGAGGTAGAGTCTTCTGCAGCAAAATTAATGGACGTTATCTGCTATCCGGGACTCTTACTCGAAACAGTATCGTGCGACCTCCAAGAACTTTGAAAGAGGCAGTTTGAGGGCAAACGAAGAGATGAACCGCTGGATCTCCTCCATATGCGGATGGTTCGATTCACGGATCGCCACCCCCATTAGAGTCTTGAACAAATTGATACTGGACGATAACACCAAGGCCTTGAGAACAAGATCAAGAGCCGCAATATAATCTTTGAACCTAATCACAGAACCAAACAACGATCAGACATTTTCTTTTTTTCAGAACTTTTTTCCCTTCAATTGCGCTAGGATCTAGGTTACCTTGTACTTCCGCGCTCGTACTCCATAGACGACATCGGTAGCATATTCATGATAGCCCTATTGAATACGGATTCGAACTGGAGAATTGGGACGTGCGAATGAGCAATGTTAACGAGGTCATGGTCTCTGCTATCAATAGGCGGCTTCGTCGTTCAACCCACCTCTGCAGTTCTTGATCCGGGATAGGAAAGGAATACAGGCAGAATAGGGAATGCCTCTGACATGATCGGTAAGGTCAGATACTCCCTCTTTTCAGTATCGCGCTCAAAAAATCCCTGATAAACCTTGAAGAAGTAGCTGACAAATGCAGTTGATTTTGACATTCTGAGAATCCGAGGACTGAGTGCCACCAGTCTTTTCCACAACGCAATGATGGTGGTGACCTGGTCCTTGCCAAGCGTCTCAACTCTACAAAGACACAGCTCAATGTCAGAACTTCAGTCACGATACGGTTCACGGTTCTTAGCACTGTAATGCCAAAACACTTACATGCTCTCCAAAGCAGAAAAATCCTTTGTCAACTAGAAAGCAGTGTGTAAACGGAGTAAAATGAGTTAGCTAACGGCATACATCAATCCAAAGTATTAGATGTAGTAGCGGACAAAATAAACCTTTGTCTCACCATATCAAGGAAGCCCTCTCTCTCCTTTGTCAGTTCAGGATGAGAAAAGAGATAGTCCAAAAAGTTGGTCCAGATATCAAGGAGCAATGGACTCGACTTGGCCGACTGCGACAACAAGGGCGACAAGTCCGAAAAATGAATCGCAAGCTGTCGGTTGATCTCGCCCGAATACTTAAGATAGGTCATCTTGGCGGCATTAGCATTTTTAGAATCCTAAAGCATGACGGTTTACTGAAGATCAGTAGCTTGCATGGGCTCTTCAAATGATCTCATTGCAAGTCGATACCCATCCTTACCAACAGGTACTCCCATAATCCATGCCGCGATTGGCGCTCTGCAAGGGAAAGTCGCAAAAGCGAACTACAATAGTCGATCCACAGAGGATCTTGGGTCTCTTGCATCCTCATGAACGTGTTGTGTAGCGACTCGATGTACTGGTTGGCTTCATTGCTTGATCCATTAAACATAATCTCCAGCAGATTGCACCGCTGAACCAACTCGATTCCGTCTAGAACTGCCTTGCTCTTTATGGGTTCCTGACCTAAGCGTGACACAACCATGTGAGCACACTGTAAACCCTGGCATGTCATTGAGAAGGACTACGACGTACCTTTGATATCGGGCGACACCGCCAGCGGATTCAAATCGTCCGATGATATAGCGTCCATTAACTCCGATCCAAATGATCGAACATCATCAGCGGACAGTTTGCTGAACGACTTCAGACTGGCCTCAAGCTCTCTGTTCAGTGCCATCTTCTCTTCCTCGCTCTTCAGCAGCTCATCATTTCCGATGCTATCGGGGTTGAAGAGGCACACGGCAAAGACAGAAAACAATTTTGATCCAAGAAGTCCGGATGACTTGAGCTCTTGGACCAACGACCTTTCACCGCGGTCGACACTTCGAGAGACCAAGCGGGACACAAAGGAGAACACCTTCCGAGCCGTGAGAAAATTCTGGTCCATGATCTGCATACGCTCTGAAGCCGTCAACGGCGTCGTCATTTGATTTTTAGCCAAGGCCCTTGAAAACAGTAGACACTTTTCCAGAAACTTGGCTGCAGCAGCAAACACCGTCATCTTTTCGAGCTGCGTGACTAGCAAGTCAGAGCTCCCTTGATGACTCAACAACCAGATGCAGTTAGTTAATGTTGAAGCAAGCTGCGAGCACCATCTCTGATACGTTGTTGGCTGCGAGAAAGTCCCCGAGCCGTGCTGGACGACAGCATACGTTGAGGACAAAAATGTCGGGTCAAGCGACAGTTTTGACCCGATCCATGACCCCGGCGTGTGATTGTCTAAAGATGCATAGAATAGAAGAGAATTAATGACAAAGAACCAATGACTTTGGCAGGTTTGAATGCTGGAAACCTCCCAGTGTACTTACGTGGGAGCAGCGTCACAAAGCTATCAAACAGCGCCCTACAGACCTGTGTGTATTCTACCTCTGTCCTGGCCGTTTCGCTGAGCAACCACTGCACCAAGCTATCCAAAGTGGCAGCCTCCAAACCAGGGATGCGCCTCCGGTCCTTCGAGTCTTTGAGGAATAAGGTTGCCTTGACGTTGATAATACGCTGCAGGTGTGTAATGGCCATACGTGATTGCTGATGCGTTCCTAGCCCAGCATGATCAGCCTCGGCCAGTTTTAAGCTGAAGAGCATCCAATAGAGTAACTCCATTGTGAACTGATTTACAAGAGGCGTCTCCTCGCGGAAAACCCTGTATATCCGGTTTACGATTAGTGCAGATCCCAGGCGCTTTGCGGGATTTGAATGAGAGGCAAGGTTGTAAACGCGCTTTAACAGCGACTTTACATTCACAGAACTCGACTATTTGGCAAGGGCGTGTTGGATTAGTAACATTAGAAAGGCACCATTCTAAAGCATGATAGATCAACAGCGGAAATGGCCACATACCGCGGAAGTTGCCGATTGCTTGACGGACCATTTCACGAACTCCCCAAGACACTCGGCACCAAAGTCACGCAATGGTCCGAGAGTATCACAGGCAGCGTCCATACAGCAACTCAAAAGTGCAATGGTCTCTGGGTTTTCATACTGGGCACCGTTCGTCAACCAATGAATTAGCTGCGACACGAGCGGTCGATAAAGTGATCGAGACACCTGGTCAACATCCACTGCCAAGCGTAGTAGAGCGGGGAACACCTTCAGGTATATCTTGTGGAATGGGCTCTGCAGAAAGATGTGAAAACATTACAGGTGGTCAGATATTAAAACCGCTTCGCTTTCGCATCCCACAGTGCAAAATAACCGAATCAGCTCGATACCTTTTTGGGGTCCTGTGCATCACGAGCACGAAAGGCGCTGGAGCCGATCATGAGAATCACAAGAGAGTGTAACAGCTCACAGCTGGCAACTTTGATCTGACGATTGAGCGAGTTTTCGGCAAGGTCAACAATGCGCGGGAGCAGTTCATCTAAATCATTCAAACATAATTGAATCACAGCATGAGCAACTATCGCATAGAACCGGACTGACATGCTCGCTGTACAAACGTACCCAATTGTAGCTCCATCTTCATTTCTTGAAAAGGGATTTTCAGCTTCACACGCGGCTCAGGGTCCCAAGCTAACAGGTCTGATGACACTTTCTTCGATTCGTCCTGCTGCGATAGCTGACCTTCCAGAATCAGTTTGCTGTGTCGAGCTTGCCGGCCTAGGAGTTTCAAGATGCGCAACTGAAGATCACGCAGGGATTGAATCTGCTCGGGAGATGTCTATATTGGCGTTGGATAACGTACCACAGTTTGTCAAGAACACCGCAACGTAGCCTAGATGTCATTAAAATCGCATCAAGCAACCGCATCACTTACAAGCAAGAATGCCCTTCTGGCGACCGCTTTATACGTCTGATACGGTGACGGTATCCGTTTCTTCGACTTGACAGCAATCGTATCGGCCTCATCTTTCTCGTCGACTGAGGTAACCTGCACCATGAGATAGTCATTGAGAGGTGGTAGGACTCGACCGAACCAGCTGTCTTGGTCGCCATTGACAATGTCGATCCAGCGCTCGATGGCATCTAATCCAATGGATGCTAAAGGAAAATAGCCTAGTCCAAGCTTGAGTGCCAGCTGTATGGGTGCAATGATGCTTGTCGAATCCGTGAGAGCTGAGGGACTTGAAAGGACTAAATGTAAACACGAAGCCAGCAGATCGTCCTTGTACTGCTCCAACCTTGCCAGCACCTCCCGAATGTATTTTCTGAACAGTGCTGCTGCTCGCTGGGTGTCCACCAGTTCGTCTTCGGCCTATTGGTGAAAAGTTAATAAAAGTCAGTGCTGCATGATGGAGGTACTTGTGAAATCGATAGAGCGGACAGGGACCGTTAAGATATAGTGGTGAAATAGGTAGGAAGAAACGGCATACCTTGATAACCGGACCTGTCTGAATAGCCCCTGCAAACAAAGAGATTGATTGACAGACCTGGAGGCACGTTGCAAACATTTTGTAAAACCCGCTTACCAACGGGTGCCTAGCAGAGAGGTCGATAAGAGTGTCGCCAATTACGAACGCCCATCGCGCAAAGAGGTCAGGGTGGATCTCGGGTAGGAATATCTGCCAGAATTCTGTCAAGTTCTGAAAGATGATGAAATCCTTGGCGCAGTTGGCCTGCATCTTGGCGATATCACCAGAGGCGGGCCCCATGGGTGAATCGCTAGTCGACTGAACCTGGAGTGCATCCATAGACGGGCCATCATCCAAGTCCATCTCGGAATCCGACACGGAGAGGTTTAAAAGCGTCACTAGGCGCTTAAATGACTCCATGGTGGACCCATAAACAATGCGCAGAAACTTTTCCTGCTCTTCTATCGAGATTTCCTCATGGACTCTGTTCAGCTCCTTGCTCAGGGACGTGGGTTTGAATAAGTTTCGCCACAGGAAGAGATAAATGGTATACGAGTGCCATGCTGTGTCCTCAGTTGATTGCTCATTTCCTCTGTAAGATGTTGCCTTCGGCCTTGAAATATCTGCAGACGTAAACACGAGCAGTTTGTATGCTGAAATTGAAGGACAATGGAATGCGGTTCTCCGTTAACGACCGGCTCAGTGCGTCCATACCGCAGTGTCCTGCGTTAGCATCGGATTAGAACTTACTAAGTTTCTCAATAAAGCCACGTAGAACACCCTCACTTTTGTGAAAGAGCATGATGAGAAGCCTCTCGATTGCGACTGTGCAGTCGATACGGGCGTAGGTGGACATTTTCGTGAAGTTGACAACAGCAGCATCCACCATCTGATTCAGTGCTGTCATTAAAAGCTCTGGGATTTCATCATATACTTTGGCGACAAAAGTATACGCTGTAATGAACGCGGCCAAGTGAGTTGACGACCTATCCGTGCCTTCGGCTGTATTGCTTTAAGACCGGAAGAGCGCCGAGTAAGTATTCATTACGTTGTCGAGCCCTGCCGTATTTCACGCACAGCAAAACGGAATTACACGTACGATGAGACCAAAAAAGAGCTCTTCTGGAGTAGTTGCGATAGCAAATTCTTGAGAAGATCCGGCGCAATTTGCTTGCATGGTGCTGCGAAATATCCATATCCTCGAATAGCCACGGACATGGCTTTGTACTGAGCGGTAGATGTAATAACCTCGGTACTGATGATTTGCGTGAAGTTTGCAGTGAAGAACTACGGACAAAAATGCGATGAGTGATAAGGTGGTATTTCGTGTATCCAACACCCCCTAGTTTAGACTTACCAAAAAGCAGTTGTACTCTCTCTCAGTAGTTTTTGAGGTTGTCAATACGTTCGCGATCTGTTTTTCCAGAGAACGATGGGTTTTAGTCCCGCGGCTTATTAAAACCTGGACGTAGACGAGAAAACTTCGCAAATCAACTATATACCTCTTGCAGAAACACATCCAGTGCTTTATATCCAGTTGAAGACATTCCAACGTGTGGGTGCTCACAGTAAGCCGCGATCCTCTGGTACAACCATTCGTAGCTGTTGATTAGTTGCGTCCGGAAGAGATGTATATGGTTCGCAAAGAGTTCCAGTGCAGCTAGTTAAAAGATACAAGCTGTGAGCCACTTGACATACAACTCGGAAACACTATGAGCATTCGGGAGAGTTTGATGAGCTTGGGCTTCTTACCGACAGGCGTCGCGAATCGATTCAAATCCTCTGGCACGTTGACCAGGGTCCTGATAATCTGAAGTATGGTTGGCACGTCCTTACTAGCCTTGTCCGCGAAACTGTAGAGGAAGCTATCCAGTCCGCCAACCGCACCTGCGATAAGACTTAGCTCCTGCTTGCCTCCTGGTTTAAGTTGATCCTGTATGGCGCTCAGATACCAGCGCAGCACCACTGTGCAGCGTTCTTCCGCAACTTTAGGAAAGTGCCGCGAGACCACGCCCAGAACCTCAAGCACCTCAGCCTTGACCGTCGAGGCCATTTTCGACTGCTGAGTACCATAGGCTGTGAAGAGCTTTTCGAAGAGTCCACTGATGTCGAGAGCCTCCGGATCAATCATCCTGTTGCAAGACGTCAGTATGAATTTGATGGGCAGCATGGCTGATCTTTTGACTCTTGCCGAACTGTCGTTAAGAAAGAGGGTCAGGCAAGTCTTCTATAAGCGCCAATTAATAGAGATGAGCGTGTACGTTTGGTGTTAGAAGCCTACGTGTTTCGTTTGAGCGGTGTCGAGATATCAGGACGTTAGCTTGAGTCGAGAGTGCTTTGCGCCTTGCCTTTATATCGATGATGTAGGAGGCAACCGACTTTGGAGATCGACTGATGAACTCTGCTGTAAACTCGAGGAAGGTTGTTTTGGCTCCTGTGTGTATCATCCTGTCGAGAGCTTTTTTGAGAAAATACAGTATGCCTTTCTCTGGGTTGAACAAGAGCGACGTGGCCATGTCTAGAGAGGAGATGGAGTGTTGAGTTTAAGCGCCCAAGAGCGTACAAAAAAAAAGTCGCGTCGCGAAAAAGTAACGGCGACCCACCCATTTCGTCTTCCTTGAGGTCGGACAGAGCCATGTTGCAAATGTTTGTGGCAGCAGCCTGGCTGTCGACATTGTCGGGGCTATCCCCGTTCATGTCGTCGACCAGCTCCGCCAGAGACAGGCGGATTAGGTCCAGAGGCGAGCTCATCGCGGCCACGGAACTGGAATGAAGGCAGGAGGAGAGCCTGTCTGTGCTATGTTTGACGAATGCAGAGCGCTGGAAAGAAAAGAGATAGAAAGAGTATTTGCGTATGAAGGCTCTGCCGCTGTGTGGGATGGTGGTTTGCTCCGATGGTCGAGAAGGCTCAGCAAGGTGAGGCTGGCTGGATGCAATGCAATGCAGGTGAGGACGGTGCTGATGAATGGCAACCGTTGGGAGGGTGGAACGAAAGGGAGCAAAAAATAAAAAATGAGAAATCGGTGGCAAAAAATACGACCAGGCTATAGCTGGCGTTTACCGCAACCCCCAACGCGCAGCGGGTCCCCCTACATAGGCGATCTACTCCCATACAAGCTGCCACAGGAGAGCACCATGGACCCTGCCGTCATGGAGCCCTGACAGAGGTCAAGGGAACGCGTTAGTTGAGCAGCCACGCCTCGTTCGGACGAGCGCGCTTTTTTGACTAACGAAGGGCGCCTGGACCTTCATAAGTGCAAATACCTTTGTAGAATGAAGAATGAGGATGAGAATGAACCTCTTTAATTGCAAAACTTGTTCGCAGGAACATAATGTTTTGAGAAAAGCTGTCACCAAAACAGTTAAGAAGGTTCGGACCCTTAATGGCTCGCTTAGCTTAGTCGGTAGAGCGTTGTGCTAATAACGCAAAGGCCGCAGGTTCGATCCCTGCAGTGAGCATTTTTTTTGAAAAAGGTTACAATGCACACGGTGCGAAGCAAACTATTTTTTTGGGAGAACCTATTCGGCGGAAGAACATACATGCACTCGGATGTGTATCTGTGTATACACGCCCCTCAGTGTATATAATTTTTTCTTAGGTGAAAAGATACATACACGGGGGTGTGCATGGCTGAACACACAGGGGGGTGTATGGAAGCGTGTCCTGTGAAAACACTTTTAGATACACACCTCCCCTACTTTGTTTTTCATGAAAATGGTGATGAAATGCGACTCGAGGGTGGTATGAATGCCTAAGCAGCGCGTTATAGGGGGTTGGATCCCTAGGCAATGGCTTCATCTTATATTACCATAGCTCTCCACTGTCTCCTCTGTCACGGCCACGGTTTTCATAAATCAAAGATTCACGGTAATTGCTCCTAATGTTCTGCGTCACTTGTGTCTTTTCCCACAGTCCTACGCGAAGAGTGACGGTATGATTGGCATGACACGGGAGCTCGTAGCTACCAGCAAGAATATCAATCAACCTTGCTTTTGGTCACCGTTTCGCTTTCAGGCTGGTCTGTTGTGGATCAATGGATGTATTACAGCACTTCAATGGCTGGTTGATTGGCGCTCCACATCAATTTCAAGCGCAGGATGTCATGGAGAAAGGAAAATCAATCTCACTCATGGAGTTATTGCTCTCTACAATAATACTCTTGCCATTCTAAACCTATGTGAGAGTCGTTCGGGCTCTTATTCACAAGGATAACCGGCATAGCCATTATCAATACATGGAGGCATGCTTTGGGCGAAAAAAGGGTAGAGGTAGGAGTAGGGGTGTGTATCTAAAGGGGTTTTCTCAGGACACGCTTCCATACACACCCCAGTGTATTCAGCCATACACATCCCTGTGCATCCAGGTTTTCCGTGTTGCATACACCCGACATGAACATATAAACACGCCCCCGTGTATATATAGATACACACCCGTGTGTATATATGTTGTTCCCTATTCGGCAACCTGGGTTGTCATGCTCCCTTTTTTTTCCTTGAGACACGCTGATGATACTGGGGGTTGGGACCTAGGGGTGTTAGAGGATGGTAAAGGATCGTTGACTGGGTTAATCGTTTCCCTATATCGACAGCATCCATCTTTGTCCACAAGTTGGATCTTGATGGGCTATGACATTTATCTACTCTATATAAAAACCAACGAACGCGCCGTGGCCCCTCATGGCTTACAGCAGGTACGCACGACCAGCTACCATCAACACCGGAGCAGAAATCCCGGATCAGCAACAGGAAACGGTTTTGACAGATGGACGCGGTCCTCTGCAACAGAGCCTTCAGTCGGATCCCTAGGGAGAAAAGACTGACAACAAAGTAAGTAGAAAAAGCAAAATTCTATGTTGTCACGATTGTAGAGTATCCAACTTATCCATTTATGAATTCCAAATAGAACCCGCGCTGACTGCGCGGGTTCGCTAGTTTAGGGCTCTATCGATTACATGCGGGCCTCTTCAAGAACAACCCACTCGCCATCCATGTCCGTATTAGCTCTCTGAGGAACGGGCCGTCTTTGGCTTGAAGAGACACTTGCACTGAATGGATCCGTGTTGAGCATTGGCGGCTTTGGTGGATGTATCCTCAGCTGATAACCGTGCTGACCTTGCATATGCTGACCCTGCTCTTGCTGTTGTTTCGCACCTGCGGTATCGATGCTACTCGGTACTTTCAATCGAGGACCCAGTATCTCATCTCGCTCTGGATTGAATGCATTATTTGATCGCACATTAGGCGTGCTCTCCTGAATCGTTGGTAGAACACCTCCGGGACCCTCATTTTTCTCTTGCGATATGCTCCTTGACTCCCGCTCAGAAACCGCTCTGCTGTTGCTTGATTTTCTTGTCGCTGCCCTATTCCAGAAGCGCCGTAGTCCAAGGAGTGGTAATCTCGTCTTGAGTCCACTGTTTGCTGGCCTTGATCCATCCTGTGGCCCACCTTGCTGGCTCTTAGGTCGTTGTAACCCTGTCCCCGATAGTGGACCAGAGTCAGAATCATTACTGCCCGCATCATCCTCGTTCCCCTCTCCTTCATCGTCCGTCTGACTGCCGCTGTCGTAATCCAGGTCCAGATCTTCATCAATCTCCGAGTCCAGACCTTCGTTGGCGACTCGCGTCATGTACTTGGATCGCTGCACCGCCAATTTGATCGTCAAAGGCACATTCGGAATGGCCGCCCGAAGAATGATCTTGAATAGGTAGACGACGTGCTCAAAGACTAGTATGAACCCCAGACGGGCAGCCAGCAGTTCACCTTCTGCAGTTGCGTGCAATACCTTTATAAAGATGTTCTGCTTCACCCAAAGGGAACTGAAGGCGATAATCGCCGCGTTGGTGATGACTGATGTGAAGGATACAAACTCCATTATCAACTCCCACATGCCTAGATATGTGTGAGAGAGAGAGAGAGAGAGAGAGAGAGAGACATGGATCTGATGTCAGCAACTGTAAAAAAAAGCATGCCTCATGTAACATAAGCAGAGAAATGTATATACCGATATCTTGAGCGCGAAAAGCGATAGGACGGCGATACTGGGTCAAAAGTCGGAATGCTTCCATTCGAATGTCGATCCAGTTGTTGATCAATGCAAACGCCGGTGCCACTGGAAAAGAGGTGACAAAGAGCGTGCAAAATCCAAACTGGATCACTGTCATAGCACCGAGAAGGAAGCGGTGAGAATCAACAATGACAAGTTGTGGAACATGGTTACCCACATTGCTCGCAAGGATTGCTGTTACCTGTTTTGCGGTAGCACTTCAAGATACGACCTTGGTAACTCGGGAGTTCGTCATCCTTGACCCATTGCGGTGCTTTTGTCCTCTTGCGGGTCTCCATGAACTTGCGCTTCTTGAGCGCCTGATCTGCAAGGATCTTTTTCCTGTTCCACGTCCGCTTCATCCACCTACGAGCAAAATTAGGTGGTCGGAACCTGGGTCAAAAAACTCGTCGCTTGAGCTATTCGTCAACATGCAAAAACGAATTTTTGTACTCACGGAAAGACCATCTCAAAGAGTCCGTTCAAAAATTGCTTGCCGATGAAAACGACCGCCAGTTGAACAGTCAGTTCGGTGATACATGCATCATAAAGGCACGCATCCTGTAAATCCGGTCTGTTCCTGAAAATTCTACCGCCAAACTGTCCGCAATACAAGGAAGTCAGGAACATGGTTTACAAAAGTAACCACGACAGCCTCGCCTGATGAACTTTGACGGCGAACCGCACACTCACCGGTGCTTTGAAAAAAGCGTAGTAAAATAGGGTCGCGTACATGTTTGTAAAGTCGAACAGATAGCGCTTGATAATGAGAGAATCTGTATTTGAGTGATGAACGGAGGGTTACCATCATGCTCAAGATGATACAGGAAGCTCTTGCTGTTACATTTTTCCTTACCTTCATAAGCATCTGTGTACTTGTGATTCTCCTTGTCTGTGAGCCATTCCGCCAAGCGGCACCAAATCTATAGATATAAGGCAACGTTTTCAGCACACTAACTGGGAACAACAATAGCACCACGGTTCATAATGTTTCATACCTCTCCAAGGATGATAATGATGATCAAGTTGAGAATAGCCGTAGCTACGACAGTTGCATAAGGGCCACCGATGTGGTGCCTGCACCATGCTTTGAAAATCATCAAACACGCGACCGATCCAATAACCACTGCAACCTGCAAATAGAGAAATAGGCGACTTGTCAGATCATGGTACAGTATCGCACTCTACCTTCAACTGAAGGCTCAAGCTGAGGATTACCGCAATAAGCACGGCAACAGAGCTGGCGAGGATATGCAATGCCTTCCAATACGTCGGATAGTAGAGCTCTCGCTTGCCAGTGACAGGCGAAAAGCGAACTTTAGTTGCCCGGAATTCAGTTCTAGGCAACTCCACTCGCTCATAATCACTCATGTTCCACCGGAAGGCATAGTACTGGTTAGCTCGTTTCCAAAACTCGATATACACAGTGGACCACATGGACATGAACAGTGCGAACGGCATCGTAAGAACGTTGTCAAAAATCGCAAAGAGGGCATTAGGAGTCGCATCCAGTTTGTTCAGCCTATAGTAGTGCGCAGAGTTATCAGTGTGAGACACTCCCTTTACTCTGCGGGGCGCATTTCCTTGAGGCTCGAAGACAGGTACTAACCTCGCTGCGTTGATGATACCATAGACAAAGACCGCCATCCCGACCGCTGCTGGGAGTGTGAGCCATTTGGTGTAATGACCAAGCCAGGCAAAATACACTCCGATCCGCTCACCATAGTAAGCATTGACCAGATCCAGTGGCTGGCTTCTCCAAAAACGCCTCGCCCACTTGATACGCAATTGTGCCCGCTGGTTCGCATCATGAATTGACTTGGAGTGCAATCTAAATGACCCATCATGCAGCGCATAGCTATGATGTATTAAAAGAAAAACATGGGTGTGAGGAGGCGACGCAACCCTTAGAGTCCTAATGATAGTGGTTCCAGTCAAAGTAGCCTTACAGCTTTTGATAGGCACCCCGTCTCAGTGCTGATCGCAATCCCATCTTGCGTCCGTAAGGGTGATTTCGCGACTCCGTCCTCATCATAATGCTATTGACCTAGCGATCAAAGGCGAAAGACTGTAAGCATCAAGACCTCATTGTCAACACTGGCTGTAGCATCCTGCACGTACCAAATACCCACGACGGCTGGTTTGAAAGAGCCCGGGACGCCCATCTGTTCCAGAGTGAGACTCAGCCTGCAGACCATTCCTCTGGGCAGCGCCTGCATGACGCACGACATCGGACCACCGCCGCCCTGGCTCAGCGAGATGAAAATCAGTAAGACGAGCCGTCTTGAAGAGGACTGCCTCTCGCCTCTGCTCTAAGCCAGGCTGATTCAGACATGGGAAGAGGCGTGTGATGCTTGGAAAGATTCTGGATGCGTATGGAATTGAAGGCAGTATGGTGCTCTAAGTTGATAGAGAAGTGATCGTTGAGCGTTCAAGGTCCATATTGCCAGTTAAAGACCTTTATCGATGCAGACTTACAGCGAGATCTGCTTTGCAGTTGGTCTTTTGGGCTTCCTCGGCTAGTCTCCAAAACGGCGCCAGGACCTTTACATAGACGGCATCCGAATCCACAGATTTCTCCAGTTCTAAGAACAGACCTTCCTTTAAGAGCGACAACTGGAATTCCCGTCGGTGAAGTTGAATCTTCCAGTCCCTCATCTTTGCTTTACTTGGTCGGTTTGATCGTTGCTTCATAGAGTGCCTAAATCCCTGATCTTGTTGCGGCATAGGAAAACCCTGTTCCCCGCAGGCAGTTATGGAAGATATAGCCGCATCTAGCACTGCGCGGTCGCTGGTCTGATCGCCTTCGTAATTGCTCTGTAGCTGCTGTGGGACTTGCATGCTTGGGAACAAGTCTGTTGAGCAGTCGAATGGCTGAAGAAGCTGAAGGGGTGTGGCAGGAGAGCTGTTAGATGAACACATCGGCAGTGATACATGAGGCGCATTGGCACGCTGCTCCTGTGCAGGCTGAGATTCATCAGGGCGCTGAGGGGACGGAGCTCGGGATCTGCTAGGCGAGGCCAGCGAAACAGCTCTCGAAAGCAACTTTGCTGGAGCGTGCCGAAGTTGTGAGATTTTTGAGGATGACCGCGCTGGGGCTTTAGGTGTGCATGAGCCGGATTGGTTCTGTGGCACAAATGATGCTGTGTGAAGAGAGTTTGGCGAAAAGGAAGCCGCCCCTGCTAACCCTAATGCTCCACCTTCCGCTCTATCTAAGCGTTCACAGGGACTTGGCTGGCGACTAGGCGAAAGGTGCTGTGGTGAGGTTGGTGGTGAACGTGAGCGGTCGATCCGTGTGTGATCGTCAAAGAGAGGACCAAGATCCTGGTATGAAGCAGTGTACTTTAGCACAATATCGAACGCCTCTGTTGAATAAACAAGTTGAGCCAAGGCGTCGGAGCCTCTGGCAGTGGCTGTTTTATGGGCATAGGACCACCATATTAGCAACAGACGACTGTAAGCATGCAATGGCATACGGCGTACGGCAGAGTTGCACTTACCAAACGCATCGATGGCATCGTCGACCCAAAGTGTTGGGTGATTGTCCTTCCAGTCCTGTATTGCATCAAAGAGATCTGCGTCGGTCTGGTATAGCAGATGAACCACTCTATAACTACTCATGCTTCTCGAAATGACCTTCAAGTTCTGCTGGTCTGCCAGATCTTCTGCAGCCGCAGCCTGTGCAGCAGCTGAAGACACAGCGTTGCGACGAAATGAAGAGTGCCGACTTCTGCCTGACTGTACGGATGTAGGCGTAGCAGGAGAGGAGGGCGAAGGTGGTGCGTTACTCCCACGCTGATGACTGTTCATATGCGGTCGAGGCGACAGTTGCTGGCCATCATGTCTCCGTCTGCGTCCACGGGCTTTAAATCTTGAGTGCATATCCATGTCTGAACGGGTTATCATCTGCTGAGGTGTTACACTCGCCACCTCTATTGGACTCGTACTCGTCGCAGTCTCATGCAATTGAGGCATGGAAGCAGAGGACAGCCGTTTCTTCCTGACTAATGGCGAGTGTATGACCATCCTACTGGACAAGCCTTCTTCAGAGTGCCTTGTATCGGAAGGATTGGGTTCAAGAATGGACGCTGGTCTCTGCTGGGTTTGTTTTAACGGTGCAGCGGTGTCAGAGTTCATGCTTGGTGCTGATGAGTCGCAGACTGTTATGGGAGCCAGGTGTGGATTATTCGTCGAGCTGCAAGACTGATCGGTGGTATGCTGATGGAAGTCTGGAGTGGGTGTAATCTCACTCACAGAACCTGAGTGTAGATCATGGCTACCGCCATATCTTGGAGGCTGTGAAGACATGGCTCAGCAATCAGTACTAAGAGGTCTGCGAGAGTTAAGAGAGCAAAGAACCAGACCAGTGTATCAGTCGATAAAAATTGTGTAGGCGAGTATTAGGACGGGAAGGGTGACAAATACAAGGAAGGATATTCATGAAAAACAATGTACGATGAGCCGGTGAGGAAGCTGTTGTGATCGTTTTACTTTTCTGTTTGCTTTATTTTGACAAGAAGGAGGCTACAGCTGCCGACAGGTACTCTACTGCTATTGTTGAAGGGATCGGGATAGATGGGAATGCACGTCAACTTGTGCCACTGGGTATTGACTTTACACACAGCAGCCAGCTCGCAGATGATGAGAGAACCGGGAGGGGGGAGGGGAGGAGACAGAGAATGAGAACGAAGGAGACGGATGACAAGAAAAGGAGGAAAGCGGAGAGCTGGACGAGGCGCGCGAAAGGGGAACGTTTTGTGCTGCTGCACAGCCACGGGCTCACAAGGGTCCGCCCGTGCACATCATCGCCGACCCCGGTGCCTCAATCCTGCCCAATGGCGGAGTGGCAAACCACCTCGCACGAAGTTTCCTTCAACAGATCGTTCCAGCAGCCGGTCGACGGTGCATGAACGATGATGCCCGGCGCAACCACCAAGGGATCGGGGCAGAACACCTGTCCACGACTCGGCTGCTCGTCTGCAGCAGCTGCTCGTCTTCTGTGGAACTAACTGAGCTGAGCACTGTCAACACAGCCTCTGCAAGGATTCTTACAGCGAGAATTAGAGTTCATTAGCGGCACCGTGTCAACAACCTCACACACCGCACATCTCACACCTCATACCTCGCTCCTCACTGCTCACTCCTCACTCCTGCCCTTTTTTGTCCACCCTTCTCTGCACTCTTGTCACACGTTCCTTCTCTTGTGCCCACCCTTAGCCTGCTGCTCATCGAACTTCACTTTACTCCCTCTCACATTCTCGACCGCCCGCATCATTCCCTTTGCTCCGCTCGCACAGGGATTCATTCCATTCTCACCCATACTCTTCTGTCAAGCGCACATACCCACTCGCCCTCCCATACCTCCCTCATTCTTTTTTTTTCTCCAAGGTGTCACCTGTGTAAATCGCTTTGAAGATGGGGAATGTCGCCTCTGCGGACCATGACAAGGTCAATGAGCCGCTAGCCCGGAGAGCAAGGAAAAAGATCGGGGTTATTGGGGACCGGAAACAAACCAAACAGCACGACCGATCGTCTGCAGGATACAGCACCAGCCCTGGTCAGAGCACTTCGCCTCAAGAAGCTTCTTTGAGCCCGCTTTCGTCTCGTCAGAAGTCCTCTCCAGTCTCCGCAAAGGGGCCTAAGCCTGTGTTCACAGACGATGTCAACCAGCACAACCGGCCTCTATCCCAGGCAGAGTTTTATGCAAAGTCTCTAGCGGAATACTCGCCTCTGACCCCAACATCCCCAACGACCTCCTTCTCAATACCTTCCTCGGTCGCAACCGCCGCTCCCAACAGTCCAGCACATGATCCTTACTCTATTCTCTTCACACCATCCCCTTCGACGCAAGACCTCCCAAAGCCCTCTTTACCAACTACGATACCGGCAATGATGCCCCCAGGCCACCCACAGCAACAGCAGCATATCCCACACGAATCCATGGTCCTAACGCTTCCGCTTAATATCGATGACCATGCGCACTACCGTCAACAGCAATTGCATCTCTCTGCTGATCTTCGGCACCTAGGAACCTCGCCCGAGGCCAAAGACTGGCTCAAGCAGAAGCCCACCCGATCTTCATCCCATATGATACACCAGTACAACTTTCATAGCCAGCAGTACTATCAACCTCCAGGGAGCGCTTTAGTCGTCAACAACATTTGCCGCACTATGTCTGGCTCTGCTAAAGTCCCGACGCTTCATCGAATCAATACTAGCACCGGCCCAATCAGCGGTACGGACGCTAATACCAGCGAGGTCTCGGTCTTGACCTCGGCTGCTTCGAAACCCAGACCCACCTCGATCGCGGCCGCCGCGACCGCCATTGCCTCTGCTGAGCTGGGTACTGGACAGGAGGATGTTCATCAAGGGCCTCCTGCAGAGACTCGTGAAAAGGAGGATATCCCTGCCTCAGGTTCTGCAGAGGTTGGTCCTCGAGTCCCTACACTACCGATTCGACCCACTCCATCGCGCTTTGACAGCCACATTGATGGTCATGGACATGGATATGGACATAGCACCTCCGCTCTCAGCGTCTCAACCCACCCACGCACTGCAGTATCGCGTACAGTTAGAAAGGAGCCTCGCATTGGACGGTTAGTTATGTCTCGTTCAAAGCTGAACTCGCCTTCCGTCTCTTCATTTTCTTCGGCAATGTCGTCCAGCTCTTCTTGTCACTCCACGGAATCTACCCCTGGCTCGCCCATGGACTGCGAGAGCCCAGACACCCAACTCAGACCATGTATACTTCCAGCCTCGGTGCATCGGCACTTGCCTCCGCCTCCCAGTAATCCGCCAGCGCACCAAAACCGCTTACCTTAGGACTTTCGCGATCCGGAATATTCTATCAGGCATGTCGCTGCTTGGACAGACGAGATGATCTCCTCGACGGTACACTTACTATGCAGGAATATGATATGATGGACGAGATGCCGGTGGGATACCTCGCGAACGATAATGGCTGTTTAGTTGGCTCAAAGTCGCTCAAGGCAACGAATGGACCTCGCAACGATCAGATTGTCAGATTGCCAGATCTCAGGGAAGCAGTATCTTGTCACTGGAAGCTACGGCCGACTAATGAAGTGGAATCAATTGCAGCAGGAAAGAGATTTAATAAGTGTGCGAAAGAGCACTAGCGCGACCTTTGGAAACACGACTACCCACTTCAGGATCGAGTTTCCCTTCTCGACGTTACCTACTCCATACGATTGAGACCATGCAAAGTGCAGCCTGAATACCTCGGAGAAAACTGCAGCCTACAGAGGCAATATTTGAATAGCAGATGAATGAGGGAGGCATCGACGCTCTTCAGCTTGGGATGTAGACTAGAGGCCGTATCACAGGCTGAGCTGTGCTATAGATGAAAGCCTTGGGACTTTCGCTTGCAATGTGGCGCCATGTAGTACTTTGATATATGGTCAATGGTCGACCACGAAGGCTATAACTATTCAGCGAAGTACGGCGATGCATATATCATTTCTTATTTCAACACGACAAGCTGCAGTAGGGCCATTGTTGTGGTATGGAACTTAATGTTAAGCCTTCTGTTATTACTTTGAGATTTGGATGATTGTGTTCAGAAAACAATGGGTCTACTTCTTCCTGAGAGCTAGGGAGGTTTAACTTCTTGGTGCATGGGAGCCAAACTCTCATGTCCACCACGACCACAGTATACCCCTTTGTCAATTTTATGAATGCTTTGGAAAGCGACTATGGGTGAGAAGAGCGTGGCAGAAGCGTGCAGGATTTACTTTGTCGTGCATCCAATGCATGCATGGCCCTGCGATAAAAGCAAAAGATGGATTCGTGTTCCCATCCCTGAGTTCAGATGGTAACGAAGAACGTGTTAGCAGGATCATGACAAACATTTGCTTTGCCTTTGACGGCTAGCTGGTGCACTTTGCGAGGACACTTCAAGCATCAGCCAAGTGGCTGCTGCAGGGTACACGATTCGTTATCTCGATTATCAGTCGTGGTACGAAGAGCTTTGACGTGGCCAAACGATATAGACGGCCGAAAGAAGTGGGTGCTGTTTATGGACGCATGCAATTTAGAGCTCACCCAGGTGTTTGTCGCTGGCAGAATCATAACAATCAAGTTTCCATAATGTTCCCAGGGATAATCCTGGAGATTTGTGGAGACACTGCCCAGCACCAATGCCTTGGGGCTGAATGAATCGCCTCGGCATAGTGAGTCGATTCTAAAGAGATTATCTTACCTTCAACGCTCTGTCTTTGCATTTGTACTCAAAGCCTTTGTTGTTTCGTGTTGCGTAGTCGCCTTCTGTGCCTCCATTCTCTCTTTTCGCTCCTTTGTCTCGCACTCTCTCTCTCTCTCTCTTTGCTAATTTCTCGTTGCTTTCGCCATCCACTCCCCTGCCCTGTGCCTTCGGCACTTCCTTCCTCTCCTTAATACTTCGCAGTTCCAAAGTCGTCTGAGCGTCTCAGCATCATAGCCGAGAAGAACTTGATGTTCTGCTGCTTCTTGCGAACTGGCCCCCACTGCCATTTCTCCTCAGTTTAAATCTGTTATCGAATACATACCTCCTCCTTACAACCTTCGAACCTTCGACTGCAACCCCTACTACCCCATCGTCATGATTTACCCAGTCGCCCTTCAGACGCACAACTTCTTGTCGTCACCCTCGTCACCCGAACCAAAAACCCCCATTCCCGGGAGCGAACCAGAGGTCACCAAGATCATAAACTGTCGGATTCTTAGGGACCACAAGATCATTGTGGACGACGCCATCTGGACCCAGGGTGGGAAGATCATTGATCCTCACAAGTTCTTCTGGTATCAAAAGCGTCTTCCAGACAAGGTGCTTGATGCCGGGGGTTTGATTGTCGTTCCAGGCTTTATCGAGGCGCAAATTAATGGTAACATTCAGTCTCTCTTCAGCTCTTGACACGTCAACTCGGACGAGCACAGCATGATCTGGGAGTGTAGTACCCTGTAGAGGGTTGTCATTAATGTTGCGTATGGCCATTGTTTGGAAGTTTTTTTTTTCGTTCTTGCTGTTCTTGTAGTTGTTGTAGTTGTTGTTGTTGTTATTGTTGATGTTTTTGAAGTTCCCACTGTTGACATCGATACTAGCAAACGAATGCGGAGTGCCGTGTCTTCATATGCAAGCGCTTCACACGTCTCGATCGCTACTCTTCTTTGAATATCTGCACTTCACTCTCCCAAACTGCAGACACGCATCCTTAAGGCAAACCAGATTTCCTCTCAGTTCTCAAGTTCATAATTGCACAAGATTGCTCTTCTGTGCAGTTGTTGTCGATACGCTGGCTCCATTGCGCTTCCAAACATTTCTTTATTTGTGTTCGTCGACACGCTGGCTCCATGCGCTTCCATTATTTATGTTTACGCCCTCTAATGTTGTGTTGTGGGTTGGGTATTTGCGCTCATTTCTGCACAACGCTCCTGCAGTTGTCCATTCCTCTCATCCTCGCCACACGCAATGCCTGTAGGCGTTTGTTTATTTGTTTGTCCAACCAGATGTATTATCTTGATTCTTATCAAGATTTTCTTGCATCCCATATTCATCCATGCTCGGCTCTTTGTCCTTCGGTTTGACGCGTACTGGAAGCATCCATGCCGCTCGACTCTATACCTCTTGTACTGCCGGCATGCCATTATCATGCCTTCTTTTAAGATATAGACTAACTGTCCTCTTTACACATCCTGCCATGCAGGTGCCTTTGGAGTCGACTTCTCAGTGCCCTCAGACAGCGAGGCATACGAAAGGGATCTTCTTAAGGTCAGCCGCGGTCTCCTCAAGTACGGCACGACCTCGTATTGCCCCACTATTGTATCATCGAGTGCATCGGTATATCATGAGGTAAGGTGCAATGATACCCTTTCGTGTTTCTATTCTGTTTTTTTCTGTTGAGCCCGCGCACTCCTTAGCTCTTGTGATCGTTCCATGCATATCGGCGAGTCTTTGGTGACTGAGTAGCAATTGTCGACTCTGTGCTTCTCCTTTCCTCCAACGCAATTGCCTTTCATGTGTTCGAATCTTTAAAGACCTTTTTCGTCCTCACATATGCTTCTATTTTCTCACGCGACAACAATGCATAATGAATCTTTTCGCAACAGGTCCTCCCCCATCTTAAACCCAGAGCTGGCTCTGCCAAGACCGGTGCCACCATCCTTGGTGCTCATGTCGAGGGGCCTTTTATCAATGAGGCTCGCGTCGGCGCGCACGAACTTAAAGTTCTCCAAGCCTCTGCAAAGAGCGGCTACATGGACTTCAAAGATGTTTATGGTTTCGAGGGAGCGACAGCCGAGGCTCAGAAGATTCTAAGCAACGAATACCTCAACTCTGTCAAAATCATCACCTGTGCCCCGGAGCTCGAAGGAGTCATGGAGGCCATCCCTGACCTCGTCAAGGCAGGAATTACAGTTTCTGTTGGTGGGTGGTCTACTGAGCTGCACATGCATTGCGATTTGCCTTCATGCCGACTTCTAACCGAGTATATAACACTATGCTATAGGGCATTCGATGGCTAACATTTCACAAGCTGAAGAGGCAGTGATGAAAGGAGCCACCTTCATCACTCACCTCTTTAATGCCATGCCTCAGTTCCATCACCGTGATCCTGGCGTCATTGGTCTTTTGGGGTCCCGCCTAGATCTCCCTCGCCCTTACTACGGGCTGATTTGTGATGGCATCCACGTCCACCCAAACTCTGTCAAGATCGCGTACGATTCTCATCCCGAGGGTGTCATCCTTGTTACAGATGCCATGTGCGCCATGGGTCTCTCGCCCGGAAAATATCAGCTCGGAAACATGAACGTGACCAAGGACGAGGACCGCGTCTACATCAAAGACACCGACACTCTTGCTGGAAGGTACGTGAAAATAGGGAATAATGACAAGGAGGTTTTATTCTACATGGAAACGCGGGTTGGTGGGATGATAAGCGTAGGAGGGGGAGGGGGGCTGCACGACTTCAGAGCAATCATGTTCATGTATCGTTTTTTTGCACTCTTGTTCGAACCAAAAACACACTACTTGCAACTTGGTGAACACCTCTCAGATCTTTGATCGCTACCCACACCGACACCCATACCCATACCCATGAGAGCAACCACCAGCAGAGCCATGATCAACCTCGAGGACGTTTAAATGACAAGGAGGACGACACGCAGGCCCTGGGCGTCAACCATGAACTCGGCGTTGTGACCTCGGCAAAAGTTGAATCGGCGCTGGACCTCGTTTCTTCTCCCGATGATGTCCATATGATTAAGGCCCACACCCAACACTGTGTGCCTACTCCACCCGGCTCGATCCCGGTCTCGCCACTACAGATGACGCCTGGTGTCTCGTTTGCGACAGTCTCCCATCATTCATTGCCACTAAGCCCTCGGATCATTCATGCCATTATGGGTGCGGAAGGATGGACCGTAGCAACGACCCATTCTGAGGAGTACGAGGAATACGAGGTCTACCATGACTGTGAAGAGCACGAGGGCTCAGAGCATTGCCTGCGGATTATCTCTCTACACCTGACGGACGAGGACGAGGACGAGGCGGATGAGGTGGCCACTGTCTACACCCCCGAATCCGAGGAGATCATTGTAGTTTCAGATGGTGACTACAAAGAGCGTGGAGTCTATCGGGAGTTGCTACCTACCCTCCATCCATCGCAGCATGATGATGCTGGCCTGTATTGGGAGTCCTCTCGCCATTATCGCCAAGAGCACTCAGATGAAACGACGATAATGCAAACGGCTGCGATGACCGACAATGGGGTTCAGCTCAAAATGAGTGCCTGTGGCTGCCATGGCCTCAATGGTGTTGGCAGGGTCAATACGGGCGACGTAGATGAGGCCGACAAGAAGAGGTCTTCTAGTGTGAACAGTGCCAGTAGCAGGGGCAACAGTAGGGAAGGGCCGATCAAAGCGCGTACTGATGTGAATGCTGACGGTGATCTCTGCTGCCCTTCTTCTAGCGTGATCACCTTGGACGCCTGCATGCGCAACTTTATCCAGTTCACATCCTGCTCCTTGATCGAGGCCTTGGAGGCCGTGACCTTGCATCCGGCTGTTCTTCTGGGCATTCAAGAAACCAAGGGCGTCATCAAACCCGGGGCGGATGCGGACCTGGTGTTTTTATCGGATGATCTGTTTGTGAAGCGGGTCTTTGTCGCTGGCGAGGAGGTCGCATTGGATACCATCGATGCTGCGACCACAGAGAAGTTTTGAAGCTCTAGAAATCAAGCATCCAGAATTTTGAATTGAAATCAGCCTAAAACGCATTCGTGCGGCTGTGCACATGAAGACGCATTATGCATGTACACGAAAAATGCAGGTACCATTTCTGTTTCGAGCGACAGTCTTTTTTTTTTTTTTTTGTCATTCTGGCAATCGCATCGTATATTCTTCCGCGTGAAGATCAAAAGCAATGAGTGTATCTGCGCCAGGAACAAACAGTCCAGCAAAGGTTGTCCAGTATTGCCTTCCCTGAGTGAAGGAAAGTAGGAGCGCTTTTTTCTTTATCGCCCAAATCTTGTGCGACGCTTGCAAACTGCGAGCGCCTGACCTTCTTTGCCAAGTGTGGGGGAGGATGATGGTGTGGGCTGACGCGCCAATACTGTAATGAGAAACAAAGTAAACTGTTATGGAGTGGGTGAAAACGGATCATGGTTGCGGAGGCACGACTGTTTGAGATGCCCCTGCTCGGGCGAGACTTTGGGCAGTTTTCTTTTGTGCGATTCATCCGGGTATCTTGATCAAGCGATGAAATTTGTGGGGAAGGAATGCCGGCCGAATGGATTGAATAGAGTAGTGAGATAAAAAACCAAGAAAACTTTGTCGAGTGGTGCTAACAGGAAGGTACGAAGATTTTACCAGTTGTGAGAGGCGTACGAGCCGATCAAAGTTTCGATAAGATCATCTGGAACAGGACAAGGTTCGAGCTCTCAAACTCTCTTGGACTGATTACTGCTGGCAGTTTGTAGACTATTATACGTACCGTACCCACTGTCATCGTCGGAATTGTCGAGTCTTGGGGGGTGTGGGAGGGTGCGCTGAGAAACGAACTTGGGCGTGGTGTGGGGTGAGTGTGTGGTATGTACTCGGCAATTTTTTTGAACGCCCCACGCTTGAATCTGATGATGGACAAAAAGAAAAGGATAGCTTCAATTGGGTGCGATGGAACCTACGCCTCCTCAAGCATGTGTGTTCTTTTGCGACAAGCTGTTATCTATAATCAAGGATAAACAAAGAAAGCAAAGGCGTGAGTACTGTACCTTGTTTGTGGTGGATCAATGGCCATTGAGATCTCAGTGTGCCTGATGTTGTTGGGTACGACTCCTAATCGGACGACACTCCCGTCCCGTCGCTCCAGTGTAGCCGAGCAGACGACCAACGACAGGGCAGGAGAAGGAGTCCTGTCCTTCATTGTCATACAGTCCATGTGCTCAAGGCGGAGTTGCAGGCCAGGGCAGAACCCTTGTTCAAAGGTGGTTGCCAGAGCGAGAAAAAGAGAGCGGAGGAGTTGGCCGAGGATGAGGATGGATCTCTGAATGGCCGCTGGTCGTGTCCGCTTACTGCCCACGGGTCCAACGGCCATTGAAAATGTTCAAGTCCAGCTCTCTGCTCTGTGTGTTTCCTCGCAAAAGAGTACGTGGTGATACTCAGAGATGAACGATTACCACCCCCCAAAAAAACGAGGCTCTCAATGGGTGGAGTGAGTGTTAATATTTTTTTTTTTTGCCCACGTATATATTTAGCGGCCTCTCCTCTGCCTCCATCCGCTCTTCTCTTTCTGTTTCCCATTCCATCCTGATCCACTCCATCTCCTTCACACTTTGCTCATCCTTCTGCCCGTCTCTTGATTCCTTCCTTGACATTCCTCCCTTGTCTTCACACATCTTCGTCATCTCTATTCTCACCTCTACTCTTACCACGTTCATTCCATCTCGCAACCGAAGCCAGCCATGACCTCGTCAACCTTCCAAGATATCGTGAACGAATTTGTCCTTTCCAAGGAGCAGGTGCAAAAGATCATCGATGGTCTGACCGACGAGCTCGTCGAGGGTCTCTCCACCACCGACCCCAAGAACATCACTCAGCAGCCCTCCTTCATCACCCGCTTGCCCACTGGACAAGAAACCGGCCTCTACCTGGCCATCGACATGGGTGGCACGAACCTCCGCACAGCGGCCGTCCACCTGCTCGGAGACGGACAAGTTGGAGTCACCATGGAGAAGCACGAAATCACTCATGAGCTCAAGACCGGAACCGGTGAGGCCATGTTCGACTGGATTGCCGACTGCACCGCCGCTCTCTTGAAGAGCGTGGCTCTTGACATGGGCAATGCCGAGCTCCAGATGGGTGTCACCTTTTCTTTCGCTATCCAGTAAGTACAGTGCCTTTACTGCTCCAGTGAAGAGTTCGCCTGTTCGGCAATCTTCACCCAGATGTGGAAAGGAGATGGACCTGACCGGTCTGATTTGGAAGCAAGTCTTCCGTCCTTGCCAGCAACTAAAATCACATTATGTTTATATTAGGCAAACTGCCATCAATCGCGGTAAGGTCCTGGCCATGGGCAAGGGCTTTGATCTATCCGATGTCATGGGCAAAGATCTCAAGGACCTGCTTGAGGGTGGATTCGCTCGGAAGAACCTCCCCGTTACTGTCTCCGCTATTATCAACGACACTGTCGGAACACTTGTTTCACACGCCTACGTCTCTCCTTCGACCAAAATCGGCGTCATCCTCGCTACGGGAACCAACGCCGCCTACATTGAGCGCGCTTCTGAGGTCTCGAAGTACAATGGTCCCGCATGCGACCAGATGATCCTCAACACAGAGTGGGATGCCATGGGCAAGGCAGAGTACCTTCCTCAGACCAAGTACGACAAGGAAATCGACGCCGTGTCATTGGTCCCCGGTTTCCAGGAGTTTGAGAAGATGGTCTCGGGTCTTTACATGGGTGAGCTCGTCCGTCTGGCCCTGGTCGATCTCATTGAGCAAAACGCCATTTTCGAGTTCCTCGGCGGCAAAGCTCCCGCTTCTCTCCAGCAGCGTCTGGCCTTCAAGACCTTGTTCATGTCTACGATCGAGTCCGACAACAGCGCCGACCACACTGCTGTTGATAAGGTCTTCAAGACCAGCTTTTCCCTTGAGGGCCTGACTAAGGAGGATCGTGTTCGCGTCTTCCAGCTGATTCACACTATCGGAAAGCGCTCCGCCGCCATGACTGCTGCCGCCTGTGCTGCACTCCTTCATAAGGCAAACGGTGCCTCTGTGAACTTGGACGACCCCAACGAGATTACCACTATTGGCATTGACGGATCTGTGTTTGAAAAGTACCCCCACTTCTCGCACAGCATGATGGAGTCCTTGACAGAGATTTTGGGCAATGACCGCGCCTCCCGCATTCGCTTGGAGCTGGCCCGCGACGGTGGATGCATCGGTGCTGCTTTGGTTGCCATGGTTTCCCACAGCGGTGGAGCTGTCTAAATATATCTCAGCTTGTCGAATCCTCGCTTTTCCCCTTCCTCTTCACCTTCTGTAAAATACACGACACCTGAACACTATATGAAATGAAGAATTCAACTTCACACAAGATCGCTCTTCTATTTGTTGTTCATATTACAGAAAATTCCGTGCCTGACTCGACTGTGCACTTCCACTGATATCCCCTGCGCCTACATATGCACCATAGCAACCATGGCCACCCTCATCCGCGCCTCTCATTTGCCGATCATGGCCGGTTCTTGCGAATGCCCGATGATTAGGCCGTAATGGTCCTGATGCAGTGCGACCGCTATGGTTGGCCTGATCACAGCGAGCTCGATCGTCCGAGGCGCTTGAATTGAAGATCCGACCTATTTCAAGAATCTACATGTTTCGCCACCGCAAAGATCCCAGGCTGACTTTTGCGGATGGGTCGATTCCGCAACCCAGATTGCGAAGATGAGCAAACCAAGAAAAGAGTGCCTGGCGAGATGCAGCTCACTCCCAAGGCTCGAGAAAAGTGGATGGAGTGATCAGGCGCCAACAATCACGTTAGCAAAGTCGCCTTCCAAAGTTGAGGTCAGATGCTATTAGAGAGCCCTGGGAGCCGCAATTGCTCTCTATGGCTACCCAGCGGTCTGGGTAGCGGTGCCAGACACTCAGTGCGATCCGCGACAAGTCTCTGAAGTGCCGGACGATGTTTCTGCAGCATTATATGTCATTTTACATAGCGCACAAACTTAAAACAAGAGCACTGGGCCACTGTGCCTGAGTTCCCATGTACCCGCGTATGGGCCATAGCAACCATATGGCGCTTCTCATTGGCCGATCAGGGCCAGTTCTTGCGAATGCTCGTCGACTAGTGCCGAAACGCTTATAATGCGATACGACCGGCACGGTGGGCTTGTCCAGAGCGAGCTCGATCGACCGAGCTCCTTGAATTGCAATTATAAACAGATTCGAGAATCTGCAAGATTCACCTTCGCAAAGATCCCAGTTTGGCTTTTGCATTTAACAATTCATGATTCGAATGAGCCGATTCCGCAACCCCGATGGCGAAGATGAGTAAACCAAGAAAGGAGTGCCTGGCGAGATGCAGCTCACTCCCAGGGCTCGAGAAAAGTGGATGGAATGATCAGGCGCCAACAACCGCGTTAGCAAAGTCGCCTTCCGAAGTTGAGGTCAGATGCTATTAGAGAGCCCTGGGAGCCGCAATGGCTCTCCATTTCTACCCGGTGGTCTGGGTAGCGGTGCCAGGCACTCAAAGCGATCCGCTAGGACTCTGTGGCTCTCTGTATGGTGTTTATACAGCATTATATGCCATTTTGCACCACATCGCACAAACTTAAAATGGGCACTGACCACTGTGCCTGAGTTCCCATGTACCCGCGTATGGGCCATAGCAACCATATGGCGCTTCTCATTGGCCGATCAGGGCCAGTTCTTGCGAATGCTCGTCGACTAGTGCCGAAACGCTTATAATGCGATACGACCGGCACGTTGGGCTTGTCCAGAGCGAGCTCGATCGACCGAGCTCCTTGAATTGCAATTATAAACAGATTCGAGAATCTGCAAGATTCACCATCGCAAAGATCCCAGTTTGGCTTCTGCATTTAACAATTCATGATTCGAATGGGCCGATTCCGCAACCCCGATGGCGAAGATGAGCAAACCAAGAAAAGAGTGCCTGGCAAGATGCAGCTCACTCCCGGGACTTGAGAAAAGTGGATGGAATGATCAGGCGCCAACAACCGCGTTAGCAAAGTCGCCTTCCCACAAAGTTGAGGTCAGATGCTATTAGAGAGCCCTGGGAGCCGCAATGGCTCTTCATTGCTACCCGGTGGTCTGGGTAGCGGTGCCAGGCACTCAAAGCGATCCGCTAGGACTCTGTGGCGCTCTGTATGGTGTTTATACAGCATTATATGTCATTTTGCACCACATCGCACAAACCTAAAAATGGGCACAGACCACTGTGCCTGAGATCCCAGGCACACGTTTATGAGCCATGGCAACCCCATGCCCACCCGCATCCGCGCTTCTCATTGGAGGTAGGTTTCCGCTGGTTACACCGAGTATGAATCTCCTTTGAACTAGATGACCTGCAATCCTTGGCAGTCTGTCTCCCTGTCTGACTTTACAATATTGGCCTCACTCAAATTTGTTTTCCGGGGGGATAAGATCTCGTTTCTGCGTCGCTCCTTTAGTGTAAGTCGTCCAGCAGGTCGAAGCACTGACACTTCTGTCGTAAGAGTACTCAGAATCGAAGCTGCAAAAATACTTCGCCACCTTTTCACATCCACCAGCTTAAGACGAACAAACGTCTTTTTGTCTGCCACCTTTCCTGCTCTGCTATGACGGATACTCGGTGTTGTTCGTGAACTGGCCTCCGAGAGTGAACAGTGATCAAGAGTCTTCACTGACTGCTCTCGAGCATACACCGGCCATGCCACATCCGCTTGTGGCTGGGCGCTCGCCCAACGGGGTCTCGCTTGTACGAGGTATGTTTTTCAGCGAACTCACAGCAAACACTGAGATAGGCATTCCTTTTCCAGCTATTGACCTCCTCGTTCTCACCCGCGGAAATAGACCCACGCGGACCCCTTCTCCAGGTACTTTAAGTGCCTACCACCACCACCAGCTTTTTGTCGCGAGACACCCACAAGTAGTCTGGAACATTCCTCCCCAGAAGTGCCATCCAGACAGCTGCGCGGAGCTGACGCCAGTCAGCGTTCAAGCCAGAATTAATGGTAAGCGTCTGCCATGCAACGTACATGTAAGGACTTGATTCTTTGTGAACAAAACCCACTCCCTCGATTATCTTTATGACATGCTGTAGCTCTCCCCAACTGCAGTTATTCCCAAAGTTCTCTGATAGCATCTGGCCTCAGCTTTGTGGAAGCCGACTTTGCTAACGCGGTTGTTGGCGCCTGAGCTTTCCATCCACTTTTCTCAAGTCCTGCGAGTGAGCTGCATCTCGCCAGGTACTCTTTTCTTAGTTTGCTTATATTCGCAATCTGGGTTGCGGAATCGACCCGCTCGCAAAAGTCAGCCTAGGATTTTTACGATGGTGAATCTTGTGGATTCTTGAAACTGGTTATAATCGCATTTCAAGCAGCTCGGACGGTCGAGTTCGCTCTGGACAAGCCCATCGTACCGGTAGTATCGCATTATCACCATTTCAGTACTAGTCGACGAGCATTCGCAAGGCTGGCTCTGATCGGCCAATGAGAAGCACCACATAGCGAGGGCATGAGCCCAAGTAGAAAAGTGCACGCAGTTTATTGTTTGAAGTTCCTTCTCAAGAAGGAAAAAAAGGTACCGTCGACGGGGCGAAGATAGAATGACTGTACTGTCAGGATACTTAGAATGACATGTCATGTCAGTTTATCTTTTCCCTGTTCTTCCGTCCAAAAGAGAACAAAAAAATCGCCTCTGACAGATGCAAAAAATACGCCCAACGCGGGGGTCGAACCCGCAACTTTCAGATTAAAAGTCTGACACTCTACCGATTGAGTTAGCCGGGCTATCTGACTTCTGATTGGTTGGGAGTTTGAACCAAAATGTGCTTTATAAACAGTGGGGCGCATCCGGACCATCATCCTCTGCAGATTCGCTTCTGGCTTTTTGTGGGGGTCCCTGGGCTCTCTGAGGCTCTCAAAATGTTGACGACTATCAAGAGCAGGATCCGATGCTTTATTTTGGCGTCGTTTGAAGTTTTTTCGCGTCGTTTTCCTTTTAGTTGACTTGACCTTGATTGCTCGCTATAAGTGCAGAATGTTTTGAGGGTTGATGTCTGTTTCGCACCTTGGCAGAGGAATGTCGACAATCTGCTCCGTCAATGCCAGTGCAACTAGACAAGAAAGATCCGTTATTAGTGAGCTCAGCTCAATATTACATCGAGCTATTGCATTTCTTTCGTACCTGTTACCACAGGCGGACGTCCGACCGATTGATTGTAAGTATTAGCCTTGACAAGATAGTTGTCATAATATCTACAAAATGGATGAGAGCTGAAAATTAGGAGTGCGGACGATTGCGTTTGCTGGGGCAAGGAAGCTTTAGTTTGGGTATTACCCTTTCCCGTGGCCCAGCCGTGTTCCTGTGCGATCAAACGCTAGTCCAGGCATGACTATCAAGTCCAGTCCTCGCGGTGTATCCAGAGCTAAAGCATTAACAGAGGGCTAAGTCATACGCAAGGTCGGGATATCGGGATCCTCTCTTCACTGAAAGACTAAAGCAACATTGATTACCATTTTCGCGCGCTTGATCAAAGGTAGGTTCCGGGATATTCCAGCTGTTCTTGGGCAGGGCCAAAAAATCCTCCCAGGATTCAATCCTAACCATATCCATGATCTGACCTTTGCATCTAGGAACGTAGCACGACTTTTCTGAAAACAACGTTCACGATAGGAATAGAGAGCAGTGGTATGGGTCAGCCGTTGTGCACTGACCGCAGAATACTTTAATGCTGCTTGGAAGAGCAAGCTTACTCTGCTCCAATAATGCCTTAATAATGTCCCGAGTGCAAATCTCGCCATGCATGCTGATGTAGACGCTGACATTCTGGCTGCCTTTGAACTCTGGCATGTCCAACAGCCTTTCGGTCACTACTGCGGCTATTTTGCGAGATCATGTCAAAGGCGGGAGGGCATGGAGAACGTATGGATCGTTAGGGGTGTTCAGCTGAGTTCCGATTCGAGTCGTGAAAGAACAATGGAGGATTAGGCAACAGTACATTGACGACTGATCTCCTCGGGTGAGAGCGAGGCTAATTTGATCCGCATGTCTTTGCGGATCGTGTTTTTGAGTGCTCTCAACGCAGGATTCATCTTTTTGTCAGCGATGCAGAGAGGAGGGTGTGCTGTCTCTATGCTGTCTGAGTGTGCTGTCTACATGACAAAGACTACGTGCAAGCAAGCAATGGGGCGTTCAAGCCACGAAGGACAAGGTTCGGAGACGAAGCGCGGGAACAAGGCGACATGCCGTCAGTCAAAAAACAAACAAAAAAAACAAGGGGTTCGCGTTCACGTTTTATCGTGTAAATATGCCCAAGGAACAGGCATATTGGGACATCATGCAAGTTCTCGCATGATTGCATGGGCATGGCCTGTAATTCGTCCAGCAAGGCAGAGTACAGAGTCGGATACAGTCTTGGTCAGATATAAAAAAAGTGAGCCAAGTAAGGCTTCATCGCTGCACTTTGGGGCTGCACTTTAAACAAACATCGCTAGCACCATCTAGGTACAGTACGGATGCAGCTCTCGTGCTCATGCTCACGCTCAAGTTCGTGCTCAGAAGGAGATCCCTCGCTTAGTTCTAAGTGGGATCGTCCATGCCTCGCCAACGGGCGCCCTTGTACGAGCTAAGATGGAGCCAGCCTCGAAGTAAAAATAGCTGGCGTAATATATATAATTTCATTTTTGAACGTTCGCGCCAGAATCCGCACGAGTCAGGCACAAAAAGGTTCGAAAAGGGGGGGGGTTATGGTCAGCGTTAAGATAGTATGTCTTGAATGGCTCTCACGCCAACTAGCCTGAAAAGCATGAATCGGACAAGTGACATTCCAGTGGGCAGCACTGTATTATTGTTGTTTGTATCAGGGCTACATGAGAAGGATCTTGGATGCGCGGCAATTCGCTTTTATTAGCTGAGCATTGAGAGTTCTCTGTCAGGTATGTATGTACATGTGTGCTGTAGATACCAAGTACGTGTATGTATGCACAAAGAATCATATCGGGCAGCCTGAGGAGAGGACACCTGCATGATGTTCAGGAACCGCCAGGTACGGACAGCCGGATTCAGGTCGGTACTACACCGATTGACAGAAGTATAGCAATACCAGCTTCGGGGTATGTTCCATCGACGCACTCAAACACCCACTCGGTTGTCCACGACGCCCTAATATGATTGTCTCAACTTAATCGTCGTCTTTTCGACAGCCTGCATCTTATCCCCCGGGCGACGAGATGCACCACACATGTACGGAAGTACCGCCCAAGGCATGGCTGCATACGCCTGGGGGGTGGAAGAGCTTGCACCAGCGAGTCTAGTGAGAGAGAAGCACAGAGGCAGAGAGATGGAGAGGACGAGAGAGAGAGAGAGAGAGAGAGAGCAAGCCATCCGTGTTTTGGGTGCCCATCGCTGATCATGCGTTTCTGCTTCTTTCTTTCGCTCACGTCTCCCTCCTTTCTCCAACTCTTGCTGCCTCTCTCTCTCTTCACCTCTCTCTCCACCTCTCTCTTCACTCTCCTCTCTCTCTCTCTCTCTCACTCGCACACTCTGCTGTTCGCTCGGATCTGCCGTCGTCCTGAACTGCATCTGTCCGTCCTTACATCACAACACCACACGCACACAACTCGTCGTTGCCCACACGCCACGCTCCGTATCGCAGTGGTATGTTCGTTCACTTCCCAGCCGCCTCATCCACCACCGTCCAGCGGACGACACTCGCCCGTCAGCGCCACGCTTGCTTGCTTGCTCCTTCGCTTGATCGCTTGCCCACTCCCATGCCATGCACCCACTCTCTCGCCCATCTACAGCATACGTTGGCAGTCTCGCGAACCTTTAGCTCCCTTCCCGCGTTCAAATTTCTGGTACACCTCCTTGCTCATCCTCCTGTCCCCCTGCTCCTCGATTGCTCATAATATTTTTCCTGCTTCCTTCTTTTTTCTCCCTCTTTACAATGCTATTGTCTCTTTATCTCTCTTCGCTCCCTCCTCTCCTTTTTATTTGTGTGTCTTTTTCTTCCTTGCCTATCCGCACCATACTACGGCTCAGCACCCCCTCTTCGTCTTTGTAATTCCACGAACCGACCAAACGTCGTTTCGCGTCCTTGCCAAACATTCTCATACTGTACGCTCTGCAGGATTTGTCGCACAGAGCCAAACTAAACAAGTTTGCCATTTTTCCCCCTTCCGTCCTATTGTGCTCTGTGCGATGGCGGCATTTGGTGTTTTGATACGAGGGGTGTGCCGCCAGCAGTTGCCAATGATTCGATCGGCTGGGGGGCAGAGGGGGGGGGGGGGAAGTGTATGCACGGCTGCAGTTGGAGGACAAAAGAGAGGGAAAACAAAACGGAGCAAGGGGAGCGAGCGATGACAGCTAGCTCTTGATCTCCAGCCAAAACGAGTGCTTTAGCTCTTTGCGAGATTTTCCCCTTCTCGCTTCGCTCTCTACGTGCGTGTCTGTCTTTCTCATTCTCACTCTCACTCTCACTCTCACTCTCACCCTTTCTCTCTGTCTCTGTCTCTGTCTCTGTCTCTACCTCTCTGCCTCTCTGCCTTTCTCTCTCGCGCAGACACATCCACACAGGGACCCACGCACACACACACTCACTCACGTACTTTCTCTCTCGTTTGCCTTCTTGCGCCGTCCTCCTACTCCCGTACTCTCTCGCTTGCTCCCATGGCTGTGAAATAAGCCGTCTTTCTCCGCGAGGTGAGCGAGCAGCAGTGCACATATGTCTCCTGCCTCCTGTCTCTAATACAGCAGCGTTCTTCGCCCAGGTTGGACCGTCTGTACGTGTCCTCCTCTCTTCTAGCTTCCTACTTCTTGCTTCTTGCCTCTTGCTTCCTGCTTCCTGCTTCCTGCTCTCTGCTTCCTGCCTCCACTGCCTCCACCTTCACTTCTCCACGACCCACACCCTTGAAAGACTGCTGTAGACCCTAGACAGCCGGGTGCTGACGCGAGTGTATCTGCCAGGCTACAGAGCATACAGTCAAGCTCGAAGCCACATTTGTGCGATCCTGACACTTTTTCGTGATAAAAACCCCTAGGCGCAACTTCGACCCAGTCCGACACACATCGACGCTTTTACATAATAGCCAACACTCGCTCTGCACTGCAGCTTTAGCAGCACCTTTCATCCTACCAACACGAAGCGACGGCCAGCAGCCTTCGCCATCCCCCGCCTGAGCCCGAGCACTGCAGAATACCATCATCAGTCAGATCAACAACGGCAGTCGACGCCTTTAACCTTTGTAAACGTCCGCCGCTCCTCGACGTATCTGACTGAGGCGAGGACGCAATCCAGGCACTATACGCAACATCACCTCACGGGCTTGTTCTCCTCGACAATCAAAGACGCTTTCATACAGCTCAGATGCAAAGGCTGCCGCTATGGGCGGTGGCAATGACAGTAATGTGTCCTCGATCAACAACCAAGGCACTGAAGGTGACTTTATTGTCCGAGCACTCCACGAATATCATACCGATAGCGTCGGTCACCTCTCCTTTGCACAGTTCCAGTACATCAAGGTGATCCACTGTGAGGAGTCTGGATGGTGGCTGGGAGAGAGTGAAAGCAACAGGGGGTGGTTCCCTAGCAATCGTGTTGAAAGAGTAGACCCCGTGTACGAGACTGAGGTAAGTAGACCTGAGAGGCGAAAAGCGCGTGGATAGTACGATGCCGGATGTCAAAACTGACCCTCTTTTTCCATGCTGCCCTCTCTCCTTTTCTCTTTCTCGCTCTCTCTCTTCCCCTTGCTCATGCGACCGATCTGGCTGCAGTATCTCTCACGCCCAACATCGGTACGTTATAAAACACTGCAAGTCTACCTAAAACGTGTAACAGAGCCTACGAGCTTCAAGGGTTTGACACTACGTTAACATATCCTTCTCCCTTTTTCTCGCCTTCTGGCTTGCACAGATTACCTCAGAGGACTATGACCAAATCAGGACCGGATTAGATGGAGTTGAGACGCAATTCTTGGGAGAGCCGCTGTCAGAGTCAACAGACAGTGCGCATTTGGACTGGACAGCAAAGCCAACGCGAGCAGGACAACTGGCCTTTCCTCCGAGCCAACTCTCTGTGCCTCAGCCTTACTATGGGCCCGAGTCGTCATCAACAGACATGGAAAACGACATGTTCTACCACCACACAATCTCCTCTACAACCAGTCTCAACAACAGCGACATATCTTATGCTTACTCGGACTTTGTCGCAGAGGTCACTCTATACGTTGATGAGCTCAAGGACTCAATATCGAAGGGTGATGTTGACCGATACCAGCCCGTTGTCGCCAACATCATCTCATGCGTCAAAGCACTTCTCGTCTTCACCAATACAATTGCGCGCGAGAGCGAGGTACTTCAAACATATCCAGAGCTTGCGCGGTCCAGGCGGATCATCCTTCGGGCACTAGGAAAGCTTTACTCTAAATGCCGCGTCGCTAATGGATCTCAGGCGCTTACGACGACGAGGCAACGTCAATACGCTGTTGAAAAGCTGGGCATCTTTGCGGGCCAGGTCCTTGGTGGGATTGCAGACTTTGCGACACGCGCGTGCGAGATCGGACTCAGAATCAGAGCCGAACACTCGCCCATGCCCGCTGCTGGCGGTGGGGAACTAGATATGGTCTTGATGGCATCTGGAGAGGTTGACACAGCCAGCATCAGTGGTGCAGCACTATCTACAACTTCATCCTCATATGGACGGCCCCGCAGACGCGTATCCAGGGCTAATTCAGCCAAAGGATTCAAGTCTTTCAACGCAGTTCGGCAATGGAAATCGGAGCATGTCCAGAAATACAACGCCGCCAGGAACGCAATTGAGTTCCTTCTTGAGGAGTATATGGAGTGCCTCAATGGCTCAAAGGGATCAACAGCGCTGAACGATATTTTGAAGAAGACAATCCAGGCGGGACAGGTTTTGGAGAAGTTTTTGATGAGTGCGGAGGAAATGAAGACGAGGACCAACATCAAGGAGGTCACGGACTACGCCACGAACAAGGCCTTGCTCTTAACAACTATGACTGATCTTTTTGGGTTCATTCACACACTTGAGAGCGCACCAGAAGGCAGGAACCATGCCGTAGATGCCATTCTGAACCGGTTTATGAGCCTTGTTTCGTTAATGCTGAGGTGCCTTGTCGACATGGAGGTTATACCGAAGGCTAGCACCTCCAGCCAGTCAGCACAGGAGACTTCTCTGTTCAATGGCAATAGAAGGGTCTCATTCCCACAGGATCAGGAATCTCAAACTCTGGAGGCACTGTCGGCGTCAAGATCCATCACTCCAGAACCAAGGATTGAGGACGACATTTACGAGAACGGGCGGTCATATCAACTTTCGGATTCCCCAATATCAGCAGCTGTGGAAAGCAACACCGATGATTTATCCAGGGCCACGTACCTGTCCAAAAACACGACTTCATTCCGGCCAAAGCAGCAGACGAATTCCTTTGGCCAGGTGGTGCCCCTCAATCGCAAGCTTATCTCTATGACATCCATGAACGAGAAGTACAGGCGGCAAGCGAATAGCGGCCAGTATGCGTTAGACAAGGATGTCCCCAGCACTTATCCGGAGACAGCAGTCTACGGTGAGGCCCATGACTTGGAGAGCGACCAGATGGACTTTTATCGGTCGCCTCACCATGACTCAGCAGTCGTGTTGAGTACCAAGAACACGCCACACCACAGTTTGATGAATGGGAAGAAGGCATCATCCCCTCGTATTCCAGTCGTTGAGGACAGTGAAGAACGCAAATCGACCATAGGTATAGTCCGCTCATTATGATACGTTCCTCCCACCTCATAGAATGTACTTCATTTTAACGTCTTACTGTTGCTTCATTAGGACTGAGGAGGCAAAACAGAAAGTCGGATCAGGAACAGGGGGGTGAGAAAGGATCGAAAACGGAGAAGTCGCATAGCGAGTTGGATGATGCCATCAAGGAGGCAGAGAGAAAGATTGCCGCCATCTTCATGCCGACCATGGGACGTGTACAAATTTCGCAGGAGATCATTGCGCCCACTGTCGCTGTACTTCAGACCGACCCTTCGCCACAAGATACGGCTGAGAACGACGCCATGGCCCCGCCGACACCCAATCTTCGGCCTCACTTCACAGCGGAGACTAGACCCTCAAATACAGCATCGAAGGCTTCAAGAGCCACCAAGTCGACTGCGGAAAACGCAGGCGCGACCACTTCTAGGACCGGTGGAGCACGACAGGCTGCTGCAGGCAGAAATGCTGCTCGTCGCCCATCAACTGAAATCGATGGCTCAAATGAGGACTCTGATATAGTTGGATTGGGCGTCAGTACGCCTTCTGGAACCCATCCCAAGCACGCGTCATCGTCAACCATCTCAAGCCAAGTTTCTGCGTCTTCGGCGTCAGCTCCAAGAATCCCTGGCAATGTGCGTGCTTCTGGTCGAAATGTCATCTCTCCATCGCCTAGACTCGAATCCTCGAGGAGGGTACCGCGCTCTTCGGAGACCTCGGTTCACCCACACAGCCCAAATTTGAGCGCTCAGTCTACGAACAGCCGAGCAGGGTCAAGGATAGGAGGAAGTGCTAACAGTAGCCTTAGTCCTGCCACCATCATGCCTGGATCCAGGCGAGGTTCTGAGCACTCTGTCCGCTCCGAAGCATCTGCGAGACGCAAGTCAAACGACAACCAGTCATTGCGAGAGAACGATCCTCGATGCGACTATCAAGATCGTCGTCAACCTTCCAGCCAAGCTGGCCCACGCCGGGCTTCAAAGGCATCCATGTCAACAACGCCGTCTCCAAGAATGGGACCCTTCAATACCAGGGAGGAGGATATGACCTCAGGATCTTCCACGCCTGCCTCATCTCACATCCACTCCTTCCAAGACGGTCGTCAAAGTCCTAGGCGACCCATCAAGAGCAATCGCCGAGAGAGTGTTCAGTCGAATTTGAGTGTTGCGACCGAAAGTAGTGTGCACTCAAGGTCCTCGAACTTACGTCCTGTTTCACCAGCTCTGCGAAGTCGCAACCACAACAGCCCGGATAGCAGCATCAAGGGACGTCTCTCGAGCGAGAGCAACATTTCTTCAAACGACAAGCAACACTATCATCACCAGCAGCAGCCTCAGCCAACGAGAGGGACACCATCCTCGTCAACCTATCGCCCTCGGCCCAACAGAGTCGGTCAGGCCAAGGTCAGGGCCGGTAGTGAGGACAAGCTAGAGGCTACCCCCGTGCCAGCGACCAATCCGTGGTTCCTCGAGAACGACTACGAGTCCGATGAAGTGCTGTATAACGACAATGGTAACCTGGTTGCCGCGACCCTGGACGCATATATTGAAATGCTTACTTCTCACAAGAATACGCCAGGTATGTAAACGTGTCAAGAAAACTTGAAGTTCACCCTGAATCTGCAGGTCCGAGGATCAATAGAATAACGTCTTACATTCTTTCTATTTCTTTAACGCCCCAAAAAGATGCTGCGTTCGTCTCGACATTCTTCATCACCTTCAGACTCTTTACCAGCCCGGTCGAGTTGGTTGACCTACTTGTCAAGCGATTTATGAAGACTCCACCAGCGGAATTACCCGAGTTTGAACAATTGATGTGGGCGCAACAGAAGCAAGAACGCATTCAAAAGAGGTAAGAGCAACGTCCATGCTGCATTCACTGCCCATGATGGCTAGCACTGTTACTTATTCGCAACGATTGGGTTTCAATAGAATTCATATTGCTTTGCGGACGTGGCTCGAGACGTACTGGGTTACCGAGAAGGATCGAGACGCATTCAAGCCAATTATGGAGTTTGTGGCCCATGAGATGATGGAGGCCTTGCCAGGACCTGCCGGCCGCCTCTTAGACATGCTGAATCAATGGGTAATGCTTCCCTTCCATTACCTGAGAAATGCAGTAGAAACAGATACCGCGTTGCAAATGACAGTTTCCAATCTAACTAGTATATTTCTGCTGACATTATAGGCCAACAAACGCAAGTCTCTTGGTCTCAACAGTCGCACACAGACCATCAGTAAAGCCCGATCCCACGACAGAATCGACCAGACAGACAGTGCCTTGGATGCCCACAACAACAGCGGTAATGGCAACAAACTGTTTGCTACCGTCAAGGACAGGTCTTTGGGTGACCAACTTAAAACTGGCGGACGGAAAGGAATCAGCAACGCGTTTGGAGGCAATAGTGGAGATGGCCCTCAAGCTCGCGGTCCACCTGTCCCTCTTGTTAACAAGGCCCTTCTTAACGCCCTCTCGAGCGACCATAACCTGTCTAAAGTGCCGGTGACGGACATCAAACCCGTCGAGCTGGCCAGACAGTTGACGATTATGTTTGGCAGACTTTATGCAGACATTCCGTATCTGGAACTGCTCGAAAAAGACAGGCCGAACTGTTCTCGGATGGCTCAAATTTCCAACAAGGTAGCGACCCATGCCACTTCAATTAACTCGATGCAACGTCAACTTGGCAGATCACTGACATTTTTTTTTTTCAATTGCGCCTTGAAGATTATCATCTGGGTGACAGATACAATTGTAGATGAACAAGATGTCAAGAGGCGAATCGGAGTAGTCAAGCACTGGATCGAGGTCGGCGAGGAGTGCTTGAGACTCAACAATTACGATACCCTCTTTGCGATCAGCTCCGCTATTGAGTCCACACCCGTCAAACGTCTCTACAACACATGGGAGGTATGAAAAAAAAAAAACAACGCTGGCCATGAATGTTAACTGAACCCGAGTCATGTATGAATGGTTATTTGACAACACTGCCTTGCGTCTCTCCCTTCAAATCCACTAGGGCATCAACAAGGCTTACTACGATCGCTCTACACAACTCCGAAAGATTGTATCGAACGAACTCAACTATAGCGTATACAGGGCCAGGCTCAAGACCGTCCAGGCACCATGCATCCCTTTCTTAGGTACAATATTGCTGAAACCGGCTCAAGCATTGCGTCTCACTTCATTCCAAGGGTAAAGCTGAAAATTAATGTCATTCATTTTTGTGCATCATCATAGGTATATACTTGACAACGATCACATACATTGAGGACGGAAACTCAACCTACAAAGACCCAAACCCAATGCCAACTCCATGCGTACCCTCTCAATCTACCGACAACACGTCGGCGCCGTCGACTCGAAAGCTTCTGCGCTATGGCCGCTTTTATCAGCTCGCCAAGGCTGTCCAAGAGCTCCGCGGCTTTCAGGGCTCGTATGAGCTCCTGGAGGTGCCACGGTTGCGCGACTACATCCTGAAGTGTATTGAGAACCAGGACTCTGAACGCAGCTACCGCAAGAGTCTGGCGATTGAACCCCGTCGACCAGCTCCCAATCACATCCCTGCCACTCCTGGAATGAGTGGCCATGGCACTAGCGGCGGTCAAAGGTCAAGCGGCGGGGGCAAAGGCCTCTTCCATGGAGGCATCACCAGCTCGGACGTGAACAGCAATGTGCCGACCAAACTGAACAAACTGTCGTTTTTTAGAAAGAGCGCCCGCAGCGACCGCTCATGAACTATTTTTATTTCACTTTTTTTAAGTTCCATTCATGTTTTTATATCCCACCTGTATTTGTACTACGATCGCAATTATAAAGGCTATGCTCAGGCAAACCAATGTACTGTACTGCACTTGTTCAAGACGAATGTATACACACGAGCTCACTTTTACATGAATACGAGAAGAAGAAAAGAGTAAGGGTATCCCATTTCATGATGAATCTCGGCTTGGTTCTGGGTGCTCTGGCAAAGCTATCTGGCCCAGGGAAACCAGTGCCCTTGAACTGTCTGAAGACGGCTTGCGTGGTGCTGCAGAGGTGCTCAGTCCCGCGTTGCTGTGGTTTAGAGCCACGAAGCAGCTGATGCTATGATTGGTGCAGGTCTTGCCCATCATCTGGGCCTGGCAAACATGCGAATAGTCTTGATAGTCACCTTCGCGAGCCTCTGCGCGCTTTGGAGCCGAGATCAGATGTTGTGCGGTATCTCCTGTCACGACCTCTGGATTCTTCTCCATACTCTCCGTCGTGATATCGACCTCACTGGTGTAGGGTGCCGGTGGACGGTAACTGATCTCGCTCATAACCGAGGCCGCATCATCGTCCTCGCCTCCGGGAGGTCGTGATGCCGCGATGGCAGCCGCTTCTGCATCCTCTTGGAGTCGGCGGCGCAAAGCCCTGCGGCGTGTGTTCCTGCGGCGGTAAGCGATCACGCCATAGGCTACAGCAGCAATCACAGTCAGTGGTATTAGAGTGTAGGCAATAATCTTTGTGCCAGATTCCTTGTCGGCCGGGATAGAGCCAGGCTTGGTTGGGATGGCCTGGTTGGTGTTGCTGTTGCCTGGCACAGGAATACTTGGCGCGATTGGAAGGCTGGATCCTGAATCTGTTAAGAGCGGGGTTCCGGGGATATCATGGTTGGCTGGAGATGGGACTTTAGCTTGGGGATCTGTGGGCATGGTGTCGCTTCCTCCTGTGCCAGGTAGAGTGCCGCCGGGTTGTGCATGAAGACCAGGGTTCTCTCCGTCGTATCCACCACCGGTATTAGGGCTCTGGTTGCCTTGGTCACCTTGTCCTATGGTGTCTTTATCTTCACCCGTTGAGGAATGATCTTCACCGCTGCTTCCCTCGTTGTTCTTTGATCCATCCGTTTCATCTTGTCCATCTTCCTCATCATGGCTTTCTGAACCGTCTCGATTACCGTCCTCTCCGTCCTCAGCGTTTCCTTCCTTGTCGTCCTCAGCGTTTCCATCCTTGCCGTCCTCAGCGTTTCCATCTTTGCCGTCCTCAGCGTTTCCTTCTTTGCCGTCCTCAGGGTCTTCTTCCTTGCCATCCTCGGCGTCTCCTTCCTTGCCATCTCTCGCATTGTTGTTGCCATCACCAAGGTCTTCATTCTCGCCTGTTGCGGGGTGCTCTTTATCGGTATCACCTCTGTCCTTCTCACCTTCGCCGCCTTCACCCTTCCCAATGTCTTTGTCGTTTTTGCCATCCTTGTTGCCTACACCACCTTTATCGCCATGGCCGCCTATATCGCCCTTGCCACCTTGACTGCCTTTACTATCCTTGGCTTTGCCGTGAGACTTGTCTTTGCCGTTATCGCTAGAGTCTGAGTGCTCGCCGTTATCCTTGTTCGACCCATGCTTGCCATCCTTGTCGCCACTGCTGTGATGGTCGCTATTATGGTGGTCGCTGCTATGGTGGTCGCTACTATGATGGCCACTACTATGATGGTGTCCGCTTTGAGAGTGGTGGGAGTCATGTCCATGGCTGCTACCATGATGACCTTTACTGTGGCCAGAGTGCGATTTTCCTGAGTGGTGGCCATGCTTGGCGTGCATGGCTTGCCAGGCAGCGTCGTGGCGCTTACTGAGGATTTGTGTCATGGCACGTCTCTCGGTCATGGTGTCTGTCACAACTGTGCCTACTGATTCACAGAGAGGGGGCGCCATTGGGGTTTTGTGGCTGTTCAGGATGGAGGGGCCGTGAAGAGGTTTGTGAAGGCGAGCAGCAACGTGTAGGAAGAGGAGCTGGTGTGGATGGTGACACAGATAAAAAAAAGATAAAAAAAAAATAAGAACAAAAGATAGTAATGTAATGTGTCCTAGGCACAACGCCTCGCCCGCGCAACGGCCAAGTGCAGCGCGTTCGTGCTTGGGCGTGAGTGTGTCTGTCAGTCTGTCGACGAACACTGTAGACACATTAAATTTTGATCTGGGCAGCTAGCCTGGGTTCGGACGAGCAAGGACTCAATTGTTTTTCAGTGTGAACTTCTCACGCTTTACAGGCACACATATACCTTTTTCTCGTAAGAAGCCCATTCGCATTCCATCTTCCACCTTCCCATTCGGCCTCATTCTTCCTATTCTGCTCTCTCCGCTCGCGCCGCGCAACGAACACAACAAGCGAGCTGACCAAATGCAGGTTAAAGACGTTGTCTACGCTCCAGTCTCAGACTGGGAAAAGCACACTCTCGACCTGCACTACCCTTCATCCCCTCGAGATGTCCCCGCCTCCCTAATTGTCTTTGTCCACGGCGGCGCATGGAGGACCGGCGACAAGTCTGGCTTTGTCGACCTGGCCAAGAACCTTGCCGAGTCCACCCGTGACATTGTCGCTGTCGTCAACTACACGCTCTCCCTCGCCGACATCAAGGACGACCCCACCTCTGTTCACCCCAGGGCGCAGCATCCCAAGCACGTGCAGGACGTGGCAAGAGCTTTAGGATACCTCTACGTCAAGGCTAAGGAGCACGGCGGCTACAATCCGGACCACATTTATCTTGTGGGGCACTCTGCTGGTGGTCAGATAACAGGACTACTAGCCCTGCGTCCAGATCTGTACCTTGAGCCGGTCGAGGCAGAACTGGGGCTGCCCAAGGGTTCGCTTCACAAGGCTATTCGAGGTGTCGTTGGAGTGGAAGGCATCTACAATGTGGACAAGTTGTTGAAGACGTGGCCCTCTTATCGTGATTTCGTGATCCAAGGTTTTGGACAGGACCCTGCGGCACTGATTCAAGGATCTCCGGACGGACAGTCATGGCCCGCCAATGCCAAATTTGAACTCCCACGGTATGCGATTATTCACTCGAATCAGGATGAGTTGGTGGATCCAGCACAGGCCAATGACTATCACACCTATCTGCAGTCCGTCGTCGCAGGGACTATTAAGCGAGACCGGGTGGCCGTTGAGTTTGGAGACTGGGGTTCCCATGACGATATGCTGCAGACGGCTCAGTTTACAAAGACCATTACCCAATATATCCACGACTGGGAAGCACAGCCATAATAAAGCATCCAAGAGGAGGCATAGAAGAAAAATATGGATATGCTACAAAAAACAAATGCTAGAATACTGAATGACCGTCTAAAAGCGCTCCTTCATGCGGGCAGCCTTGGATCGCAGTGTTGAGTAGACCTTTCCTGGTGGGGATCCGAGAATCAACGCCACGATGGCGTCTCTGGCAGTTTTGATGTTTTGGAAAGATCCGAGGATATGAATACGACTAATACGGAGAATGGTAAAAATAAAAGGACGTGGGTTAGTCTCTTCAGATCAGCGGCATATATCCTGTTAACCGCCAAGGAAGAAAGGAAGGAGGATGCCTCCAGAGGGACATGCATAGGGGTTGCTTACGTTTCTGCGAGCACGATTCTAGTTTTGCTGGCGTTTTCAATTGTGAACTTTGTCTTTCCGTCTTTTCCGGCAATACGACCGATGGCACGGGACAAGTGGTCGCCGTGCAAGGTCTTGACGTCCTTAATTTCGAAAGAATCCAGGTACAAGTCGTCTAATCTCAGCAATGCGGTGGCATCCTATATTTCGAAGAAAAAAAGAGAGCGAAGGTTTTTAATATTAGGTGGGCCGTGCAACAAGCCAGACCCTCAGATGGCCCCCCGCTATGCGAATAAGCCCGGGTCTATCAAGCACTTTTCATGGAGCAATTGATGGTCGAAACTTACATCCAGATCGAAGCCGAGCGAGAAGGCCTTGATGAAATCTGCTCCCTTTTGAAGTGCTCCAGTATCATCGGTGTGCTTAGAGGTCTACATAAGAAAAGTTGTGAATCATACTCTGTCAGCAACTATTACAGAAAGTCATAAATATCCACTAGAGGTTAGCATGAGGCAAGCGTTTGAGGCTGCCTAATGCTACAACTTACCCTGATCTCTACAGACTTGCTCTTAATGTTCATGCGAACCTGAAGTTTGAGGTGGTCGACCAAAGGAGTATAGATCTTCATCCACTCATTCTTGAGAGGAGTCATTCTGTGAGGGGGAATAGGGATCTTGCGCTGCTGGGCCGAAGACTTTGACTGTAGTTCCGGAGAAAAAGGGAGGAAAGCGCTATGGTGTTAGGCTCGGTTTTCTGAGATAGCAATCAAAAAGACAAAGGAGGTAAAGGGCAGTCTAGTCTTACAGCCATCTCGCTGGCCTTCAACGCAGTAAACTTGGGCTTCTCCACAGCAGCGTCCATGTCCATATCCTCAGCCTCGGCGGTCTGACCAGCGACGTTGCCGTGCTGTGGGAGGTTGTCGGCTGAAATCAAAACATCGTCCTCGTCCTCCTCCATGCTGCTGACAGAGGGTTTCTCGACAGGCTTAGGGCCTTTGTAGGATGCCAATGAGGACATTGTGGGTATGGGTTGGTGGACGGAGAAGCAAGGGAGTGAGGGTGAGAAATGAAAGTAGCAAGGTCGAGGAACCGCATTCCCTGTCTTTTTTTTTTTTTCTTCTCATAGTCAAGTTTGGCTCAACAGTTTGTTTATCAAAGCCACACTGTGACTGTCCGCTTCTCCACTGATCCATTACTCGTCTTCACTGGTTTTCTTTTTTATTTCAGCAGTTCACCTCTACGTGCTTTCAAACTTCAATAGGGATCTCTTGAAGTGCTTGAGCTACGCCTGCTCCTGACAACTCAAATGTGTTCAATAATAAAAAGCTGATTTTAGTTCCAGGTCTGTTCAGTCGCAGAGACAAGTAGACTAGAGGGGCGTTGAGAGAAAAAGAACGGAAGGCTACGTTAGGAGAAAGGGGCAAGATGTAGGATCACATAGGAGTCGTGTCCCTGAAGCTAGATGACCAACATTGTGCAAACATACCTTCTCTGCCATAAACCCTCCCTTCTCTCCTTAAACTGAGCGGCCCACCGCGCCCAGTTTCTGCCCCTCCTGAAGCGATGCAGCGTGGTCCTCATCAGAGGGTCAATCAGAGAAGAACTCGTCAGAGTCGTATCCGATAGCATCGAAATCGAGCTTGTAACGGAGGAGTCCTCCGATACCTCCAAAGCCCTTGACGAACTGAGATCCTTCTTGAGATCTGTTGGTCACAAACTCGAGAGTGGCACCTAAAAGGAATAATTGTACGCGACAAACGAGAACATGAGTGATCTAGAGTCCTATCACAGGGACAGCGGAGGGGGTTGCCATCGCACGACTGAAAACCATCAAACCACTTACCAAAGTCCTTGTACTTCTCAGCAAGCCATTCCAAGAGAGGCATCTTTTCGACAACCTCCATCTCGGAGCCGTCGAGGGGATCAATAAAGTTGGTCCGCTCCTTCTCCTGCTCCTTGGTAAAGTGCTTGATGTCGAGCTCACCCGTAGAGTTGCGAAGAGTGACACGAGCAATGTCCAAGTTCTCCCAGACGATCAAGGTCTCGACAGCGCCCATATCCAGAGCCTTCAACGTATCCTCAACACCGAAGCAGTACTTTCCAGTGTCCTGAGAAATGGCGTCAAAGTACTTGGAGATCAAGCGCTTCTCCTGGATAAACTTGACGTTAGACAGGGCTTCGGCACTGAGCTCAATGGCCTGGTTGAAACCGTTCTCACCACCATAGGACACATCAACAATCTTGATAACCTTGGCCTGAAGACGAGGATCGAACAAATCAGACTGCGACAGCTCAGTCTTGAAATCGGCGGAACCAGCGAGGACCAAACCAGTGACGTTGACCTTGTCGTTGGTGATAAAGTGCTGAACAGTCATCTCGGCGACCTTGCGGACATAGTTGTGGCGCTTCTCGTCACGAAGACGGGAGAAACGAAGGGCAGACTGACCTCCACGTCCGTGCTTCTTGGGCAGATCGACAGTGAACTTGTGGATGACATCGCGGGTGTTTCCAGAAACGCTACCGAACAGCGTACCGTTACCATCCATGATAACAAATCCAAACTTGGAGTCCGACTCGAGCAACTCAGACAGCGCCTCGGTGTGGAACTTGTTGTCGCACATGTACAACGAGGTGTTGATGGGCTTGTGGGGAGGGAAGTCGATGTTGACCTTCTTTTCCTTGCCCTCATCCGTGACAACAGTGCCGCAGTATACGACAAGTCCAGTGGGAGGAACTGCGGCAAAACAAAACGAATACGAGGAGGTGTGGATGGCAAAGTCAAAGGAATATTGATGGTGAGTATTAGTGGATAATAGAAAGCTGCACAGATGTGATTGATGGTGCACAGCTGGACTAGACGTAGCCTGCTTTAGGACCAGGCCAAGATCAGGCTAGGAAGGCGACTTGGGTCATCATCACATAACTAAAAGTAGACGAACCTTTGGTGTACAGCTTGAGGCGTGCCTGAGTCGACGTAATAGCACTCAGAACCGACAATCTGTTGACTCTGCTCTTGATGTTGGAGGCAGTTCCATACTCATCAGCCAGCATTTTGGCAACTCGAGAAATCTGATCACCGGGAGGGATAATGAGCGAGATCATGGAAGTTCCGTTTCTGTGGACGAGGCAAAGAGCAAGCGCAATGGAAGTGTGAGCTACAGGCTTGAGTACAATGCAGAGCTTACGGTGGAGCCAAGAGTCTGCTCTTTGACTTAAGCAACGTGGGATGTGCATTGAACCTACCCACGAGCTGCCTCAAGACCCTTGATCAGCTTCTTGACCTTCCACATCTCGATATTGTTATCGATGGTTTCCTGTGAGGTAGACATGATGCTGCAGGTTTGTGGGGGTGGTTATGAGAAAGGAGTCAAGACAGAGAAAGAGAAAGCGAGACAGGGATCAGTCTGGTGTCTACACACTGGTTGCCACAGGTTGCGATGGACTGTGCGGTCGCTATCCCACGGCTTACAAAGTGATGCTATCCTGGTGAGATAAAGGGAAGGGATGAGTAAGGGAATCTCTCAACCTCCGCTTCTGGACGAAAAAGGTTCTTTGAAAAAAAAAAAAAAACACACCGCTAATTCCTATCTGGTAAGGATTTACATTGACGTAATGCATGCTGTGCGTTGGCTGCACTTCACCTTTCTATAGCAACGACGCCGGCGGCCATGAGGAGCTCGCCTCTCTCGATATTGTAGTTGCGGTCCGAAGGCGTAAGTCTTCAAGGAATCATGGCTTTATTGAGGCATTCTGCTCGCTCACAGTTACCTCGTAGCTTTGGTCTTTGTTGATCGAAGGCAGCTGTAGCTGTGGCTGCAACGCCCTTTCCCCCCTCTTTCTCCTTTCAGAAGCTGCGATCCGATGGGAAACTGTGGCCGCAGAGTGGTTAAACCGTCTGTCTGTGCACAGCTCCACATATAATAGTGTGATCCAAAGGGGGCAAACTGGCAGAGGAGAGAAGGAGTCCGACACGTGACCGTCGACGTTAAGTTCGCCCAGCAGCGAATAATGTGCTGCCTTCTCTTTCAACTCAACGAAAATCAGAAATGGTCTCTATGGCAGATGAATTTTTATATGACTGGCTGTTGAGCGCAAAGGGACAACCATCCATCATCCAGCAGGAGCAACCATGCCATCCATCGACTACATCTATGCCATCGGACGCCAGAGCACCCATCCCCAGCACGTTCGGAACAAGGGAATCGATGGTCAATGATAGGAATCACAAATCAGAGATCTTTTGGCAGACGAATCCGACATCATCTCCATGGGCGCTACAGGAACATCTGAGCGATCGCTCGTTTCTTGTCAGATCTGTCGGAGAAACATCGCTCAAGAATGCATAGCATGGGAGAGCGCATGCAGGCAGGCAGGACGACTGGAGAGACAACAGGCAGGGGAACGAAAGTGATCGAAGAAGCACCGTCAGCGATCACCTGAACGTCTTGCCAGCTCTGCTCTTCCTCATCGATCAAACTCGACCTTCGAACCACTTGGACAGGATCACGGAAGCATTGAATGGCACTGCTGGAACTAGGGCGCATCAGCAGCACTTTGAACATTAGCACTTACTCGGATCTCGGTTCATCTTTACTTTGCACTACAGACTAAGGGTACCTCTTCGTTTGGTAAACGCCACACCAAGTCGCACACTTTGTGCCGTCGGTATGTTTGGCGTTGCCGTTTGCTTCATGGCAGCAAAGACACAGGACTTGGACAGCCGTTAGAAACTCGTTACTGACCTATTACTCCTCTCGGATAAATAGCTGTGGACGTCGCTCCTTCCACAACCAGAAGAAGACCTGCGCTCAGTGCGGCTACCCCGCCGCTAAGCTCCGCTCTTGTAAGCACCACACACACACTATTTTTCCTCCATCATACCATGGACAATCACTCAGGCATCTTTGGGAGTTTAAAAGCAGCATGGAGCAGTTTTGATCAGAGACGAGCAACAGCAGGATTTGGACCATCCCTTGACTTCGTCTTAGGATGGGAGAACTGTTGTCTGGCTATGATGCTCAAGCACTTGGATTGTAGCCATTGGCAGTGTGCCAATGATGTTAAATCGGGCCTCAGTCGCCTTCAGTCGCACTCTCTCTTGCATGAGAGAACACTTTGGGTATCTTCAACCTTTTCGACTCGAACAACAAAACCAGCAACAGATCTTGGACGGAGTGTCCATTACGAATTGGCGAATATGGACCATGATCCTGAATATGTATTAGACACTGACTCTGACGCTTTGATTATCTCCTATCGTTCTATAGACAACTGGAGCGAGAAGGCCACCCGCAGAAAGACGACCGGTACTGGCCGCATGCGCCACTTGTCCGATGTCAACCGTCGCTTCAAGAACGGTTTCCGTGAGGGCACCCAGGCCAAGAAGCAGGTCAAGGCCGTCGTTGCTTAAATAACGTCCTTCTCTTTCGCCTTTAAGGTCTTCGTTTACTTCTGGAGAAACGGAACTCTTTAAGAAATAAAATGGCTCGCGCAACCGAGGCTTCTCTATTTCGAACCCTTGCTCCCCATGCGCATGTAATGGCACCGCCGAAAGTACAAAACCTGCACCCCAGCAACCCGCAATTGGCTCTGCCGCTGTCTGTTGATTCTGCGTATCGCCAGATTGACCTTTTGAGATTGCTCATATGTACACATAAGTAGCTAGGAGTGACACGCCATGAGAGACAGGGGATCTCTGAGCGCCGGTGAAGAAAGACTATATTCAGCTATGACCATTGTGAACACTCTTTTTGAGACCGTGGACGGCAAAAAGGCACGATCCCTCGGCGTATCCGCATCTTAGCGGCGGATTCTGATAAGACAATGCGCTGCGCTGGCAGATGGCATGGTTGGACGACAGTTGGATGTACAGTACGCTTCACAGCAACGGCATGCAGAGCCAGCACTGCAGCTACTCACCCACCTGTGTGAAGCAGACAAACAGCAGTTGGCCGTTTTGTGGTGAAAGCGCAGTCCCGAGCGACGAGAATTTTTTTTCCTCGTCTTTGGCCTGCAAGAGTTTCTTCTGGGGCAGTGTCTGAACCTCCTTCCTCCTCCTCTCTCTCTCTCTGTTTCTCTCTCTCCTCCTTTCACACCCTGTGCCCCCCATCCCTCTCGCTCTCATCTGATCCTCCCCAGCTCTGCTTCCACCCCAAGATCTGGCCGCCTGTCCAACGGACCCTGCAAATGTAGGTACATCTGCCGCTGCAATCTGCACTCACCGAGGAATAGCGTGCAGGCGGGACTTGAATCAGCACTCGCACTGACTCCCATCTGTTTACATGCTTCACACAGCTCCTTCCATATTCAATCTCAACCCAGTACCCACTAAAGGCCTGCGAGTGTGTGCGCCATGAGCCTTCCACCCCAGTTCCAACAGCAAGATCAGCAGGACCCAAAGGACCAGCAGCGTCTCTCCCCGCTAGTCAAGAACGAGCCTTCATTTGATCCCCAGCATCCCCAGCAGTATCAGTTGAGCCAAGCCTATCAGCAGCTAAACGCCAACAATGCCCAGCCTTACAGCGGCCTACAAGGCTCGTCGTCGACACCGATGAACTCGTTCTCTGCACTGCCTGCTAACCCATACAACCTCAACAACCATTTGATGGGCTTGAGCATGCGTCAGAACCCATCTGCGCCCTCAAACGCCCGCATGAACCAGTCTTCCTTGGCCCCAACCTCGCAAGCCTCGGGCTTGCTAAGTGGCAACGTCAGTGGCTCAACCACACCTTCTCTGGCATATGCCTCGGCACCGTCCTCTCCCATCATGAACAACATGCAGTACAAATCCTCAGGCAACTCGCAGTATCACCCGAGCAGCTCTAGTCTTTACCAACAGCAGCCCTTCCAGCAGCACAATCACCAGCATCCACAGCAACAGCACAGTAGCCTGACTGCAAGCTTCTATCCAACTTCGCCTCCCAACCAGCATCAACAGCTTCAATACCAGCAACAACAACAACAGCAGCAACAGCAGGGGTCTCTCAACTCGTTCAATGGCGTCCCGTCTGCTCCTCTGCGTCAGCAACCACAGTATGCTCCCCTAGTTCCTCCTCTTACAGATGCACAATATGCCCAGTACCATCAGCTACTGGGATCGACCTTCAGTTCTGCTGCCTCGACCCCTTATCATTCGAACCAGTCCACCCCATACAGCTCTATGCCCGCTTCGCCAACGCTAGATCACCAGCAGCTCTCTGATCCCAATTTTGTTCAAAAACCCAAACGTCGCCAAGTCAAAAATGCCTGTGGTAAGCTTTTGCTCAATATTGGGTGTTGGGGGATTGACTAAGTGGGCTTGGTGAGGTTAAGAGGGTTGAGAGTAGGGGGTGAGCGAGTATCAGCCCACAGGAAGACTCAAACTAGTGAGAGCCACGTTTTTATTTATTGAAAGAATGACCCTGGGAAAAAGCCTCTTGCTGTTGCGCAAGCACTGCAGCAAACTATGCAGATGTACACAAGGAGTACATGTGAGAAGAAGAGGAAATGGCGAAATACAGAAGGAAAAATAGAAAGAGCACGAGCAAAAAGTGAGCAGCGACAAACGAAGGCGTGTTGACACAACTGTAGCCACTCCCTCCTGACAGGGAGAAAACTGGCGCTAGCCGGCCCCAGTGGTTTTTTTTTCTTTTTTGGCGCGCGTTATCGTATTTCATTCTTGTACACACACAATTGGAACTAACTTTGCGTACCAATTGTTTAGTCAATTGCCAAAAGGCGTGCAAGAAATGTGATGAAGGAAGGCCCTGCACCCGGTGCCGCAAGTATGGTCTCGCCGACACTTGTGTAGACTCGACACGTAAGGTGCGCAAAAAGGGCGTCAAGCGCGGACCTTACAAGCGCAGAGTTCAGCCATCCCAGCTTGGTTCCGCATCCGCATCGACCACCCCTGTCATGGGCCACGCTGTTCTTCCAGGAGGGCCTGCAGGATACATGTCTGAGCCAGTGACGGCCCTGAACAGCCCCACGCAATCACATATGCTCCCATTCACGTCCTCGACGATGGGCCCTTTGTCAGGCACCTTGGATTTTGGATACGGCAATAGCGCAACATCAAGCAGCAGCTACTCATTCCATCCTCAGCGCATGGACAACGACTATGCGCCAGCATACACGACCAGCTACTCTGGACCTAGCCTGTACTCGACTCCGTACAACTTGAATGACTACAATGGAGGAGCCAGCAGCAGCAGCCATGGTGGCGGCAGTAGCAACACCAACCAGCCATGACATGCTTGCTGAAAGTATTTATTATCCAACACTTCACACTCATTAAAAAATATCATCGTATTCGCACCTTCATGTCTGCTTGTATCCATACCCGATGTTCATGAAGGTCAATCCCTCACCACCAACACTGGATAACTCCGCCACCAACCATGATGCACACAGGTGCATGATAGGTAATCGGAATATGTCATGAGGTCACCACGTTCGCGACGGCAAGGACAATATGCACAGAGCGAAACTGCGCTTGGCTTCTGCCTCACAAACACATTCTATGCATCTTATCCGAATGACAATAGAGCACGGAAGCAAGCTTCGAGGGTCACCATCAACATCTATTTAGCATTCCAATCGATGCTGCGAAATGTTCCTATGGCCAAAGACCTTCCAGCCGGAAGAAAACGTAGCTCTCCTGAAAATATTCATGCCACCCATGCGTTGAGGAGGTGGAGACGAATAGTGGGTAAAAGGCGCTAGCCCCACGCACGTACTGGCTAACGGCCTGAAAATGACAATGGCCAGCGAGGGATTTCGTGTCTTTCATAAGCTCGAACCTTTCGTGCTCCCTTCCTGGGCGCGACACAATGGATCGAAAAGGACCTCACGGCAAGGTCCCCACCCGCAGGGCTCTACTGAGGGAGAAGGAACCCATTCTCTGATTCTGTTCCCTCCTGCCTCTTGGCCATATCATTCGTCCTGTTCCTCCCCTCCTTATTCCAGCCTTGTCGATGATCAAATTTTCGAAGGTGCGCTTCTCTAGCTTTTTGTTCTCTAACAATCAATCCCCTTCGCTGCCTTGGTTCGTCTCCTCAGCTCCGTCCTCCATCATGACGACTATGCCAAAGATCGCTTTTGGCCTCCTAGCTCTCCTCTTCTCCCTGCTCGTGCTCACCGTCTCCACCGAAGCGGGTGCACGTTCCACCGATCGCACCTCGAACCCTCACAAACGGCCTTGTGCCCTGAAAAAAATTAGCCTTTCCGGCAAAGGCCACGAATCACGCCATGGCAAGGACAAACACATGAGGCATGCACCATTAGCTCAACACCGAAAACACACCACCAAGAAAGAAAGATCTCGAGACAAAGCTGAGCAGGACGGCAGTGCGGATGACCGGCCAAAAAAGCACAAGAAAAAGAAGACGGGCAAGACGGGCAGAGGAAGCAAGGGCGATCGTCTAAATCATAGCTTCGGGATTGTCGACATCACCTGCGGTCCAGGAAAGGACGTTCTACTGTGCCCTGAGGATAGGCCTTGCTGCTCTCAGTGGGGCTACTGTGGTGCCGACGGCGCCTACTGTCTAGAAGGCTGCCAGCAAGCCTTTGGCCAGTGTGGGCTCGACAGAACGCCTTTACATCTGCCGAGTAGCCAGCACAAACACAGAAGTAGGAGCGGATTCGACCTGCAGGAGAGGAAACGCAGCCTTCCCAACCAGGATGGTCAAAAGTTCCGAATCCCAGCCTCGGTGAGCAAGCTTCCACCGAATGGTACGCTGATCAACATCGCGTACTTTCCGGGGTGGACGCAGTACAGGGGTCAGGGGAGGAATAGTTGCCACCAGCGACCGTACCTGCCGTCTTCCATTCCATGGGCGTCACTGGACTATGTCATGTTTGCGTTCGCCTACTTTGACGAGGACTATCAACTTTACCCAGCCGATCCAAGCGATGAAAACTTGTACTTCACCATCAACAGCTTAAAGATGGCAACGAAGACCCGTGTTATGCTCTCAGTTGGTGGCTGGGGCTTTACTCATCCAGAACCCAGGAGCGATGAGGATACAAGACACCGCTTCGAAAACATGGTGCGGACGGTTGAGTCGCGTACGGCCTTCATCAACAGCTGCATTGAGTTCTGTCAGTTCTACGGGTTCGATGGGATCGACATCGACTATGAGTACCCGACCTACAACGATCGCGAGTTTGTCACGGCACTGTTCCGAGAGATGAGAGATGCCTTTGATCGGGAAGGAAGCGGGCTTGTACTCTCTCTTGCCGGTGCATCTTTCGTGGAGGGAATTCGAGGCTATGAGCTGGACAAGGTGTCCATGTACACTGACTTCTTGATGATCATGGCCTATGGTAAATGATGGAGGATGGGTGTTTTCTGCGTCAATGGCATTGTATTTGAAGCGCAGTTAAGAACCCCACTGTGCTCTCTACTGATCAAATGGATGTTTCTTGTATAGACCTATACACGGCCTACGATTTGAGTCACACAGTGAACATCCATACCACTTTGGTGCAGATGCCAGCAGAGATCCATGGTGGGCACAGTGTTCAAGGGGCCGTGGAGTTTTATCTGGATCGCGGGGTACCTCGCCAGAAACTCGTCCTGGGAATGGCGCTATACGGCAAAAGCTTTATCCTTACAGATCCTCAGCAATCAACGCCTGGCCAGGCAAAGTTCATTAGCGGAGGCGAACCCACACGTTGCATCGAAACCAGAGGCGATATCGCGTATAATGAGATTGCGAATTTGATTCATCCTAGTGGTGAGCAGGCGCAGATTAATCCTCTGTGGGATTCAAATGCGAAAGCCTTTTATTTTGTCTATGGCGACCGCCATAACTGGGTTGGATATGACGATCGACCGAGCCTGGACCTCAAGTTGCAGATGGTGACCGAGCTCAATTTGGCAGGAGTGATGTGGTGGAGTCTGGATCAGGATCTCGACTCGACCAGCGAGGAGAGCGCGTTCTACAAGCAGTTTCACACACAACACAAGTCCAAGTCAACAACGCCTCAGACCCCGTTCCAGGCGCCCGAACTCGACGCTACCCAGGTTAAAGGCCACCTCGAAATCAAAGCTGATTCGTCTTCAAAGACTAAGCCCAAGGTGGCTCCCGCGCCTGCCACACATGAGGATGCATTTCATGCTCAGGACTACCCGGTAGACTGCCCCGCAATTGGCGTTCCCCCAGCCTCGATGACGACCATATCTCCTGATTCTTTAGGGCGACCAGGGCTGGTCCCTTATGTTGCTTCAAAGAAAAACAGATGTTTGGCCGTGATCAAAGAGCGTCAAGCACTTCCAGACACTCCTGTTGGCAATATGGTGCTTGTGAGATGCTCTGGGCTCGCAGGTTGCATCGACACATGGCAGGCTTACACTTGTAACCCCGAAGGTTGGAGCACTCCAAGTGCATGCTATGGTATGCAAGAATTGGCACTCAACATTCCTCGTGTAACACAGCCAAGGCAATTTAATGATAACCCCTTTTTTCGTTTGTAGAACGACGCTTGCTATCGCCGTCCCTATATTTTTACGGCGAGCTAGAGCTCGTCCGTGCGAGTCGGGATCGAAACGTCGGAGACGCTAGTGCTGGACATGGACTCTCCAGAGTCTCATACAAACTGAGCACACAAGTTGGGCCTAATCGCCCCGAGTACATCTCCCAGTTTCTTCGACTGGCTGCAGCCTTGGAGAAGGTGGTGCAGAAGGCGAAGAAGGAGAAGAAAGAGAAGAAAGAGAAGAAAGTGAAGAAAGTGAAGGAAGAGAAGAAAGAGAAGAAACAAGTCAAGGCTGATGATGGCAGCTACAAGTCTCTGAAGCAAAAGCCAAGAAGAAAGGCGAAGGTCAAGAATCAAAGGAAGCAGCACGTGTAGGGATGTTGCAGTGTAGATTGGTATGGGGAGTTGGGCACGGCAGTTGACGCGTGTAGACAGCTCAACTTATGATTCGATCAGGAGATCCCACTCGGCATTTTTTATTAGTTTCCTTTTTTTTTCACTCATTGATGACCTTTGTTCCTCCGGCACCTTCAAATCTAGTATCGATGAATAGTATCCATGATCAATGATGTGAGTATAAGAAAGTATGATAGATGGGCTACGATGCCTTTCGTGTCATGAGGGAGGAGTTAGGAGGAAGAATGATGAAGCTGTAAGCCGAAAAAAAAAAGTAAAAAAAGTAAAAAAAGTAAAAAAAGAAAAAAAAAAAAAAAAAGGCAGCTAGTAGTCGCTTGGGAGGACCTTTGGCTTGCAGGTTCGGTTCTTCGTCCTGCTCTTGCCTGAGCGAGACCGTACAGCTTTCTTGTCAATTTTGTCAGCTTCTTCGGAGAAGCAACCTAGGGCTCTTGCGAGTTCGCGGCTGTGGTGGGTTGCTACACGGGTGTTCTTGAGTTTGGAAGCCTTGGAGGACTTTGAGAGCTCATGTTCTGTCATGGACATATATAGCAGCCCTTCGTCGCTGCTGTCACCATCGACATCAACCTCATTGTCATCGTCTGAACGTTCTGAAATGTCTTTTCTCTTCTCGGCTCTACTTGCTTCAAGGGCTTGCGTATTGCTGTCATCGGTGGAGGTGAGGGTAGGACTTTTGATGCTGTGATTTTGTCGCGCCTTGCTCATTTTTACAACCCAGGCGCCGCGATGTTCAGGCGCCGAAGCCAAGAGACTGTTGGTACTGTTCACTGTGATGGCCTTGGTGATATTGGTGAACCCGTCGCTTAACAATGACAGTTTCAGCGGAGCAGGAAGAATGGCATTCGTGCTATCGACTGAACTGTTGCTGTCGGTTGAAGGGTACCAGTGATAAATTATGTCGTCGTCGTCATCGTCGTCCTCGTTGTCTGAGGGGTAGGGCGAGTTCACTACGCACCAACTCGAGAGATCCAGCTCGTCGTCGGCGGACATTCGATCGGCAGCGCAGTGCTCGGACTCGAGAAGAGCGAAGGGGTTGCGAACGGCAAAGGGAGTCTGGGAGATGAGGGTGGTCATGGTGTTGAGTATGGGCACGGCTGTTGGTTTTTGGGGTTTGGGTTGGATGCGGAACCGATGGACTGTATCGTTCTGGGTTGGGAGGGTCTTGAGGATGCGAAAGATATGAGTGTTTGGAGAAAGAAGTGAAGAGAAGTAAAAAAAAAAAAAAAGAGGGGAGAGAAGCCATAAAGCGAAGCGGCGAAGCAAGGGAATGATGAGACAGGCACGCACACACGCACTCGTCTCCGTCCCCCTTCAACTCATTCCAGTAAGTCAGTAATAACAAACTCCTTTGTCCTTGAAATGCGAATAGTGCTGCAAAGAACACGCATACTGCACGCACGCCGGCAAAATCCGATGGACCTCCTTTATTGACCCAGCTGTTCTGGATAGCACCGCGGCATTCCTATTTCCATGCGTACCCACTGAAGCGGTTCTTCAGTCATGAAGTACAAAAGATAATGAAAGTCGGCGCTTGTAAAAAAAAATGACCTGGAGGCAAAATGATGAAGAGAGTGGGATTTGAACCCACGCCTACGAATAGACCGCGGCCTTAACGCGGCGCCTTAGACCAACTCGGCCATCTCTCCATATGCTGATATAGGAGAAAAATGAGACACTCTTAAATCAGTAACATTTATTTCCAGGCATAGCGTTATATCCAACCAACCCTCCCTAATTGCATAATATATGTAATTGACTGTTATACGTCACCCTTATTTCCTAATATTATTTATTTCCTTGCTTTGGCTGCGACCGATGGCCGGCGTTGTCAGCGTACACAGTGGTCGTGGAAGATCCGTTTTGTTTATCATGCTTCCAAGGATCGTCTGTCCAAGAAAAAAAAAAAAAAAAGAGGGTTTAGTAGATCTGCGGACCAGGGAAAAAAAAAGGACCGCACGTTTGTGAGGCTTTGTCAGTGAAGTCAGGCTCGCTGCTCGCTAGCCACTGCCCAGGGACCCAACCGGACCGAACACAATGTTGATTAGGATAGCGGCACCAAGCTATTATATTCTTGGGAAAGATCTTTGTAACATGTTGTCACAATAAGCCTTCGTCCTGAACAGGGTTGAACAGTCTTACATGGTTGCTTTGGGACCGATGCAACGAGGATAGAAGGTGTTGTTCGACATAGAGCCAGTACAAGTCAGGAACATATATCTTGATCCAAAAAACCTTTTTTACCTGATATCTTTCCTCTGCCTCCATTATGTCTCACCCATCTGCCGTTGGGCTGCCCGCCAGTCGTGGGTTCTTACCGAGATCCACGGACGAGGAATGCCTGTCGACCTCAAGCATGCGGTGACCCTGCGGTCTGATTGGCCAGCAGCTGTCCAGTCAGAGCTTGAGGTGTCGTGTGAGGGAACCGTTTGTGCAGTTCGGAGTTGCCGACGAGCACTGTCGCAGAGGCCTTGGTCTATTTCCACGCCAGACGCACTCTGGAATATCCCTGCACGCGGGGTTGTAGTGCAGGAGCACGTAGTCTTACCTAGCGTGCCCTGACTGCCCTGATTTCACTGATAGCCGACATGTATCCAGGTGCATCAGACTATATAAAGACCTGTCCACCCCTCAAAAAAAATCCACACGCTTCTCTGTAGACCTTGTCTCCTCCTTCCTTCCTTTCCACCGCCCCTTCTCGTCCTCCCTTTCACAACAAAGATGATGATCGCCGGCGACTATACGTTTCTTTTCGCCCTCGGTATCATATTTGCCTTCCTGGACTCTTATGGTATCGGAGCCAACGATGTCAGCAACAGTTTTGGTGCTGCTGTCGGCAGTGGTTCCTTGAATCTCAAGCAGGCCGTTCTTATTGCGTAAGTTGAGTCCCTTTCTCTTCCACTCTCGCACGACTGGATCGCAGCCACATCTCCTCTCAGCTCCACGCCACACGACTTTAAACTCTCCTTCCAGGCCACTTTGTAACCTTGTCGTTTGTTCTCCCGTCGCATACCATAAAACCCCATAGACTCGTCTGTGAGTTTCTCGGCGCCTTTTTGATGGGTTCCTCAACTGCCGACACAATCAAGGGTGGTTTGATTGACGTGAACCTGTTCAGAGAGCAGCCAGAGTTGCTCATGCTCGCCATGGTCTGCTCCTTAGTTGGCTCTTCGACTTGGGTCCTCTTTGCTTCGTCCCGTGGATTGCCCGTCTCGACTACCCATGCCATCGTTGGTGCCATCACTGGAGCCGGTATTGCCGGGTTTGGATTCAACACTGTCAAGTGGAGTGGTGTGGGCACTATTGTCCTGTCATGGGTGATTAGTCCCTTGGCTGCCGGTGTTGTCACAGCGGTCATTTTCTCGATCACACGCTTCTTGATCCTCAAGCACCAGAGCTCCTTCAAGCGCGGCCTCACTCTCCTCCCTTATTACTTTGGGATCACCATTTTCATCAACGTGTTCTACATCATCTTCAAGGGTTCCCCTGGTCTCGGCCTTTCCAAGCTGCACATCGGTGCTATCCTGGGAATCACTTTTGGTGTTGCCCTGGTGGTCTTTTTGTGGTGCCAGTTTTTTCTCAAGGTCTACCTCCGCCGCACGCTTGAGGGTGAAGAGCCTCTTCGCTGGTACCACGCATTCTACATCCGTATGGTCTCTACCCGCACCAAGACTCCCGAGATCGCCGAAGAGCTCTCTGAAGGCAAGAATGGTGAATCCTCCCAGAACGACGACCGGTCTGACGGAACCATCGGTGATGGCCTTATGGACTTGGACGATGCCGAGAAGCCAGTGTCAATGTTCCAAAAGCTGAAGAACAAGGCTTTCAAGGGCCTGAATCAAGATATTACTAAGAATACTGAGGCCATGGACAATATCCACGACAACTCGACCCGTTACGATCCCAAGACCGAACAGCTTTTCTGCACCCTCCAGGTCCTGACTGCCTGTTTCGCCTCGTTTGCACACGGCTCCAACGACGTTGCTAATGCTATCGGGCCATTGACGACCATCTATTATGTCTGGAAGAACGGTATGGTGGATCTGGCTGGAACTTCCACCATCCCCATCTGGATCCTCTTGTTTGGAGCGATTTCCCTTGATATTGGTCTCTTGACTTATGGATACAAGGTCATGGCAACGCTCGGCAACAACATCTGCTACATTTCCCCTAGCAGAGGATTCTCTCTCTCCCTCGGCACCTCGTTGACAGTCCTCACTTGCTCAAAGCTGGGTATGCCTGTCTCGACGACTCACTGTATCACTGGTGCCACCACGGCGGTCGGTCTTTGCAGCGGTGGAGGTGTCAAGTCTATCAACTGGAAGGTTCTGGGGCTTATTGCGTCCTCATGGTTGCTCACTTTGCCTGCAGCTGGATTAGTCTCGGGCCTCATCTTTGCAGTGATCATCAACTCGCCTCACAAGATGTGAATGCGGCATATCACATTCATACATTCAAACATTCACACTTCACTCATGTACAACATACGCACTTCACTCATGTACAATATACTATAAAAGCGCAACAACTCAAATGGCTATTTCTTGCACTTGGGGAGAGCTAGAGCATGTCATTAAGATAAACGAGGGGGTGAGTTGTGTCGACTCAGAATCAAGTTCTCACATGTACGTTGCATGACAGACGCTTACCATTATTGCTGGCACTCCTGGGAAGGAATGTTCCAAACACTTCTGGTTGTCCAGCGGAAGGCGGCAGTGGTGGTGGTGGGGCTAGGCACACTAGAGTACCTGGTGAAGGGGTCCGCGTAGGTCTATTTACATGGGTGACAACGGGGAGGTAAATAACTGGAAAGAGTAAGGGCTATCGCATTACGAATTCGCTCAAAACATAGCTAAGAGATATCATGCTTCGGGGAAGTGGGGGCGGATGTGTGTGAGGAAAATGGAAAGAGAAATAAGAGAAGGAGCGGTGGAGCAACCAGTGAAGACTCTTGATCACTGTTCTCTGTTGTAGTTTGTTCGTCTTAAGGCTGGTGGATGTGGAAAGGTGGCGAAGTGGTTTGTCACTTCGATTCTGAGGACTCTTACAACAAAAGAGTCAGAGCTCGGCGTGCTGGACCGGTGGTATGCACTAAAGGAGCAACGCAGAAAAAGAAAACATATTTGAGTGAGGCCATTGTGCTCGCTAATGAAAGCAAACCTAAGCATTCAATCTGATGACTATGCCACTCTTGTCATGCCAAGACAAGGTACAGTTACGTGCTTGTATAACTGGATGCCATAGCGTGTAACGTCAAGCAAGGTTTGTGGAGGGCACGAGCATCATTGGTTCAGGGTGCTTCTCAAAGTGTCCTCCTCGGAAAATATCCTTGGTGATCTCAATTCTGTGCTACCATGCTTTGAGGGTTCCGTGCATCAACGGCTGCTGGCTTGTCCTGTGCTCAATTTCTCCAGAGCGGTCTGTCAGATTCAATAATACTCGGAGTAGCTAGTGTCGGATAGATACAATATCAAGTGGTACATCCACATTAAACCTGCAGTCTACATGGCTCTTGAGACAAGTTACTGTTCCGAGGAAGTCATTCTTCTATATATGAAAGACGAAACGAGAGAGCTCATCGCCCTGTGTCAATGGTGGATGTAGGTCAGTTTCCGCGGATTGCATCAGGCGCTGGTTATAGTTGTCCTAGTTTGAATCTGAAAATAACGTCTGAGGAGCGTGTATCCGCGGATATGGATCAGCAGCCCAGGAGTTGCATGCTCGCCATGCTGAGCAACATGACCTCAATGTTCTCGAGGGATTGGAGTGCACGTCGATCAAGGAACTGGGTTCAAAAGTGTGCGAGGGTGGTACGAGAGCCGCATTCCAGTAGAGCGGATAGAGAGCGGATATCCGTGCCATTCATTAGAGGTCTTTCAAGACCACGACATGCTGTAAGCACAACGACGACCTATCAGAAGGAGGCACTCTTCAAGGCAATTTCCTCCTACGTTTCCTATGGCAAACGCATGCGCGCTACCGACCTGCTAAATATACTTTTAGCACGCGACAAATAGGGGCAAGATTGTCCCTTGATCGATCGAGCAAGCACTGGATGCAGGCACGCGAAGTCATATCTTTTTGATCTCACTATCAAACTATCCCAAGGGTTCTATCCTTCACCTTGATGCCCCAAGAGGCAACGTAAATTGCCTACCTACTTGAAAGGTTGTTTCTAGACTGCCAGTGAGACCATGGATCTACAGCCCTGTTCGCTGTTCAATTGAGTCCTGATATAAAGCATAGCCACTTACAATCGGAGAAGGTTCCCTGTTCCTTCATCTCATAGACTACTGCATGTGTTAGTGTCACGGAGAAACGAGAATGAGCGCTTTTGGAGTTGGAGGACAAGCAAGCGACAGCCACTTCAACAAAAGCAGTCGACGTTTCGAGGACAGCTCTTGAATACTGAAAGGAATAGAATAGACTGTGCGAGGGACAGAAACAAGGCACCAAACAACGAGGCGATCGATCGCTGTCAACAATGTGCCAAGTTCCGCGGAAGAACAGCACAAATTTAAATTGCAGCTCGATTTTTTTTTCTTGACATTGAACCTTGGCATGCCGCACTTGTACAGCGCACTGGGCGGATGCACTAAGAAGGCACCGAGTGGATGACTGGAGTCAGGGCAGGAGCGCACGCTGGTCCATACACGCCATTGCCCGGTCGGACTGTTGCACTGTTTTACTCGTCGAAGCGTACGGTGCTGTTTTTGCGATCGACTGACGGGCGGGCGGAAAAAGGCGCTTAATCCCTGGTCTTGGGTTCTTTCCTCCTTTGCCTTCATACCTCATACCATTCTGCCCTTCACCAACATCCCGCAACAACCACCTTCAGCCTCATCTCCGTCATATCGCCTACCCACGCTGCCGGACCCTGGCCTTCACCTTGTTTACAATTTCCCCTCGGCATCATCACAACTCATCGTTATCAACAGACTGGAGTCAGAACAGCCCAACCCTCCCGATCGAGACCTTGCCCTGACCAACCCCTGACACTTCGTCGCTCTTCTGCTCGACCTACCAAGACTGTTACCTATGCATGGTCATGGCCGACATTCATGGGGGCAGCGATGAAAAGTAATAAAAGCCAACCACCTCCCATTGCCACCCACTGTAAACATCCTACGCTGCGTTCAAAGACATACATACCTACATACATCATCCTTGAATCATCCTGTTCCACCCCACCAGCACTTTTACGACCCTTCTTTCCCCTCCTCTTTCTTTCCCTTCTTCCTTCTTTCCTTCCTTCCTTCATCTCCTCTGCCTTCCTTCCCTTCTCCTCCACGACCCACGCTCGCAGCCTGCATAACCAACATCCTCTGTACTATAAAATATCCTTCTAACACACACACGTCGGTTCTGCACTCGAAGGGCTAAGGCTGCCACAACCATGAGCTTTTCACAAACCTGCAGCGATCATCCTTCCACCGCATCCACCACATATAGGTCTGAATTCGAACCAACATATCGTACATTTGGACCACGATCCTCGTTATCGCCTTCTTCCTTTCCATCGCCAACCTCCTCCTCTTCACCAACGTACACTGGCTGGTCCCGCCTCAGCGGCAAGAGTGCGCCTTCAACAACGCCCAGCAGTAGCAACGTTCGATCCCATCGTCACCGTGAAGATGTTCTTCATGCAGTATTAGGAAATGCCAGGGTGACAAAGTCGACTGCACCGTCGCTTTCACTTCGTACCCAGTACAGCAACAACCACAGCCACAACCATCACTACCATTACGACCGGCATGACGAACAGTCTCCCCGTACACTCGACCATGCACACAGCCGGAGCGGGTCAAAGCTGCCATCGCTGTCATCCTCGTCACTCAGATCATCGTCCTACAGTGCTCCGCGGAGCGACAACAGGTTACCCTCCTTGTTTGATCGGATCAAAGCCGCATTAGAGAACCCACGCAGGGTATCATCACCATTGTCATCCCCGCAGCAGCATCAGCAACAACAGCACTACCAAGCTGCAGCATTTGCCATGGACCATGCACATCACCCTTCATCCATGGCACATCCATCCTACGCCAACACCTTTCGTACTGTTGATGAGCGCCTCGTTAGCTCACACAACCCACAGCTGCAGCCGCCGACTCTATTCGGGGTCAAATGTACAGAAATCAGCCAAAGGGCGTACTCTGGACAAAGTTCAGAGATGAAGCAGAGCTTTGACAGGCTTCAACACATGGACAATGGCAAGGTCGAATATCGTACCATTGGTAAGTACATGTACATGTACCGCGAGAAGAAAAACAAAAAAATAGGGGGCGAGGGCGAACAGACCGTGGTATGACGTTCATGTGGACATGCAGCTTAATCTTTGACTAGACCTGTCCCTTTTATGTTGACAGTCGTTTGGGCGTGTTCTTGTCAGCTTCGGAAGCCTTGGATGCACGTCCTCGTTCCATGCTCACAATTTTTATTTGTTCTTTTGTTCTCTTGGACTGGGAAGAGCATCGTAGCCCTTACCCTATGCATAACATTCCCGTCTACAACAGTTTCTGTATATAAGGTTACCATTTCGCCGCCTCTTGCCTTGTACTCTTGCATAGCATCATGTCTCGTTTTGTGTCCAAGCGACCACGCTGAGAACAAAAGGAGGGGGCGGAAAAAATAAACATGGGAGGGAGGCGCTGCTGATTCTTCCCGTGTTGTACCCGTCCTAACTGCTGTATTCTTGCGTGGTTTATGTCTATTGATAGCATTCTGCGCCCACTTGACAGTTTCGAGGTGGGAGCCTGTAATCCCTGTCACACCAGCAGCAGGCTCGCCTTCTGGTGAGGGTAACGCAACGAAAGATCCAGTCCAGGCAGCGCGACTCATGTCGTTAGCCAACTACGTCCGCCACATCCTGTCTCTCACAAATGGTAGCCCAAGTGCTCAGCCCCCAGTGGTCGCCCAACCTCAGCAGACCAAGCAGGAGTCGCAGAAGCAGCCCAAGCCATCCTCCGATCAAGAGCCGAGCCGCGAGACTACATCGTCTGGTACGATATACGTCCCGACCCCTCTTGCGCGCACGCATCACGGTCGCAACTGTCGTCGTACTTGCTAACCGAAGCCCTAAATTCTTGTTTTCTTAGGGCTTGGACCTATCAAGTCAGAATCTAGTCGACGACACCGATATTCCCCCGATTATCATGGCCACCCAAGACGACGACATACGCAGCTCCATGGAGAGGGGCAGCAACAAGCGCGGCAGCTGGACGCGTATCCACATCAAGACAATGTCTATCGGGAAAGATACGAAGAAATCGATCCACAGACGCACGCGCACCAGGAACAACAACGCTCTCATCAGTTCAACCCGGCTTTGACATCGTCCCAGTTCCCTTCTCAGGATCTGCCAAAGTATCCCCAAACATCGCAATCTCAGTCATCGTTGTCACTCCTCAAGATCCCATATCCAAACTTGACCTTGACACTTGCCTTAATCTACGTGGACCGATTGAAAGCGGTAAGAGGCGGATTTATCGACTTGGACCAGAATTATTATGTGCCTAGAGTACCGACTGATATTGACAACATCTTCCAACTTGATCATTCTTAGAAATATCCTGAAGCGAAAGGTGAACCAGGATGCTCCCATCGGCTCTTCCTAGTGGCGTTCATTATTGCAGCAAAGTACCGTTGCAGTGTAGAGCTTTCTCCACCAATGCCACAGGAATTAAATGATAGTACTCAGGAGACGAATGGCGAGGACAGTTTCAATGGATCATCTTTGTCATTGACAGAATCGCCGGGTCCGATAGCGACACTTGAGGCAAGACTCAATGCTGAGCTCATTTTCTCCAACCATGCATGGGTTCGGCTGCTGAACCTGGGCTCATTCTATCGGCAACCAACGACCCCGACAGCTGCGTCAGCACCTGCTCAGATGCATCCCACACAGCCCAGTGACGGCACTTACCCACTAACAACTTCCCCATCACCAGTGTCGCAACAACCATCTCAAACAAACCAGCTACCCTCTCTCGCGTCTATCCTCAACTCTGCACCAGCCTCATCCGTTGCATCGCTCCCAGCAGCTTCAGGAATATTGCAGGTGGAAGACCTGGACAGAATGGAAGCCGAGTTTTTGCGGTTCTTGAACTTCGACTTAGCGGCGATGAGCCACGATCTGGAAACGTGCTGGAACCTCCTGGTTGGAAAGAAGGAGACTCCATCTTAGAATAGCACTACTGTACAGATAATAATATCATGCAAACGATCTCTTCCCAGTTCGAACGCTGTTGTGTAAAATCTACTCGGAGAGGGACGATTCGCAAGAGAGTACGCGAGATTCTCCTGGAATGGGCATGCGTACCTAAGCACAGATTCCAGTTGAACTTTCTCCGCGCAGGGATATATATATAAAGGCAAGGCGGGAGAGTTTCGTTTTCATACTTTGGGCGGTCTTCACAATTTGATGCTGCATGTTTGTAGGTAAGCACAACTGATATTCAGCTTGCAGACAAGATGTGCTAGGCACGTCGTCTTCCGCGTTAGTTCAATGTTCAACAGAGTGAGTTACGATGGAGATGGTTGCCAGAGTCCAAACCTACGAATGCGGAAAGCAATTGGAGGCGCGCATTGGATCGGCTATATTTTGATAACTCTCGCATGCGGACCAAATACAACGATTCTCACCACAAGACAAAAAGAAAAGAGAAAATGATTTCAGTTAGTGGTGCTTTTCGGATAGAGAAACGAGGGGAGTGGAGGCCCCGATCGATCGATCAATCGCCCATAAGTGATCGAGGTGCCTTAGTTCAGTACCAAGGTTTCTGACTGAGCTCTTGCGTATTCGGAGATAATTTGTGGAAGAAGTGCCCCGTTTGATGTAGCAGTAACCTGAACTTCTGGCCTTTGGCGATCAGCTTAATGGGATTGAAAGAGTCGGAGCAAACTTGCTATTAAGCGTCGAACTCTAATGACAGAAGCCAGTAAAAGCAACGATTGCCACAGCCATCAATGTTATGGTGCAAGGGAATGCAGGACAAGATCGCTCCTACAAATTGCCTTTTCAATTGGCCTCGGTGCCTGCAGATATGGAGCTGAACTGATATACATCATTATATACAAGGTCATCTCCCTCTACTAGGCACTTATGTATCTTTCTCTAGCGTAATGTTCGCGTTGCTTGAGGGAGTAGATGCTGGATGTGATCGCGCAGTGGCTGCGTTTTGCCGTGCAATTCCTTTTACTCTCCACTGTGTTTCCTTGACGGCCTTATTTTTGTCCATAGCCATATCCATTCCTATTATCTCTCCCACCTCCGTGACCCATCTACTCTCTATTAAAAGCGAAGTCACCTACAAGCGTAAGCGAGTGTGCGGAGCGCGGCTGCACGACGTGGAGCCCGAAGGGCGACAATCCCCGGTGCTATCTGTAACTGTCTCTGAACGCGGAGCGCTCACTAATACTTCATGTATTAACAACAGCACAACCTCAAACCGGACACTCAACCCCAGGGAAGCACACACACCCGTGGCATTGACACGGACAGCAGCTCTCAGCAGTGGAGGAGTCTGTCAGGTGATTTTTTTTGAGCATAAGGGTCCCTTCGTTTGACAATCGCGTTTTTGTCAAACAACCCTTTCTCCGTAACACACTCATCACCTACGAAACCAACGATTAACAGTTATGGCACCACCCAAGAGATCACCCGCGCTCACGGACAGCGCCGCCAACTTCTTCCAGCGGGGAAAGAAACCCACCACGGCCCAGCGTGTTGTGACCGTCAAAAAGACGGCAGCGGCGCCCATTGCTCTCAAGGCGAGGCCCAAGCAAAATGACGAGGAGGACGAGGTCACGGACGAGATTGAGAATGATGACTCGGAAGAAGAAGAGGCGTCTCACCACAGTTCTGAGGACGAGGAACCTGCGGGGGACGAGGACGAGGAAGACCACGGTGTGCTGGATGACACGATTCAGTCCGATGATTCCGACTTTCCAGTGACGGACATGAAGAAGGATGCGGCTTCTGAATCCCGCCTCAATCAGAAAACAGTCAGCCAGCAGGCAACTGAGACAGTTCCGACGAAGGCAGCTAAGGGAACCAGGGTTCGCAGCAATAGAAAGTCGTCGGCGACTGCAGCCTATGTCGCACCGTATGTAGGCGATATACATGTGGGATGTAAGCTTCATATGTTTTCAAAAACCCAATCGGTTTTATGCACTGCAAGAAGTCCGAGCACTCATCTTTTTTTTTTTTGCATCCTTTTCACTCTGCTTCCATGTGTGCTGTGCGCACCTACTCTAGTCCACCAAGCCGACCTTTCGGACGCGGAGAAGATTCTTCGCCAGTTTGACCTCGCATCAAAGTTTGGACCCTGTACCGACGTGACACGTCTGGACCGCTGGGAACGCGCATTCACCCTTGTAAGTCGAGCTGTTGTCCAGTACAAATTCAACTTGAAGGTATTGACGTCCGTTTAGTGTAATGGAAGCTCAGGCTCTTTTTTCCTTCGTGTACACCTCCGTGTTTAGGGACTGGATCCACCACAACACGTCAAGGACATCATTGTCCAGCACGAGGCGACCAGGAACACTCCGCTTTTTGAAGGACGTGTTTGAACAGAATATACCTCTTCCTGTTCGCCAATTTGAGATGATGAGCTGCTACCTGGAATGGCAGCATCTGGCAAACCTCCCCTCCCCTTTTTTTTGTTCAGCCCAAAGGACCACCACCTCAGTCTCTTCAAGCAGTTCTTAATTCTTCACACAGCCTCCTACGCCCACTGTTTTTGTGTTTAGGATCAATGTTTATAATCAATTACACAACTGAAAAGAAAACAGCACAATGAAACAGAAGGGTCACTCTACTCTATCGCTAGGAGAGGATGGATTTCCATAATCGAGTGGGTGGAGAGACGGCATGGGATGTAAAGCCTCACTGGGGCTGCGTGGGTCGCGAGGGAAAATAAGTGAGCGCGATATCCAATCCTGAGAGTTCTCTCGCTCATATCTGACATCTGATGGCATCGGATCCATTTCTTCAGGGCAGAATGCGTCTGAGAATGTCTGATTGGGTGACCTTGGGCTCGAGACCGAGGTGATCGTGGGAAGCTGGTCAGCTCCAGTGAACGTGGAGGATGGTCCAGACATCTCGGATGGCGTCTCCTGCAAAGTCGAAACATCATTCTGCGCTGTAGCTCCGAGCGTGAGAGCTGGATCTGATGGCAGAGTGTGCTGGTTTGCGCGACTGGACGACTCTGGAGAGGTAGTATCATTGGCCAACTGAGGCGGAGCGTCAAAGTCGGCTCTCTCCTTGATCTGCAATTCATCATCTTGCGTCTGCTGAGGGGGCACTCTGGTCGATCCAGAGGATGAAGTCGTCGTGCGTCCAGGAGGTGATTCGGCTACGTTGAAGACTTGCACCCATTTGTCTCGAGCGACGTTGTTTGGGAGTTCAATAATAAGATGGATGTCGTTCAGGCACTCGACATAAACATAGCAATGGTCGTCCTCGGATGAAGCATGGGCGTTCGAATAAAGAAAGGTCTTGGAGATTCCTGAGCTAGTCTGAAGATCGACGTCTGTTAGCACTATATCGTACGGTATTAAGCCTGAGAATTGCCAAGAAGCAGGGTCGTCAAAGTCCTTACATCTGTCAGGATCACCAACCCTAAACTGGTGATCACAACGATCTTCATTGACTTCCAGCGAGCCAAGTACCGCGAAAACCAATGCTTGCCGACCACGAGAACCGGAACAGCCTGCATTTCATTCTTAATCCCAAAAGAGAATACTCCCATCCGGTATTGCATCGACAAAGCGCTAGTGGATCCTTGTCTTCCTGGATCCGGTTGCACAGGTATCTCTGGATCGCCGCCGTTACTCTCAGCCATTGTGGGGAGGCGACTCAAGCCAACTGGTTCAGGTCCTGCAAGGACGGAGCAGGAGTGAAGTTCTTGTGACAGCATCAAGTTTAGAGCAGCGCTCGGCCGTCGATAAAGGGTCGAACTGTTACGACTTGAGGACCTCAACTTCGAGTTTGGTACAGCGTTGGGAGCTGCATGCGTTTGTAGCCTATCTTCAAACTGCTCAAAAGTCATCGCTTCGCCGGGGTCTTGGGAGTATGCGATACTTCCGTTCAGTGGTCGAAGTCCTATTTCAGGTCCTCCAGCCACTCCAGCTCTCAGTGTGCTCTGCATTGGATGGCCATCATCGTTTCCATGGCCATTGAGACCAGCGTTCCTGCGGCGATCCTTATTTTCTTGCCTCATGGCGATTATTTTCGGGACAAAGAGTGCTAGCATGCACACCACACAACCGTAGAGAAGTACAATGTCCTGTATGATCAGGGATACTCGAAAGAGCTCGTCCGAAAAGAACAGTGTTGGTATGAACGCGATGACAGCGAATACTAGCTGTAATTGTAAGGCTAAACCAATGAGTGAAGTGGGCACACACAGGGCTACAATAAAAAGGACAGTTGCCCATAATCTTACATTGTATACCGCGTAGGCAATAGCCTTGGCCTCGCTCCAGTTTCCAGGCACATGGTGGGTCTTTAATGCCAAGAATGATGCTGCAGCCAAGAGGATGCCGATAGGCAAGAGTATGAGGATGACATACGCCGGTCGGGTTGTCGCTACAGAGTTGACAGAGTGTCCCATGCACATGTAGGCGGTGTTAGTTTTGCCAACCACCACGTACAGCAGCTTGGGTTGGGTTATGGAGATGTACAGGATAGGTCCGATCATGAAGATCAAAAAGACAAGAGCCGCCTGCTTCAGAAGGTCCTGGTTGCTGATGGTGTACTTGTTACAGTAGACGTTGTTGAAGATCTTGTAGATACGCACATTCTTGACTACGATCGCCGATAGCAGCAGAGTGATCCCTCCAATAGAGACCATCGGGTAGAGCACACAGATCACATCTGAGCGAATGCTGAAACGTAGCGGTATCGCCGAACATGTCAGGATAATGCCCACGAGCTCCAGGGCGCAGAATACGGGACTTGATGCCTTGATGACCGGGTCATGTCTTTTCCAGAGAACGATCCCGATCAGAACCAGGCTTGTCAGCATGATCGAGAACGCGATACTCCCAAAGACCACCGCTATTGTATCCACCCAACCGAGGTTTTGGTTGATCCAGTCTGGGGCGTCTGGAGGAATTTGTCCAGCCCGTAGTCCAGGCCACGCATGCGCTCCTTTGTTCAATTGCATGTCCGTTGATCCATTTCTCGCAGTAGAGGATGTCCCCACGAGAACAGCTTTGCTGTTCTGAATCTGATAGAACTCAAACGAGCCGCCTTCAGGGGTACCAGACGTGTCTAACTTGATGAAGCCACCTGGACCATCGAAAGTGACCTCAGTAAAGCGGTGCACAGAGAGATTTCCTGTGACTCTTGGGTACTGTCCAGAGATGAGCTCACGTCGAATTTGATCCTCGCCAACACCCCGGGCTCGGGCGAGCTGAATATCCTGCTGATATCCCAGAGCCAAGAGCCACGGGCAACTGTACGCCTGAGGCTCACCATGACTCAGTTTCGTTCCTGGTCCTGCTCCAGGGTAATATTTTGGGTCCAGATGAGTCCATCGGTTGTAAAATTGATCATACTGTGGGTTGCCCTTGAGGTTGTATGCTGTAGATGACATGATAAGACCGTTAAAAGCCGAGGCGGCTGGTCTTCCTGGCACGGAGAAGTAGCGCCTGATATCCTCTGCCACGTTGTTGAGGGTGATCCACACATACGGCAAGGCGAACATGCCATGCCCTCTATTGAGAACGCAGCAACAATAAAAATGTTAACGAATGTATAATACAGTGTAATTGAATAGTCAAGTCTACTTACTGAATGTCCTCTAAGGCTCGCATGAGGTCGGTGTCCGTGCAGAGCAGAAAGTTTACCAGGGAGCCCATATCTCGGAATCTTGCCATGGTCTCTCGGAAGGCCGTTGTGTGGCCACTTGGCATATAGACCACCTCCCACTGGGTGATGACAATGCCGTAATCTGATGCCTTACGAGCAATTGCGGTGGCGACAGAAAGTCCAAAAGCGTCGCCTGTGTAGATGATGCCTACCCGATGCCAGCCCATCTGTTGGACATATCTCAGAAATTGATCAACCAGGAGGCTGCTGGAGGGCACAGTGCGGATAAAGTAATTGTAAAGAGTCGCGCTACTGAGTTGGTCACTGACTATATGTAGATGATCACACAGATCGTTTGTTAGCTACAGCTTCGAGACTCATGCAAGGGTCTACAGAAGTGACAAAGCGACGAAGGGTCATTACTGGAGGAAAATGAGCACTGCGGGATTTGGAGTGCGGATGTCAAGGAGGCACTGTACTCGCTTAACCAAGACACCGTGTCGCCAATGATCGCCGAGATCTATTATAAAATAAACATGGCGGTTTAGGTGTCATATTGGTCAATGAATAATAACTGGGCACGGTTCCTCCTCGGAGCATACATTGCTGGTAACAAAGATCGCAGCAGACATCATGGCGTTCGAGCCACTCCTGAGGCTGTTTGGAGGCGGCTGGCTGCTACGTATTGACAGCGAGATATTGACTAGATGGTCGAGAGGAGTAGCAAATGATTAAAAAAAACATGGGCTAGCTAGAGCGGTACTGCTTGCCTGACACAGCACACCTCGCCGAGGCAAGTGCGGCATACCTGGCAGTATCTTTTTTGCATTGATATCTTCCACAGCAAGTCGTATGGCCTATAAGACAGAAAGCGGGTGAGTGCGCTTTTCTTTCATCGCTGCAAAGTATCAAACAGTAGAGTATCTTACAGATATTGACCCAATAACGACACTCCTCCAGTAGGCCTGGTCAGTTGCTGATAGATTCAATGGCAGCAATATACCGAACTGGAGAGTGTTGGGAGCGGGTGGACCTAGGTCGATGATGTCTGGGAACAGCTGCTTAGGAGAAGCCTTCGCCACTGCTCGTCCTACCGAACTGGGCTTTGAGAGTAACATGGTCGCTGGAGATGTGCAACGCTGATAATGGCATATCGGTTCTCTGAGTGGGCTTTTTGGGGTATACGAACTTGCTGCACTGGTCAGGATGAGTAGGCAGAGGAGGGGGGCTAAGACGATTGCAAGACGGCTTGACAGGTGAAGTCGACGGCCACGACCTGAGAGTGTCGTCCGGGAATGCAGCTTTCCATGCAGAACCATGTGCGCCAGAGGTGTGTGCGCACAGACGTCGGATAGGTGCCACAGAAGGATCAAAGAGCGTGCGGATAATGGGTGCGGATGCAGTGCCGAGTGAGGAGTGCAGAAGGAGGTGGACGGAGGAGAGACAGACGGACCACACAAGCAAAAAAACGAGAAGAGTTCTTCAACAGCCAATGAGCTGGATGGAGCCACGGGTGTGTTGCGCCTGCGCGGCCCCTCCGCCCCGAGCTGTTCGAGAAGGGCGACCCCGTCACGCGGTCCTCAATACCTGCTGTCCACCTGTCTCGCCTGCGGCCAACCGCGTTGTTGTGTACGGACTCATAGGGCCAAGGGCCATACCTGGATAGGAGCATGGTGGGAAAGGAGAGTGCGAAGCCTTTGCCACGACTTTGTCGACAGTGGAGCGACGATCGAGCAGACACCCAAATTTAACAAAGCTCGATTCGTTTTCTCAGTACGTCATTTTTTTTTCTTTCTTTTTTTTCGTTTCATTCTGATCAAGCTCCTCGTCTGCGATCCAATCCAATCCCTTCTCCCCGATCCTCATCTGAACCGCTTTGCTCCTTGCCATCGGCGCATCCTTCTCCTTGTGCTGCCTCACCTCCATCGACCGATCACCACCATGGCGGAGCAACCTCAGCAAACTCCCAGCAGGCGCACGCATCTCTTCCAGCGAAGACAGCAACAGCAGCAACAGCAACAACCACAGCAGCTGTCCAATACGCCCCACCACTACCAACACCAGCACCATACCCAGTTCATCTCCTCCGGCCCGCTCCCAAACCCTCGCCCGCTCTTCCCAGACCCATCTCGCGCCAGGCGTGCTTTCCACAACAGCAACGTGGACCCGGGCGCTTCCTATGGCGCCACCAACCAGAATCCCATGAATATCAACACTGCAGGCGCCAACGCTGCCGTCTATCAGTCAGGTTATAAGACCCCCGGTCCAGGAACACCCAAGCAGAAGCAGGTACCCTTGAGAACAACCAAGGTGTCACAAAAGTTGGTTCTCTTGCCCGAAGACCAGGAAGAGGCTGAGGACGAGGACGATGAGGTTGTAGACGGGCCTTTTGCCGACCATGCCATGGACCCGTTTCGCGAGGAGCCCGAGTTTAGACCAAGGAGAAGAGGTCTTCATGGACGAGCGCCAACACATTCAGAGCTGCTGACCAAGGAGCAGAGAAATGTCAAAGGACTGGCGAGGTAAGCAAGGCACCAGTCGAGAGGACAAAACGCGACATGCTCCGATTTCCTCTCTGGATTATTGATGTTCCTGTTTTTCTTTGGACATAGAGTGGTTGCCTACTGTACTGCCGAAGGCTATGACCTCAAGAGACTGTCTGCATTTCTGAAGGCGAACCATAGTGTGCATCCGCGACTTTACGACGAGGCACTTTACGCCGCCTATCATTTCCCATTGATCCCTGGAACGACTAGCAGGTTCATGTCGGCGCCACCAATCCGCTCCCCTGGAGGCGGATCAATCTTGGATAAACAACTGGAGCGGTACGAGGACAATACTGATGACTACTCTCGATCATTGGAGCACGACAGCCACGAGGAACACTTCAGACGCTCCGCTAGCGGACGTAACCTTACTGACGAGGAGTATCATCAGCACCTGCAAGATCAATCGGACAGAGTCAGCTTGGGAGGCGGCAGTGTGGGAACCAAGAAATTAAAGAACAGACGTCGTGCCAGCAGCCGCTCTAGCCGGAACCCTCAAGATGAATTCACGGATCACAACATGACAACTTTGGAAGATCCTGCTCAAGGCACCTCCACGAGCACCGCGCTTGAACAACCAGACTATTTTACGGATATCGTGCAGGACCACAATATGGCTGTCAATGGACCTGATGAACCTGTTGTTGACAGCGCGGGAACACTGTTTACGCCAACTCAGACTGTAGTGGCGGCGCCGTTCATGGGCGGCGAGGTCTTTTTCTACGATTACGGTGTCACAGTTTTCTGGAATATGACAGTCGAGCAGGAAGCTTGGATTCTGGATGATCTCGCAGAGTTCGAGATCAAAAGACTTAGTCCCGAGGACGCACAGACTGAAGAGTTTCATTTTGAGTACGCTGGCTACTCTACTCCAAGAATTTACAACGACATGTAAGTTGCTGCCTTTTGTCCCACCAGAGTCGTTTGCTAGCCGCGATGCAGATTTTGTATTAATGGGGTTTGATTGCCATCTCTGTTAGGATCACGCTGAGGGGAGGAAACCATATGATCAAACTCACAATATCGCACGCCATCTCCCAGTCAGTCAAGCTGGCGCTGTACGAATGCCAGATGGACGACACTATCGACGACACAAAGATTATCCCTATTCAACTAGCGCAAACTGGAAAGCTGAACTACTCTCGCCCTCAAATCACCAGGATTTCAGGACACTTGTTCCAGCTTCGAATGAATGTCGACCTTGTTTCCAACATGCTTGGTAAGAGCAAACCCACTGATGACCCATGAAGTATCAATCTGTATCATGTCGCCTAGAGTGAGCATCATTCTCTTAACACAGTGTTTCTCAACTAAAACAGACACACCCGAGATCTTTTGGTCCGAGCCAGAGCTGCGGCCCTTGTACGATGCTATTCGCGGATACCTCGAAATTGGCCAGCGCGCCAAGGTCTTGAGTGATCGATGCTTGGTTATCTCTGACCTCCTGACAATGCTGCGGGACGACCTCGCATCAAACAACATGAATTACATCACCTGGATTATCATTATTCTCATTGTCATCGCTGTTATTGTCGCAGGAGGTAAGTGCTTTTCATTCATTGCTGAATGAGGGCGGTGTCAGTTGTATTTCAAGGATGACTGACTGATAAGAACCCCCATTTGTCTCTTGTGGCAGGTGAAATCGTGGTCAAGTATATGAGCCATTTCGGTTCGGAAGGAGCAGGAGCATACCGTGCTCGTCATATATAACACCTTTGACTCTGGAGATTAGTAAAGACAAACTGTGTTGTCTTGCAGCACATACCTCATCATTCGGTTTGCAAAAATTGCGGGACACAGTCTCATAATCGTTTTTCGCCCAGTGAAACTACCAACAAGTCCCTCTGCGTAAAGTCGACGAGGCGTTCTGCGGGCTCAATGAGATACTCCTGTCAGAAGCGTCCATCCTGCTCTTTCTACATATCGAGATTACCTTTACGGAGCTCGATGCCGATGTGGCTCACGGGTGTGAATTTGCGGCCTACCATGATCTCGCAAGTCTACGATCGGAGGTCTTCTTTTACCAAATCTTTATTATGGCTTTGCGCATAGTGCTGTGCAGAAGCATGTCAGCGCTGTGTTGTTCCACTGAAATCAATTAGACCGAGAACAGTTGTGTGCTGTGCTACAATTTTATCCATCCGACCATCCTCCTCCCTCGCGGCCGACAGTCTAAGGGGCTTGAGGAACAGCTCATCAGCGACCGGCAGGTAGTGAATAGGTCAGCCAGTCTGGGAAGTTAAGAGAGATCCTTCCCGCATCGTTCACATAGATGTTTAATTATCTCAAGGTTGTGTGCCTGAATTACATGATGTGCGTACCAAAGATCATCACCAGCAGTTCTTCGTGAGCCCCCCGGGACTACCAGTTGGAGAGTGTGAACGAGATGAGTTCCCGCCCTGTTTTTCTCGGAGGCTGTTAGTAACCAAGCGCAAGCTGCTGCGCAAGAAGTCTGTACCCCTGTGGTTGATTACTTTGGAACACTGCACTGAGTATTTCAAGGCACAGTCAATTGTGCTACGTCAAGGCGCCAGCTCTATCCAAGACTCACACATACCCTCTCTCGTCTTCGCATCCATCACCCTGTATCCGCCGTTTCAATACTGTCGTCATTTCAAACACTTTTGGTCATCGAACAAGACTACAGCACGATGAACTGAAGAATGAGTTATGGAGTCGCTCTGTCTAATTGAGTTTTACCACTTGTCTTTTCTAGATACCAACTCCATTCCAATGCAAAGACTATCATCCTTGTATGTATCTCTCATTCGTCATAATTGTTGACATTTGTCGCAAAGTGAGAATGAGCGTGTCAGACGCGTCAGTGTCTGTGCCAATGTGTGCTGGAGACAGCGCCGGTTCTGGTTTCATGGGTAATCATTGACTGAAGACCTAACACTTTTTTTTTTGTCTTTGACCAGCAATGACTTTCAAGTATCTCGGTTATCTCGGATCGGTGTGAAGCGGATGGGGAGGTAGCCCAGGATTACCCAAGACCAAATTTCGGCACAGTGCGATCTTGCAAGCTGCTAATGTCAATGCCTATTTTTCTTCATCGTCATTGTCATTACACCAGTATCCCCCCTCCCCCTCTTCGTCTTCCACCTTCTTGTAATCATCATCTCCATTTATCATCACCCGTAATCGTTGTCGTTATACTTAGAGCAATTGGTCTGTGCATACTTATATAAAAAGAACTCGAAAGAAACGGTATAAGGCAGTGGGTACCTGAATGACAGGCGCTGTGTGGAGAGACTTTCATATTCTTATTTTTCATTCAAGATTCTCGGTATCAGAAGTCATTGAAGAGCGGACTACGCAATGATGTTTCCCGTCGGTAGCGGAGCAGCCTTTTTCCCGATATTCGGGTGGTATACAACGCAGGCTTTACAAACGGCGGAAGGAGGAGGAGGGAGGGCGCCAAGTTGAAAAGACACTCATTTTTATTATTTTTTTGTTGAGGACAGATACCTTTGCTACTCACCTTTTTAGCTAAGCGAGTTCAAAGGGCTAGTCGCCCTGTAGAGAGTGACGGGGACGACTTGGTGCGAGGGAACAAAGACTAGACTGGGCTCGACTGAGAAATTTTAGAGGACTGAACCACCACAACACACACACAGATACCCCTTTTGAGGGCTTTGTGACCCAAAAGTCTCACCACAGGCGATCTGAGCAGAAACATAGGCGGGGACAACTCTTTTCAAGTACAAACACAAGGACCACAACAATAACAACAACAAAAAAAAAAAGAGCGTTCTGGTTTTCAGACATATTCTGTCTTGGAACGCAGTAAAGTAACGGAAAGGGTCAGATAGACTACATGCAGAGGAACCACTTTACACGGCGCTAGTTGCATTGTATATTCATGTACTCTACAAAGAAGCACAAGACAAGAAGCACAAGACATCGTTTCTGCGCGTTGAATTTTTTTATTTTACAAAGAGAGAGAGCGCGTTTTTTTTTGGTTGAGGATGTAGGTAAGCGTAAGGTATCAATGATATCCGATATATGACAACATGAAGAGAGACTGAGAGAATGAGAACGAAAGCAAACTAAACAATACAAGGTGAGGAACCGTCTCAAAAGCGAGAAAGGCGTAGTAGTATAGAAATATAGAGATATATAGTTGTTCACACCATGCATTTTTTTTTTTTGGGCGGATGGCATGGCATGTATGACAAAAGCATTACTCAAACTGGAGGTGGACGCATGATGTTGACACGGAGTCGCTGTTCCTCTGTGACAGGTGCATGCCACTCTCCAATCCACGAAGCCGAGGCACGGTCTGGATTGGTCGAGGAAGAAGGCCAACGATCCGACATCTCCTCTCGGATCATGTTCTCGACCAGGATGATCTCTTCCTCATAAATTTCTTTGGTCAATCCTTGAAACTGGTGGTCGTATGTGAAAAAATTCGTGGTGAACTTGAGCGATTCGAGATTAGGGAACAGCTTCAGCAGTGCGCCGAACCCAGGGAGGGTCAAGGGTGTTGAGGTGTATTTGGTCAGGGCCAGATGGCGGACCGAGGCGCCCGGCAAGGCGCGTGCAGATGGCAAGGAGGATTGAGGGTCCGCAAGTGAAGGAAAGCGAGATGCCAGGTGGGCAAAGGGATGACTGCTTGAAACCGCTGAATTAGTAGTGGCAGTGGGCGAAGTCGCGGTGGGATCCAAGGCCATAGACTGCAAATTCTTGACGCGGCACATCAACGTGCGCACATTGTCGTTGGAAATGCAGTCAAGATCCAAAAGCTCTAGTCTCTCCACTCTACTGCACTCTAGCAAGGACCAGAGTCCCTCCAGGCTCACTGCCTTGGTGCCCATGGTGGCAGATTGGTAGGGCGCGAGGGTGACGGACTTGAGGTCTTCCCAGCCTGTCATCATCCTTCTCAGAACCGTGTCCGAGATCGCGTGCTTGCCGCAAAAGCTTCGGATATTGGGGCAAGCTGCCGTGATGGCGCTGACAATCTCGGGTGCAACGAAGCCGCCATCGTTGTTGTTGTCATAGAGCAAGTGCTCGAGATGGCGACCGTACCGGACGATGCAGAAGATGAGCTCCGTCATCTCAAGATCTAGAAAGTTATCTTGTATCTCAAGACGCTTGATCGACTCTTGACTTTGTTCCATCAACAGCACCAGAGCCCTGGAGAACTCTTGGTGAAGGGTGAAACCGAGTTTGCGATACTCCTCGCGACGGCGAGGGAGTGTGAGTGAAGTGATGCGACTGTAAAGAGAGTGCATGCCGGACTGCGGGGGGAAATGATGCATGATGGCGGTATTTTGGACAGGGACGGTGGTCTTTGAGATGAAGGACGAGTAACAATTGGAGATGCGGAAGGAGCGGATACGCGGCGCAAGGCGACAAAGCTGATGCATGCAAAGAACAAGCGTGTTGAACTCCATGCGGTCAAGCGTGATGTGGGTGTATAGCGAGGGGTCCGCAAGGATGCGGTGCCAAGTGCGACAAGTGCTATTGTAAAAAAAAATAACCACCAAAAAAACAAAAGTATACAGAGACGTTAGAATAGGCGATTCACTTTCACAATTGGCGAATGAGGGTTGACTCAGACTCAGGTCAGACCTCCTCAGTTATCAGACATTAATAGTGTGTGTTAACGAGCGATTGCTGTGGATGTGTTGGGAACAAAGGCGGGGGGGGGGGGATGGGGTGAGTCCGGCTCAATTGCAAGAGAGAGGGGGGGGGGGGGGGGAATACCTACCTAGAGACTTTGAACTTTTCCTCGAGGGCTAGGTAGCTGAAGATGTCCAGCCAAATGTTCTCGGGCATGACTGGCATGCTGGGCTTAGCCACAGGGGTCGAGTCGGTCGTGTCCATTTCCATCGAGGTGTCGATCATATTTTTAAATAGCGTCTTGAAATTTCCCTGGGGCTGTTGTTCAAGGATATGAGTGACACGCACTGGCAGGTGTGCAATGGCGCTACGCGGAGATGTGAGGAGGTCGAGGGGTACGGGGCTGAGAACTGTAGGGTAGCGGGTGCAGAGAGGAATGGCGAGGAGAGGAAGGCAAAGGGAGAGGGACAAAGGGTTGGAATGTTGGCTGCTGTGGTGCGTACTGATGTAGAGGTATAATATTTCTTTTGCCTAGTGGTAGCGGAGAGTAGCAAACAAAAGAGAGAAGGAGAAGGTGCAGAAGAGGGAGAGAAAAACAATTTAAAAAAAAAAGAAGAAAGGTCGAAGGCGAGAGGCTAGATATATGGGCTGGCTTGCTTTGTGGGTGCGACACCAGCGTATTTATATGCTGACCCAGAGGACAGGGCAGGCAGGGAGCGAGTTTGTCTCATCCGAAGAAGGAGCGAGAGGTGGGTAGGTGGGGTGTGGGCAAGACAGTGGATGAACCTTGTCGACTGAGATCTCTGCTGCAGCGGAGGGCCGCGGATGAGTGGATAAGAGCAGGCTGATCTCTGGGATGTCTTGGTTGGCACTGTCTTGGGACCGCAATTCAACTCCACTCGTCTGCAGTGGGAAAAAAGAGAGAGGGCCAAGCGGGCCAAGCGGGCCAAGCGACGAGGGGGGTGGTGTCTACGGCATCTGAGTGGACACCATTTTTGCTCAGAAACCAATCTCAACAAAGAGACGAAATGTAACAACGGACCCGTATTCAAAATGCACTTGAATAGGGGACAGACCTGCTCCGTTCAATTCAATTGGCAAAGAGAGAGAGCAGGAGCGACGGTGAGTGAGCGCGCGCGCGAGAGAGAGATGTGAGAAAAGGAGACACCGGCATGTAGACTATGCAGAACTAAAAGCATCGGACAGGGGAGCATGTGAGGATGACAAGTGTTTTGGATTGTGCTCAGTGCCTTTTTTTTTTTTTTTTTTACTTCAACAGTGTCAGCGGGTTCAAAAAACAGGAAGCCTTTGGTACGCATGGCACATCCAACGTGCACTCTCCCGATGCAAGATGGGCGCCGGACTCGGGTCGAGGGAAACCTTGCTGCTGGCAAGATATGAAACCTCAAGCCAATTTCATGCCTGTCGATCAAAAAAAGTCCATATTTCCTCGTTGCTCTCCAGCAGCAACTCGGCTCTCACATCGGAGGAGTTAGAAGCAGCAGTTTATCGTCAACGTACGGCCGCTCCATGGGCAGTACTCAATTGCTCCAGTGGGTACCGAGCAAAGATTGTCTTGGTTGCACTGCCGCATGCTCGCCATCCTCCGTCTTCTGTCTTCTGTCTTTCAAAGAGGAACGACAATACCCTTTTGCATGCGCTGGTAGACTCTGTATCCCGCGAAGACACGCGAATCTCGCCAAGAAGTACGAGCCTCTTCCCTCTTTAGTCTACAGGTTACATTAAAACATGAGATCCATGATCTACACTCATCTTTCAATACTCTGCCATGCATTAACCCCCTTTGTTTTTTTTTTGCACATTGCGGTTCAGAAAACGATACACTGGATTATCAACCCAGCCGATAATCGTGCATATACTTCATACCACAACCATGTTGCCCGTGTTGCCCGTGTTACGCCGTAATGTTGTCTCTCGAATTCTACCACCGCCAAGAAAGAAGGCAAAATTACCACGCACAAGCAAGGTATTTCACAAGTACTGGCAAGTACATGTATCCTCGGTAATAAGGAACGAGCCAGACATCGAATTTGACCTCACGTTCGGCCGTGAGACCTTGGAAGCTGCTTCCTGTATTGAAATTTAGAATAAGCCAGCAAAACGGTACCAATAGCAAACCTCTCGCGGCAGGTCACCGCCGGCTATACTCCTGGGCGCACCTTATTTTCAAAGGCACCTGGACTGGCAGATATCTCAGCCGGCGACCCAGGAGCCACGCTTAAGCACCTTAAGGTAAGAAGCCAAAACCTGGCGCGTCCCAGCGCTCCATTTAGATTTCGGATATCAAGAAAAATGAGCGACGGCTCAAGAAGATCCTCTGTGAAGGGTACAGTTCCTTGCGCCAGAACGCCCTTGATACCGGTTTCCGTGATTTTCTCTGGTCTCCTTTGGCCTTTTTGTTAAGAACACGGTGGCTCTCGTTTGTTTCACACACCGTTACTTTTTTTGCTTTCACCTTCGGCTGGATTTTTTACCAACTCAGCCGGAGCGGGCGAGTAACGGCAATAGCACTTTCACACAACAGCCATTACGTAGACATTGCCTTTGCGCTCGGGATAGAATAGGTGAGACGCTCCATGAGGGACGGGTTGTGTGGTAAAAGATTAAGAAATCCGAAGTGAGTCCATGCACTGTCTTTGAGCTGACACGAATCTGTCCCTTTTCTCAATCACACGCTACTCATCCGATTAGTTGAATGCACTCCGGGTATCTTTCTGTTTCGTTCCATCTTTCTTTACCCTGCGTCGTCGCGTTTTCGCTGGGTATACTTTGAAGCAAAAAAAGAAAAGAGGGAGAAGCAGAAAGACAAAAATACTCGCTTCCACGCTGGACTCAAAGTGCATACCGTCGGTCTCATATATCCCATGGAAAAAAAGATACCCATGACTCTTCTGACGCGCTTTCGTTGTCAGGCTAAAAGTCAACCACGCGTTCACTTCATGGCTCTATCTATGGCAAGAATAGCCCACATGTACTTGAGAGAATACTGGTTGGTGTTGAGGATGAAAATAATGTTTCGAAGAAGAAAAAAGAAAAAAAAAAAAACAGTAAGAAAACAAGCTGCCCAGCGACCCTTCAATGTCCGTGCTTTGAAAAACGAGACAGTGGGAAGCAAAGGTCCCATCCAAGAATAACACATGAGCAGTACTCTGCCTTTTGCTTATTTCGTTTAACCTCAAGGAGGTGGTCATCGTAACCCTAAAAGAATCTGGCGCGTGCTACTCACATGCGTTGCTTTTCCAAGAGCGGCTGTGCCCTTGAGAACGTCGAAAACCTTGAATTTGTGTTTTGTTGTTGCCAATTGCAGCTCCACTTTTTTTTTCTTTTCCGAAATGTGCCTGCACGTTTGCCTGCACGTACCGCCAAAAAAAGAAGCATTTTGATATTAATTGCTGAGAGAGCTGTGACCCAGGAACGCCGGATCCCAAGATAGCCATTCTTAGCAAGAAGATACTACCACGAGCGCTCCGGAACCCACTTAGCTACATGTTAATTAGTCTCTCCCGGGTAAGGCAGATGTTGTTAATAGAATGGGCGCTTGAAACGCGCGTGCCTTGAACATTATTGTCCCCAGTAAAGGGGGACCGAGTGACTCAAAAGGGGAGGGAGGGCTTACCAGAGGAGCAAAGTGTGAAATTGGGATTTTGTTGCTCGGCGCAAAGTGAGTTCCCCACCGCGCCTCTTCCAGCCAGCCCCCGTCTATTTTTATGACAAAAAAGAACAAACAGAAGCTTGCTCATCTCAGCCCGCCCTCCTGAAGCAAAAAAAAAAAAAAAAAAAAAAAAAAAAAAACGTTCAGAGGTCCTAACCTGCCTCGCGTCGAATGCTTATTTTTATCTCTCTGAACTTTGGCCTACAACCACCCCTCGCCTCAATCCAATGTGAGAGACTGCATCTTTCTTCTCGTCTTCCCATTCTCCTCATCAGATCATTCGTCAACGCTTCAGGCAACAATCTGAAGTGACATTTCATACCCAAAAATAAGCAACCCAAAACTGCCATGGCTGAGTGGTATGTATCCCCAGATGCTAAAATCTATAAAAAAAAAAATCCAGGAACGCGAACGTGAGTGGCTAGTGAGGTGGCTAACGCGCAATTGCATCCAGCTTAGAACTGTGCTTTATATGTTGCTCAGAAGGTGATGGCTGTGGCGATTGCTGTGGCAGTTGCTGCGACGGCCTTGTCAACTGCGGCGACGACTGCTGTCTTAACACGGGTGATGCTCTGTGCTGTGAACCGGCAGTAACACCTGCGGATGTCACATTCACAGGTGGTAGTGCCCCAACTGTCATCCCAACGGTCCCGACGATCATCCACACCCAACCAACAGCCATCCCAACCATCAGTCCAGTTCCGTATATCCACCCAATCCCTACACGGGACGTCCATGCCTCCAAATGTTATGACTGTGGCGACTGTTGTTGTTGCTCTTCCTGGCCTAAACTAAAAACTGTTTTAACCTGGCTTGCCGCTCTTGCCGTCCTCGCTGCAGTAAGATGCGACGCTAGAGATGCCTGTGCTGCAATAGCTGTGCCAGTGTGTCCCACATTTCTATGGCTTACCTTTCAACCACATCTACTCTTCTGATACTATAGCTCGGGGTTACTCTTTGGCTGACCCACAGCATTCCCTTTGGAACAAACTGTGGAAATGCACATCGCAGCTTGTTGGCTGTGCTTCTTGTGGTGGTTCTCGGAGGTGTCTTCATGCCACTGTACTACAAATATGTGCAGCGAGAGGTCCGCGAAAAGGACTCGTTTAAACGATGGGAAGCCGATTCCCTCTTGCCTATCCATGATGTTATGCGCAATTACCGGAAGAGTTCCGTGTTGGCTTCCAAGAGATTCAGTCTTGCGCTGAAGATCATGACATTTGTTCTCTTCATCCTGGTGGCGGTTGGATTTTACTACCTGTGGGGCAGAGATAACCACTGCACAGATTCAAAGCTGTGGATAGTCAAAGCCTGGTACATTGCATTGCTGGTGGTGGCCATCATCGTCACCTCCATCATGATTGCAGCCATGGTCCGAGCAGGTAACGGCTGGGTTGTGTGTGATCAACAGGGCTGCTGGCTGCTGAGCGGTCTCGGGAACTGGGTTCAAAAAAACGTGTGTTGATGCCATTGCCTTCAACTTGCCTTATTCCACACGGACCTTTTAGCCAAAGACAAGAAACTCTTGAGGGCCTCTAACGCCAAGTCTAGTGCGATTGCAATGGATGCAACAGACCAGGGATCCAAGAGGGGTAAGTGTTGGGATGTCGCGCGCTGTGATTTTGCGCGCTTGTCACATCAGACATAAAGAATGCTCATTTCGAACGTTTCGTTTCACCAATGGTAGCCATTGTGCCGGCAAAGTTGCCTTCGCCCTCGTTTGACTCCGCCACCGGTCGACCACCAGCCTACCCTGAATCTCCAGTGACTAGGGCGGCATGCATGAGCGAGGGGAAGGATACGCCAGAGGCATCCAAGGAGAAGAGTGCTTATCTGACAGCGCAGGCGGAGCAGGTTGAGCAGGCTGAGCAACAGCAGCGGCAGCAGATGCATGGGAGCCATTCGCAGGCAGGATACGGCGCGTCTGGGACTGGAGCCTACTGCTAAAGGAGAGCGCGCGCGCGTGCAGGGAGCGGAGAGGGAGCACAGTGAGCACGGTGCCCGTCGCGGTGACTCCTTTAGCTAGCGGTGTTGTGCGACGGGCCGAATTGAAATCAGAAAGAAATGTGTGGCCCATGCCTGGATCATGGCCTGCCCTTGTTGTTTTCCCTCTGCTGTTCTCCCGGGTGCATGTGTGCGACACCTCTTCCAGATCTCCCAGCCGCTGACCGCGTGTCCTCCCCCCCTCTTTGCCATAGCCCCAGCCTGAGCCGCGGATCAGTCTGCCCATCCCCATCCTGATTCCTGCCATCCATCCTAGCATCGTACTCATCGCGCCCATCCACACACGCGAACCACGTAAAGAAACAAAAGGCGGCTGATCTGCATTGGGATCCACCTCACACATACACACACACTCGCTCGCTCTCTCGCTCCCATTCACTCCTCTCTCACTCTCTCACTCACACACAAACAGACACACAGACATACAGACACATACTCACCCTCACTCTCGCTGTCTCGTTTCCTTTTCTTCTCTTCTTCCTTTCACTCAATCCCACCACGCGTCCTTCTCGTTCCTTGGTTGCGTCTCATTCTCTCATTCTCTCGCTCCATTCTGTGCTCGCTCGCTGACCCTCTTTCTTCTCTTTCTCTCTCTCTCTCTCTCTTTCTCTCTCCTTCACTCTCTTTCACTCGCTTTGTCACACACACGCACACACACACTCTCTCTTTCTCTTTCTCTCTTTCGCTGTCATTCACTCTCTTCTTCTTACTCACTCTCTCTCTCTTTCTCTAGCTTTCTCCGTCTTTTTCATCTCTTGTTACTTGATCCTTCGGCACAGACGACTTTACATCTATACCTCATATCTGGCCGCCTCTGCTCGTCTCCCGCTAGCCGCCTGGGTGCCTGTTTGCCTTTCCATCCCTACGTAATCCATCACCTGCCTGATCAATATGAAATCCGAGCTGTTGATGCACGAGCATCAAGAGCTTGACTCGCGTTTTCGTTTTCACTGTGACCATGCGCCCTTCTCCTCTGCTATGCTGCCCTCCTCTGCCGCGCGGCGTCCCGTCCCGGTGGTCCCGAAGGGTCCAAGTCGAACCCTCTTCAGACTGCTTCCTACCAACCTGTTACATTCCCAGATCTGTCTCGACACCTGGTTGTTTGTGAGTCTCGAGGTTGTTGGCGAGTTTGGTCGTTACCAGAACGGAGCGGACCCCCTACATACCTTTCGACTCAAAGAAGGACAGCAAGTTTTGCCGCTCGAGTGCCGCTTAATTGGAGAGGACGGCATGGACGACTGTGCATTTGTCCTGGAGAAGCGCGAGGTGCAGTCCGCGAACTGGCATGACACGGAGAGTCTTTCAGGACTGGGCATCGGGCCTTCTGGTCGTGGCGGCTTTGAGATCAGGATCGTAAGGAAGAACGGCTTGCATGGCAGGCAAGGTGGCCCGCCCAGGAAGGAAAAATGCGTGTGCATCTGGATCGGCGCTGAAACGGATCATAGGATTGTGCCCGTGGTACTTGGGCCGATCACTTTGTCCCTGTCACCGTGGCAGCCAGTGGACCATCGGGAGTGCCGGGTCATGCGTCCATTTCACATTCCGGCGCTGGGCGGCAGGATGAAACGGACAGTGCTTCTCAATGAGATCTGGAATAACGTACCACAAGGACGTGTTTGGGACTCTGCATTTGGTATGGTCGAGCTTTTCTCAAGAGCTGTCACGAACGGGATCAACGCGTCGGCACCGCCGCTGTTTGCCGGCAAACGCATTCTGGATCTGAGTGCAGGAACCGGTTTGCTCGGCCTCTATGTGGCCGGATTGGCCCAGATTGAAATCGAGTCGCAACTGTCCTTGCTCATACCACCCACCTTCGCCTCGCTCTCAAAATCAGGACCCACCAGAGTCACCCCATCGACCCCATCTTGGTCGTCAGTCGCCCAGTCACAGTACACGCCACAGCTAACCAAAGCTGCTTCGGTATCCCCGTCCTTTATACCCTTGACTACAGTTCTAATGACGGATCTTCCGGACGCCATAGATCTCATCAACCGCAATATAATTACGAACCGGGACAGGATAGCACCAAACGTGAAACTAGAGGCGAAGCAGCTTCGCTGGGGAACCGCTCATCTACCGAGCCTGGGTGCGGAGCACTTCGACATAGTCATTGCGTCTGACGTGGTATATGATCGCAACAGCTCAATGGACCTCTTGGATACGCTCTGTGGACTCTGCACCTCCGATCGTACCACGATCTATTTGGGCTGCAAGCGGCGCAGGCAATACAGAGACCTCGAAGAAGAGTTTCTGCAGCAAGCTCGAGCACATTTCCGCGCAGAAGAGTCTGTGGATGACCTGGGTATTCAGGTTTTGCGCCTGAGTACGCGAAAATAAAAAAGACAACTTGAGAAACAAGACGCACTTTTCACATATTCGCTTCTGGGTGAAATCAGAAATGTTGTCCCCCCCCCCCTCTTTCTGTCTCTCCATTCCTCTCTGCCCTTGTGTTGATGCCTGCTTTTGCCTCGGGTCAAATGGAATATGCTGGTTGCGCGGCCTCTCCATCGATCGTCGGCTCCAAACGACCTTTTGTTCTTTACTCTGCTTTGCTCCTGCCCTTTCCTTGCACCGTCCTCCACATCGCCATATACCCATATACCCATATACCCATATACCCATCCATTTGCATTTTTTCCTCTCTATATTTTTGTCACTAGGAGGTGTTTGTCTCTTCCCATTTTGTCACACTGCACGACGTGCTCACATTTCACGCCATCATGGCTCGCCAGCCAGCACTGCACGCACTCTATCACTCAATAGCATCGTTGGGCTATATCCCTTTTGTACTCACGTCGGTGCTCCTGTCTTCATCTAGTCCCTTCGTCACGATCTCTCCGATAGACATCATCCTCATCGCGTTTGTTCCACCACTGGCACTGTTCCCACTCTTATGCTTCTCATATCGCTATCTGGAAAAGTTCCAGGCCATTTCCCTCTCTATCCAACGCGCCCGGATATATATCATGCTTGCAGGGTCAGGACTCTGCCTCTTGGTGGCAGCTCATCTGATGATGGTTCACTTGGTTGGAAACATGCAAAACAGCCTCTATCATCCATTCATGCCACCACCGTCCATGTCAGCACCCAACTTGCCGCCAGCGCTCAACTCTGTCGCGACCATGGCAGCAGAGAAGCAAGTACCACCGTCCTCTTCTGCACGAATGGATCAAAAGGACGAAACGCCCGAAACCACACCGACACTGATGAGATCCTTATTAATCCCCGACTTTCTGGAGAAGGCTCTAAAGGTCATCGACTATCTGTCGGATGCGAGTACGGATCAGGAATCCATTGGTACATCACCGGAACATGATCCCGCTTTAGGAGGCACCCCAGCGTCTACACTGACGAGGCGCGATGTAGAGACGGGCCAGCCGCTGTTCAAAACGCTTGTTCCGACTCATCTGAGACATCCGACCCAACCACCGCCCAAACTCGGTACTGCAGATGGCGAAACGACTATAGAGCAGCCGAGGGGGCGCGATTTGACTCTACAGCAATCGTTTGAGGTGGAGCAAATGGACGCGGTCCCCTCATCCTCACCACCATTACTGGCGTCCAAGGAAAGCGGCTTGATCATGGATGTACCCGTCTCTGCACCTATCGAAGCCCAGGAGTCGTCCTCTTCGTCCACATCGCCGATCCAGCCCAAAAAACCACTATTGCCTCCTTTGCCTCCAATAGACCCCATTTCCATCTTGCTCCTGCCTTCTCCATCATCGCCAGCACCGTCCTCTCAAGACAAGTCCTTACCTGTGCCGCTGTCAGAGCATCCGGGAGTCGAGAGGCTGTTTTACAACACACGTCGGATGTCACCTGGATACAATCTTGCAGGACTCCACTGGGTGTTATTCATTGCTGCCCAGGGCTTTCTGATCCTGCTGCTGCTGACGCTGTTTTTGGGAGTCTTGATCATGACAGAGTATGTGCTCGATCGGGAGGACGAGGATCTGGTGCAACTCAAGTATCACTACTGGGCACGGGTGTTGGGGATCGGGACGGCGACTGTCCTGAGCGCGCTGCATGGATCGTTGATCAGTGGATATGTGCTTTTGGATGGGGTGTCGGACTGGATCGCCAAGGCCACAGTGGCGGCGGTTTGCGGGTACTGGGTGAGCATGACTTGGGTCATGAAGCGGGTCACAGGCCCGCTTCCGTACTGAAGCAGCAAAGTAGAGGAGGTGTCTGTTGAAGAGAAAGAAACGCGCGGAATAAAGACAAGAGAGAAAGGCAGGTAGAAAAAAAGAGCCGTGTGCATGCAGCTTGCTGAGGATGACTGGAGTTGGATGCAGTCCTCGGAAGGGGATGCAGCAGCGATGCTAAGCGAGGTTGCCTTGTCTGTGTTGTCTGTGTTGTCTGTGTTGTCTGTGTTGTCTGTGTTGTCTGTGGATGCGGAATGTGCATGAGGACACGTGAGTGGATGTGGACAGGCTGAAGAGGCCTCGACACGGCGATGGTGCCATCAGCGATCAGAGGCGACTGTGTGGCGGCACAACACGATGACTGGGGACGGTGTAGAGAGGGTTTCTGCAGAGAGGACGAGTGGGCTGAGGGGGACAGGCAAAGGAGCAGGCAAGGGAGCAGGCAAGGGATCAGGCAAGGAGCCAGGACGCGGTTGGGAAAGAGTCTTGAAGAAGCTTCTTGCAGCACGGTCCAAGGCTGGGTATTCTTTATTTCCCACTTTTTTTTTTTATTTCTAACTAGACCTAACGTAGCGAATACTCGGTTGAAACTTCTATGGCTCATGCGCCATTATAGCGACCCTCCAGCGGTATAAGCTACTACAGCGTTGCCCAGTCTTGCCAATCCTTGTCCCTCCTAGTGGTTTGGTAGTCTCTGTTAGCCCCACCGGGACCGTCGACAGGCTCATCACCTGTGATCGAGAACTCAGGCCTTCTCCACAGCTGCACCTTGTACTTCTGGGAGATTGCCCAAGTACTCGTTCATGCCATATAGCGGGCACAAACGCTTACCCTTGTACTACGTACATCCGAGGAATATTTCACCACGAGCCTCCAGGGCATTGAGGCTAGCGCACAATATGCTCTTGCCGAGGGTCGAACCCAGGACCACCGCATGCTTGTTGGAGCCTTTACGCCTAAGCGAGGGTTCACCCACCCTATTCTTTATTTCCCACATACAATAGTCCCTCATTTCCGACCCTTATTTCCATCTCTCTTTATTTCCGCTCAAAGAAGGTGACGTACGGGTAGAATTAACTACAGATACTTGGATGCAATGGGTCTCATCAAAATTGTCCAAACAAATGCTTTCTTAGCTCAGCCGGCAGAGCGTCAGTCTCATAATCTGAAGGTCGTGAGTTCGATCCTCACAGAGAGCACTTTTTGCGTCCTTACACGTTTCCTTTTGCTGCACAGCCAGCTTTCTGCTTTTTTTTGGCTTTTTGACGCGTTCGTCGTTTCCTTTCTCTTGTCTGATCGCCGTCTCCTCCACTTTTAACTCTAATAGAGTCGCGCATCAACTCTTGTATGACCTAGAGGTGTTAGCCACATTAAAGGATAAAGATAAATACACTCAGTGAGTGAACTCCTATATACACTCACCCTATGCTATTCCCATGTAAATTCACGAAATCATCAAATCGCTGCCGACAACGCATTTTCGGCACGATCGCTGCCTAAGTGCAACCATAGATCCCTTGTACCCTGTCCTACGAATTCTTGAAGAAACGACAGCTTTTCGGTCACCCGAAGACGAGAAAAATACAATACTTGCGAGAATATCGAGAGTGGCGAAACTTATGAACGAAGGATGATGGCCCCGTTGTGTGGAAAGTCATTCCCGCTGGGATAATGTGGTTTGGAGTGAGTTCACGTAGGAGAGATAGTGAATAACGATCGAGAGAATTTACATGGGGATAGCATAGGGTGAGTGTATATAACGTTCACTCACTGAGTGTCAATATCTTCTTCCCACATTAAAATCGTCGAGGTAAAGGTACGCGCACTCGACTCGAAATAGTCGGCATCTGACAACGTGAGCATGGTATTCTACAGTAGCACCTTCACGGCCGAAAGCCCTGGTAGACCACGATCCATGCTGACCAAGCCATAGCCATGGCCATGACTCAGGAAATGGCAAAGGAGGCACCTAGGGAGAAGACACTCATTTTGCTGTGTGCAAGCAGGAAACGTGGAGAGGGTGCGCCAGATCTAATAACTCTTTTCCATCTGCTTTCGCAGCCTGCGATGTCTTGCGTATTACCACTTTCAAGGAGGTATCTGAAAAGGGCTATCATATATATTTATTCTGACTTGTTGCAGCTTTGTATAGAGACTATACATTTATCGGGGGTAGGTACCTTTTCCTACGGCCGCAGGTGCCTAGACGCTACTCAGGTCCTCGAGGGGAAGGTCAAGCGGCAGCACTCCATCTGCAGGAGCCATGTCAGGAGTGCACGTCGCAGACACGTAGTTTGTAGTCCATCAGTCTATCGCAGACGCTGAGTGCGGTGATGCGGCAATCAAGGTTACATTTTCATGGGTCTGAATCGTGTGCTTTTGCCCAAATTTGACCCACCTCGCTTCGCAATCTTCTTTATTGATTCCACTCCCTGGCCTGCACATCCTGCCTCTGCACATCCACCCGACGGTACACTTGCCCTGCATCCGCTGTAGCATGGCCTGAGAAGTGCAGCGCCCACCCAGCACGACACGAGGACCACACCCCCCATCCATACTCCCACCCAACGATGGAAGAAAACGGTACCGTCACAAAAGAACACTTGTCATGTCTGTGCATGCTGGCATGCCGCGCTGTGCCTACCTCTGTTGGATCACCCAATCTCATCGCTGTTCCCTATCCTGTCCGTCTGTCCGATAGAAATATGCAGGGTATGCCGGTCCGAGGGAGCGCCCGAGCAGCCGCTTTTCCACCCTTGCAAATGCTCCGGAAGCATTCGCTATGTGCACCAGGACTGGTACGCGTGTTTCCCGTCTCTCTTTTGGCGTTGCTCGTGGCATCAAACAGCAGTACGATGTGCGGATAGATGATGCTCACTTCCCTGTATCCTGTTTCCTGTATCCCCCTCTTCATTGTCATGTCATGTCCATAGTCTAGTGGAGTGGCTGGAGCATAGCAACAAAAGGTAAGGTGATCAATCCACTTTCGACTTTCGCAAAAGCGTCGACTCCATTTCCTGAGCCATAGAGTATCGGCATGGCCTGGCCCCATGGACGTGCAGAGTACAGCAAATATACCTCAATCCTGACCGTCTGTGGCAACTTCTCTCTTGCAACTCTTGGGTTCTGATAGATACTGCGAACTCTGCAAGCATAGTTTTTCGTTTACGCCAAGTAAGTTTCCTTTGGCAATTGTGAATGCTTTCGTTGCACGATGCGTGAGCCGAAAGGTATGTCAGTCATCGCTGGATAAGGCGTACTAACGCTGGTGCGCTTGCGTGTTTAGTATACTCGCCTGAAATGCCAGAGACCATACCAAAGGTCATACTGCTTGGCAAAGTGGTCGACAAGATCGCAAAAGGGATCCAGGTCGTTTTTCGCACTATGGTGGTTGCTGTAATATGGCTGGCGATTTTGCCCTACTTCACAATATGGGTTTGGCGCCTCTACTTCTGGATTGGAGAGACCTTTGCCTTTAGGGCGAATGGGCTGGACACGCCATTGTGGAATTCGACAACATTTTTCGCCTCTCGACACAATCTCACATCTGCACAATCTACACCAACACCCGCAACTGGAGCCGATAAAGCTCTCGAGGGCATATCGCTTCTGTTCTTCCAAAGCATCGCTCCCGAGCATCAGTGGATAAGGTAAGAAGTCAAGTCATACTTTTCATGACCTTCGTCGCAAGTTTACCTCTGTTATTTTTTACGGCAAGCTAATGCGTACCACTTTTCTATGGAATCATGACAGTAAATTTATCCTGGATTGCTTCGAGGGCCAGGTTATCAGCTCGGTCGTCGTCGTGGTCTTTATTGCAATCTTTCTGCTGCGCGAATGGGTGCTGCAGAATCAGGAAGGCGACGATCTGGGTATGGACGTGGATGCAGCTGCAGCAGCAGTGGCAGGGGACGCCGATGGACAAGGATTCAACGTGGAACACGCTGTTGAGCGTTTTATCGCGGTCCACCACCATATCGAGGCAGTCTTCGAAGGCGAAGCGGATCTGAGCGACAGCGATGATGATGATGGTGATGGTAATGATAATGAGAGTCTGGATAACACTCAGCGGAACCGCACGCTGCCAGAGGCACGAACCCCGACACCCATGTTGGCTCTAGCAGAATCTTGGAATCTCCAAGAACTTCAAACCGAAGCCGAAGCATCCCGGACAGACTCAGTTGCAAATCTGCAGGGGCCACGTCCCGGATTCTCTTGGGATAATGGTAATGCGGGTGAAGGGAGCTCGACGTCGACGCCAGCATTTACACTCAACCCGTCTATATCGCCCCTGGGTTCATGGCCAAGCGAATCTGGACAATCCTCAGGATCGACCGCTGGACGGCTTCCGGCTTCGGGACAGGATGCTCGACCAAGCAACGACAGGACGTTCTCATCAGATCCAACCACTGGAATGTATGCCTCCACCAATGCTCCCGATAAGGGAGGCCGTCGGCCAAGTGCTCTCGATGGTCTGGGCCAAGGATATTCATTCAGAGCGCCCGAGGACTTGCCAAAACTTGGTGACTTATCCACAAGGGTTGGATACGTATATGACTCTTTGAATCAAACCTACTATCCGTAAGTGACTATACAGACTTTGGAAAGGCAAAAGATTGCAGGTTGCACTGTACTAATGCTTCCTTCTAATGATCCATTAGCGACACGCGTTGGCCCTCAACATCCGCTTCATCAGCTGCGAACGGCGAAGACTTTCAGCTCACTGGCGGCTCAAACCGGCTGTGGTCAGGTCAGAAACCATCGGCATCACATAGTGGAGAGGGTCCCTCAAACAGTCAACCACCGCTGCAGGGCCAAAGCAAAGATTTCATCCGCTCAAAGAATGGAGCTCTTTTATACTGGAAAGGCGACATACCCTTGACGTACGATAACGTGTACCTCAACACGGATGGCACGGAAATGTCGTTTTCAGAAAAAGTGTCGAGGTACGAAGATTTGAGCAGGACAGGAGATCTCACGTTTGCGGATGTGCGTCGACTTCCGTTGCTTTACCGGCCCGCACAAGTCTCGCAGGCGCAGATTCAAATAGAAGGACTTCCTGAGGCATTGGATACCCGAGCACAACAGCGGCAGGAAATGGAGCGACAAATTAATGAGCGCGGAATCCGAATACGGGCGCGGCACGGCGCTGTACCTCCGGAACAGGTCGTGGCGGTTGAGAACGCACCTAGGCGCCCGATGCCCGCACGAGCAGCCCAGCCTCCGCCACCGCCAGCACCACCGGCGCCGGACGTTATTCCAGCCGTTGCTAATGAAGACCTCGACGACATCGCTGTAGAGGATCTGGATGGCATCCTGGAGGTCATTGGCATGCACGGCTCCTACTGGATTCTCCTCCAAAACTCTCTACTCATGTCAGCATTGATGTGCGCCAGTTTGGGACTTGGCGTGTGGATTCCATTTATGATTGGCAAGACGACGCTTCTCATGAGCCCCATCAATGTTCTTCGCGTGCCCCACATGTTGCTCAGTCGCCTCACGGACCCCGTGTTGGACTTTGTCTTGGATCGAGTGTTTCCCTTTTTGACCAGCATTCTCTCAAAAAGCGTGACAGCACTCGCGTCCAGACTTTCGCCGCATATGTCACCTTTGCTCGGAAGTTATCTTGGAACGTCAGCAACGGGGCCGTTAGAGCTGCTATACCAGGACTACATCCTGCCGGCATGGAACGCTCTGATAGAAGTAACGACATCTGGTGTTGCTCAAGAGGCGTCTGTCCCCTCAGCGGAAACCATTGTGCAATCAGGCTCGGTAGGAATCGGCAACTCCACCGTCGTCCATCGTGTGGTGAGAAAGTGGAGCGAGGTTGCGTACGGCAACTCGTCGAGCGATAAATTTGCGGCTGTCCTGATCGGTTACGCGATTCTGTTCATGATCGCCTCTTGGTACTTTGCGCGCACCCGGAGTGCGTACGGAAACACGTTCGCCAGGGTAGTCCGAGACATTCTTCTTCAACAGGGCCTGATCCTAAAGGTAAGGACGATCACTTGACGAATATGCTGCTCGCAAACACTGGGGGCGGTATGCGCTTAATATGAAGAACATTGGGATAGAGTGCTCACCTCCTTCACTTTGCGTCTCATGATTTCATGACATAGATCGCAATCTTTGTTGCCATTGACATGATTCTGTTTCCGCTCTTTTGCGGCATGGTTATCGGGATCTCGACACTACCAGTCTTCAAGGGAGCAACGGTGACATCCAGGATAGCGTTCTATCAGCAATCGCCCAACTGGTCGTTGATCATGCACTGGCTTATTGGGACCGCATTCATGTTCAACTTTTCGTTCTTTGTCAGTGTCTGTCGCAAAGCGGTGAGATCAGGGGTGATGTGGTTCATCCGTGACCCAACAGACCAGGGCTTCCATCCGGTACGCGAGATCCTGGAGCGTCCGGCCATGCTGCAGCTCCGTAAACTTGGTTCGGGCGCTTTGATGTATTTCACGTTGATTGTGCTCGGCCTGGGCTTGACCACGCACTCCGTGAACCTTGTTAAAGGCGTGCTGCCACTTCGTTGGCCTGTCGAGTAAGTAGTCCGGAAAGCACTCTTGAGTGGGCTATCCGTCAGTGCCGCACATGGATAGCGTGAAAGTAGACTAACTGACATCTATAGCCCTTTTACCACTAGTGAACCAATTTCGGACTTTCCAGTCGACCTACTACTCTTTCACCTAATCGTTCCCTTGACTGCACGATGGCTGGACCCCACCAAGCCATTCAAGACCCTCTTTGAGGCTTGGTGGCGCAAACTTTCGCACTGGTTGCGACTCAGCTCTTTCATGTATGGCACTGAAGGTCAGCGGTTTCCTGATGAAGAGGGATATATTGTGTACCGCACTTGGAGAGCATGGTTGACCCGAGCACGCCCTCCGATCCCAGGAGCGAACATGCGGGACGAGGATACGGTCGGCAGTGGCGAGGAGCTGGACATAGATGCGCCTGTGCTCTTTATTCGAGATGGTGGACTTTCTCGCGTTCCGAACTCGGACCGCATTGTCCATTTGAAAAATCGGCGGATCATCGTGCCAGTGGACGAGGCTGGAAATGCATTGGATCCAGAGGAGGACCAGCTTGGAGAGATTGACCCACTCATGGAGATACAACCTCGCGCACGGGAGGGACCGAGGCCTCTGATCGACCCCAAAGAAAACACCATTGTCGTCTACACGCCACCCAACTTCAAATACCGTGTAATCATCTTTGTCATTCTGATCTGGACCTCGGTCATGTACTCCTTGGTATTGGCCGCTGTTATTCCTAGTAAGTTTCTTACGCATTTTATGTGTGAGGGAAGTGTTGCAATCTGATGTATAGCGCTGACCTTGTATTCTGTGTGCTGCTGCGTTTTGTACCCACTTAGCGGTGCTGGGCCGAGGGATATTCTCTATGAAAACCGACCGAAAGGTTCACGATGTCTACTCATTCATCGTGGGAGTATACGCTGTTCGATGCTTTTGGTTTCTAATGGACTGGGTGCTATCACAGTACCGGATCGTAGCATCGGACGGTGTACAATCGATCGACGCATACGCTCAATTGCGAACTTTGTCGAGACTCTGCAAAACCTTTGGCAAGCTGCTTTACTTTGGACTCTCTTTTGGCGTCGCTATCCCTTTCTTCCTGGGGCTTCTTTTCGAGTTGTATGTGGTTCTCCCATTCCGATCCTACGGTGAACTTGAGAACGGCATCATGTTTGTCATGGTGAGTTGGCCATCGTTTTGATTATTTTAATTGCGATGAGTGAAGACACTGTAGTTTTGACATACAGCTAACCGTCGTCCATTCATTTCATTCTCTGGTTTAGAACTGGGCTACAGGACTGCTCTACATGAAGATGGCTCACCGGATATTGACCGCCATGCCCAATAACCGCTTTGGAGCAACTCTCAATAGACTGTTTGTGGGCGTGGATGTCAACACGTGGGATGCTGGACTCATCACGCGTCAGTTGGTCGCTCCGATCATCGGCATGTGCGCGCTTGCTATCTTGGGACCGTTCGGCCTAGCTTGGACAGCAGCCAAGTGCCTCAGTATGTTGTCCTACAATTTTTTTGATGTAGTCCATGTCGCCAATACTCGTTGAGAAAGTTGCACTGACCATCCCCGTTATTTTTTTCGTGTTTTACGCGCCATAGATTTGGACCACACTGCACGCCTCAAGGTATTCAAGCTGATATATCCTGCCATTCTCATGATCAGCTTGGTTGTGTACGGGCTCAGGGAGAGTGTAACGATTCTCCAGGGATGGGTCCAGTACGTTCGTGATCAAGAGTATCTCGTCGGACGCCAGCTGCACAATCTTCGAGAAGAAGAAGAGTTGGTTGCAACCCCAGCCTTCGAGGCTTCGGCTCTTAATGAAGGGGTTAATCCGGACAATCTTGGAGCTACTGTCGGAGCGGCTCCTTTGCTGAGACACAGATTTGTTGAGGATGTAGATGCCGAGACTCATGAGCAGGATGACTGGTACACGACGAGAGAGGATTCGGTCGATTCAAAGGAGATGGGTGCACGGGAGGCTGCAACTCAGCAAGTAGGCGAAGATTCCGAGGAGGAAGGATCCATTGCGCAACGGACGCGATCGAGGACGCATAAGCGACTTCAAGCTAGAGAAGCCATGCTGGGCCAAGGCTAAACTCGTCAGAGCAAGCAATGAAATAAAAATGTCAAAAACATGGAGACCGTAGTGAAAATTCCATTGTTGTTAGTGATCGTTGTCGTGGCAGTGCTCCTCGAAATGCGCTTGGTCAATGAGAGCGCGTTACACAAGGGCGAGGGTGAAGCATGCAAGCACGCATCCAAGCATCGTTCCCACACCCCTTCTTTCTGTGTTTCTCTTTTCTTTCCTTCCCACTTTAATATCGCTCAACTCACATAGTCCCTTTCAATCCATCCAGACAGCTCTCTCGCTCATCCTCCGTCGCACTCGCTGAGAACTTCATTGGCGTTTGCTTGCCATAGCTAGCTTCCTTCTCGTCTAAAGACAGCGATCAAGAACAGACCTCAGGTACACGTCGCCTTCTGGAGACTGCTGTATGTATGGAAGATAAAGAATCGCCCCGCAGTTTCTAATGACTTTTGCCCAAGATAGTCGGATCGCTGTGTCCTCACATTCCTTCCTGACAAGCTGATAGTCGGGTGCCTTTCCTCCAGATACCTTGATAGCAATTGAAGGTAGGAGCATCGGACAGTTGCAGCAGATAGTCCTGCTTGATTCTGCTTTCGTCCCCTCAGAGCAATTGCTTATCAAACCTCTTCTCTCTCGGCGCATAATGCTACAAATAGAGCATCCACCATGACCAAAAAATCAAAGACTGCGGTACCTGAGCACGATGGACATGGCGACGACCATTCAATCTCATCTCAGCACTTGGGGAGGCGAGAGAGGCTCCGCAACAAGTTCAATCACATCTTTGGGTCTAATAAACCAGAGGTTCACGCCAACCCCTTGGCTGTGCAACTCGAGGCAAAGATCCACCACACCGACTCTGTCAGCATCACGGTTGGCGATGACCACAGCAGCGCTCATTCTACCATTGACGTCAGCTCTGAAGCGGCAGTTCGGCCCACGATCGAAAAGACAACGGTCCGCTTGGACATTTTTTCGACAAATGTAGCCAAGTCAGCTACTAGAAACGCAGTGCCTAAGTTTGGTGCACGCATGGACAGCACATCTCAGCTCGCCTTGTGTAGCAGTCTTCTCCCGAAGAACTCAGCTTTGTCTCCAGCCGACGAGTCGAGCCTTGAAATCAACCACCTCCAGATCAAGGAGGTCTCGCAGGATGCACTTATTGATGATGTGAATCGTGAATGGGTCCAGGCCATTGAGCAAAGTCCAGTTGAGCAGAGCCATGTCCACTGGTTGGTTGAACGCACGGTTGAGGAGTTTGTTAAAGATGCAGTCAAGGGATCCACCGCTGTCACCGAGGTCGTTCTCCTTGGACCTGTCCTTGATTACGAGCACTACCGTAAGCTGCTCAATTGCTTCATCAGCGAGTTTGAAAAGGCCACAATTCTGGATGTCGATCTCCTTGATGGCCTTGTCCAGCTAGTCCAATGTGCCTCTGAGGGATTTCTCGTCGCCGATGATCTGATCAAGATCTTGAGCATTCTCAGGACACGCCTGCAACAGACGAACCAGCAATCGTCCAAGCATCCGTACCACCTTACCCTGGCGGTCTCGCGAGTGCTCGATGTCATGGCCAAGCACGAGGTCAAGGATCTCGACCGAGTTGAGCAGCACGAGCCATTGGGTGAAGTGTTAAGCAGCCTGCGAGGGAATTCAGATCCGTTTCTGATGTACCAGGCATCGTACGCATTCCAGGCACTTCAGTGTGTTCCAGACAACGAAACTGTTCTTCAGACTGTCATGCGCTATTCTGGAGTCATTGCTGAGAGCCTTGTCAGCATTTCAGGAGTCCTCAGTCTAGATCTGAGCGGGTTTCTTGAGGGTCTGGGTCAACTCCAAAAGACAATCGTTGAGACTGTGGGGATCACCAAGTCAGCAATGGAAGGTGCACGGTCGCTGATTGACAGTGGCAAGGGAGTGTTTGAGGCCATCAAAGAGGGAATCAGCTCTGGAAACAAGAGAGCGTGGTATCCAGCTATTGTCGGAGCCAACGCCTTGGTTCAAGAAGGGAGGTTAGCTGATTTCAAGACGGTTGTTATGGAGGCAGTTTGTCGAAAGAGCCCAGAGTTCCAGTGGGGGATCTGTCAGTTACTCGGAGAAATTGCAGTCGATTCTACGTGGGACAGTGCCATCCGCCACGAGGCTGTGGATTTCTTGGCCGATCTGTACACCAACGATTCAAACTGGGGGCGAGATGCTAGCGTGAAGACATGGATGTTGACAATCCTCCACATCGTTTCTGAGGACCCAGGATGTCCTATCCACGTACCAGCTGCAATCATGCAGCAAGACAATGGCGAGGCTGAAGGTGCCAAGTCCACCAAACCCTACCCGCTGAGATCTCGTTTACCAGTGCCTGTGGTTTCACCCTTGCTTGCTCGAGTCCAGGAGATCCCTCTTGTCGAGCGCGATCTTGATCAACTTAAAGCCCAGCGGCTTCGGAGCCACGAACAAAGGGTGTATATCCCTCCTCACGCCAAAGCCAGTCTTCAAGCCTCTGACAAAGAAACAAAGCCGCTAATGGATCTGGTCAAGGAGTTCCTTGGCAGCGACGGACAAGTGTTCCTCGTGCTAGGAGATTCTGGAGCAGGAAAATCGACGTTCAACAGGCATCTTGAAAACGAGCTATGGAAGGAGTACACAGTCGGTGGTCCTGTACCGCTGTTCATTAACCTGCCAGCCATCAAGGCACCCGATGAGGATATGATGGATAAGCAGCTACGAATTCACAATTTTTCAGAGGCAAAGATCAAGGAGTTGAAGAAGAATCGAGAGGTGGTCCTCATTTGCGATGGCTACGACGAAACCCAATTGAAGATCAACCTACATACGGCTAACATGCTCAACCAGGAAGGACAAGCAAACACCAAGATGATTATCAGCTGCAGGAGCACCTATCTCGGAAAAGACTACCGCATTCAGTTCGAGCCGCAGCAGAGTGATCGATACACCGGCACAGCAACGAGGTTGTTCACGGAGGCTGTCATTGTACCATTCTCGAGTGACCAGATTGAGGACTATGTCAATCAGTTTGTGCGAGATCCAGAGGTACACAAACTGATGGGCAAGAGTCGCGTCTGGAGCACCGAGGACTACATGAGCAAGCTACAGTCGATCCCCAATATGATGGAGCTCGTCAAGAACCCGTTCCTGCTTTCGCTCTCGCTCAGAGCACTGCCTCTTGTCGTCAAGGACGCAATTGACCTTACCACTGTCAAAATCACACGATTGACCCTGTACAACTCTTTCACGGATCAGTGGCTGGACATTAACAAGCGTCGACTGGCGAACATGGCATTGTCGGCAGAGGTGGCAAAAGCACTGCAGGAGCTGTTTGAGGAAGGCTTTGCTCCAAGTGCGATTGCATTTTTGAAGAACCTTTCAGCCGCCATATTCACGGAGCAAGGAGGAAATCCTGTAGTTCAGTACACACCAAGAAGCGACAAAGGGACGTGGAAGTCCCAATTCTTTGGTACAGAGCCTGACACGGTCCTTCTTCGAGAGTCTAGTCCACTGTCGCGTGCAGGTGTTCAACATCGGTTCATGCATCGCTCGCTGCTAGAGTATTTCTATTCTCGACATATATACGAGACACACATCTCGATCTCTGAGAGCTCGCAGGATCTCGCCGACCACCCTTTGAGTCGGACGAACGTTATCAAGGAATCATCGATTATCAACTTTCTGGCCGAGTATGTCCAGAGCGACGCGGCTTTCAAGCAACATCTCCATCTGATTATTCAGCTCTCCAAAACCGTCAGTGACGCAGGTCAGGCAGCAGCGAACGCTATCACAATCTTGGTTCAGGCTGGCGTAACATTTAATCAGGCCAATCTCAGAGGTATCCAGATTCCAGGCGCAGACTTGAGCGGCGGACAGTTCGATTCGGCACAGCTGCAAGGAGCAAATTTGAATGGCACCAACCTTCGCAATATTTGGTTGCGTCAGGCTGATTTGAGCGACGCGCAGATGGCAGGTGCACAGTTTGGCGAATGGCCATTCCTTGAGGAAACGCACACGGTGTATAGCTGCGCGTACTCGCCGGATGGATCGAAGGTTGCTGTTGGCCTCGGGGATGGTACCGTCAGTCTCTACAAGACAGCGACCTGGGAAAAGATATACACACTAAGCGGCGGCACGTCTATTATTAGGAGCGTGGTGTTTTCGCCAAGCGGCCAGCAGGTTGCCTCGGGCAGTAGCGACAACACGGTGCGGCTCTGGGACGCACAAACCGGTGCACCTGGTGCCATCCTAAGCGGCCACACCGGCTCTGTTTACAGCGTGGTCTTTTCGCCAAGCGGCCAGCAGATTGCCTCGGGCAGTTTCGACAAGACGGTGCGGCTCTGGGACGCACAAACCGGAGCACCTGTTGCCATCCTAAGAGGCCACACTTACTATGTTCTCAGCGCGGTGTTTTCGCCAAGCGGCCAGCAGATTGCCTCGGGCAGTTTCGACGACACGGTGCGGCTCTGGGACGCACAAACCGGTGCACCTGGTGCCATCCTAAGCGGCCACACCGGCTCTGTTTACAGCGTGGTCTTTTCGCCAAGCGGCCAGCAGGTTGCCTCGGGCAGTAGCGACTACGCGGTGCGGCTCTGGGACGCACAAACCGGTGCACCTGGTGCCATCCTAAGCGGCCACACCGACTCTGTTTACAGCGTGGTCTTTTCGCCAAGCGGCCAGCAGATTGCCTCGGGCAGTGGAGACAACACGGTGCGGCTCTGGGACGCACAAACCGGTGCGCATGGTGCCAACTCAGGCCACCATACCAGCGAGATTAAAAGCGTGGTGTTTTCGCCAAGCGGTCAGCATATTGCCTCGGGCAATGACGACAACACGGTGCGGCTCTGGGACGCACAAACCGGTGAACCTGGTGCCATCCTACGCGGTCATACCGAGCGGGTTTGGAGCGTGGCATTTTCACCAAGCGGCCAGCATATTGCCTCGGGCAGTGACGACTGTACGGTGCGACTCTGGGACGCGCAAACCGGTGCACCTGGCGCCATCCTTAACGGTCATACCGAGCGAGTTTGGAGCGTAGTGTTTTCGCCAAGCGGCCAGCATATTGCCTCGGGCAGTGACGACTGTACGGTGCGACTCTGGGACGCGCAAACCGGTGCACCTGGCGCCATCCTTAACGGTCATACCGAGCGAGTTTGGAGCGTAGTGTTTTCGCCAAGCGGCCAGCATATTGCCTCGGGCAGTAACGACAACACGGTGCGACTCTGGGACGCACAAACCGGTGCACCAGGTGCCATCCTTAGCGATCATACCGACTGGGTTCGGAGCGTTGTGTTTTCGCCAAGGGGCCAGCAAATTGCCTCGGGCAGTGACGACAAGACGGTGCGGCTCTGGGACGCACAAACCGGAGCACCTGTTGCCATCCTAAGCGGCCACACCAGTTATGTGTACAGCGTGGTGTTTTCGCCAAGCGGCCAGCATATTGCCTCGGGCAGTTTCGACAAGACGGTGCGGCTCTGGGATGTGGAATCAGGTCAGTGTTTGACGGTGGTGAAGGATTTTCATGGAACTGTTGCAAGTATCGCTTGGAAAGCAATTGGAAGCGACAGTTACTTGGCAACCGGCTCCCATACATCCGTTCGTCTATGGAGTGTGACAGAAGATTGCAACCTCGTCTGCTTACACTGGAGCTCTAGGCAAGACCGACTTACCATGACGGATACCAGGATTTCAAATGTGGTGGGTTTGAGCAGGGTGAATATGCAACTGATGGAGCAGCGCGGCGCTTTGAGTAGCCCGATTATCATAGAAAGTTCACTTGAGAGCCAGTAGTTTGAAGCTGATTCTCACAACAGCCTAACTAGCTTTGATTAAACATCGTGATCAGCATGGGCAGAGGAGTATGTATGGCACGGAGAGGACACGGTACAATCATTTCTCATTTGTCTGTAGTCCACGCTTGGCCCGAACACCGGCACCTTGAGATAAAGGGAAGTGGTGGAAGGTGCGTGTTCCTGAACAGCATAGCAAATATATAGTACGCGTTGATCATCCTAATGTTCAGGACAACTTGTTTTTCATCTTTTTTTTTATTTTTTTATTTCTTTGATTGCATCTCAAGTGTTCTTTGACTATGTTCATGACCACTCTCGTCTTCTGGAATTGTCGGGCCGTCCCTGACGCGGATCTTGAGGCGGATAAGGCGGACGTTGTTGTTGTTGTTGAATACGCGGATCAAATGGACGTTGTGGTGCATGCTGCGAAGCGGGCACGGGGGCATGGTGAGGTGGAGGGGGAGGACGGAAGCCAGGCGGAAAAGGCGGGTGTGGTGGTGGTGGTGGTCCCTGTGGACCCTGCTGACCTTGCTGATGTTGTTGAAGCTGCGCCAAAAATGCTTGCAGTTGCTGTGGAGGCATTGGTGGCAGAGGAGGCATGGGTGGCATGGGTGGCCTGCCTTGTCCCTGCTGAGGCATCAGATGCGGCGGCAGGGGCGGGAACCCGGGTGGTGGTGGTGGCATAGGCATCCCGGGTGGTGGGACCGGAAGGGCAGGCGGTGGCCGTCCAAAGAAAGGCTGACCTAGTGGTAATGACAGCGGCAAAGGCGGCGGCTGGTGCTGGTGTTGTTGCTGTTGCTGCTGCAGATGCTGGTTTACCTGGGCCATGGTGTGCGACAGGTTCATGGTCAGATCTGCCGGGAGACCCGCGATCAAACCAGCGGCGCTGGCTCCGCTCAATTGTGCAGAAACCGCTGCAGCAGCGGCCGTGGGTCCGCCTGTGGACACTGGCCGTGTTGCTGCGGGGGTCACGACAGGAGAGGACATTGCCGGTGCGTTACTGGGCGGGAACAGTTGATTGACAAGACCTTGGAGCTCCTGCAGAGTAGGCGCCTTCTTGGGCACGGGCGCTGCTGGCGCCGCAGATGCTGCAGGTGCGGCACTCTGTGGTGCTGGGGGTGCTGGGGGTGCTGCTGCAGAAGATGCCATGAACCCCATGGGCGTTCCCACGGAGAAGCCTGAGGACACGGAAGGCTGTGCAATTGGAGGCGTGTATCCACCTGTCTGCGAATCTCGGCTGTCGCGTCGGCTTTGCGGTGGCGGGTAGGGTCTTGATGTCGAGCTGCTGGAGTGACGCTGACTGCTGGCGCTGGCTCTCGTCTGGGAAGGTGAATGTCCGTGCTGCTGCTGGCTTGAATGGCGATGACTCCCATGATGATTCGACGATGCTTTATTGAGAATCAGGACTCCAAACAATGCATCTTTCGGCTCGATGCCCCGGACCTTGTGCTCGTTGTCGACCAGACCCTGGAAATACGAAGGCAGCGGCTCCTTGGCGGAGACAGGCACCAAGTACATGTCCTTGACCTGTCGGCCCTTTTGAGGCACGACGCCATTGCGTTTCTTCTCGTGAAAGTACCGGAACAGTTTGTCGAATTCAGCTTTCCGCTTCTCGAATGAGGACGCTGGCTGCCCCTCTACCTCAAACCGTACAATGACGACCTCTTTGGTGGCAGACTGCCGCTGTTGGGAAACGTATGACTCGACTGCTGCGATGGGGATGCGGCCATCCACCGACACCCCCTTGGTCAGAATATCGGTCCAGCCAGACGCGATCATCTCCACTTGCGGGCCCTTGCTGGGTCGACCAGGGATGGCTCTGCCTCCAACCTGGACAGCTCTTGCTGGGAAGGTCGCGACCTGATGCATGTGCAACGCTCCTTGCCAAACTGGAAGTGCCTGCGAGCCCGAAGCGGACGCCTTCTTCCGCTCCAAATCCCGCTTAATGTCCTCGAGCATGAATGGTGGAGGCGAGTCCGAGGGTGTGGTCGACTGCAGGAGCGGCGATCCGGCCGGCGAGGGCGATGGTGAGTACGGCGAGGGCTCTCGTGGAAGGTATGTGGAGGACGACGAATCCGTCTTACTTTCAATCCGTTTCTGACGCTTCTCACTTGCAAGCGCGTCGTTCAGCACCTCCTCGCCCGAGCGTTTATTGGTCTGGATTCTGGCCAACAGCTTGTCCAAGGCCAGTGTTGTTGGCGATCCTGAAGGTGTACTCTTGTTGGAGCTTTGCTGTTGATCCTCGGCGCCTTTGCTCGCGGGACTATCCCCGGCCTGGTCTCCTCCAGCCCCCGACTCGCCGTCATCGCTCGCTTTGCTGGTATCGTTGTCGGCATTGCCATTGCTCTCCGCGTCTGCCGCAACCGCCGCATTGCTGAGCATAGACATCCTTGGAACAAAGCTCACGTCGCCCTTATGTGTCTTCTTGATGAATGGCTCCTCCTCAACCGTCAGCACAGAGTCGTGAATGCTTCGCTTCCGCACCTCTTCTGCAATGCTCTGGAGCTCAGGATTTGCTAGCTCCTCCGGCGTGAGACGCACCAGCTCTTGTGGCTCCAGTTCCCCAGACAGCACGCGAGCACGCAGACTCTCGTTGTTTTTATCTTTGAGGTTGAAAAACAAGGATCGATACTTGGCTTTGTAATCCTTCCCACAACCCGCCTGTCCTGGAGTTGCTGTAAACATATAAAGCTCCTTTTCGATCGCAGTAGCCAGCTGACCCGCCTGCTCTGTATCCGCCTCCTTTTGCTCTGTCTTGGACTCGAACGCAACCATCAAACTGTCAGCGAGACCCTTGAGTGCTGTGGATCGGACGGGATCTTGTTCGGGTTTCGGCGAAACTGGCGACTTCGGCTGCACGGGCGACGATAGTTTCTTGGATGAAGCTGCGGCCAACACCTTTGCGGTTGGAATTGCTATTGCAGGTGGTGCATGGTCACGGTTCCTGACAGCCTGTGACGCCTCCAACTCAATTCCTTTAATAGAGCACTCCTCGCTGCAGTAATCACTCGCGGCTCTTGCCTCGTTCAGACACGTTGGTAACGCACAATCTCTTGCATCCTAGATGAGATGATAATATCCGATATTAGAACACTGTCACTCTACACGCTTCTTCGCTGTTTGATTTTCTATTTCTTGTGTCTCTTACCGATAACGCGATTATCTTCATTCCCTTGGCTCCGTGCGGGCCCTTCGATCTGGCTGAAAAGAAGCGGCCAAAAATGTCAAATTTACAAGATGTTGCGAGGACGGACGCGAAGCAGCAAATATATAGTGAAGATAAGGAAGAAAGGAAGAAAGGATGGGCATCAATATCTGGCATCGTCAAGGCTTAGGACGAAATATCGTTGTGTTTGACACAGTTCCACGCCCTCAAGAATCAATGGTCTTTGAACAAGGTAAATTGGTGTGGGTGTGTAGAGTTTTGACGAGGGTGTCCCGAGGTGCATCAATAAACGACTAGAATTCAATTATCGTTTCCAATGACGCAGGATGGACTGTACGTCATGAATATGCTTCAGTTTAGTGAGCACTCATACGACGCGCAGACAACCAGAAGCATCCAATAAGAAGCACCATGCTTGAAACAAAGAAAAGAATAGGAATGTAATGCAAGGACGGTACGGCTCTTTAAAAATCCATGAAGCATGCGAGCAGGGAAGGTAGACAGAGATGAAAAAGGGCCATCTTCGAAGAACATTATATTTTATGTATACCGAAAAAGAGAATTGTGTCCAGGAGCGCGAGCACAAAGCTCTCGATCCTGAAAAGCAGTTAATTCGTTTCATGAGCAACGCCTTACCTTTCAGCTTGTCTGTGCAGGGGTCGCAAAAGAACTTTTCGCTCTTCAGCTCCATTATTTGGGCCATTTCGTCCGTGATATCGACACATGCTCCGTGAAACCTATATATAATCAAAGGTTAGGCATTGTGTATCAAACGCAGACGCCATGGAAGCGCAATCCACACGAGCCGGTAAGCATCACTTACCACTGACGGCAGTTATCACACTGGATCATCACCTCGCCATCATCAGGCTTCTGACAATAACAGTAGACCTTCTTTGAACGGGTAACGCGTTCAACGGGTACGAAGGGGGTGGACGCAGGTGCGATCATGGCTTGGATATAGTCCTCGCTCTGTGCTGCCAGAGTGGATTGTCGCTTTGTCCGGCTGCTTCTCCGTACGTCCTTGGGCAATGCAGTCGCGGTTACAACAGGGGCGCTTGTCGTGATGAGACTCGGCTCGGAAGCCGGTTGTGACGACAATGTCGCGCTGATAGCAGGTGTATCTGGTGCAGGAATGGCCGATATCGGGGCTGGTCCATCTAATGCCATGGCTGGGGACTCGACTATTTTGTTCTCGGCGGTTGAGACGTTGTTTTGGATGACGTTTGTCGGAAAGATGAGGTCTGGTGTAATGCAACCAGAGACCTGCTCGGGTGGCGAGAGCTTGCTGAGTTCCATATCCATAAGCGACCCGTACACTGCATGGCTGTCGTTCCAATGCATATTGTTCGCCTCCAGCGGCACCTGAGTCTCCATCAGACCATCAAAGGCTCCTGCTGATGCGTTCGTGATAGACGCCTCTCCTCCCGAGCCTGAGGCGTCAAGCGTGGCTTTGATTCCCTCGGCTTGCCACGAGCTTGAGCTCGGCTCAGATGCGGACATGTGCTGAGGCACAGCTCCAAGAGAAGAGTGGTCCTGTTGATGTGTCGCTCCTGAAAAGTCGAGAAAGGCATCGCCGTCGCTAGGTGCTGGTGGTTCCATCTCGGCTCCTGCTAGATCCAGATGGAGAAAGAAATCTGGCTGAGCAGTCGAATCAGCCATGTTGGGTCCTTGCTGCGCTGTTGTCCAAGGATTTGCGGCCCACCCTGAAAAGAAAGACTTGAGAGTGTTTTGGTTCTAAGGGATCCAGAAAATACAAGTGTCCAGGCGCAGGATACCCTTGATGAGTTGTCAATGGGTTGGTGGACGGATTATGATTGAAAGCGTGTGTGTGGGAAAGAGTGCCCGCCACGAGAAGGCAACAAAGAGAGCGAAAAATATCGAAGCATTTGCTATCACACATTTTCTATTACGTATGCGTCTCTCTCTCTCTCTCTACTTTTGCTTGCAGGCAAGATAGGCTGCAATTGCTCCGCCCACTCCACTGCCGTCCTCAGCGTTGATCAGCGAGATCTTCGCCTTGACAGTGGCGGCGTCAAAGATCTCGTTCAACGCACCCTCGAGATGCTTCCTGAAATGGGGGTACTTGTTGAACAGACTTCCGTCGATTCCAACAATCACCTGGTTGGGCTTGCTCAAGAGCTCGCGCTTCTTGATCAGGGCCGCGATTCCGACGGCAGATAGACGGGCGGCTCTGGACGAGATCAGCTGGCAGATGTACTTGATGGTCTCGCGATCGCTCTGCGATGTTTTCAGGTTGTAGCTAGTTCTAAAGTGCTGCTCGATAGCCTCGAGGTCCGCAGTCTCGTCGCCCTCCAGAGCCCCCATCATGGCGCCATCAAACTTTTCTTTGATAGCCAAGTCGCCCAGGTCTTGGTTTGTCTTGACTCCCTTTCCGGATTCGTCCACAAACAGCTCTCCGTTCAGTGCCAAATCATGGAAGACGGAACGGGCCAGCTCCGAAATGTAAAGACCCGAGACCATCTTCTCATAGAGCTGCTTACCCGGTTGGCTACTCCTGGCATCCAAACGAACGTCGTATTCGTTGGCAGGGAGGGCACCACTACTATTTCCGAATGCGCCCCACTCCGTGTTGATTAACTGCATGTTCGTTGGCGACGTGTAGTTGGCGGCACCAGGCTTGATCTTTGTGATCTCGGACTGGTTCTCGAGATATGCGCAGTTGGTCCCTGTGCCGAAAATGATACCGATCTCGCAGCCAGGATGCTTGTAAGTAGTAGCCAAGAGTGTTCCCACAGTGTCGTTGATCAGCGCATTGACCGTGATGTTTAGTTTTCTACTATCGATCTGATCCTGAAGAATCTTGACCACATCCTGTCCTATAACGTCAGTACCGCGAAATCCTGTTGCGCAAGACAAATCATGTATTTTTAGCGATGGTGAGTGTGGAGTGCGTCAACAAATCTCTACTGACCTAGCGACCTCATCTGGTTGTCTAATATCCGTTACCTTTGGTCCAGTTTAGAAGTTTGCCGACGTTGATATCGAGTTGCTCACAAGGAAACGAAAAGGTCATTCCAAGAGGATAATTGCCCTGGGCTCGCTCGTCCTTGCACTGAATGTCCAGAAACTCCTCGATGCGGTCGGCGATCCAGGCAAAAAGATCCTTGCCTGGGCCCTTCTTAAGAGCGTCCGAGATGGTCCACTTCTTGTGGATGATGGCAAACTCGCCCTTGCCCGAAAGAGTCGTTCTGCAGACCCGAAGGTTTGTTCCGCCTATAATTAATAAAATAGCAAGGTCAGTCAGTTCGTTTTCCTGTGCCTCTGACATCCTGCATCATGCAAGGCAGCGTCGTGCCGATCCTCTATGCTTACCCAGATCAAGAGAGAGAATGACACCGGTCTCGTCGCCGCTCGGAAGCTCGTACACGAACGTGGGAATCATGGGCTGCAGATAACACAGGTCGGCTTAGTCAGAGTCAGGGTGCGCTTTCAAACCTTGATAACAGAGTCAAAAGTGAATGTGCGGAATGTTGCATTGCGAGCTCGTTGTACCATTGCATTCTCTTGCGAGAGACCCTCTTTAAGCTCCCTGATGAACTGCTCGACTAATGCGTCGTACGCAGAGATGGGAAACGCGAATGCCTTGGTGAGGCGCGCGGTGACCTCCAGCTGTGCATGTGACAACGCTGACATGTTGAAGTGGTGAGTGCTTTCAAGAGTGGAGAGTGTGGATTGCGACTGGGAACAGGCTGTGGAGCAATGGGGAGCGATCTTGATCGAATGACCCAATTGATGGCGAGGAGCAGTGCAGGTGGAAAGAATGGAATCGAAAAGGCAGACAAAGTCGCAACGTTTTATGGGCCACCGTGGACTTGACAAACGCCCGCCCAAGCCCCCATCAACGCGCAGATCGCACAGTCGACCGTGCCCTACTGTGCTTCTCTGGCTCCCACCAACACCACCTGCGTAGACGTAGAGGGATCCCCCCTGCTCTGCGCCTCGATTGTCCATGCATGGCAGAGCCTGCAGACCTTCGTCTCAGCCTCGTCCTTTGGCTCGCTTCTCCCCAGATGGACACCAGCCCTGAGCAAAGGCGCCTTTTGACTTGACCTTGTCCTCCCACGGGGGACATTCTGCGCACACAGATCGAGGTGTGTGCACAAGCTGCTAGACGCGCTGGCTCTCATGTGCAGTTCGCTCGCGCAGAGCAGCTGCAGCTGCAGGCGAGTACGCAGATGCAGGATACGGATACGGTCGTCGCGTTGTTGCATGGTGGCTGAAGATGAACCCGTTTCACTTTCAGGCAGTGAGGTGTCTTATCCTCTCTTTCGGCTCGTTCGAAAAAGACCGCATTCTTCATTTCTCCCGCACAGATTTAATCCCTTCCTGTCATGACCAACCGGCAAGATACCTGTATGACCACATCCCTACAGTGCACTGCATTACTTTCAAGCCAGTAGCCACGCCTGCAAGATGCTTACATCCGCAACTCACTTCGAACATCTTGAACTCCATTTGCATGTAGCGAGCCTTTCTCGGAGTTCGTCCATGCATGCCGCCCAGCCAAAGACTCATTGCAACCACACACTGACGCAGGACGAAGACTCAGTGTTGTCCCTGGCCGCAACAGAAAAGCTGCTCTTCAGTGGTGGGCAGGGTGCCCATCGGTCAGATATTCATGTACGTCCCAGTGGCCTCTGGGTCTCTGCGTGCGCCAAACAAACTTTATTTCTATGTCGTGATTGTTGTGTGTCACAGCTTCGAGTGTGCCTGCAGCACCACTTCGTCTCTGCTTTCACAAAAAAGAACGCATCCCGAGTCTGTCAGCCAAGCAACAAGCAGCCTACACTGACAAGAGAACGATCGTTGTGCATGCGCATAGGTATGGGATCTAGAGCACTTCCAGCTTGTGGCTAACCTCAAGGGCCATCTCGGCAGCATTCTCTGCATGACCCTTCGAGAAGACGGAAAATGGCTCTTCAGCTCCTCAGGTAGGAATCAAAGTTCTTGAGGAAGAGTGAAAAGTACGGCCTAGACTTGTTGTTTAAACACATTCTCTCTGTTTCTTCCTTTAGGCGATGGAACTGTCAGAGTCTGGGACACGACGACATTCATATGTCTCTATCACATCCATTCTAGTCAAGATGTTGGCGATGTCTTCTCGATCGTATTTTCAGACACACTCAATACCATGTACATTGGCTGTCAGAACACGAGCATTCAAGTAAGCACCATACGATGTCTATTGCACCATGGATAGGTTTCTTGGAGCAGATTGAACTGACTCACACATGTGCTCGGTTCTGCTCGCTACCAGTGGTTTGATTTCTCAGACGACAAGGCCAACGCTCCTCAATCGCCCAACATCACACATACTCTTCGCAGCCATACTCCTCGTTTTTTCGTAGGATCCTCAAAGGACAAGGAGCCAGAGGAGTTGGTGACGCGCTACAGCATTCCTGACTCGTGCATATATCAGAACAGCCACTTCGGATACGTCTATTGCCTTTTGCTCGGGAAGGTTCCAAACATCGAGGGCGAGATTTTGTTTTCAGGATCTGGTGAGGGAGACATCAAGGTACGAGACTCATGCGAACAACAGGACTTCTCCTCGCCCTAAGATCAGAAATTGTTGTTGAGACAATTACTACGTTTGTGCGTACAATAGTTATGGAAGCTTCACAAGGGTAGAGCAATTGAGCCGTGGAGGACATTGAAGGCCGGAGTGGATGCCAGCACATTGACTCTTGCCCTTCACGACGGCTTCTTGTTCTGTGGATCACAAGGAGGAAACATCAAGGTACGTCTGATGCGTCTTGGACCACGGCAAGGCAGTGCTAGTGATGGGAAGCCAATGCTGATATGGTGTGTTATCTGGTTAAACTAGATCTTTGATCTCGAGACGTTCCAACTAATCCGATCGCTGATCGCACATGAGGTGAGCAATGTGCTTTGCTGGCACTCATGCACCTTCGAGAGAAGTGTCTTGTGCTAACAGTGGTATGGCTTGCTTTTTCAGGATGATGTCCTAGCCCTTGTTGTACGAGGGTCCCAAGTTTACAGTGCATCTGCAGATGGCGTCGTGAAGGTATTGTATGGTGTGATCGCTGACTTCAGATACAAAAGCATGCATACATGCAGCATTGCATTACTCGAATTAAAATAATCTTAGTCTGTTTTGAGAGATCATGGCTGACATCTTCCTCCCCTATACACCCTTAGCAATGGAACCGCAGCTTTGAACCTCTACAAACCTGGCGCAATCATAGCGGAAGTGTTCTCTCCTTGACAAGCACTCGCGACTATCTCATTAGTGGAGGCAGTGACAAACTTATAAAGGTAACGAGACGCATCCGTCGTGTATTGTCTAAACGTTATTTATCATATGTTTTTCTAACCATCTGTCCTTAAACATAGCTGTGGGGTATCGGCAAAAGCAGCAGCCAGACCGAGACCGTGGATTCCGCAGCTGAAGGTAAACCTCAAATTCTCGACACAATATAGTTCATGTCCAGCTCGACTGACAACCGCATTTGCCTCACTTAACATGAAATACGAGTAGATGTCATGCTCTATGCGCTAGAGAAATGGATCGCGATGCCCACCGTTTCTGGAGTGCCATCCCAACTGGAAGAGTGCCGCCGGGGAGCAAAGTTTCTGAAGGCTGTTTTCCAGCAACTTGGGGCGGAAGCGCGTCTCATTCCTGGTGCTCCTGGCCACAATCCTCTCGTCTATGGTCAGTTCAGCGCTCGCTCGACCAAGGCTGAAGAGCAAGGCCGCCCCTTGAACGTACTGTTCTACGGTCACTATGACGTGATTGCGGCGGACATCAAGAAATGGGACCATCCACCCTTTAAGCTGACAGGTACGATAATGATTTTGAGCTGCCCAACTCTTAAAACGAACATTGTTCTTATGCCGAACTGTTGCGCCATTGCTTTGTGCCTCTTAGGAAAGGATGGTTATTTGTATGGAAGAGGAGCGTCAGACAACAAAGGGCCTATCTTGGCCTGCATCTTTGCAGCAAGTGAGCTGCAAGAGGAGCAGCAGCTGGACGTAAACGTCAAATTTTTAATCGAAGGCGAAGAGGAGAACGGAAGTGTTGGATTTTTTCAAGCTGTGGAGCAGAACATAAAACTGTTTGAGGAAGCCGATGTCATCTTGCTGAGGTGAGACTTTCAGCTCATGGACTCTGTATATGCTGTATCGCACCCGACCCCAAACCAGCGGTAATACTGACCCCCACCCCTTCTATCGACTTAGTAACTCATACTGGCTAGGTGAAGATATTCCTTGTTTGACGTATGGTCTCCGAGGAGTCATTCACTCCACTTTGACAATTAACAGCAAGAACGTGGATTTGCACTCGGGCGTGGATGGAGGTGCTGTTTCGGAGCCTTTGATCGACATGGTCAAAGTGCTATCCGAACTTGTGAATCCCGACAGAACCGCGAAAATTCCAGGTAAGTTGACTGATAATAGTGATTGCATTGTGCTTGAGGCGTGAATGGTTGACTAACCTTCTGTATTCCAACACTAGGATTCTACGACTGCATTCGCCCATTGACGTCCCACGAGGACGCGCTGTACGACCCTATTGTGGAAGACATGTTCAACAACCCCGCAGGCCAGCGACACTGGGATCCACTTGCCACGGGAGTGACCAAGGAAGAACTCAAACAAAAACTGATGGCGCGTTGGCGTAATCCCTCATTGACCATTCATCAGGTCGATGTGTCTGGCCCTAAGAACAGGACCGTCATCCCACGATCTGCCAAGGCGTCTGTGAGCATGCGCATTGTGCCTGATCAAGAGGTGACCGACATCACAAAGTCGTTCGAGGAACATGTCCGACAAGTCTTCAGTCTACTAGACACGGAGAATGAGATTGAGGTTTGTGCCGATATTCTATTCGCCTTTTGATCGATATCTATTGCACATGTTACTCAAACTATTTATACTCATTTGGATTTATCGTTCATGCTGGACTTTATAGATCGATATTAAGGTGGTCGCGGACTGGTGGTTGGGCGATACGGAAGACCGCTTCTTCAAGGCAGCAGAGTCTGCTATTGAACAAGAATGGGGCCAGAAGCCGCTATTTATCCGCGAGGGTGGATCTGTTCCCGCCATCCGGTGGCTCGAGAAGCGCCTGAAAGCCGCGGCAGTCCATATTCCCATGGGTCAGGTATGAGAACTTTGTTCGCTGCTTTTGAGTCTGAGCTTTCACACTGTGGCAGAGTAGTAACTTACCTTTTCTTCGTTCTATTTATAGTCCTCGGACCAGGCCCACTTGAACAATGAGAGAATTCGTCTCCAGAACCTGAACTCTGGTAAGCGAGTCGTCAAAGCCTTTTTGAGAGAGCTGCGCACATTGGAAGTAGATAACAGCCAAAAATAAAGGCGCTCGACAAAAATGAGTCGTTGCGCAAACCTTATCTGACTTTAACCACTTCGCCTCCCAGGGTGGGAAAAAATGCATAAAGATCGAACATCATGATCTTCCTCCCTCTCTTCATCACTCTCTTGTCTCCTACATTGCCTACCAATTGACAACAATATACCCTACACACCTCACACACCTCCTACACTTACAAGCACTCACTGCACTACAATAACACTATGGGCGAATTCTACGAGGAGATTAGCGAAAACCATGCCGAGTGGATCAAAAAACAAAAGGTTATCTTTGTCGCCTCGGCGCCTCTCGATGCCAACGGCAAGGTCAATGTTTCGCCAAAAGGATACGACTGCTTCAGAGTAATAGGGCCCAACTCTGTCTGCTATCTGGAAATGACAGGTACGGGATCCGCGCTGGTACACACCAAGGACCATGCTAGACCCCTTTGAGCAGTCCTTCTAACAAAGTTGCATTGTCCTTGCCTCGATTAGGTTCAGGAATCGAAACTCAGAGCCATGTCAAAGAGAATGGCCGCATCACCATTATGTTCTGCGCCTTTGAGGGAGGACCTCGGATCATGCGGCTCTTTGGGTTAGCCCGAGTCATACCTGTTGGCACAGCTGAATTCGACACTCTTTTCAACGCAAACTACACAGCGGAGAACAGCGATCTCTTTGACGCCACAGGCAAGCGTGCCTTGATCATGGTGGATGTCTACAAAGTCGGCACCAGCTGTGGTTTTGGCGTACCATTTTACGACTACAAGGGAGCCCGGCCAACACAGAAGAACTACTGGAACAAGAAGACCGAGGAACAGGTTGCTGAATACTGGGTGAAGAAGAACACGTACTCGTTGGACGGGCTGCCTGGAATGAGACACCCGCGGATGGGATCTGAGTGGAGCAGCGGCCCTCAAAACGTTGTAAGACAAGAGAAGGGCTGGTGGGAGCTTGGATCAGGATTGACAAACGTGTCCTTGGTTGCAGTTGGCGTCGGTGTCGGCGCAGCACTGACATCGTTTGCCTTGAGCAACTTTGTTTGAGTGGGCGTTACCCTTTAGGGGCAGGATACACTAGCACCAAGCAAGTATAAAAGCGCAGCTTTCGCACCTTCTTTCATCTCTCTCTCACTCTCTCTCCTCTGACCATTTTACAACTACCCCCCCCTCTACACAGCACTCCCCACATAGCCTTCTACTCTTTTGTTCCATTGTTCCTTATACGCTGAACTGATACACCATGGGAAAGTTTTACGATGAGATACCCAATGACCTCGCTGCCTGGATTCGCAAGCAAAAGCTGTTTTTTGTGGCCACGGCTCCCTTGGTAGCTGACGGCACTGTGAACACCTCGCCCAAGGGATACGACAGCTTTCGTATTCTGGGGCCCAACCGCGTCGCGTATCTCGATTTAACAGGTAGGGGCTGTTTGGACGCGTTGCGTATGGCTTTATGATAGATAGAACGCCTCACTCCTTTGAAACCCACAAGGTGTCTGATGAGCCCTACAATCTTCTTCACGTCTATCCTTGCATGCATGTATGCATGTCATTAGGATCAGGCATCGAGACACTCTGCCACCTGCAGGAGAATGGTCGAATCACTTTTTTGTTTATGGCCTTTGAGGGGGCTCCTCGCATTCTTCGTCTCTTTGGCCGGGGCCATTATGCGCCCGTGGACACCCCCGAGTACAAAGCCCTGTTTCAAGCCCACTTCCATCGCCATGCGACGTCTACAGAAGGGTCGACGGAGGAGCAGTATGAGCTGGAGGGCGCATCTCAGATTCGAGGCATTGTCGTTGCCGATATCCATAAGGTCGGCACTAGCTGCGGTTGGGCTGTGCCTTATTACAAGTTCGAGGGCGAGCGTCCGACGTTGATGAGGTTCTGGGGAAAGAGATCCCAGGAGGAGCTTGCTCAGTTCTGGGCCATGGCCAACACAAAGAGTTTGGATGGACTGCCGGGAATGAGACATGAGCTCATGGGTGCTGAATGGGCACCCGCCGCCCGATCCCTATCTGCGAAGCCAACCACGAAAACCTCTGTTGGCGTGCAATCCAAGGACCATGGATGGCAGAGGAGCTTGATGGTTTACGGGTCCTTGATTGTGCTTGGGTTCAGTGCCGGTCTGGCTGTCAGCGCGCCTGTCAGCGCGCTGCTGGGCGGACAGAAATAAAGCGGTGCTTGGATGGCCCGTCCGTGGGACCACTTTGCGCACGACGCGAAGACAGACGCGCCCTGTTGCGGTTGCGGCCGAGCCACCCGACGGTCGAGCAAAATGTTTGAGCGCTGAGGGCGGCGGTGGGGATTGTCGTCGCCTATTTGAGTTGGGTTTATGCTCTTGTTCTCCTTGTTCCTCTGCATCCCTCTGTGCTTTCCATTCTTCCCATTTGCTTGTCCGTTGTTTTGCTTTCCTTGATCTATTCCTGTCCATCCTGCACGCTCTGCACTCTCCTCTATCGCTTTTTGGCCCGGTGTGCCTGTTTAGCTTGCACTCCTCGCGTCCCACATTCCCTGGCACTTCCAGAAAAAGAGCCAGATCCTCTTGACTTACTGCTCGTCCTGGCTTCGTGCCGGCCACACATACTCTTTCTCACCATCAACTCCTCGCACCATCAACGCGTGAGTCTACCCAGCTTGCATCCACTTCCAATTGTTTGACCCAAAGTGGAAACCACCCCGAGATACCAATCGCCCCCACTCGTCCTACCTGCAGAAGAGCACGCAACAAAGAGAGAGAAAGTGACAAGCGTGAGATGGCTTCCAACAAAGACTCGCTAGACCTCGATGACGACCTACTCGACTATGGAGACGCCTATGACCTCGACGCCAACGACGAACTGCTAGCAGAGGATCTTGCCAACGTCGAGGAAAACGCTGACGAAGAGTTTGATCTTGGTGTCGAGGATGATTTCCCGTTAGATCCTTCCGAGGAGTCCATCGCCGAGACCACCAGCAGCAGCACCGAAGCGCAACAACAACAGACATCACATAGTTCAGCCAATGGTAGTGCAAGGGACGGGCGAGTCAATGGGACAGCAACGGCCACGTCAAATGATCAGAAAGGCAACTACATCGAGAATCAGGACTCGCAGCAGCAACACCAGCAGCACAACAATAGCAACAACTCTCCGTATCAGCGCGATGGTGATAACGCTGGAGGATATAATCGACAGGGGGCGAACAGCAGCGGTCGTCATCCTCATGGCAACTCCTCGTGGCGTGGACGAGGAGGTTCGGGAACCATGCGCGGTCGTGGCCAACAAAACTATGCGGGCATGGGGCGTGGCAACTTTCAAGGAGGCGCCGGCATGAACCCATATCCAATGATGGGCATAGGCATGAATCCGGGCATGGCGTCGGGCATGAACATGAATATGGGTGGGGGCATGAACATGAATATGAACATGGGCATGATGAATATGGGCATGAATATGAATGGCCCTCGATACCCTGGGTAAGACGTCTTTCTCTTCCATTCAATTTGGCTGTTGCTCATTCATGTACTCATACATCTCTCATACTGTTTTTCTCTGTAGCGATGGTTTTGGTAACCAAGCGATGATGAACCCGTACGGAGGAGGATCAGGCGTGGATGGAAACAGAATGAACCCTGCTATGGGAGGTATGAACGCGCGCGGTCTTCAGGGAGCCGCAGGAAGCCCGGGCCGCACGATCCACATCAATCCAAAATTTCAAAATCGCGCCGGTATTCCGCCTGCTCTTGCTGCAGGCGCCGGCCTGGATGCGCAGAATCAACTACCGTCCTCTCAGGCACCTCAGCAGAGCGGCTCATTGCAACGGCCCCAAGTTCAAGACGGCAGTAGAGGACAGATCCGTCATTGGGAAAGCAACAATGTAGGTTCATTTTTCTTGCATGAACGTGTGCGAAAGCGACAACTCCTCGTGTTGTACTTTTCATTGGATCGTAACATTCATTTTTTCACCTCAAGGCGCAGGACAATGGCCGCTCTAGTGGTTACGACAGATCCAGCGGGTCTTTCTCTGGAAACAACCGGGATGATACTTACAGGCCCTCATCAAGGTCGGATCGCGACGACGGACAGGGACTGTCTAGCAGAGGGTCCTCAGACAGACGTCCAAGCGACGTGGGGCGATCGAGCTCATCAGACTCTCCGGCGAAAGCTACCCGACCACGTAGTCGCTCGCCTCCTCCCAGAGTGGGCTCTGGGTCCATCACTAGCCGTCTGACCCTCGGTACGAAACGATATGGTGATGAGCAGGAGGACTTTCAAAAGGCTCGTAAATCCAATGGCGAGAGTACTCCACGCAGCGAACACGCCCGGTTCGAGGCAAATACCACAGACACGGACAAAGGATCCATTTCTTTCTTACGCGACAATCGGGAAGCAACTGATTCTGGATCAAGCGATGCTGTTCCGAAAGGATTTGTCAAGATGGAGAACGTCCCTGAGGCTGTCTCTGACGCGTCGCTTCGAAAGTTGGCCGAGGGGGTCTCTGGCGTGCATCGCGTTTTGGTAAGAGTTGATTTTTCATTCCACACTTTGAGCTGCTTCGTGCCATATTTTGATTGGCAGCGAGGACAATTGCCCGCAAGAGTAAATTGTTTAACGTCGATCTCATATTTCAATAGACCATCACGAAGGGTGGCAATGCAGTGACATTAGGATTTGCATCAGTGGACGAGGCAAAGTTCTTCCGTAGACAGATCAATAGGTTCGCAAACAAACTGCACGCGGCGCTTGGGAATTGGATGAGCTACTGTCGCCACAACAACCTGGTACTAATACAACGCGCCGCTCTTTCCCTCCCAATAGGACTACTATCGAAGGCTCTATGGTCACAGTGACCTTGGCCTCATCGTAAAATAACAGATATTCTTTTTTTTGTTCCGTTTTCATATATTTTGTACAGTACACTGGGGAGGCTGGAGACCTCCATGTAATAACATGTCCAATTGAAAGGCAAGAAGGTTCCTATGAGATGAGGATACACATATCTCGTCTCGATCGAGTTTTATAAAATAAAACAATTCGTATGGGGTCGATCCTCAAGTATGCCTTTATTCTTTTTCTTCTTTCTTCCATTGCTCAATGCATTGATTTTGATCTCTTGGGATCGTACAATGGAACTGGTCGTCCTGGGTCGGGCGAACCGGGATCATTTTCGATTGGACTTCGGGCCACGCCTTGCAGGTCGTCCCCAGAATGATGAGCTTGCTGCTGCTGCTGTTGCTGCTGCTGTTCCTGCTGAGTAGAACCATGCAAGGTCGACTTCATACTCAGAAAGTCCTGTTCTCCTGCATGCGTATGGCTTGTCATCCGGATGAGTCGAAGGGTGGCAGATCCTCCCACACCTCCAATGTTGGCGCTGCTGCCTCGCCGGGTGACCGTTGGAGAGGTGGGCGTCAGTCTCTTGGGTCCCGACTTTTGCCTCCGATGATGCGCACTCCTTGTGGCCAAGGATGTCTGATGGGCACCTTCGATACCGGCCTGAATGGCCGAGGCTGAGGCTTCTGCGCGCAACTGGAGTAAGATCCTGTCCAATGCCAGCTCGATCATCAACCTGTACTTGAGCATGGACAGGAAGGGCCACGTCGACTGTTCGCCCTTAAGAATCCAGTACTGGATCGATTCGTGCGTGGGATTCGAGATCAAGGTCATAAAGTCTTGGAGTTGCACTTCGGGCACAATGGTCACATTGCCCGACACTTTTTCCTCCACGAGCTGAATGAAAAACCGAGGGAGGATCCCGATTTGGTTCAATTGACCCATCCGGTACTTGATCTCGGCCAATATCACCCTCGCAATCCTCTCTACGAGCCCCGCCGAGTAGCCCATCCCGTCGGAAGCGCCGGATTTGCGATCCTTGAGTCCACGGGACATGAAGGGGACGATGTAAGGGTTGGCTTGCGAAACAATAAAGTGATTCACGTTGAACAGCTCTGAAAGCCTGGTCAATGGGGTCTCGGGGCTGACGACACCGTACGAAAAGAATGTTGGGGTGATCGGGTCCGTGTAGTTGACAGCTATGGATTTCCAGGGGAGAAAGCAGCGCGGGTGTGAAAATCCAGTTGAATCACCAAGCGTCGTATGGGTACAGACCTGTAGTGAACTTACCGGCTGGTGTCCAGTGGATGATATTGCCCGACTTGTCTTTGGCCAGGAGATCAGCCGTTGAAGAGAATCCGAGCATGGAAGCCGAAGTACAGGCGGCACTACTGATGAGCTGTGGGTAGAGAAGGTGTGAGAAAAATGATATCATCAACACTGGTGGGGTGGGTTTCGCGAGGTATAACCAACTCGTTTACGTACGACATTGGGCGAGGTGATATAGTTGAGAAGCTGAGGCCCCTCTGATTTGCGTGATGAAGGCACAGTGATATTGAGCACTCGCTTTGTTTTCTTGAATGCTTCCTGGAGAATAGCAGAGCTGGGTCAATTACATATTGATGCATCAAGCATTGATTCGTGGGCCGCCGAAAAAAAATTGCTATTGCTCGCTTACATCGAATGTTAAATCGCCCACGTTCTTCTGGATACACTCCTGAAGCACCTTGATATCGATCAAGTATCCTAACAGGCAGCAATCAAAAGTCAATACTCAATACTCAGTACTCAAAGCTAGCTGATATATACACCAGCTGCTGCCAGATCGCATCGCAGGGGCTTTACCCTGTGTCATCAGGCGTGTGATCTTGCGGCTCAGATTGCCCCGAAGACCAACGCGTTGAAACGCGCGGAGATCGATGCCGCCTTCTTGAAAGATACCCTATTGTGGTTCAGAGTAATATTTTGCAGAATTAGCGCGCCTCCTTGAGACCGCCGTTGTTCCGTTGATTGTAATACTCCCGAAATACAAGCGCAGACTCACGGGTAGTTCTTCATCCGTCCTGACGCAGACCAATGCTGCAACCACTGCTCCCACAGAGGCACCACTGATGATCCTAGGCAACAGACCGTGCTCAAAAAGCGACTTGACGACTCCCAGATGATACATTCCTATACAAATGCGTTAAGCGAAACATTTCTTTGTTATAATGCGTGCGACGCCTCTGGTTGTAGATGAACATGGTTGCTAAACCAGCATCAAAATATCTACCGAATGAAGCGCCTCCATGAAGCAGCAGTGCAGAACTGCCAAAACTTTGTCGTGTCTCCATAAAGAAATCGATCTTGGCCTGTCGAGAAAGTGTGGCATGGCTGGTATCTGCAACATGTTCAAGCTGAGAGACCACCTCGTCCATGTACGATTCGATCAAATGTTTGGTGCCCAGGTACGAGTGGCAGAACAATCGCGGGTCAGTGATCCCGCCCAGGTTCCGGAGGAGACCTGAGCGAAGCAAGTACATCATCGCCGAGACATCCTTGGATTCCCTCACGACCTTGAGATGGTGTCTTCGAGAGAGGATCAGGTTATAATCGTAGACGTTGGAACGATGATTGTTGCGCCAGACATCGGATCCCGTGAGGATATCGAGCTCTGTCGCCTTGGCAAGCCATTCCTCAAAGTTTTTGGAGTGGGCGAGTTCATTGGTCATCTTGTCTGCGAGGTTACGGTCGAGCACCATGGACCAGAGGCCCTAGAGGAGACATCCGTGCATGTGAAGCAGCCACATTTTAGCGGACAGACACGAGTGAAAGCAAACAGAGCAGCATGTGGGGAGAGGCATGGCTCTCATATGAGAAACATCGTTCAGTACCTTCCATGAGTATATGACTAACTGGAGCAGGGATGCTGCGATCGTGACAAATAACTACAGTGACGGGTGAGAGGATGCAGTGAATCATGTTAACAAAAGGGACGACAACAGAGAGATAGAGGGAGAGAGGAGCAGCGGCGCGTTTGTGCCTGTGCTCCGCTTTCTGAATGCAACAGCAAAAACGAGCAGTGATTTAGTTGCGTGCCTCGATCATGACGAGACGGGAATGGAAGAGCGGCTTCCCCCGTGTAGCAGTCGAGCAGTGGCGAGTGTGAATAGTGTGCGGTGTTGAGGCTGCAAGAAGGAACAGGGAAACGGTGAGGGAGGAATGGAGGTGCGATGGATGGAGGTGCGAAATGGGGAAAGAGGAACGCACCCAATTTCACGTGGCAAGTGTGAAAATCTAAAAGGTTGCAGTGATAAAAACCGCGGCCAGTGCACAGCACACTGCTCGCTTATGGGCGCTCCTGCCTGCCTATGGATACTCATTGAGACAGCCGAGCAGTGCGAAAAAAAGAAACATCCTTTTCACCTTTTGAAGCGGCAGCCTGCAGGAGTTGAATGTCCTTCTTGAACAACTCCTTTTCTTGCCTGACACATGTACACACAAAGCAACTTGCATGCATCAAGTGTACTCTTCAGATCTTCGCTCCCTTCATGTCGCATGCTCAGAGCTTTTTCCATACTATCATTGCAGTTTGCAACGCAGTGGTTGGGCGACTCGATCTTGAACCAACGATGCTGCAGGGAATCCTTTGGTAGCATACCAAAATCGCTATAATCACCTCTGTAATCATCGATACAGCACAGTTGTCTTGTCCAGGAATACATCAAGGGTGTGGGACGTCACTGTATGCTGCCCGGTATCGTAGAATTGCCATCCGGGCTAAGATGACCGTGGCAGGCATTTGTCAGTGAGCACAACAGAGTCGATATCCATGACGCGTTCCGTAAGAGAAGCGAACATAGGTGATGTTGGCTTAATAATTTTGTCCATCTAGGTCTATAGAAACCGCGAAAAGAAATCTCAGTAAGACACTCACACCGGCCATACATCCAACAGAGTTTGCAGTCGCCCAGCTGCCGGCTGAATATTTTCCAGATCCAAAGATATGATGAACCGTGGCTGACGGACCTTCAAAAATGAGATCATTTCAATTTTGGTCTGCTGGGAATTGTTGTCGGAAAAAGGAAACTGTCTCGATCACTTTTTTTTCAATCACCCTCGATCGCACTTGGGCCTCCTGCTCCACACAGCGGCCACAGGGCCCTAAAGGAAGCCCTTGGGAGGCCGAAGCGAACATCTGGCAATTGGACTCTCCACGATCACTCCGTCCGTCGCCATCATGATTGTTAAGCAGAGTGCTAAACAACATTGCAGGTTTCTCGACGTTTCTCATTGTGCGTAAGGAGGTTTTAGTTTAGCATTCTGTGAGGTTCCACACCACCACGTTCTGGAACTCACTTGCTCTTGGATCGGTTGTAATATAAATACCGCGGCATTGGACTCGTCCTTTTCTCTTCTCATACCAACAACACTCGCATTGAAACCAACCGTTTATACCGACCGCTACCACCAACACTCAACACACTTTATTCAAATCAAAATGGTTCACAACAAGTCTGTCGTCTTTTTGAAGCACCCCACAGAGTTTCCCGTTGTCGGCGAGCACTTTGCTGTTCAGTCCAAGGACCTCAACGCTGATCTTAAGCAGAACGATGTTCTCGTTCGCAACCTCTTCATTTCCTTGGATCCTTGTAAGCGAGATTGACACTGCCACCCTTCAACCGATTGATAATATGAGACACACCCAACTCACACGTCGACTATCCTCTTCTGATAGACATGCGCGGCAGAATGAGAGACAGTGCCGACTCCTACGTTGGAGGATTCCAGATCGGCCAGCCCCTCAACGGCGCCGGTGTTTCCGAGGTCGTCGAGTCCAAGAATGCAGCCTACCCCGTGGGATCTATCGTCACTGGTGCTGTCGGATGGGAGGAGTACACTGTTGTTTCCGGTGCCCAGGGTCTCCGTGTCATTCCTAATGCCCGCAACTCCAAGATCCCTCTTTCTGCCCACGTTGGTGTCTTGGGTATGCCTGTAAGTTACGAGAAATAGAAGAGATGATCCATGGCTTGTGTTAGACGTCGCCACAAAAGTATTGACGTGCTTTTTTTTCACAATTGCTCAGGGTATGACCGCATATTCGTCTCTCAAGATCATTGGCCAGCCTAAGGCTGGAGAGACCATCTTCATCTCGGCTGCCGCCGGTGCTGTCGGCCAGCTTGTCGGTCAGATGGCCAAGAGACTTGGTCTCCGCGTGGTCGGCTCTGCCGGCTCGGATGACAAGGTCGAATATCTGCTCAAGGATCTCAAGTTTGACGCCGCCTTCAACTACAAGAAGGGCAACATTCTGGAGAACTTGAAGGCCGCCGCTCCCGAGGGCATTGACATCTACTATGAGAACGTTGGAGGCGAGCAACTTGAGGCGGCTTTGGACGTCATGAAGTTGCACGGCCGTGTGATCGCTTGCGGAATGATCTCGCAGTACAATACTCAAGAGCCCTACGGCATCCGCAACTTGATCCAGGTCGTCGGCAAGCGCATCACCATCCGCGGCTTCATCGTCAGCGACTTTGCTGCCGAGTGCAGTGCAGACTTTGCCAAGGACGTCGGATCCTGGTTGGCCAATGGCGAGATCATCTACAAGGAGGACATTGCTGTCGGTATTGATAGCGCCCCCGATGCCTTCATTGGAATGCTCAAGGGCAAGAACTTTGGCAAGCAGGTTGTCAAGATTGCCGACCTCTAAACCCTCTCTACTCAGTAGTTGTAATAAACGATCCCTTTTTTGTATAGTAAACAACCGAAGAGCGGGACCCCATTTGATGAAAACAATTAGCCCTCACATTGGTACGCGACTGTTGAGTATTTCATTCTAGGATATCTCACCCACCGCGAGACAAGACCTCGGACCGTTTCTGCGCATTATGGGGAGCTGAGGTATATTGCCATGAACCTTTTCTGGCTGCAAGTTAATCTAGAATTGCAGCGCCAGGAGAGCGATTAAAGGGAGTGCAGGGGTCAACATTTGCTCGAAAAAAACAGGAACTTCACCGGATAGTACCAGATTCAGATTCTCCAGGCTATGTTGTATGTGCTTTGGAGCTCTTGAGCGGTGCTGCCTCTCGGTTGTCCTTAGTAAAGCCAAGGTGAATCGATGTTGTCAGACTGGACTTAGACCAAACTGTTAGCCATAGAGGGCACAGACCTTGGCAATCACGAACGGTCTCCCGCTATAGACCTTGGATCCAAGCCCTGCAGTGGGTCTCGATACGACGCATGCTGACAGCTTGACTTTTTTGTTTACACCGCAGACTGTGAGATGGTTATTTATATCGTCCAGACCTGGCATTTTAAATAGTTGTCCTTTCTCCTCAGTGATCCTCCTCGCTTTCACTTGTCCCTTGCGGTCTACAGAGAGCCCTCACGGGGTTGCGCCCAAGGTGGTCGATGGCAGGAGGTGAAGTGAAGTCTTCTTTTCCTCTATTGTATACGCAAGGGACTGCAAGAGAGTGCGGGTATGAATCCCACCAAGGGCACAAGGTTTTCAGGAGATCCCCGCTCTTTGTCGTCTGGCCTTTAGTCAACAGACACTTTAAAAACATGGCCACCGCCGAACCTAAGCTGCAGTATTTAGGCACGAACATCATACCATGGCTGATAATGCGTTCGTAACAATTGCATCGCTGTTATCATTGGTTTCGCGAAAGTCAGAGTTGTGCGAAAGCAGCGAAGGCGTATACACGCGTAGGTATGTTTACAGTTGATAATTGGGGGATTGTCAAGGAGGGCTTGAGGCTGGAGTGAGTAGAGCCCCGGGAGGTGGGACCCAAACAATGAGCCTCTATCCAGACCTCAAAATCCCCGGACTGCCAGCTCTGGTCGAGCACTGCCTGGTCGAAGAGCGATGGCAAGCTTCAGAGCGCACCATCATGCTGCCCCCAATGCCGTTCATGCCATCATCGCCTCGCGGGAAGATGTGAAAAATAAAAAGGCGCGGGAGGGAATTATGCGATGCAACTCTTGAACTTGGCCGACGTGTATGGTGATATTTCTTTGAGAGCTGCTGGGTGCCTCCTGTCTTGTCAGCATCAAGGCCCAGAGAACGAAGGCTCTTTCTTCTCTCCTCCCACTCCTCTCACTCCGCCCTCACAGTCCATTCCGCTGTCCTCTTTTTCTACTTTATTCATTCTTGCTGGGTCTCCTAACAACTATTTGTACCTGTTCCATTTTTTTGACCCTGCCGAAGCGAGGCCACTCACTCTACGCGCTCACTGGCTTATTCCACCTAAAACCACTCTGGATCCAAGCCCCACTACAACTTGTTCTCTTTTTTTTTGTACCTCTTGTGCTTACGCTCCTCTTTTCAGAACGCGCTGGTTCGTGTCACCGCCACTCTCCATCCCTCTCCGCCCACTCAGCAAACAACTTCGCCGAGCGGCCCTTCCCTCTCCTAAACCATCTGAAGTGCACTTTACCTCATCTTCACGACTCCCAACTGATCTTGCCCCCAACTCAATCGCACTTCTCTTATATAACCCTCGCTGTGTAGAATACATCGTCACCTACTCTACTCTCGATAATCCTTTAAACGTTACAGTTGTTAGATATATTTTTGTGTCCCTTCACAAAAAATCCTGCAGGGTTACTATCCCACTGGCATGACCAGACTTCCTCTCTTGAACGGCTGCACAGTCTTTAGTAACGACCCATCCACCCTCCCAAGCTTTTAATTCCTTCCAGTCTTTCCTCACCATCTGAACAATATTATCCAGGACCGCCTGTGGGACCAGCCATTCATTGATATCGACTCATTTCCATCCTACCATTGTCGACAACACTCAATCTCCTCAGATTCAGGTATCTTACTGATCACTTCACCCGAACGAATCGCAGCGCCGCTTTTACCATCAACTGTGTTGAGGGATCTTGGCAGCCAACCAAGTCATCTGAGCAGGGGGGCAGGCGACGGAGCCATCATCATAGGCAACCCAACAACAAGGAGCAAGGAAAAAGATGCGACCCATTACTGCTGGTCTGGTTCTCCGTCTCTACTGCGTGCTCGTCCTTCTTTGCGGAACCACGACAACCAGGGTCAGGACCACTATTCATGCGCACCCCATCGGCCTCCTCCCGCCCCGTCGAGATCATGTGCATCTTCAATCGCGGCAAGATTTGATACGAGGCCCGAATGCATTGATACCCAATGTCCCCGATACCTCTTCTCCGTCCTCCCTCACTGCCCCTGCTAATGCTCCTGACTCAACGACAACCTTGAATCAACAAGCATTGATTGAGATTATAGCACCCAATATAACACTGTTTGCAGCCTTGGATCTGCCGCCCCCTACTTCGTCATCGGTCTCCGCTTCGCCATCCGATAGCGGCGCTGCTGTCAGCAACAGCAACAGCAGTACGCCGCTTCTGCTCCCAACCTCCAGCCTCGCTATCCTTCCCAATCAAATTCATCATGTAAACGACTCCCTGATCTTTGGTGCTGGAGGGGCGGGGCCCTTGACGGTATGGATTTCAACCCTTTTCTCCTCGTGTACTGTTGTTACTCTACTGTGTTTGCGCTGACCTGATTTCTTGTTATCATCTTTTCTGGATACGGGTGGGGTATTCTTTACAGGGTGTGCTGATTGAGTGGACAATCGGGTGCGACTTGGGCGACAGCTTTCCAATATACCCACCTACAGAAAAGCCATGGATCGCATTCATATCTTCATCCCTCTTATCCGAAAGCCCTAAACACCCGCCTTTAACGAACAAGGGCAGCAATCGTGCCAACAAGGAGGAGGATGAGGACAAGGACAACGACAAGGACGAGGACAAGGACAAGGACAAGGACGAGGACGAGATCTGCGATGTTTCCACATTAATCTCTATCGTCCAAGCCATATCTCCAGCACTGACGGGCGTGATCATGTACCAGGATCCTAAAGCCAAGGTCCCATACGCGGAGTTGAGACGACAAACCGAGGTAGCCATACAGGAACTTCACTACATGTTCAACCCACCATCTGCTTCAGGATTGAATTACATCCCGGGATCAGGATCACTGCGCAAGAGGGTACTCTCGGGACTTGATCGAGAGCAGATCATGACAAAGCTCGACGCGATCAAGAACCATAAACAGCTACAGCTTGAGCAGAATCCGTCCAAACTAGCCACGCCTGGAGTATCGCCTTATTTGCTCGACAGCTCGGTCGCACCTCCTCCAACGTCGACTGCCTTAGCGGGTTCAGAGGGCTTTCCTAAATCAGGCGACACGCCTTTGTCACCCGATGTCGTCCCAAACTCCTCTTCCTCCACGTCCTCCTCATCTTCGCCATCGACACCATCACCAGAAGATGTCTCGCCTCGATCAGCGTTAACAGGAGTCATGGCCATGGGTGATCCACAGCTCATTAAGGTCCTGCATACGAATACGATAGCCAAGGGCAAGGCAGTAATAGCCCAGTTGACGTTCGTGAACGGGGCTTTTGGACCCCACCCACCGTCCAGCCCAATGGCACCCCAGCCACCACCATCCCCACCCGTGGAACCGGAGCGACAGGGAGCTGACAGATCGCTAGGCTTGTTCTTCTGGATTATATTGGGATCTGTTGTGTTGATCGTGGGCGTCTGGTAAGAACCCTCTCTCTTTTTTTTTTTTTTTTTTTTTTTTGGTTGTTTTTTTTCGTTGTGAGGAGCTGCATGCGGAGTATTCGGAAAGGTCCAACACGATGACATGCATGCATGAACAACCCCTAATCATGCAAACGTACAAACAACTTTATGCAAATGCAGGGTGGGCTTTGGTGTGGTTGAGGCGCGCCAATTGGCACGACGACGAGAACAAACTGCCCTGGACAACGTCAAACACAGGACTGTAGACCAGAGAGTGCTGGACGGCTACAAGATCAAAGTTTTAAAGCAAGAGGATATCGAGAGCTGGGACGACAGCGATCTGGGCGCCGGAGAGGATGATGACGACCCCAGCGGGCAAGGTTTCAGTGGCAGTGGCACCCACACCGCCAATCGGCAAGACAGCGAGAAGGGTGACCATGGAGATGACGACGAAGAGAGCGAGGAATTCAACGAGAAGGAAGAATACCACGGCACAACCGCTGGGAACACCCGTCATCAGCGGGTGTTTGCTCGTGTTGATCCGTACAATCATTATGGCTCGCCCATCAACACTTTGGCAATGGGTCGCAAGAGTGGTTCATTTGACGAAACTCTCTACGGAGGACTGGAATCATCCTGGAGTCGGAGGCCGTCTGCACAGGAGAGCATTTACACGAATCTTGGACGGCCGTCTTTAAAAGTCATTGCTGCATTGAACCGAGACGAGCGGTGCCGCAGTTGGGCTGAAAACGGCGCGGCCGCCTATACCGACTATGGAGGAGATGGCGATAGCGTCTACAGTGACGATCTCGCAAAAGGATACAAATCTCATGCGAAGGAAGGTTGGACCGACATGCAGATCGATCAGATGCGGTCTCTCGATGGGTCAAAGAACGCCCACGACAACGACGATCTAGCAGCAAAAACTCCGACGTCTATTCGGAATCAATTCCATGCAGACCTGCCTGCGTTTCCTGCTCCTGTCAAACGAGGAAGTGCTGGCTTGATCGGTGGTGGGGGCCTTCAGGCGAAACCAACACTGAGGCACAAGAATCGGTTCATTCTCCCGCGCAAAATTGATCTCGTTTCCTCGGATGAGGTGACATCTCCCACCATTTATGGCGATGGCAACAGCTCCGCAGGTCCTAGCACGGCAGGCTTCCTTCCGCCTCCTGGATGGGGCGGCGACCGTCGTCGATCGAGTCTGAGCACTGTGGCGGTGCCCGATAACGGCAGAGGTGCTGCGCAAACAAACTGGACCCGACCAAGCGGCCACAGACTCCGTCAAACGTCAATGCATGCTCCAAAGACCGAATTTGCACTCCTGGATCCGATAACTGCACAACGAGACGAGCAAGCAGAAAGAACCAGCAGCAGTAGTGATGATGGACGTGGTGTGGGTTATGTCGACTTGACACCATCACCACCAAAGGGAGCCAAGGCGAAGCGAGCCTCAGGACATGCCCATCGGATCAGTTTCGAAAAGCAACCGGTGACACTGTTCCAACGCGAGGCAGGGTCCTCTAATGCAAGCGTGCGATCGCAGACCAAAAAGGACGACCCAAAGGATATGGAAAAGGACAACGCAACAGTCAGCAGTGCCATGTCGGACTGCAAGGCACGGTTCTCGATGATCGGGATCGATTTTCCAGACATCTATTCCCCTACAGCAGGGGAGCTCTCCAGACTTTCGCTCGATGCAGATACGATCATGACAAGGAGCAAGAGGAGTCATCAACGATGCGACAGCAAGGGCAAGGAGCATGTTGAGGAGCTACAGTACTCTGACAGCGACAGCATGAGCAGCAGAAGTCGTGGACACAGAAAGGACCGGGCCACGGCCACCGCCGACACTATGGCGACAACTGTTACGCAACGGTCCTCGATGTCCTCGCCAGGTGGAGAAAAGACCCCCACAGGAAAACAGAGGAGAAAGCGGTACGATGCATGCTCGGTTTGCAAGGAGGACTACGTGGTGGGCGATGAGCTTCGAGAGCTGCCGTGCAAGCACTTTTTCCACGTCCAGTGCGTCGATTACTGGATCAAGAATGTAAAGGGTACCTGTCCTATATGCAGACGAGACTTTTCCGAAGGTAAGAGCGATGAAAGGAAAGAGCAGACGGAAAAGAGAAAAAAGACAAACGAGGTTAAAGAGCTGCTGACTCATGCATGGATTCTACATATGTGGCGGTCTCTCTTAGCGGGTACCATGTCAGCCGCGGCGAGAGCAGAGAGGCAGCGCGAGGCCAACAGGTACGATCGGTCCTCTGGAATGGCGAACTTCCTCTCTCCGCTAGCGATCCTTGCAGCCGGGGCCTCTGGTCAACACTTTTGGTATGCGACCGAGGCTGGTGCATATCTGTAGCCGTGTAGTGCCAGAGTAGAAAATAAGAGACATAGAAAGCGGTTTCTTCGCATACTATAAGTTCAACACCTCACCCCATCAGTTTGGGTGCTACCAAACGATGTTCTATTTATTATTAAGTATACATGGGTCCTGCCCATTGGTAGCCATGCATGATGCGTAACTATTTGAACAGATACGAGCAGTCAACGTCTGCGTAATTGCCTCCGCTCAAGAACTTGTCGATGGCATGGAAGGCAATAGCTGGCGATTTTCATAAAAAGGATGAGAGGGGTCAGTCAGTAAGGCACTGTACGCTACCCTCGCGTGCCTATGAAGAGAATGCCACTGCGACTTACGATCATAGGCCTGCGTGATGTGCATCGAGTAATCTAGCTTGCATAGGTTCTGCAACACCACGTTGTTGATATTAGGGCCCAGCGTGCGCAGGAATCCTTGCGTGTAAGGCGTGATGAGCTCATCGTATCTGTGGATGGACAATATCCATTACGCTCGTCAGTACTGACTCGTTACCGAAAAACATATTCCAATTATTGTCAAAAAAACACATACTTGCTGGCAAGCATGAGATATTTGATGGCGGGATAGGTGTCACTGCCTTCATTCAGTTTCTGAAGGAACGCGCTATCCGTCGCCAGTTGGACACAGGGCTTGCAGATGTTCATGAGCGCACTTTCCACTCCGGTCCAAAGGTTCGCTTTCCTCAAAAACGTGATAATATTGGCAAACTCTGTTCCATACTGGTTGGAGCCGATCGCCGTGAGCGCGCCTTGATGCAGAAATAAGAGGAGGCTTTCAGTATTAAACCAGTGCCGTAGCAAATAGCATGTGCACCAAAGCACAATTGAAACGAAAGCCGTATCTTACCTGTCTTTGAAACACCATTGAAGTACTTCACATACACGCGCATCAGAGCCGATCCTTCCGAGTGGCCCAAAAAGTCGACTTTGGAAGCACCCGTCGAGTTCAGCACCTTGTCCACAAGGTCTGAGACCTCCTGGCCAGAGACCATCATGTCAGCGAGGCCACCAAGGATGGGGATTTCCTTCACATGGCCGTAATCTTTAGCAAAGACACAGTAGCCCTTGAGGGCGAAGCGAGGGGCAAGATACGAAAACTCGAGAGAAATGCCCATCAATCCATGCAGCATGATGAGAGGGTTGGGATGGGCCGCAGAGGGCTTGCAATTAAAATCGTTAAAACCGCCAGCGGAGGCGGTTGTGGCCAGTGTAGCTGCAACCATTCCGACGGCAGATAGCACGTTTTTTACCAGCATGTTGGTAGAGAGTAGAGGAATGAGAATGCGAGTAGGGATTGTCGTATGTAAGCAAGGCACTGTAGATTTGTTTAGAAAAGAAAGGCGACGGTGACCCAAGCGTACTAATTTTATACCGATGGAAACATGGTCTAGTCCATAATGAGGCCCTGGAGATGGACACTCGGCGAGAGAGAATGTGTAACGCCAGACAGGTTAAGTTTATGTTGCGATGTGGAGGGGTCGTCGGCTCGCGTTAGCGTCTAGAGCACAAGCAACCCCGCGAGAGCCCTCGGCTCAGAGCCCATTTCCCCATTGGCGCGATCCCCAACCCCCTGGCTATACGTTGTACCTTATCTCAAAGACAGGCGTTCTGTCTAGACGTGTTACTTAAACCAAGGAGACCTTTCATTAGCGATGGCACGACGTGAGCACCATGATCGATAGACGGGGAGGTCATGCCCACCCCTTGCGCCATCTTAATTTGGAAAACACTCTATATCACCCGCATACACTAGACCGTTCCTTTCTTGCCTTCTCGCATTTTCATTGAACTCAAGGCCGTGAACAGCGCATGCCTTGCGGATAAAGAAGCGCCGAAGAAGGATCATATCAGACGTAAAGGATGTATTTGGTACACGTATGCCAAAACAAAAAGGCCACTGTGTCGAATACCAGTACCCATGTTGATCGACCGCGCCCCCTCCTCTCATTTGATGCTGGCGGTTGGGACCAACATCATAAGTACACGCTGACTCGCTCGGTTTCCTAATCGTACAAATCAACCATCGTCGATTTCTCGGCTAGAGTTTCAACTACCCTTCTCGTATCCAATATCGGAAAACGTGTTCGTTCATATGAAGAATGCCAGCATCGATACCGAATCGTCAAATGATTACAGTAATGAACACTATTTCACCCACAAAAACGCATTGATGAAGCTGTGCATCTTCTTTTTCTCGTTTTCGCAGAAGCCAACATCGGCAACGATGGTAGGGCGATAAAACTTCGTGGGGGGAAGCGATTGTGGGCCATTCCGGCAACTTTACGAGACAAAGATGAGCTTGATGGTTCCTGCTATCGCGCGTGTGTGTCGGATCGATAATGCCCAACCCGCAGCAGACTATTTCACTGCAGGTGTTTACCCGCAACCCCAACCTGCGACGATCAAATTGCGCCTGTGAATCCGGTCCATTCGAAGTAGAAGATTGGAGCGGCCTTTAATTCCGGAGTAATAGTTTCCATGTACGAACACGTTCAGGCAGACCTGCCTTCCTCACTTCCTTCATGGTCACTCGTGTTCTTTTGTTCCTGCGCCGGTGAATCTCTGGCTGTGTGCTCGGGGATATCGTTCCGCACTCGGATACCCTTTTCAAGCATGGTCTGGTACAGTTGATCCAGCTCCTCAATCGTAAACAGGCACCGCATCCGGGACTCAAAGGCAAGCATGTACAGATCCTTGCACCAGGGGCAGTCGTTGATAGACCTCATAATCAGCTGCTTGACCTTCGCATTCGACTCCAATCCTGCTTCTGCGCTAGCACCCAAGATGGCCTTCAAGCTGTTCTTGTCCTTACCGCGACCAGCTCGAGAGGACTGCAACCCCCGTCGCCGAGCGCCATCCCGAACCTCCAGTTCAATGTAAATCAACCATAGTATGGGGCTGGAGTTGAATGAAGTCGAGCTTGAAGACTCCAATGCGTTCTCGAGAAGCGATCGCACGCCATCCGTGCTGTATGGCTCCTGACTCCAGAGCTCATAAAACAACCCAAACAACCAAAGCGGCTCTTTGCTTGCGACAATGCCTCCCCCTTGCTTTCCATAGCCGCGTCGCACTTGTTCATAGACCCAGGTCCTGACTCGTCCATGCAGTCGTTGCTGAGCCTCGGTCCAGAAAAATAACGACTGCAGAATAGAGCAGTTGGGGAATCTATTCAGTCCAGACCGAACGACCCGTCTGAGATCTCGTGGTTGAAATCCACCTCCCTTCCCACCTGTCACTCGGCAGTCCGCAGTCTGCCGGCCTGCTCGGCTGGAGAGCGTTGCCTGTAGTGAATGCAAATAAACCATCCTTGCCAATTGAATCCAGAGCATTTCGGCCTCAGGCCCAGTACATATCCTCTTTTTCCTCTTGAAATTCTCCTGCTTAAAATCCAAAGACAGCGAGGCAAGGAGCGAGCTCAAGGCGGCGTTTTGTTTCAAAGAACCCGCCGAGTCCTCCACGGTGACCTCTATCTCCGTGTCCGGATTCCTGAAATCCATCTCCTGAATCGCATCCTCAAACACCTTGGCCGCTGGGACGACTCCTGCCTCAACGGATGCTGATAGGTATTCAAACCAAGCGTAGCATACTATCCAGTCCAGTGCTGGTTCAAACCACTGACTTCCCACTGAGCCGGCGTTCGCCTGCTGAATCAAAGGTCGACCCAGGTTGAGTTGCGCCACCTTCTGGGAAAGGAATTTCCGAGCCTTGATGAGCCTTGTTGCGCTAGGGATGTCCAAATCTCCCTGTTCATCACCTGTGATATCAGCTAGCACTTTCAACAACGATGACAGGAAGCAACGGTGAGTAATTTACTCTATCTCGCATACTAGAAAACACATCTTGGAGGGGGCAGCAATGACGCCTCAAATGACATACCAGATGATCCCTCTGCAAGAGCCGTCAAGACCGTAAGCGCGACTCCTTTACGGCCTTGCTCCCACTCCAGCTCGGCATAGTAGCGATGAATTAGCGGTGCTCGACTCTGTCTATCATCCGGGAACGTCGGGTACATGGAAAGCGCAGCCAAGTAGACCTTTCGTGCCTAAAGTAGCAATTTGAAACGCAAGACAGCGCGTCCAGCTGTTAATTGCCGCGGTAATTGTGAACCGACATATAAATGGAGCGAAAGAAAAAGAAAGCGCATACCTCCGCGATGCGTCCCAGTGCCTTTTCCGCTTGTGCGTAGCTATTCCAGAGCTCTAGATCCATCCTCTCAGCTTTAAGATATTTTTTCGCCAGTTTCTGACTCTTTGACGCGGAAACGGTGTCCAGTGCCTCGTACATCAAGTGATATACGGAAAGTCCCCTGCGGTGGGTCTTGGAAAGTGGCACGACCTCCATGAGTTGCTGGAGAGTGTTTCTATGAGTGCGACATGAATATAGGGATGCAAGCATTAATTAAAGTCAAACAACACTGATGCACCGTCCAACGTGCACGGCCTCGATGCATTAAATCCTACCTGAGTAGCTTTCTGTTTGAATGCTCAAGTTCATCGTGGCTGGTAACACTTGCCCAGGGGTAACTCGCCTCTTGCGATTTGAAAAGCTCAGTGGCTGTGCGACCAAAGATCGTGTCTGGGCTGTGAGGGAACAGCCTAAGAGGAAAGTTCCAGACGCAGCTCCAATCCCTTCCCTCGGGCTCAAGAAGATCCCTCTCGCGCTCCATCTCCTTGAGCACACGCTGGATCTGGTCCTGTCCCGTCTCTGCCTTGGGGAAGAAACGCCTCAGTCCGGGGTTGTCATCGAGATTCAGCTCAAAGTCCATTCCCAGATTCAATAGTAGCCCATCGTGAAAGTAAGGATTATAAACAGGGGGTATAGTTGTAGCGTTGGAGGCAGTGGACTTTGCTGAGGCGTGTATGCCGTTTGATCCTGCAACTGAATTGACTGGAAGTCCCAAAAACGTCAACATGCTGTCAACAAACTGTTGTCGCGCCTCTGCTGAATAGAGAGATACGATAAACGGCTGAATGTCCTCAAAAAGAATAATTCCGTAAGGATCATCCTCCAATTGATCCGGAAGATCATCTGCAAGCAGAAAGAAAAACGAGTGTGGTTAGATGCTGAGTGAATGGTGAACGACAACGCGCAATGAACACATTATTTCCTACCTGTGGTGCGGATGGGAAACCAGCAAGCTCTGTTGAGCTCCTTCTCGAGCTTGGCCCATCGGCTGTACTGGTAACGATCCACGTCGTTGTCCGCAAAAGCCTTCAGCAGCTCGTCTGTCGGTGCTTCCTGTGGTGGAAGTTGGATGTTCTCGAGCTGGCTCTCCATCGCAACCTCGTCTTCTTCTGTCACGTAGTGCGACCAGCCTTTCGCGTCCTTTTCTCCAAAGCGAGGCAACTCCGAGTCCCAGAACTCTCCTAGACTCCCAACCTGTATCTCCCATGCTTCTGACAGTAGACTTCTGGGCATGTTGAACAAGAATTCGACTTGGCCTTGAAGCACACCTTGTGCTCTCTCACCGTAGCCTAGAGCGGAGCGTTGTGAAATGTGAGTGAATAGGACTTGCTGTGTTGCGGGCATGATTCTTACTACTAGGGTCAAAGGACATACCGGCTTGCTTTAAGAACATCCAGCTGCGAACGATAACATGGACCATGACGCATTCGATCTTTACGAGCTGGACCTGCAGCTCTGTGTTCTCAGACGATCTCTGCATGGCCATCCATGTCAATCTTGCTAGTTGTGCCAGACGGGTTAAGGCATCCTGCAGTACGGTGATAAACCCCTTTGCCGTAAAGCTCAAGAAATGTCTCTGGCGATAGTTCAGATATTCAATCCACAGGCCTGGCCACGAGGTGAGCATCGTTGTCGATTGCAGTAGCTCGTCCCACTTTGTAAGAACCTTTGCAGGCTCCCAGCACTGTCGACAGGTATCCATGTAGGCAAGCAGAAGCCGCTCGTCGAGAGGGTTGAACTGGAGCGCGCGGTCAAAGATACTCAGTCGAATCTCATAATGACCAGTCGAATGTGCCGCGACCGATGCTGCCGATCTCCTGCTTGAAACAATGTCGATTTCATCCTCCAGTGCAATAAATTCGAGCCATTTTTCAGGTTGCTTGGGGTCCTGTAGGAAGAACAAATGATATGAGTTGAGAATTCTTTTAAAACCTCTATGCTGCAGACAGCGGATCAAATCACCATCGCCTTCATTTTCACCCTCTCATTTACCTTTCGAATTTCACCATCGAGCATGGTTCGGCGCCGCATTAATGCATTCAAAATACTCTCGGCATGTTCACTTTCTTGCTCGTCAGTCGTCTGGAGCAAATCTTTGTCCTCATCCTTTTGCACAGACATTCCATGGATATCGCGGTAGTCGGCTTTTTTCTTGCTCTCAGCATCATAGTCGTCCTCACTATCGCCCTGATCCTGTGCACCGCTCTGGGATGACCTTCCTATGGCACCGGCCCGTACATCCAGGGAAATATAGGCCGGATTCTCGTGTTTGTGTTGCAATGATCTCGCCAGCTCTTCAGCCTTGGCCTTGGTTATACGTTTAATATCGCGTGACCCGTCGCGCCAAGTTGCGTTCGGATCGCTGTATCGGGCCGGCTTCGACTTTCGACCGCCTTCTGTCATGTAAATCTCCCGGCTCCCATTCGCGCGCGTCTTTTCATAATCAATCCGCATATGACTTGGCAGCCCTAGTACTCTGCCCGCTATTCAAGGTGGATAAGCAGAGACGCTCAATTAGCACTAAATATAAACCACCACAGTGGGTTACTTCTCCTGGCAGAAGCTATACAGGACGTTTACCTCCGGTGCGTGAGTATCTAGGTACTGTGAGTGGATTGATGCCTCCGTAGCGGAAAAATTCCTTGTCGCCCTCCACATCAATAACCCACTGGCCAGTCTTGTTCTTCGTCGTCACGGTTAAAGATGCAGAGGCTGGAGGTTTTCCCTCCATTTCCAAATGTCGATCTCGATCGCGACGACTGACCCAGCTGTCGTCTTGCTTTGCCACCTCTCCGCGACTCCTCTTCCTGTCTGGGCTTTTGCTATTGTCTCGAGCGTGCTTGGACCGGCGATGACCAGATCGGTCACTCGCGCGATGACGATCCTGAACTGACGCGCTATCAGCTTTTCTCTCGTCTCGCTCGTAATGTCGCCGATCTAACTGTCTGTCCCTGGAAGGATCACGACGACGACTCGATTTTAGCCTGTCCTGATCACGATCGCGCTCGCGCTCTCTATCGCGTTCCCTGTCTCGTTCCCTATCGCGGCCCTTTTCGCGGTCCCGGTCCCGGCTTTTACTGTCCTTTTCGCTCCTGCTGGTCCTCTCTGCGCTTCTGCTTCGACTCCTCTTGGAACTTTTCCGTCTCTCGCGGCCATCGCCGTGTCGATCGTCACTACTTGAAAGTGACTTTTTTTGACTATCCCGTCCTGTTGCTGAACGAACTTCCTCATGGCGACGATCTCGTTTTTCCTTTTTCTCCTTCTTGGATGACTTTTGCTCCTCGCTCCTGTTGGTGCTTGTGCTTGAAGGGGTGGTCGGTTGCGATGCAGCATTCAGGTGCGCTTGTCGCGAGGGTTTTGCAATCACGTCACCCTGCGGGAATGACGAGAAGCTCGGTATGCTGAAAGCTGGGAAGCTGTCGAACGAAGGCGGTGGTTTGGGGGCGGTCGGTCCTGCTGGGCATCTGCTGGTAGTATCCATTTCAGCCTATGGTGAGGGTGAAAGCAGTTTGGTTCTAGTGGGTCAATCATGAAGACAACAAACGCATGCAGCATGACCCCAGGGACGATCTGGAGGCAGCTCTAAATGTTTAGCATGGACGTTACCCTTGTGCCCTTCAGGTCGAGGTCATCGAGCACCTGGGCTGAGAATGGCGCTTTCTCGGACCCATTGGACATTGTTGGATGGCGAAAGGAACAGAGAGGGCTGAAGGACCGTCGACCGCGCGAGCGTGGAACAAAAGGACCTTTGTGACCGCTGTTACGATGCAGCAGTGCAACAACCCTCCATCCACACAAGCTCTTGAATACGCAACCAACAGACGGGTCGTTTACTGACTTCTATGAGAACAATGCACAATCGTTTTATTTATTTTATAAAGTGGGTTCGTGAAACGATGATAATGACGGATGAATGGAGGAGAGGGAGAGGTAGCGAGAATCCGGTATGAGGCTATTTAAGCCTTGCGAATCTCAACACCGCCAGTGGCACCGAGAGCCTTCTTGATGTCGTTGTAGATGGCGAACTGGAAGGCGGTGAGGGTACCGACCATGACGATACGGGGGCCCAAGCCCAAGAAGAGACCACGGACACCGAGCTCACCAGCCAAGCCGACGAGGCGGGACATGACGGAGCCAGTTCCGGAGGCCTTGTTGATCTTGGAGAGGAGGGTATCAGCGGGCTGGGAGACAACGGCAGCGGCCATACCGGCAATGAGACCGGATCCCAAGTTGATGCTGGTCAAGGTACCGGCGGAGAGGCTCTCCTTGGGGCCGGCCTGGGCGAGGATGGCCTCGGAGGTACGCTCGAAGACGACGAACTTGGCCATGGTGTAGGGGATCTGCTTGAGCAAGATGGGGCCGAATCCGGAGTAGAAACCGCGGAGGGCGCCCTCCTCCTTCAAGATGCGGGAGAAGCCAGAGACGAGACCGGTGGCGAAGGTGGGCTGGGAGACGAGACGGATACGGGTGGCCTCGAGGGGGCAGAGGGCAACATCGGCGAAGAACTCGGCGATACCGGAGGAAACCAGGTAGATGGCGGTGCGGTTGTTGACAGCGTTCTCCTGTCCGACGGACTCAATGATGGTCTTCTTCCAGAACTCATAACCACCGAACTTGAAGGCACCCTGCAAGAAGTAACCGGCAAAGGTGGGGCCGAATCCGGTCAAGAGAGCGCCAGCACCCTCAGCCTTGACGACCTGGCGGAAAGAGGCAGCCATACCCTGATGTGTTCCAATAGATAAAGAGAGCGACGGTCAGCATACGAGATAGCGCTTCCAAATGAGGGAAATTCATGAAACAGGCCGAGTTGGCGCCCAGCGGACAAAAGGTATATCCAGCTGGGAAAGGAACCCGAGGAAACGACAGGGCACAATCATGATGAAAAGAAAACGAGCCCACAGAGGGCAACTCAAGAAAGCGTCCGATTGACAGCAGTATCATCAGCCGGATGCCGGAACACTGCCGAGTCACTGTCCAGAGAATGCTCGAATACGCCCTTGGTGTAAACGTTTTGAACTGAAAAAGAAAAATGACGTGCGGGGGACAAGACGAGCGATATCGGTCCACGGTACCTTGTTGTAAACAGTGGGCTCGAGCTGGATGCGGGTCTTGACGACATCTAGATAAATAGAGAGAGGACAAAGTAGACGACAAGCAAAAAGGGTCAGCACGGTTGTGAATCAGCTCAGGTACGTTGAGCAGGATCGGATGAGGATCAGATCAGGGCCTTACCGACGGGGGTGAGAGCACCGTGGGTGACACCGCAGCAGATGGCGCCAGCCAGGGCGAAGCGAGCGTACAAGGAAGCGCCGGTGGGGGCGAGGGTGGCCTGCTGTTGGATGGTGGACATGATGATGGTCTGTTGAGGAAGAGTGGGGAGTGTGATGAAAAGAGAGAAGGAAGGAGCGAAGCGAAAGGGGGGCGAGCACACAAAAAAGATAAACAGAAAAAATTGGCCCGCCGGAACAGACGGGAGCGGAGAGCGTCTGAACAAATCACCGCTTGCAAATTGAAAGGCCGCTGGCAACAAAAGAAGTCCAATCGTATCACGTGCACAACAACGTGCCTGCTTGGGTGCCGGGCGGGTCGTCCATTTTGGGCTTGGCATCAGTCTCTGAGTCTCAGCCCGTGCTGCAGCTGTTTGGGTAAGAAAAGTGCCCCGCATTGACCTGCACTGGCATTCATTCCTTTCGTTGCCAAGCTGCCATTCCCCTTGCTAAAAGCTCAAGACCTTCTCTACCAAGCACACTGCTCCTTCGTCAGCAGCAAATCCCCTCTCACTGACTTTCACTCGTCCACTCTTTTTGTCCCTTTCATATCGCAACTTCACACTTCAAATCATGGCGGACCACAGCAGCTCGCGCACGTCCTCAGATCACCATCCTACAGCAGAGCCCTTCACAGATCCACAGCCTAACAAGGACGGCGCAAGACAAACTGCTGCCAAAGTCATTGCCCTTCCGCTGGCTGCAGCAGGCGGAGCTGTCGCTGAGGTATCCAGAAAGATCAAAGAGTTCATCACCGGCCACTCTACTCAGATCGACGCCTCCCACAAGGGCGACGACACCTCCAAATGATTTGCTTCGTGGAGGGTTTTCAAACTCGCTGACACTTCTGTTCGCGCACCGTCCCCATAAAGCTTGCTACTGTACAGCACACCTTCACACCAAAACAGACATTCATAAACAACTGTAGCCTACATAAAAGTTTTTTATTCCTCATATTCCATGTATGACCGCTTCCCTCGTCATGCTGCAACTTTTTGCTCTCAAGAATGAGAGAAGAGAATACACGTTATTTTGTTTTGATATGATGATGATAAAGGGTAGTAGTAATAGTAGTAGTAGTGTCCTCATCTTTGGCCACATCCCTCCTGTTAGGAATTCCAGATCCACCTCCTTCTCCAGCAACTGCCTTCATTACCGAACACAGTCCAAAACAATCCTCGCTCTCCAACCCGATCAAGTTTCTTCTCAACGGTCCTGCTAACCCCCTCCGTGAGGAGGCTTCTTACCCGCAACAACTACGTCTACAGATCTCGGCGATCTAAAAAAACTTTAGATCTGTGAAATCTGTACACCATGTCATCACTTTGGGATAGGCAAGAAATAAGGTCGGCAATCAAAGAAGTGAAAAAACAAGATCAAAGAAAGGAGATTGAGAAAAGAGGTCTGCAACAGATCGACTAGGTCAGCTGGAACAAGTAAAATCGGGATCGAAGAGGGACCCCTCACAGTCCTTCATGCCTCGCCAAGTTCAACAATAAAGCAACCCAAGTCCAGCCCGTGAGGGCCGGTCCTGAAGATTGCCAAACGATCAAACAAGGGTGAAGGGCGCGAAGAGACGTGAGGGTGAGGCAAGGAATGAAGGGAGATTACTATAGCGTGCCAATGACTCATGCCTCAACCATTAAACTCGGCGTAATTGTCGAGGGAAAGTGCCCTGTCACCAACCTTCCCTTTTTCCCTTCCTTCCCTCCGGAGACAGATGGCGAACCACCTGCAAACAAAGGGGGAAGATAAAGAAGGATGGAGTAAAGTGACAGAGGTCCAGTCCGGAAGAGAGATCTAAGGAAGCAACGCAAGAGAAAGAGCAAAACACGACCCTGGACGATGAAAAATTTTATAGCCAACGACCCACGGTGTGTGCAGACTTGCAGCTAAACTTAAGGGTTTCGTTTGGCGGATTCTTTTGTTGGACGGCTCCCAAGCGGCTGTTGGATCCTCCTTTCTCATAACCATTGAACTTGAAGCACAATCAACTACAATGGCTGTTACTCAGAGATCTGGTATCCGCAGCGGTCAGAACCATGGACACATCTCCACCGTCCGCACCTTGAAGACCCCCATGTCTTACAAGAAGGGTGTTGTAAGTGCTTGCCGACATTCGATCGATACCGCAATCGATGGATACGAATTCAGGATTTGCCCAAGCCAGGATTAATGGATATGCCCAGGCCTTACTTTGATGCGATGGCCCATTCCGACCCATTCAACATCACAATCGGGGATCACGCAATGGAACGATACAACAAACCTCCTCTGCAATTGCTGAATCTCTCGCGGACACCTCTTCATCTGGATGATGCATTGACAGCCTTCATGGAAATCTGCCACCCACTTCATGTTTCATGGGGAAGCTATGATTCATCAAACCACATACGACACATCACCCAGCCTGTACTGTCAGTACTTTTTCTCAGTCGACAACCAGACAGTTCGACAAGGTGGGACTCGACAGACTCTTCAGGAATAACACCGTTTTGTTCTGGATCGCAGCAACTAAAGTGGACAGGAGGCAGTCTTCAAACAAAAAGCCTGTGAATCCATCGGTTGCAAACAGCGAGCTCAATTCACATCTCGTGAGGCTGGCAATATGAACGACAACTAAAACACACGGACAACAGAACGACAACACTCGTATGACAAAAGGAAACAGAGTCTGACCAGACACTGCATCTCTTTGTTTTCTTTTTTGAACGTATCCTTTTAGGCTGGTAAGCGCGTCGTCTTTGTCCGCTCCCTCATCCGTGAGGTCGCTGGCTTTGCCCCCTACGAGCGCCGCATCATGGAGTTGATCAAGAACTCCAAGGATAAGCGTGCCCGTAAGCTCGCCAAGAAGAGAGTACGTATTGAAAAAGAAATGACCCACAGTGGAAAAGCTACTCTCTCTCAGGAGCCGCGAAAGGAAGCACAGGACCACAGGACTTCTTCATTGAGCACTGGATCAGGCCGGGTCATCCTGGTGTGATGTACCAAGAAGACTTCTATCAGTATGAAGACCCGTTACTGATCGAAAGGAAGCAATCCGCCCGACCCTTCTCGCAATACTGGATGTACCTGTTGACACACGGGACAGGATGACATACATCGTACACTGGAAAGCACCCCGCTCTTGTTGTCTCTTCCACATGGGATCGAACACAAAAGAACAGAGAGTCGCAATACTATGCCTTCAGCTTAACGTCTTTTCTAACCTTCCTTCCTCCCATTCTCCACTGCACTGTCTACAGCTCGGAACCTTCCTCCGCGCCAAGAAGAAGGTCGAGGAGATGACCAACGTCATCGCCGAGTCCCGCCGTGCCCACTAAAGTGCGACTTTGCTAGCAATAGCCTGTCGTGCAACCGCCTTCTGGACACTACCAATAAACGCTCAATTTCAATGTTGACTTTACAAAAAATACATAGAGAGAACTGATGGCTTCTTGCTATTATTTCCTTCTTTTGCTGGTCAGGCCGTCATGATGATCTAAAATCTATGCCTCTATGACCCCAGACATGATCCCAAGGGCGCGGATCAGCTCCTCAGGGCTGGTGACATGCCAGTTAGCCAGAGTCTTCTTCAATGCATGACCTATCGTAATGGAAAAGTGCTCGTTGGCCAAGTTGGAGCTAGAGTCCTGCGAACTGATCGTGGCCAGGCTCACGATAGAGCCAGGCGTAGACGAAACCTGTGCTGTTGCAGCTGTATAAGTTGCTGGGGGCTTGAGGTGTATCGCTTTATCACTTGGGATGACACCGTTGGGCCCTACTGCATGCGGGATGATGGGCGAATGCTCCAGAGAGTGCTGGTTCGTGGCCTCGGCGATTTTGGCTGCAGTGGCAGCTACGAGTTCGTCGTTGTAGGGTTCGATGATATTTCGATGATTGAGTGAATCGCGTCGGTTGCCATTGCCGCCGTTACTAACTCCTGCCAAAGCTCTAAACATGTCCTCGTCCGTCTTGTCGTCTCCTGCACAGAGTACAAACTCGACCTCTGGGTGTTGATTGAGCAACCTCTTCACGACCTCGCCCTTGTTCACGATCATGGGTCTGACCTCCAGATTCTTCTTGCCGACAAGGATTTCCACGGGCAGCTTGGAGAGCACTGCGTTCTCGAGATGGTTCTGACACTCCTTGGCTTGAAATGCTCCAAATTCGGGGTCGGCCATCCGATAGTGCCACGTCAGTGAGGACCGCTTATGCTCGATAAAGGAGCCTGCAGTATGAACAAGTAAGCGTTAGCACTTTGGCATTGCGCTGTTCTCGTCCCTAAGGAAGCAAGCATGCAATCGCCTTTTACCTTGAGTTCGCTCCGTGTAATAGGTGAAAATCTCAATGACATCGTTCTTCCAACCCATATCCAGAGTCTCTGTCAGGTTGACCCACTTCTTGCTTCCAGGTTGCCTCATGAAAGAACCGTGCTCCGCACTAAAGCCAAGATTCTCGACGTCGCCTAGCCATTCCTCCAGGACCTTCTGATCTCTACCGGAAATGACCCAAACGACATTGTTCGGGTCATCAGCCAAAGCTACAAGAGCCTTGAGCATGTGTTCCTGAGGAACCGCAGCCCCTGGTGTCTTTCGGATAGGCGTCAGCGTGCCCTAATTGTCAGGGGAAACAACGCAACACAGGAATATCGAGTTAGGTCGTAATTCTTGAACAGCGGGTATTTTGAGGACAACAATCATTAAACTTACATCATAGTCAAACATCAATAGGCGCTTCTTTGCACCTCGGTATCTGTCGACCATCGCATTGAGATCGAGGTAAGGCGTAGGAGTCGACTGGTCCCATGTACCCACATTGAGGATGAGCTCCGAGATGAAGTTCTTTGCCCAGAACTGAGCCGTGTGCGCCAACACGTGGTCATGAAGTTGCTGTATGGATAAAAGGATAGGTATGAAGTGTTTGTTAAAGTGTCCTGCGGCCCTCACAGCGTTGTATCTGCCACTGCAGTATCTCACAGAGGGTGATGCCATACGCTATGCCGTGTAAGCTTGTCCTCGTCGCTGAGATTCAAAGCGTCGTAGATGACTCTGGCGACACCTTGGTAGTCCCATGGATTGACCATGAGTGCGCCACCCAAGCTTCCTGCAGTTCCTGTAAACTCACTCAGAATGAGGGGACCATGGTTTTCTGACTGGCACATAATGTACTCGAGCGATGTCGTATTCATGCCATCCCTGACAGAGGTGATGAGGCCAATATCCGCCACGGAGAGCAAGGCGTAGTACTCGTCGCGGTCGATGTGCTGGTGGTAGTGATGGACGGGAGTGAAATTGAGAGAGCCGTAGGTGCCATTGATATGAGCGACGAGCTCCGCAATCTTCGCCTCCAGCTTTGGATTCTCGACCAGGGGAGGAGACGTGACTTGGATGAGGACTACCTCGCCCTGCATCTCTGGGTAATCATTCAAAAACTTTTCAAACGCCTGAAGCTTCTGTTGCACACCTTTGACCAAATCAAGCTTGTCACGGCCAACAATGATCCGCTTGTCTTTGTATGTCTTGCGAATGGCGTCCATCTTGGGTAGCACTCCTGGTGCTTTGCGCTGGCGCTCAACCCGTTCTGCATCAATTCCAATAGGGAAGGTTCCCACCCAGACTGTCGAGCCCATGGCATCCACACCGCGCGGCGTCGATTCATATCCACTGACACGCGTGCAACAGCTGATGAAGTGACGGGCGTAGGAGTAGGTCTAAGGGTAATGATTCATGCATGAGCCTCAAGCTCGAGTATGACAATTGTATCACAGGAGTATGTGGGCGCTCTTGTTGTTCAAGCGTACCTGGAATCCGATCTGATTTGCACCCAAGAGTCCATTCAAAATCTCGACACGTTCTTTTCAGGGCAAGAGCATAGGGGATGAAGGGGTCATAGCGAAAGAGTCAAGGCGTCTTTTAGTGTTTCCTGCATGACTTTTTTCTTTTGCATCGTTGTCATCGTGCGATAGCGCATAATGAGCCATTAACAATGAGTATGAGTACTGTACTTACTAGGCAGACATCTGAAGATTTCGGACGATGGAAAGGGCGCATGAATAAAGACACCAATCGCAGCACCCGGCAATTTTTGGCGGAGCATGTGGGGTACCAGCAGCAGATGATAATCATGGATCCAGACTAATATTGGGCATGCAATGGTGTGCGTGGGAATTTGCAGTCAGTTACCCTCTTTTTCAGGACGTAAAAAGAAATCAGTATGCACGAACTACATGAACGTCATTAAATACAATTCTTACCGATATCTCCAGGCTGGTATTGATCCGCAATGGCGTCCGCAAACTGCTGGTTAACGAAGACGTAGTCATCCCAGTTCTTCTTCTCGATGCGTCCGTCCGTGGCCTCGTCCCAGAGGATGTAGTGGAACAGTGGCCAAAGAACTAGAATGACCAAAGAATGACATCAGTCCAGGTCGCATTTTTTTTCCATACAGATAAAGCTCCCCAAAAAACAGACTCTTGTGATACCAGGGCATCTGGTGCGGCGGGAATCAATGACAACGTGCTCTAAGCGACTCACCTGTCTTGCAGTAGCCCTCGTAGTGTCCTGCTGCTCGGCTGTCCTCAAGAAAGATGGGGACAACTCGCTCCCTCTGCCACAGCTTGTCCTCGAGGCTCTGCTTGTGTGTCTCAGTCAGGTTCTTGGACGGGACCACGTAGCCATCCTGGTCCGCTAACTCGCCCACCCATCCGATCTGAACCGTCTCGAGATCATTCCTGAGCGACATAATACCAGAGTACATGGCTGAGTGACCCCGTCTTGGCTCCAGGATGCAGTCGCCGTCCTCCACACAGCCTTCTGCTGGCGAGCCATCCGCATTCGCATCAAGGGAGGGATTAGAACTTTCTGACTCGATTGGCGGCGAAGACGCAGCGGGATGGCGAGGGACGGCAAGGGAGGATCGTCTGTTGGTGGGCGATCCAGCGCCTCCACCGCCGTTGGGTGCGCCACCGGGGTTTGCAGACAGACCAGCGCGATCGATCAGAGTGCAAGCATAGGGGATCTGGTGGGTGACGTTGATGAGACGCGGCTTCTCGCTGAGCACGACTTGGGAGGTCTCGGGCAGGTCGGTCAGCGGCACGACTTTTGGGGAGCTGAGCGAGCTTGTTGAGGACGTCGAGTGGAATGTGGCTACGGAGGACATGATGCTGAAGCGTCCGAGGTGGGCGAGGGCGAGGCAAGATAATTAGTGGCAACCGGGACGCACAAGAGGAAATACAAAGCGGCGGGCGAGGATGGGGGGGAAAAGGCAGTGGGAGTGGAGTGGAGTGGAAGTGGAGTGGAGTGGAGATAAGGAGGGACAGGGCGTGTCTCTTGCTTGATAAGCGGTCAAGAGGGCTGGAGGGTGCGGTGTGTCGAGGAATGGGCGAATAGGATGCAGAATGGGATGCAGAATGGGATGCAGAATGGGATCAACAAGAAAAAGAGGCCTCTGCTATCAGCACATGAATGCGCACGGAGCCATCATGACCTCATTGCTATCTCAGGGTGCCTGTTCCCTGCCCGATCGTTATCTGCCTCGCAGCTGCTGGGTCTGCAGAGACAGCCATCACACAATCGCAACCACACCGCACCACACCACACCATGGCCTTCCTGAGATCCACGCTGCCGTACTCTTTCGCTTCTTTCTGCTTGCTCATGCCAAGGGTCGGGTCGGTAGTATCGAGCTCATCTGTCCCATGAGGAGTGCAAACGCACAGTAACCAGGACACCGTTTTACATCATTGTGTCAATTGGTTACTACTGCTACTGCAGTCTATGCTGTCCTGCCTCCAAAGCCGAGGGACTGGTGCACATGGAGCAAAGAGCCGTGGGCCAGAGGGAGTCGATCCACGATTCTCACGCGCCGTGCGAGTGGTCGTTGAGAGTATCGAGATGAGACAGCTGATGAGAGGCGAAAAAGGGGGAATGGTATGAGTCGGTCTTGACGGTCTCTACCACTCAGAGACTCGGTGTGCCGACTGTTGAGCACCAGGTGCTCGAGGCCGCCTTGCCTACCTGCCTGCGCCCGCTCGAACACTACCAGACACGACTACCGTGGATGGTCTGATGGACGGGGGCGAACCTGGCAGGCAATGAACTACACGTGATGTCGGAGCTGTGGGCTGCGACGCGTCTCTTTTTTTTTTTTTTTTTTTGGCAGGGCACAAATCCTTTTGGCTCAATTGAATTTGGCCCAGCTCAAAATTTGGGATTTAGCAATTTTTAGGGCGATGTCCCGACGCGTTTTTTTTTGAATTGGCGCTGCTCACCCCCTCTTGCCCTCTGCCCTCGGCTCTCGTCGTCGCTCTTCCGGATTTTCGTTTTATGTGCCAGCTCACCCTCTGCTCGCTCGCTTTCCTTTTCTTTTCCCCTCTTCTGAATCTCTTTTGAATCTCTCTTTTGCTCATTCTACATCCAGCAACATCCCATCCCACCAACCACTCATCCACCAACAACCCACACGTCTATTTTCAAAAATGGCTCTCGCTCGCACCAAGAAGGACGACACCACCGCCGCTGCCGCACCCGCTGCTGCTGCCGCTGCCCCCGCCAAGGCCACTGCTACCAAGAAGGCCAAGGCTGCTGCCCCCAAGAAGGAGGCTGAACACCCCCCATACAAGGTGAGAAACTAGACCACTCATGCTCATTATGCGGGCTGACCCATCGGGAATGCACCTGTGATACAAGTGTGGACAGGCATTTTCCAGTACCCGGTATCGACAGTTCTAACAATGAGGTGAATATACTCGTTCGTCAACTTGCATTCAATAGGAGATGATCATCAACGCCCTTGTTCACCTCAAGGAGCGCAACGGCTCCTCCCGCCAAGCCTTGAAGAAGTACATCAGCGGAAACTACAAGGTCGGCGACAACTCTGATGTGCACTTCAACGGTGCCATCAAGCGCGGTGTCGAGACTGGAGAGTTCACCCAGCCCAAGGGCAAGTCTGGCCCCGTCAAGCTCGCCAAGAAGGAGCCCAAGAAGAAGGAGGTCAAGGAGAAGAAGGAGAAGAAGGTCAAGAAGCCCGTTGCAAAGAAGGCTGCCCCCAAGAAGGCTGCTGCCAAGAAGGATGCCCCTAAGGTAACGATCCCACTCTACCGCTGCGTTTGACATCCTATGCATGATGCCATTCAGCCGCCTAATGTCGACATTCGTGGTATTGTTTTGAATTGTAATAGAAGGTTGCGCCCAAGAAGGCCACCGCCGTGAAGAAGGCCACCAAGAAGGCCGAGGCCAAGAAGCCCGCTGCCAAGAAGGCTGCCCCCAAGAAGGCTGCTGCCCCCAAGGCAACAAAGGCCAAGGCTACTCCCAAGGAGAAGAAGGTCAAGGCCACCAAGGCCTAAATGGGCTTTGCGGGCTGAGGAAAGCAGAGACAGAGACGGAACGAGCAGAAGGAAAACCTGAGAGGGATGGATCAGAGCTCCGAATCGACCGGATGTTTATTTTTTTTTTCTTTTCTGTTTGTTTCCTTGTACTATTGCTTCCTTGTGTTTTCTCTCGTCCTCAGTTGTCGTCTCTGCCTCGACACCTTTTCTTATATCCTCTCCTTCTGTCGCAAAGATCTCTGCCGCGTCTTTCCTAAGCAGCCTCCTCGCCTTTCTCTTACTTTAATTGGGGTCACTCTCTTGTAACAACACTGTACTTGCTTTTTCGTCATTAAAAACCAGTTCCCATATATCTCGCCTTGAATGTTCGTGCTCGCGACACTTGCTGGAGCACGGCTACGTGCATGATTGGGCTTCCCAGCTTCTATGTTGACAAGGAGCTTGGCCCTGAAATGCTGAACCCCCCTGGCAGTGCGCGCATGATATTCCCCTCCCGAGCGTCACCACGCAAAGCAAAGCACGTATATCATTGCCACAACGCATCCTTGCTCGCCTCCACCATCCCCATATTTCTCACACGCTTCGCTCTCTCTCCCTGCTCCCTTCCCTCCACTTTCCACATCGCTCCACCAGATAAAACAACAGGATGTCCGAGAGCAGACAAGAACTGGTTTCCTGGGTCAATGAGCTGCTAGGCCTGAGCTACACAAAAGTCGAGCAAATGGGATCAGGTAACGGCCATGACCGAATCGCAAAGTCATTTGACCATGGCGCGTAGCGGATCTTTGTAGCATCCCATAGCGTACCTGCCTTCTGCACTACAAAAAGCCCGTCAGTAGCCGGGTTGCAGGCATTTCTTGCAGCGCGTTGTAGACGAGAGCCCGACTGGACGACGCAGTGACACGTTAAGCCTGGTGCTAGTCACCTTCGTCACTCGAGCGAGGCAGGTATTAACTTAACAGTAGGAAGCGCGCTAAGCTAGGGTTTGCCTCTACAACGTGAATTGTCTTGAATAGGTGCTGCGTACGTCCAGATCATCGACTCTATCTATGGTCAGTGTCTTCAACATGCTTTCGAGTACTATCTTTCGTGAAAATAAACCGCAGAGGCTAAAGCTGTGAGCAACCCTATTGCGCCGCCTCTTTGTAGGCGACATGCCGATGAGCCGGGTTAAGTTTGCGACAAAGCATGAGTACGAGTACTTGGAGAACTTCAAGATCCTTCAAAAAGCTTTCACATCACATAAGATTGACAAGGTAAACCCCACCCTTCCCAATATCTAAGAATACGCACATGCCAAAAGGTACACCCGACTGAAAGAACCCCCCCTTCATGCATCCTATTGCCCTGTGCATGTCAGGCTATTCCGATCGATCGTCTCATAAAGTGCAAAATGCAGGATAACTTGGAGTTCCTTCAATGGCTCAAACGATATTGGATCCAAAACTTCCCTGGGGACCACTATGATGCTGCCTCACGCCGAGGATCCAACAATGGTCCTGCAACTAATGCGGCAGCCAACCGATCTGTCACTGCCTCCTCCAGAAGGCCCATGAATGATGAGGGTAATCAAGAAAAAAAAAAGAAAAAAAAAAAAAGAACGAGAATGTCCTATCAAATGCGTTGTTTTAGCACCCAAGCTCACCACGACTTCTTTCAACCGCGCCCCCTTCCTTCCATGGATACCCTAGCTGCCAACCGCTCCATGTCAAGCCGTGGAGCCAATACCTCCCTTCGAGCCATTCCTGACCACACCATTGTCCTCAATTTACAAAAGGACCTGCAGGAGGAGCGGACAACCGTGGCTGCATTAGAGAAGGAGCGCGACTTTTATTTCGGGAAGCTAAGGGACGTTGAAGTGTTGATTCAGCGGGCGCAGGAGGTGAACCCGGAGATAGCAGAGGACCTATTGATGAAGGACATTCAGGCTATTCTGTATAGTACAGAGGTATGAAGATGTGCCATCGCATATATGATACGCTTGATGACCCAGTGTGGGGCGCGCTGTGAGTGACCTTTTGTACTTTCATGTCTACCTCATAGGATGGGTTTGAAGTTCCGCAGGATGAGCAGCCCGGCGAGGACGCATACCCTGATGAAACATTCTAAGCATTAGATCTTGACAGCTGGATCTGGATGGGAGGAGGTGGAGGAGGTGGAGGAGGTGGAGGAGGTGGAGGAGAAAGGCAAGTGGGAGCAAGTGGCGTATGTAGCAGAAGCAGACGTGAGCATTTTCACCCAAACGTCTGTCCAAGATGAGGACTGGTATATATTATTAAAAGGATATTTTGCGCACGGATGACAACCTTTTGACAACTATGTCATTGCGTCGCAACCCTGCAGGTGAAGTGTGCAGGGCAGGCTCTGTAGTGCACGCAGGCCCCAGTGGAGGGGATGGGGTGTGGAGAGCGATGCATGTCCCGCCAGCCATGACGGGCTGTGGTGTGCCGGTGGCTGAGAGCAGCTTGCAGGCTGCGAGCAGTCTGCTGTGGAGTGGACCAGCGGATGCAAATAGGTTCCATGTTGCCCCAATTTGACATCAGCGCACGCACTCGGTCAGGCTGTCAGTCCCTCAGCGCTGCTCTGTGCGAGGGGGTGTGGGAGGTGACCGTTGTTGCGGTGATTTGCATCCAGGCTGCCCAGCTCGACGCTGCCTTTCTTTGTTTCTTGTTCTCTTTTCCCACTTTTCATCTCTACATCGCCTCACTGCCCACGCCGCACCTTGACTCCCTCTCCCAGCCGTCCACGATACAGCACTGCAGCGCAGGCTGTCCTCTCCACCCGCTTTACTTCAGTCTGCTCACGCCCTCTTGTCCTCTCCCTGTCTCCCTGCCTCCCTGCCTCCCTTTAACCCCCAACGCCCTCACTTCATCTTTAACTCTTGTTTTCTTTTCACCCACGCACACACACGCACTACCCCCGCGCATACCCCCTCCTACCACCTGACTCCCTCCTCCGCCCTTCTCCCCCCTTCTCCGCGTCTTTCCTCTGCCGAACAAGCCCTGGCTATGAAGCCTGACCCTTCCCAGGCTTTGGCTCCAACGGCACCGGTCTCCGCCCGAAATAGCAGTCCTCTCTGCAATGGCGGCAGCCTGAATGAAGACAGAAACGAGGACGGCAGGAATGCGTGCACGAGCAAGGTCGCTGGTAGCGATGTCGGCAAGGGCCATGGCGCAGGCATGCCCCAGCGGCACAGCAGGAACCTGGCAGGGCCCCGCTGGAACACGATCCAGTCCTCGCCCCCGACACCGGCACCCATACAGAGGCTACAGGAGAAAGGAGTCTCGCTCCACCACACGCCGCTACTGGCTGCGTCTTTCGCAGCAGTGCATATGCATAGCAGCAGCAGCCAAACAGGGCAGGAGCAAGCTTGTCTGCGGGCGGCCTGTGCCAGCAGAGGCATCTCTTCCTTGTCCACCTCCACCGACCACAGCATCCCCGCCATCGACAACAGTGCAGCCCTGACAAGCAAGAGTACTGCAGCGGCACTCGAGTCCTTGGAGCCGCCTTCGTTTTCGCCAATACCCGGGTCCTCAGCACTTCTTGTCGTCCATTCACCCATGCCTTCGACCCACACCAGCAGATCAGCTGCGGATGCCATCAGCGACACTTTACTCAACTGCATTATCGACGGCATCGACATCAGTTCCGCCTGGCGGTCTGCAGCCCACCATCCGCTGCAGCGATCAGCCATGCATCACGAGTGGCCGCCCCGCTCCGGCTCCCGCAACAGCAGTAACAGTATCAGCGGCACCATGGAGGCGAACCCCGCCAACTGTAACGGGACTCTCGTAAGCACTGGCCTTGGACGGAGTAGCCCAAGGAGAGCCAGTATCGTCAGGAAATATGAGCTCATCCCTTCTCACAGTAACACCCCTCAGCAGCCATCAGGAGACACTGTCGACGAGAGATCTGGTGTCACTCTGACCCAACTGTCTCCGCCTTCACTCCTCAACACACCTGGATCGGTGCGAGCGTCTCCTCTGACGGCATCACTCCGGCTTCAGCCATTAGCATTGTCAGCCACTCCTTTGGCGCAGTCATCCGCAGACTCCCTTGCTACTCTTCCGCCTCAGGACGGGACGATCGGACGCACACTTCGTCCGGATGGGGCACAATTGGAAACATCAGACTCAGAGGCGCACAGCGGAGTTATCATGGCTCATCCAGGCCCTGCCCTGTCATCCCCTTCTGGCGCACGACATGGCGTGCGGCCAGACTGGAACCGTTTTGGCTACTTTATGCAGAGTTTTGCATCCAGAACCCAGGCCTCCCGGATGTACTCTGGCCGGCCTCAGTTCTCAAGCGTGGGATCTTCCTCTTGGACAGTCGCAAGGTGCGTGAGATGTCATTTGATACTCTGTTTTTTGTTTGTCCTCAGCTCTTGTGTTGGTGCTCTTCCCCAAAATGTTTATACGAGTGCTTCTCTTCTCACTCTCCCCCCTTGCCTCGATCTAATGCATCATAGGGTCCTGAACACGTGCCACTTGCTGTACCTCGTCCCGGTGACCACTGTCTCCATTGCGCGGCTTCTTACTACAGAGTAAGTAGTTGTTGCTGCCATTGTCACTATTGTCGACACTGTTGTATTACGTCCTGCGAATCGTCTGCTTGCTGCTGCTCATGTCTAACAAGGATTTTATTGCTAACAATGGATCCTTAGAACGATATGTGACGAACAATTGTTTAGCTGGTTAACAGTGCAGGCTGTCCTATTCCTTTCGCAAATTATCTGCGCGTGCTATCTCCTTCAACAAACAATGTCTAGCAGGATAGCAATGCTAGACCAACGCTCAAGAATCCTGCTGCTAGTCTGCATGATTTGGACTGTCATTGGCGTGGGCTTCTTGGGAAAAGCCAGCAACACCCAGGAATCCACTTGTGTAAGGTGGCATCCCCTCACTTGCCGCATTCTCTGCGATTTGTCAATTGACTGCAAAAGTCGTTTTCTGGTAGAAAGAATATATCTAACATGGATATCCATGGGACGATTTCGTTCATTTTTTCTTGTTCTAGGGATCGGCGAATGACCCTGTGTATAGTCTCGCATTCAAGATCATTATTTTCCACGCTTCATTGATCGGATTCTACTTTTTGGTAACGCAGCAGCGCTTTTAATCTTGGCAGTGTTGCCGGGGAGACCAAAGTGTGAAATCGTAGTCATTCTGATCATCCGTTTTTTCTTCTTGTTGCGTACTCTTCACAGCCATGCAGCTCGTTTATGCTAACACAGCTGCTACCGACCTCGATATCGTCTGGAATGAACAGAATGGCAACGAAGTCCATGATTGCCAAGCTTGGCTCTATTCATATGACGGAAGGGATGTTTGGAGACGACCCTGAGGAGGCGACTTGCGCAATCTGCCTCGGCGACTACCGACCGGAGGAGACGATACGACTCTTGCCATGCCAACATCATTTCCATCTCGAGTGCGTCGATCAATGGCTGCTGACCGACAAGAGTTGGTGAGTTCAACTTCAATGGTGTATTTCACAGGCACTCATACATATACTGCTTGATACTAACACGCTCTATTAGCCCTCTATGCAAGCATGACATTGACAAACCACTGGAAAACGAGCGGACTATGCACGCCAGTAAGCGGTTTCAGGTTCTTGGTACCATCCGGCGGGACAGTGAAGGGAACGTTAATGGGACGACCACGACTGGAGGCGGCACCTCCACGACTCATGTGAATGGCATTCAGATCATAGTTCTTTAAATCATGCATAGTCTGCATATGAAGGACGAGCTGAGGAGATCGGCTCCTTCCTTCCTCTTTGTACACCCTTTTGTAGCTTATAGGCACGCTGTGGCCACACGCGTTCGGCGCTTTGATGCCCTGCCGCCACATTGTCTCTTTCCTCAATCATTCTGCTTAATGAACGCTCTCTCTTTGTGTGTGATCACGGCCCCGTTTTTAATATGACCTAATGACTCCAATATCTCCCATGAATCCAGTCGCGTTTTGCAGGGCCATCGACCCTCGGAGCGCGAAACTCTGTGGTAAATTCTTTCCTTTCAATTCTCTCGCGTGCGCGCGCATCATAGAACATAACAGCAGTACTTGACGCGTACTTGACGCGTCCTTTGACCCGATACTTCGTATTTTTTTTATGAACTATGAAAAACTATGCGATGTGAGAAAACCCCCTCCATCCCCCCAATGTAGAGAGTGACTAACACTTCTTTGCAGACTCGTAATGCTTGAGAGCCTGGCCCTCCATCTTGGCTATGTATTTCTCCACCAACTCCAAATTCTTCTCCAGATCCTGTACATTCATCAGCGCTACCCCCGCAGACCTGTTGTCTTTCTTGCCTCCTCCAAGGCCAAGACGCACACCATCACAATGGCCCTCAATCCCATTCCAGAACGTTGCTTCTTCCTTCTCAACCCGCTGTCGCTCAATCTGTGCCAGCGTCAGGGTACCCTCCTGGTTCGTCAGTCGTATCCCGAACGCAGGTAGATCTGGAGCCGCCATTGTGCCAAGCATTCGCGTGTCGACGATTCGAGGACTTGTGAGGCCACCGCCTTCGACTGGAGGTGGAGACCCCGGACTGCAAGGACCACCGCTATAGGTACCGTAGGCGACATGGTCTGGCAACTCACACACCAAGGGAGGGCGCTGCACACCAGGGGCAGTGTAGTAAATGTTGTCTTCAGAGGTACGGACGGGTCTGTAAACCGTGGTAGACGCCGCCGCTGTCGGCTTGGTACTACCAAGGGTTGGCTCCTTGGTCAACGATGGTGAGGATGAGGACGATAATGAAGACGGATCCATCTTGGGCTTTTTCATCTTTTGTAGCAGGGTCTTGAAGAATTTGGGCTTGGACGGTGTTATCACCTCAGAATCACCACCCGGGGTGGCAGCAGCAGCAGTCGATAACAACAGCTGAGAGGTGGACGTGCTAGCAGCCGAAAGTAACCGGTTTGGAACTTGATCCTCAGAGTCGGCTGCTGCCATGACCGTTGTAAGGGCAACTGCAGCACTAGCAGCAGCAGCAGCCAATTGTTCGTGTCGCTCTGTGAGCCAGATCTGGCGTTTGGATTCGATGGCGTCCAACGCTTGTTCAGAGGTCAGGACCGTGGCTCCAGATTCGAGGGCTACCACCAGGTGCTGAAGGGTCTTGCTAATACCCACCAGGGCATCCACCGTCCCGCGGTGCTTATGCAATTCGTTCGCCTCAAACAACTCTGCGCTGCTGCTACTGCCGATATTGCTATTGCTGGTGGTGCCTTTGGATCGATGGTTCCGGTCAAGGGCGTTATAGGAACTCAAAAACCTCGTCCAGCCTGACGAGTCCTTGAGAGTCGTTCGGAGAAGCAAAGCACCTCTTTGAGACCCCAGCGAATAACCCATCGCCCTCGCTGGAACTCCAGAGCCCGATCCCAGAGAGACTGAGGATGAGCTCATTGAAAACGTAGAGTTCCGGAACGAGGCTTTGCCCTTGTTGTCCTCTTTGGTCGTCAGGACTCCACTTTGGGCTTGATCTTGCTTGGTTTTCAGAGGGGCTTGCATGGAGATGGTGGACCCATCGTCGTCTGGTTCGGCATAGTCCATGGCCTGCGTGGTTCTCTTCGTAGGATAGTAATTGACCACCGGGTAAGGGCAAGGATGCTTGCCTCGCATGGTTCTGTAACCCACCCCTAAACCCGCCGTGGTGGTGGTGGAGGAAGATTTCGAGCTCGGAAACAAGCGCTTGATGCCTCTCTTTCGCTCCTTGACCATACTGCTGCAGTCGGAGGAGGCACTACTTGATTGAGGTGTCTTGCGAGTGCTCCAGAACGAAGCATAGCCATGAGTGACCGCCGTGAACGGCCCCTGAACAGATTCAGCATAGCTAGGGAGAAAGCCCGCCTGGTCAAAGTCGATCATGGACAGCAAACCTGCATCCTCGCCTTGGATGATCAGAGATTGAGGCTTCAGATCGCCATGGGTAAAGACAGTGCGCTCCGTGGCAAAAATACTCTCGGGTATGAAGGGTTTGTTCGAATCGATATGAACCTTGCGACGGGGAGGTATGACTAAATTGGAACCTGAGAAGAGCAACTCGTCGAAAGCGAGGCACAGAATTCTAGGCAAGAGGTTGACCAACTCTTTCGGGAAGCGACAAGTCGATCCTGGGGCTGCATCTAGGTACGCGAGTGCTGTGAGGGCATTGAATAGACGAGCCTGCTCAAACGCTGCGATGGACTCGCACACTCCGTTATCAGAGATCGGATCCACAAATGTAGTGGGCCAGGCGATGGTGCTCTCGGTCCATACAGCGCTTGGGTCCTTCTGCTCCTTCAGGGCAAAGCGCTGGAGAAGATTCTTTGATTTGGAGGCCATGCTGCTACTGGTAGTGGCACAGGAAAGTGCCGTAGAAACCCTGCAGTCAGTTGTCGAGCTGGGCCTGTAGACCAAACAGCCAAGGCTCGTGCCACGTCGTGGGCCTTGATGGGCACAGTGGCTGCAGTAGATAGTGGGGTCGCCCTCAAACAAGGACCCATCTTGATCCTCCGATTCCATCTCTTCGTCCTCCTTCACAGTGGTTGATTTTGCAGATGAACGACTTCCTTGAGCGCTAACGGGCATCGGTTTCGCCTTTTGCTCCTCCAAGTGGATAGGAGAGACATGCTGGCTTTTGATCAAGGCGCTCGTCGCGATGTCGGTGTCGACCCTTAGAGCCGCAACACTGGCAATGGTGTGAGTCCCTGTCTTGACAAGCGAGTCCTCGCGCAAAAGCCGTTCACACTCTTCCAGGGCTGTTTTGATGCTGTAGTTAAGCGCAACTACTCTGTTAGAATGGTTGTCGGGGTTTTCAGGTCCGTTACTAAGACCATCTTCAGAAATGACTGATTCTGAATCGTTGGCGGCCACAATCTCGTTTCGGAGCGGGGACGAGATGGCGCTTGCGCTTGGATGTCTCGTGAGCGGAGGAGGTAACAAACTGGTTGTCGTGACCGATGGTGGGGTGGTGCTTTGGCCCTTCAAAGGCTGGCTGGATTCTTGGTCAGATAAAGTTGACGAATGTACCAAAGTGCGGCTGCTGGCACTGCTGGTGCTGAAGTTGCTGGTGCTGAAGCTGCTGTTGTTGGTGATGTCGGAAGGTGGAGTGCCGTTTGTTCTTTTCTGATAGTCCAAGTCCTCAACAGACAGTGCGCGCGAGGGACTCAGATGATGGGGCGAGGGTGAACGTGAAGGGTAGAGGTTCTGAAGAGATGATGTGCGCGGAGGGTTGAGGTTGTGAAGAGATGATGAGCGGGCTGGGTAATCCCTGGATAAGAAGGCTGAGGCTGATGGTGAGGAGGAGGAGGAGGAGGAGGAGGAAGATGTGGAGGCCGATGCTGAACGTGGAAGTACAAGAAGACCACGAGTTACCTTCCTGTCAAGAGTCCGCACGACAAGATCTGAGGAAGAGAGTCGATGTTAAACTGGAGGGTCTCGTATAAAGGGCACATGCAATGGCGATCTGTCGTGTACACTTACCAAACCTGGACCGTGGCCCAAACTGTTTGGGACAACTTCTTGAAGCACTAGCGTACTTTGTCGGGAGTGTGAACCCCTGTACCTGATCCTTACGCGTCGATCTCATCTCGTAAAGGGTCTACAAAAGAACTCTATTAGTTACAATACGACAGCGATCTCGTAGGCACTATGACAGCAGCAAAATATATCATACATTTGCAATCCCCGTAGTCAGCTTGTTCTGCTTCGCACTCTCCATTCCACGCTCGCCAGCGAAGCCTTGGTAGAGGATCCCGCTTTGAGGGTACTCTGTGAGAGTAAAGCCCAGAATGCCAGTCTTATCAAGGCTTTCCTTGTGCATTGGGTTACCGGTTCGATGGTACGCGAACCCGAGGACGCGTGGGGTCTGGACCTGCGCACTATGTTTAACATTCATCAGAAGCTACTCTCAGCGAAAAAAAACACAAAACAATGATATAGAAGAGAGAGCCACCTTATTGTGCGTACTTACCAATTGCCTTCTAGCCATTCAGTTGCTCCAAGCCCATTCTCGATCGCATGCTGAACCATATCCATCATCAGCTCGCGGTCATCAATGTTGGTCCTTGTTTCCAAAGCTGTGCCAGGATGGGAAAATGGGTTGGCGTCTGGGTACACCTTTAACAAAAACTTGCAGTCCTTGCTTCTGGTAGGACTGGTGGGGGTATTGGTACCCTTCGTGGTGAGGACATACGTTTTTGAGAGCAGATCTCGTCCGCTCTCAAAGAATGGAGGGCTTTGCGTTTGAGAGGGCAGGCTGAGCTCCTGGACGACGTCGATGTCTAGGTCGGGTTCATGATCTCGTCGTAAAAGAGCAGAAGGGTGCAACAGATATGTGATCTGCTCGGGTGTTGCTTCCCATAATCGCATGGCGGGCTACGAGTGAGTACAGGATAAGGGATCGATTCTGAGAGTCCTTTGTGGGTATGTCTTTGTGGTGAATTGTGTGGAAGTGAGAATGTGTTTTGTTACGATGTGCTAACAGACAGGCAAGTACATTTTGGTGCCGCTATTTATGATTGCTCGATGCCGCGTCGTTCAGCAGAAGATCTTTCAGTCATAAGAGCCGGCTTTACAGGTAAGAAGCCGGGTCGCTATTCCTCACAATGGACCAGGGCATCACAACAACCAAAAAATAAAATAAAATGCTGTCTATGGAATCTTTCAAAGTCTTTGTCCACGCATGCGATTGATGTGGGAAGAGGTTTGGTGTGATAGAAAAAAGTATCAAGATCAGCGTTGTCTACGGTTCAGGTTGCAACCGTTGCCAGCGATGATATTGCCGATGCTGCTGGTGCCTGCTTATTGACAAAGGAATTTGATTTCAAGTCTCTTCTGAATGAAGGCGTGGTCGCTGCTGACAAGTTCGTTGTATGAGTAAAGAACAAAATGAATGACAATTTTTATAATAATAATTGTGGCACTATGCTAATATGATACAGTGGGATGGCAGGGAGTGTACAGGTGTACATACAGTATACTATAGTGGTTCGTTTTACAGAATGAGCAGGAGAAATGCAGAAAGAAATAAAACGAAAAAAGAAAAAGCCATCGAGAGGAAGTGTTGCTTGGTAAATGTGTCTAGCGGCCCCAACCGAGTCCAGCCAGAACGCTGGCGCACTCGAGCTCGTCTAGATTCAAGTCCTTGGTGCCATTTGGTGAGGGAAGGGCCGAGGCTAAGGCTGTCAAAGATGCCTGAGTGTAATCCTGAGAGCATTGTTGCTGCTGCTGTTGAGATTGCTGCTCCTGTTGTTGGCACCCCGCAGCACCCGATCCATTGCTCCATGTCTGGCTTTTATCCACAACCGGCTGATGGCTTGTAAAAGGCGAGCCTCCACGAGAAGAATGCGACATCGTATAAGACCTTTCATTCAGCTCCAGACCGTACTCTCGCGTTGGCGACGAAGTCACCCCAGTTCGGGGAAAGGCTGAAAGGGACGACTTGAGGGCCTTCTGAGGCATCTTGTGGGTCCCACTCCAGTCCTGCTGGCGTTGGTGCTGATAGCGGCCCTCACGACCTTGAGCCATGGATGAAAAGAAGCGCTTGGATGCATTCAGTCGCTTGGCTCTCTCATTTTGGGCAATGAAGTCCTCTTCATCGGTCTCGTCCCCATCAACAGATTGGTTGCCACAACCCAGTGCTGCGCCGCGCTTTTGTGCTTGATGCGTCAATGGCTGTTGCTGCTGCTGCTGCTGTTGTTGTTGCTGCTGTCCGGACATGGTACTGGTCCTGCGAGGTGTTACTTCTTCATCCGTGTCAGAATCGAAAAGGTATTGACCAATTGAAAGACGTCTAGCCCTCATCGCCGTTTGCCCATAGCCCTTTCCACGGGTGCCGCTCATTCCTGCGATTACACTGGACACTTGCTCTTGAATGGTGGATCGGGATCGAATCTCATTGAGATTCTTTGACACGACATGTTGAAGTCGCCGTGCCAGCTGGGCAGCAGATAGGCCACTGGAAGTAATAGGCGAGGATGGCATGGCCTTGTTACTAATGGTCCTGTCAATGTAGTGGTGCTTGCCTTTACTGCCCGAGAGCGCTGACTGCTTGAAGCTGCTGGGGGGTGAACGCTGATGGTAGTGTTGTTGCTGCTGCTGCCGGTTAATGACCTGCTCCATGAGTGACATCGTTCTGGGATAGGGGGAGCAGTTGCGTGTCAATGATGATCCTGCCTCGGGCATGGATCTGTGCTTGCGGGGAGACAACTGAGGGGATCTAGGGCGGTGGGCCTGCAGGAGTGAGTGGTGCTGGTAATGACGCGTGCTGTCTATAGCGGAGGACTTGATGGAGGGCATCGATTTGGTCCTGTGTGCTACCGCCTGCGGTGGAAACACAATGGGCGCGGTTGAAACCGAAGGCAGAGGGCCGGAGAGGGAGCTGTTCAAGACAGGTTTTGTAGACGGACCTGGCCAAATGGCCATCACAGGAGCATGCACGCCGCCCTGTTTGGAATGCCTCTTGGCCTCCTCTAGCAACATGCTGAGATGAACATCTGCAGTTTTTGCATCGAGAATGTCGGGTGTGGTTGCCACGGGGCTGAAAGTAAGAGACTTCAGGGAGATCACGGGCTCTACCCGCTCAAGTTTTACCACAGCTCCAAAATCGGTTTGGGTGGTCAACTCCATGTGTTTCTCTGCCTTTGGCTCCAGCTCGCCCACTGATTGTGGCGTGGTATAGGGGTGCGTAGTCTTGGGCGGCGCATTCAAAGATATTGAGGGCAACAAGGCGACTGTTGAGGGCAACAATGGACACGTTTCGACACGCAAGAATGCCCTGGACTCCTGTTTCGGTTCCCTGGGCGCATATGTAGACGCGGCGGACGAGAGGTCGAGAGAGGTCCTGGATACAAGTCTGGGTACATGATCGCCGTCCTCTTGAGGGAATAAGGCCGGCGATGTCGACGCAGCTGAATCTTCTGAGGGTCTGCGATGCAAAGACATTGGCGACAAGGAAGCCAAGTCTCTGGACTTTTGGTCAGAGGAGCTTGGCACATCATCCTCTGATCCAGTCTGAAAAGGTCCTGCTTCTCCTACTCCACCGCAAGAGGATACTGACTTCTTGCGTAGTTGCTGCCTTCTGTTCTGGAACCAGATCTGAACTGCTCGGACGCTCATCCCTAGCCGCTCAGCCAGTTCCTGACGCGTTGCTGCATCCGGGAGCAGATTCTTGCTGAATGCCTCCTCCAAAATTTCAAGTTCCTCCCTGTTGGTTCGTCGCCTTCGTTTCCTTGGATGAACACCACAGCTGTTGGTTAGCGAGTCTCCCTCAAGTGTATTACCATTGGGTCCATGGCTTCCAGAAGTGGAGGTGTCGAAATGGGACGGCAGCGCATTGACCCAATTGAGGGTCTTTTTGGGTGGCGTTATAGGTAAAGCCTGATCGAATGGATGAAACGATTTTGGCTGCCGCTGGTCCCTTTGCTGGCAGGACTCCTTAGCTTGTTCGTCCCCAGACCTGAATCTCAAAGATAAAGGTGGTGACATGGGAAGTCGTGTTGTATCATCGCAGCCTCTTATCATTACATCGTCCTCGTCGGTGAAGGAACCTAGTCGCGATGGTCGTGGTGGACTTGAGAGTGTTGGTGAAAGCATTGAGAACGAGGTGTCTGTCCTGGCAGTGCTGGTGCTTCTATGGTTTGTCGTAACTGTTCCATCCGAAGTTAAGAGCGAAGGCTCAGATAACACTGTCGCCGGAGATGAGCTGAAGGAAGACGCAGATCGTGGTGCGGACACCGCAGAAGATGGCGAAGCGCTGGTGCATTGAGTTTGCGATAAAAGTGTTGAGATCCCAGCAGAGACTGTCGTGGCGGAGACGCCAACGTCTTTTCGCGCCGGACTGTTGGTAGAGAAAGTGCCTTCCTTCATGGTTCTGATCTGGTTGATTTCATTGATCTGTGCGGCTAGCTTGAGTGATGGCGAGTAGTCAAGAAATTGTGCAGATGCAGTGGGCATAACAAGAGAGCTGCTGTTGTTGGTCAGAGCTGCTAAGTGTGAACTCTCCTCCGGCTCTTGTTTGACCAAGGTCGTCCCATTGTCATGAGACTCGATCTCCTTTTGCGCCACAGTCAGGGGTGATATTGAAGCTGCTGCGGGAGCCTCCGCCAACGGTGTAGTAATCATTATTTCGACGGCGGACACTTTCATGTGTATTCTACAAGAGCAGAGTGAATCAACAAGGCCAAAAGTCAGTGTCTTCGGTCTTGCTGCTATATTCCTGCTCAAGGTACGAAGCACTCGAAATGTGAGTCTGAGCTCCATTTTTATGGTGGTAAAGTCTTGTAGAGGGGTAGGGTAGGTGCGTTTGAATTAGTGTGAAAAAGTAAGGCATGCTGAAATCGACAATGCGAAGGCCTGGAGGTTAGCGGAAGGAATGATGTGTCGAATAGTCCATGCCTCGTGTGGTGTGTGCCGGGAGTTGGGAGGGTGAAGTGCGAGGTGCACTGGCTATGACACTGCCATAGAGTGTATCTGTACCTTTGGACCACGAACACTGTTTGTCTTTGTTCTCTCACACTCTCAGTTTTCTCCTGTATGATGGTGTTGTGAAGACACTTCGGCAGCTCATGGACTCGAACCGCTAAAACATCCAGCACCGGAAGAGATAGGCGAAAGGGAATGGGTGTGGAAAGGAGGTGGTGGAGAGGGTGGGGGTCTGCGGGTGAGGGACGGTAAGGATAGGCAATGGATCGCGTTAATTTCTCGCTTTGTGTCGCGCGGCGTGAATTATTGTCGCGTCTCGAAGGATGCGAGCAGGAACAGGAGGAGAGAAGGGGGAAAGGGACAAAAGCTCTGTAATCAGTGCAAGCCAGGTTGGACACCCCGCCAGCCCTCTCTCACCTTCTCTCGGAAATACCACCTTTGGCGCAATTGGTTTTGCTCCTCTGTCTTACATGCCTGCCCAGCTTCTTTTTTTTTTTTTTTCGTTCTCCTCCAACGCGCTGCTCAATTTTAGACGCGCGTCAATTTGGATTTTAAAAATGAGGTCTGGCGTGCAATTGAAATTTCATATTTTGGAGAATTGTTTGATTTTCAAGCGACGCGTCGAGGGCTGAGGGCCGAGGGCCGAGCCACCCGTAATCGGCCTTGCTTTTCTCCCTGTCGGGTCCAAGGACCGGCAAGAGGTTTCTTTTCAGTCGGTCGCGGTGGGACCACGCAAAGCCTAACGGTCTCACATCAGTCTGTTCCTGAACACCATACAGCACTGCACTCTACTACGAACAACTTTCACAAGAGGCTCTACAGCACTGTTGGGCTGGTACTGTTAAAGCGTCGCCACCTTCACTCCAGTCCTTCACACAGCGGAGTTCCTGGCCCGCTCATGACCGCGGTCATTTTCCAGGTTAAAGTGTAAAATGAGAGAGATAATCGTTACAAAATGCCATATGGCATTTGTTGTAGACCTCTGTGGGGGAAAGTCGTCTAGCGCCGGCATGGACAGAACAGAGCTGCTCAAGTGCTAGCTGTAGAAAGCACCCTTCAAGTCAGGGTCGCTCGCTAGTTTAGCCTATCTGCATTGCTACTGGTGGTTCACAGTAGCTTTATTTATTGTTTATGGAGAGGAGAATGAAGGACCGAAATACAGTTAAGTTTTCGCGCAGATGGACAGGGATATCGAGAGCAAACAAAGGAAGACCGAACGATGAGCGACCTGCGAAGTGGATGAGAGCATCGTCGCAACTCCTGTAGCGCCTGTATGCAACTCGTCAACGACCATCCCACATGTCTGACCCTCCAACTGCACTGGACTTACCCGACTGGTGCCCCTTTCTTGTGGTGCCTGACCGCTGAGCGGCATCATAAAGTGCTTGACCTGTCGCTGCACCGTTCCCTTTTGATTTTTCCACTTTGGCCTCCACCTCTCTGCCCTTTGACGTCCACCTTACCCTCATCTCGTTGCAACATCTCGCTGTCCCTCCTTCTCTCATCGTTTCTGCATCCCTACGCCCTCCTCTGTATATTTCATTCGCTCGCTCATTTCATAATCCGAATTCCCTCATCACACCTCGCTCGCCCACCTCCGTCACACATAATTAATCATGCCTACAGCCACTGCTACATCCACTGCATCAAAAGCTGTCGGACAGACGACGGCCGCTGCAACCCCAACGGGCGCCTCTGGGGCCAACCCCGTTTTCATACTCCCTACCCTTAATCCCTCTGCAGGGACCAATCCTCTCGGCGGCAGCGGAGCCATCTACAACCTCCCCACAGGCACGGCGCCCTTTGGGTACCCTGCCATGCCCTCCGGCGCCGGAGGTGGCCCCAACGACCCAAACTTCAATCAAGGCAATAGTACCGCTGGCGGTACAGGCTCCCAGACCAACCTCGGCATGATTGTTGGAGTGACCGTTGCCGGTGTCGCTGTCCTCGCCATGGCGGGCTTGATGATGCAGCGGTACCGAGCCCGCTCTCGCACCAACACCATCAACTCACATCAGACCCGGAGTCGCAACAAGAACAACCAGACTGCTAACGTCTCATCTGCAGGAGCTGGTGCAGGTGGAGAGGAAGACAGAGGTGATCGCGCCAAACTTGCAAGATCGTTTACCATTCGCCAACCACCTAATGTCTATATCGAGGACGACCAGGATCTTGACCAGACGGGTCACCCTCGCTATAAGAGCGCCAGCGATGCGTTGAACCATCCTTACTACGGCGACCACCATCGCACACCTGGACTGGTAGAATATGAGCTCTCGGACACGAGTGGTCAAAAGTACGGGCCTAGCAGTGTTGCAGAACGCAAGCGGTACGTCGAGCAACAGCAACGCAAAGTCATGGACGAGTATGAGATGTTCAACCCACACATGGATGCACCCCCCACCTCGCCTTACCCACCTTCACAACTCACCTCTGCGCCGTCCTATACCTCGGCTGCAACACCGGGCCCACTCTCCCCTACTCTGACCCCATCTATGGGCGGTCGCAGTCCTCGCGTCAATCATCATCACCCAAGTCAGTCGCCCTCACCTTTCGGACGGCCCAGGCACCAGCATGACTCGAACGATTACCAGTATTAGGTTTTGCCCATCCGTCTCTCTCCTGAAATAAAAAGTAAACTACTGTAGACACTGTATCCCTTCCCTTCAAGTCCGTCCTTCAAAAAAAAAGAGGTGAGCGGGGGCCAGCTCGGACAGTGAAATATTGAAGTACTTCGAGACAAGATCGCCTCGTTATCTCACCTGTGGGCCAAAGTTCTGTGCCTGCTGGGCGCTTGCTCTCACACACTCACTCTTATCAGTCTTGGTCTCGCCCTGACGCCAGTTTTCACCCCCTCTCTGTTTGTCTCTTCTCTCTCCCAGGGAAATTCCTTCTCCCACTCTCATCTCTAGTTCTCGATCACATATTTTTGGATGCCTGTGTCAATTTGCTCGTGCTACCACCCCTGCAATACATTTTGAAATGAACAATCGCAATATCCTGTTGTAAATCTCCGCCCAGTCGTTCCACTATTGGCGCGACCATTGTGGTCACGAAAAAAAAAAATTGTATCTGCCAGGCTTTGCTCTCGTCAGTCGTAAACTCATTTTTTTTTTTTTTTACGTTCACGGCTCTCGTTTGAGGAGAACAATCGAAAGAGAGAGAGAGAACTCTCTTTTCTCGTCTATTTCTCTCAAGCGCTATACTACTACTGTATGGACACAGTAGAATAAATATGAAAGGTGTGGCGGAGGTCAAGCGGAGCGAGAGCAGTGGAGGAGGGAGGGCAGGCTAGACTTAGTCTAGCATGGCTTTTTCTGGTCCGGCCCCCCTTCCTCCTATCGTCCTTCATCCTCCGCTCATATTATAACATCGTGCTCATCATTTTTCTTCCTCCTCTCCACATACCCATACAATAATACCCATCAATGCTTCTCATCCGCAGAAAGCGAAAAGAAAAGAAAGAAACGGCCCTCTTTACTCTACGCCTTACAGATTTAAAAGATGGACTCAAAAAATGAAGTGCATTCTAGAGTGCGTCGCGCTTGGTCAGAGACTCGAATCGCTTAAAGGTATATCCGACAAAGGCCAAGTCCTTCTGCTTGCTATTGTCATCCGTGACCATGTAATCTACAAGGGTAGCACAAAAAAAAAGAGAAAGAGAGAGAAAAGGGTATATGATGAGTAGCACGAAGGAGGAGTGCAACACGAAAGCAGTTTCGTGTGAAATGGTTCCCCCAGACTCAATTAATTCGGTTCTTCCTTTACCATGCTGCTCTGGGTGGTCAGGCACCTTGTCCAGATCCTCAGTTGGGAAATAGCTTGTGTCTGTGATCGATGTAAGCACCGGGACAAAGGGCGACTCCATCCGACGAATGTTGACCCAGTCGACACCATGGAAGTAAGGATGTGACATGATCTCATGCACGCTATGACGACCCAAACGCATTTCGGGAGAGCAAATGAGCCTTCGGATCAGATCCTCTGCGTCCGGTGAGAGATGAACGTCCTCGGGGAAATAGAGTTGCTCTCTCCAGTTCATGATCTTGCGGTACGTCTCGTGGGCGTTCTCACTGCAGAAAGGAGGGTAGCCGACCAAACACTCAAACATAATCGCACCCAGAGACCACCAGTCGCACTCCTGTCCATATCCTTGCTGTAAAAATATCTCTGGCGCAATGTAGTCGGGTGTTCCAACAGTCGAGTAGGCCAGGGTCCTCCGGTTCTTTTTCCATGTCGCCAGCTTGTCCTTGCTGGAGAAGGTAAGGTGGATAGCGTCAACGCCTGAGGCTCCGTCGAGCCTGGTCACACCATCTCCATGGCTGCTGTTCCCAGCATTGCCTTTGACTTGTCCTTCCAGGAGACGCTGGTAGAATTGAGAGTCATGTGTCTTGTGGAATCCAGTCGAGAGTCCGAAATCAGACAACTTGATGTGTCCATCGCGATCAATTAGAATGTTGTCGGGCTTGATATCTCTGTGGACATGAAAAAAAAGGTGACAGAAAGAGACCAGTCGTTATGAGGAAGGTGGTACCAAACACCATTAGATCACACAAAAAGCAGCGACTGTGCAACAAGCACCATCCCGTACCTGTGAATGAACCCCATTTTGTGGATATCCTCAATGGCGAGAACACACTCCGCAATGTAGAATCGCGTCACATCTTCCGAGAAGGTGTCGTACTTGATCAACATGGTCATCAGATCTCCACCGGGCAAGAACTCCATGATCAGATATAGGTACTGTGGATCCTGGAAGGAGTAATAGAGCTGAACCACCCAAGGAGACTCTGACTCTGCGAGGACATCTCTCTCGGCCTTGACGTGAGCAAGCTAATAATAAACCGCAAACAAATAGTTGCGCAAAGTGTGTCAGGGAGCAGTAAAACCCTGGATCTGAAGGAGGGAGGTAATTTTTTTTCTCCTCCTCATTCCAAAATCATGCAAGTATACAAATTGAAGCCAAGAACCACTCATCCTCTCTGTGTACCTGGTCCTTCTTGAACATGTCAGCCTTTCGGAGCGTTTTCATCGCATAGATCTTGCCCGAGTCCAACTTCTGGACCAGACGCACCTCGCCGAATGCTCCTTTACCAATGACCTTCACCGTCACGAAATCATCCAGTCCCAAGCGCGTTCGTCGAAGGCGAAGAAACTGCGATTCCTTCCGGCCAAGGGCTGCCAGCTGACGATGCCTTCGCACCTCGCTCCCATGATCCGACTCAAGCTTCGTCTCGAGTTCGACCCTCCTGTTTACGTTGTAAAAGAGTCGGCCGGCAGAGGCGTCAAAGGCGAATAAAGAGAGATACAAGTTAGCACATCGCAGCAGATCAGAAAGATGGGAACGAAACTGCTAGAAAAAGAAGAAAAACAAGGAAACAAGGACAGGGAGCCAGAGAGGTCATTAAACCCCCTTGCATACGCAGCAAGGCAGCTAAAAAAAAAGAGGTGAGGTGCATCCCCTCCACACACGGCACGCACACGCACTCGTGTGAAGCACTCCAAATAAAAGGTACGACGCACGCACAAGCCCTTCTCCACAGAACAGCACCATTGGCTTGGACGACGGTACTTGCCTTTCATTTCTCTCTATGGCCTGTTCCAAGGACAAGCTGAAGTGATGTTCCAGGCGATACTTTGCTGCCGCGGACTGATCTATGGCGGCCTTGGAGATGCCCTCTGTTGACCGATCATGCAGGTGTTCGGCACTGCCGCTGGCGCCGTGAGTCCCTTCACTGGGACCAAGGTATTGGTGCTGCTGGTGCTGCTGGTGCTGATGTTGCTGCTGGTAGGGGTGGTTTGAGTGCTGCTGCTGTTGTTGCTGCTGCTGTTGTTGCTGCTGCTGCTGGTATTGCGATGCTTGGTGGTTGTTGTAGTCGTGGTACGGGTTGTTGGCAGCGGCAGTGGTCAACCCCCCAGCGCCACCTCCTCCGTTGAAGGGCGGAATGCTCTGGATAGGCCCTGGAGTGTACTGCCATTGCTGTCCCTGGTGCGGTTGCTGCTGCTGCTGAGGCTGCTGCTGCTGCTGCCCTGCCTGCTGAGGCGGCAGATACTCGTACTGCATCGCTGTGCTGTCGATTGCGCTATTTTTATTGGCTCCCAAATCAATTAGCAAAGCCGAGATGGATTGGAGGGTTGTAGGATGGGAGTCGAATGAAAGTGAGAAAGAGAGAAAGAGAGAAAGAGAGAAAGAGAGATAGAGGGAGAGGGGGGGCGGAAGAGAGGACGGGGAGTGAGAAGTGAGAAAGAAAAAGGGAAACGAGCGAGAGAGAGAAAGAGAGAAGAGAGAACACAGATAAGCGTGTCAGACAAAGGAAGGAGATGAAGGGGGTGGACGAGGGGTGCGTGTGGGGGGTGATGTGATTGCGAGAAAGACAAAAGAACGAACGACACAACGCGGGATGAGAGCACCGGCAAAAGTCGATACAGCAATGGCAATGGCAATGGCAAATGGCAATGGTAAATGGCAAATGGCAAATGGCAAATGGCAATGCACAGGGGAAAAGAAGCAGAGCAGAGGCGGACAGATGGGATGAACAACGTTTGCAATCTCACCCCTGTGGGACACACTTTCAAAGCAAGGCGAATGCCAACACACACAGCGGGACGGAACCCTGTAAGGAACACCCGCGGGACAATCTGCAACAAGGGCGACAGACTAACACGTCGCCTTCTTTCTCCTTCGCTTCCTCATCCCCATTCCCCCATCCTCATCCCCATCCTCATCCGCATTCTTCGTTCATCCTCATTCTTCGGGGCAATTTATGGAGTCGTATTGCTCAGATGCATAGGCTGCGTGGGGCTAGGCCAGAGTGCATTTTTCCGTGAGGCTAAGTTGCACTAGCCATATTTACAGCCATGTGCACCAGTCCATATTCCTCCTGCGCCTGTGCATGGCGCGAGACTACTCCCAGAGAGGCGGATGAGGGCGGTACCGACGATAGTAAATCGCCAAGCTGGCTTCGGGCGTCGATCGGGGCATTGCTGGTATCTTTGTCGCGTCCTTGGATTCGTCTCACCTCTCCCTTCCGCTTGGATTTCTTCTGTGTGCTGGCACCTTTTGCAACATCAATGGCGCTGATGTTCTTCTCCGATGGACAAGAGTCCACTGTCGGCGGAGGATCGTGGCCAAATGGTGGAGAAATTGAGGCACTCTCCTGCTTCGTCTTTTCCGCCTCTTGATGCGCCTGCGCTAAAGAAACTTCCTGTACTGTGCTTTGCACGGTCATGTTCCCGTGGATATCTTGTTGGTCTGTGATATGGAATTCACATTCTTCGACACTGCCTCCACTGTTGCTGTCGTGTCTTCGAGATCCAGAATTATCGATGATGGCTCCCTCTTCCAGTCGCTGAACGCCATTTGACAAATTCGTCGCTCCCGTAGCCGGGTGCTCGCAACGCTGTAGAAGCATTTGGAGGTGCTGCTGCTTTTGCTTCTGTCGCAGCTTTCCTGACGTTATCGATGCCCGACGGCTGCCCAGTTTGCTCTGCTTGACCCCACCATTCTGCACAGAGAGCGTCGGTCCTGTCGTCGCTACGTTCATGGCCCCCGGTGTTACACGCCCGAGCCCACATTGCAAAAATGTCCTTGTCAGACTGCTCTCAGATTTGGACTTCCATGTGTCCTCAAACGGTTGTCCGTTCTCCACCCCATTTTGTATCGCTACCGCCAACTCGGGATATCGTGCCTCATAAATGTCCAGGCTCCTGCGAGCGGCGTTCTTTTCCGCGTGAAGCGCTCGGCAAAGGGTCTCCAATTTGATCCGCTTCTTGTCCGCAGCTTCTAAGGCATATTGATGCTTAGTGCGCTATAAAATACAAAACAAATTGAAATTGGAGGTTGTTAAGATAAAAAACACCACTAAGGTGAGGTAGCGGCATGATTTCGCAAACTGGGGCCATACCTCTTCCGCCATTTCCAGAATATTCCTGTTCATAGTATCGCATTTCGCCCGGATCGCTAGATTCACCTTCTCCAGACTGCTTCCTTTCTTTGACATGGCTTCCATCTCTTTGCGAAACGTCTGGAACAACGAGTTACTTTTGTTCAGAGTTTCCTCCACCTGCTTGAACTTTTCAACGTAAATGTTCAGCTGCTTCCTGAGTTCAGCCTCCGTCTTGGAGAAAGCGTTCAGCTGAGATTTGAGCAACTCGACTTTGGCTGCCTCTTGCCGAGCAATTTGTTTCTGCTGCTCTAATTTAGCTTGAGCAAGCTGTAGCTCCAAATCCTTTGACTTGACGACCGAGTTGAAATGTTTTTCGCGCACATCATACTGCTCAAGAAATCCTTGAAACTTATCGCGAAGCCTAGGTTGTGGAAAGGGCGTGACACGTCAGTAAACACCACCATTGCACCAGTATTTACACTGATTAACCTGTCAAGAGAGCTTGTGCTGAGCTTACATAGTGTCGTTCTCGTCGATAAGGCGCTGCTTCTCTGCAATGTCATGCTCAACCTTGTCCTTAAACTCGACAATAGCCTTTTCAAAGGTCCCTGATATTTGATTAGTGCGTTGATGGACCTCTTCCTAGAATGTTGAACTGGGTCAGTAGAGAAGGATATGCAGGCAATAACCTGAACATCAAAAGAAAATAGCTACAAGGTGTACCTTTATCCGCCGGTTCTCCCTGTGGAATTGTCGGCAAAGGTCCTCCAGCTTCTTGCATAGATTGGATGACTTTGTCAAGCTGATTTTATCTATCAATGCCAAAGAAAAGGGCACACAAATGCGTCAATCCATGTCCGTAATGAAGACTTGATGACTGGAAGGCAAACGGTCAACAGGCATACATTCCACTTGCATACCTCCTTGGCGCTCCTCCAGAAGTTGGTTCCTTTCTGCCACCAACAGATCGTTTCCCTTTTGCAAACGCTCCTTCTCCCGATAAAACAAATCCCGTTCCCGCTGCAAAAGCTCCAGTTTCTTTTTGAGTTTCTGCTGATCCCTTTCCTGTTTGCGCATATCTTGGAACTAAGGCGAGAAGCACATAAGCGAGAAAAGAGGGTTATCAGATGGTATCCCGATCGTCATATGAGGCGGCACATAACATGTTGGCCCTTCAACTCACCATTTCGAGATACTTCCGTTGCATAAAGGTAGCCTTTCCCAAGTGGTCCTCCTGCCCGTTCACGACCTGAGATATCTCCTTGTGAATCTTTTTCATCGCCTTCGCTATTCATTTCAGAAGAGATGGGATCAGCTCTCCAGAACGCTGATACATTCGATCCTTCTCGCACAAATATCCTGAGCCTTTAGCACAATCACCGTTCTTACCAACAGCCTTCTCTTCATCCTCCTCAGTGGTCGTGGCAGTCTCGAGTTGGGATATTTTCATTTGGATCAGCTCGTTGACATCCAACTGGCTTAAAACCCGCTTCGACTTCTTGGGCGATGCACCGGCACCCATAGGGCTGGGTTCGTTGGCGTGGGCGGACAAGGCTGAAGAGTCCGCACTGGAGAACGTAGGGGAAGAAGAAGACGAGGTCGAGAGAGTTCTGCTACCTGCTCCGCTTCTCCGAGATGCATCCTCAGTCTCGAGCGCGGCAAGGGCTTCTTCTGTTGAAGTCAGACGCATGGCTCGGAAAGTCGCTTCTAGGTCCGAATCCTCCAGATCCCGCATTCCGTCCAAGTTATGTCCAGTCGGATTGCTTACATGCGCAATGCTTGATGAATGATCCTCCATGCTGGTGCTAGGCTGATCTGCAGAGGACTTCTGACGATGCTGCAGAGGAAGCGCCCGCGATGGTGACGGGCGCGAGCACAAGAGGTCTTTGACAGCGGTGGTGGGCAATGTCGCCTCCCACTGCCTCGTGCTCATGTCGCTGGTGTGGTCGTCAGCTCTGGGTGAAGGAGGGATAGCTTTGGTTCACGGGTACCTCTCCTGCTCCCACTCTTGCACGGGTAGGTACAACGAGGCCTGGCTTGTCAGGCGAGCAAAGCGGTGAGTTTGACCAATGGCTAGTGTAGTTTGGGTTGGCACGGGAGACACGCCGATAAAATGCGCTGCAGAGGGAAACGAGGAAGCGAGAGAGCGAGAGAAATGGCGAGAGAGACGGAACAGAACCCACGATGAGGAGAGGAAGCGAGCAGAGAAGAGAGGACCACGCACAGCCTGAGAGTGCGAGCTGGGAGTGATTCAAGGAGGAGCAGAAAGGGAACGGGGTGCAAGGCAATGGGGAGTTGAAGGAGCTTGAGAAAAAAAGTAGTCGTGCCTGAGCAAAGCCACCGTTTTGTGAAGCACGGGCGAGCCTTGGGCAAAGTTCAAGTGAAATGAATGATAGCTTTACTCTGACAGTGCGCAAAAGCCTGCGCTCTCTGTCTGGCATCAAGCGCAAGAGTCTGGGAGTGCCTCCGTGCTGCAACATCATTGTGCCCTGGACGTGCTTGAGTGTATAACTCGTCGCAGTTTTTTTTTTTTTTTTTTTTATTCTTTTTAGTATGGTGGCTCTCGTTCAGAGCTCCAACTTCGAGGATCTCCATCTCTACCGGATTTTACTGTCCAACCTGCGACCCTCACTTTCAACACCTTGAAAAAATACAACGAATAGACAAAACGACAAAGAAAAAAAAACTGCACGCAGCGTGTGCCGTGGCAGTTAATAAAACACAGCAGTACAAGAAAAAAACTGGACAGCAGGATTGGAAAATGTAGAAAGGGCCTATGGCAAGACCCCGCGAATGCGAAGTAGACATGAGGCTAGGGCAGACGATGAAGGAGCGAACACGAATAAGCCGTCAGGCACGAAGTCAATTAATCCAGAGAGATCCGGGTTGCGCTGGCAGGAACGGGCACAAAGTTATGGATGTCAATACCGCGCGAGCTCAACTCGGCCTCAGCATGACGAGGTACCAGCATTGGAATCAGGTCGGGACGGATCGAAAGTTCTGAAAGAGATGCAGTGTTAACAATGAAAAAAGAGTCGGTGATTAGCATACAGACACCATCCGATCTTCTCGGTTTCAGTTTCAGAAATAAGCTATATGATGACTGAAAAGAGCTCATACCCAGAGGCGTAAAGTTGAACAGGGGTGGCAGATCCTTTCCGTTAGGCAATCTCGTCTCGGGATTCCTGAGCTCGTCAAAGAACGGATGGATCATAGCCTCAATGGGCGTGAATCGTCGAGAGGGCGTGTATTCCAGCAGACGAGCAATGAGCTCCAAAGCCTCAGGTGGCGTCCTCGAGCGGAAGATCTTGTTGAACGGGTGAGGTTTGATCTGAGGGAACTTGTGCTCCATGTAGTTGGGGTTCATTGTTTTGATCTGTTCCCTTGTTGGCGTTCCCAAGACCTTGATGATTTCTACAAGCTGATCGATTCCGCTTTCTCCTGGGAAGAGGGGCTGTCCAAGCATGAGTTCGGCCATGACACATCCCGTTGACCAAACATCTACAGCATCCCGAATGTGGCGATATAGACCGAGTCAGTACAAAGACGCGGTAAAATCAACAGCAAGGCAGTAACAGCAAGGCGGATAAAAACGTCAACAGGGCAACTGCACGTACCGATGTTAGTCGTGTAGTTGGTTGCGCCAAAGATCAACTCTGGCGCGCGGTAGTAGCGTGAGCAGATGTAGGACACGTTTGGCTCTCCGGCAACCAAGATCTTTGCACTAAGTGGCATTAGGCAACAAATAGAGTGGTCATTAGTGAGCGCTACTTGAAAAAAATGACAGCTGGAAAGAGCGGGCTATGGGAAATGGATGCGCGGGCAGGTGACACAAACAAAACAAAATCTCGCACCCAAAAAAACAAGCAGCGTCCGATACAGCGCTCGCACAACAGTCTCGCACTCTCTCGGCTCTCTCTCCGGCTGTCCGCAAGGCGATTTTGGAGGGGGACGAGTGGGGTTTGAAATCTGTTTGCAGTCCCCGCCAGAACAGAGGTGAAAAAATGAGAGAGACAGCGGGGCACAGGACGAGACCCCCTTTCGTCGCCCTGTGGCTCGCTTGGTGCTTGTCCCTGTGTCGCCCCTCCTCGCTGCACATCACCCATCTCGCTCTTCTGGCCAAATCTCATCGTCCCCTCGCTCCGCCCTCTGCCAATGACAGTGGGCAGACCACAACTTCAATCCCAGCCAGATCATGTGGCATCACAAAATATGAGCGGAGAAAGAGGATAAAAAAAAAGTGTCCTGCGGCTGAACACACGCACATACACACATTCACACTCTCAGTAGTCCATACTTGCACCTCCATGCTCGCACGACACAACACGCAACCCATGGCTCGTGGCCCTCGAAAACGAAACCACAAAAAAAAAATCACTCTCCTAGCCGAATTATTTCCCTCTCCGTCCAGCGTTGGTGCGATAGAACCATCCACCCGTTCTCTGCTCTCGCCTTCTTTCCTTACCTTCCAAAATCGCATAGTTTCAAGATTCCAGTCGTGGGATTAAGAAGCAAGTTCTGGGGCTTGATGTCGCGATGGCAGATGCCGAGCGCGTGGATATAGGCCAGACTCCGGAACAACTGGTACATGTACAGCTTGATTTGAAGCATTGGCATTGTCTGCTTGATCTTCGAGTAGTGGCGGGATGCACGGTAGACCGTCTCGGGAATATACTCCAACACTAGGTTCAGGAAGACTTCGTCCTTCTATCAAAAGTCAAAAAAAAACAAGTTGAAGGGGTGTTAACGATCCCATTCTCCAAATCTGTGGCGTTTCCGAGATCCATCTTGTTGAGGGTGGCGGCATATAGACTGTACCTTCTCTCCGTTGGAATAAAAGAACGCTTTGAGGTCGACAATGTTTGGGTGAGAGACAAGTCTCATGATTTGAAGCTCGCGGTTCTAACGACATATACCCAGGTGAACAAGTCCCAAAGCGTATTAGACTCATCAGAATGGAAAAAAACCCCCCACTCAAGTCTGCCGACCCTTGGAGGCAGAGGTTTGAAGCGCAACGATCAGAGTAGCGGCGGTAGGGCATTTACCTTGAAGCGCTTGTCCTGAAGCACTTTCTTGATGGCGGCATCCTCACTGTTGCTCACCAGCTTTGCTTGAAAGACGACACCGAAAGATCCGTTTCCGATAACTTTGCAGTTTGTGTAGGCGAGCTCATGAGGTTCTCCGGACTTGCCTTCGTTGGCCATAACCTTGATTATCTTTGAAGGATCAGACTCGCCTGTTTACGCGTTATATGGAGAATAGAGAGCATAACGCTTGTTGAGAATAGGTAGGACGCGGAAAGCAAAAACGAGTCGTGGATTGCCGCTTTCGCGAAATCACGAAGGAGCGGAGAGCGTGGAGGTGATGGATGCTGTTCCTTTACCACTGATCTTGACGCCATTGATGGGAGACGTTGAAGCCATGATTGAGCTGCTGTATGGACTACTGACGGCTTGCTTAATAAAACCTGGAGCCTTCCTTGAGAGAGTGTTGCTGAAAATAAGGAGACAGAGACGACAGAAGAGAGAAAGAAAGTGAGGGAGCGAAAGAGGGAACGAGGACGAGAAGTGGGGAGAGCAAAAAACAGAAAAAAAAAAAGAAAAAGGCGCGTGAGCAGGCAACAAGAGCAAAGAGACGGCCAGGATGTTGTAGGGATGGACAGGATGCTCGTAAAAGAGGCGAAAAGGGGAATGGGGAATGGGAATGGACTGATGGAAAGAGAAGAGAAAAGAGAGCGAGACTGGACAGTGGGAAAAAAATATATATGCGCTCGAATGAACGAAGCGAAATGACCGCACAACTTTGTTTTTCATATTTTGCTGGGTATGCCAGTGCGACAGGCAAGACCCATCATCCAGCGCCTTGGTCACCACTGCGGGCATAGAGCACTGTCAGGTCCTGTCATTGATGTCATGTAGTGCGCCAACTATAAGCACACCCAATTTCCTACATATCGCACACGCGGTCTTCTCCCTCTGCCATGCTCTCTCACAAAAACTGGCACGTTGTTCCTTGCCAGAATACAAACTCTGGTCCGTTGAGGCTCAACTGTCCTTGCGCGATTGACATCCTTTCTGAATCTGACTGAATGCGAGGACCGCTGAGGCGCAATAAAAAAACGGGGCAAGTATAATCATGTAGGGAGGACCTAGCCGCGGCTGGCCTTTGTCTTGTGACAGTGGGAGGCAGCGCGGTCACCCGTCCGAATTCCTCGTTCGCAGTAGATTAGCTTACATTTGATTAAGGGAAGAGCAAAGGAACAGAAGAGAAGGACGATGTGGGTCCGGAATATGCAGAGATGGAATGGGAGGATGTTTGGAATGAAAGGAAAAAGAATCATGTCAATCCTTTTGTATACCTTTGAAGACTTTGAAGATGTCTTTGACGGGGTCGCGCAGGCAAAAGAAGTGCGTCCGTTCAGGTATCAAGTGCGCACTTGCATACAAGGTGGGACCAGGCACGTTTTCTGCTCCTGGACACGGCCGATATCTGTCCTCCGACAAGACGGTAGGGTGTGCTGTACGATTGCGCACATGTGCACGTCCCACGACGAACCTGACCCTCTTTCCATGCTGCCGTGGTCGATCTCGCTCTGTCGTCCTCCGTCCTTACACAGGAAAACCTGGGTACACAAAAGGGGGCGCCCCGACCAATCAAGCGCCGAGGAAGCTTAGCTGCGAAACCCAACAAGTTGGGATGCAGGGACAAGACATGGAATCCTCGGACCTCTTTCTGGGACAGGGACCAACGACCCGGGTCATGCATAGCGAGCTAAAAAACTTGTTCATTTGCCTCTGCACCTTCTTTGAGTTTTGGAGAAAATGTGGAGAGGATTCCTTGCTCATGTCTGACCCTGTAGCTCTAAAACAACCGAAACATGAACTGCGCGCTGTCTACGGATTATGATGACCAACCGAAAGGCATTGTGCCAGTATTCTCGAGATGGAGCATACATATTGCATCTGTACTGAGGAAAGGTGCAACTGGCAGCAGTGACGTTCATATAAAGAAAGGAATATCTCAAGAGAAAGCAGGGAAAAGAAGCGAGCGAGCGAGGGAGAGAACAGGCAGGAGGAAGGGGAACATCTCCTCAAACTTGGGTCATGAATCAGGCGACAAGCGCGGTATTCGTATCATCGTACTAAATGGAAGGGTGCAACCATATTAGCAGTGAGGTGTAAGAAAACGAAAAGTAAAGACAAGTCTAGTCAAGGAAACGTAATGAAGTGGACGAGACAGCGAACAGACAAGAGGAATGAAGGAAACGATGGGTGAAAGAAGCAAAAGTACAAAACAGAAACCTTGCGCTGTGCGGCAAGGTAAAAAGTGTAGGAACTCAAAAAATGCTCTCTGTGAGGATCGAACTCACGACCTTCAGATTATGAGACTGACGCTCTGCCGGCTGAGCTAAGAAAGCTTTAGATGAAGCTGATTGGTCAGATTCAACTTGAATCTTTTGAGTAAACCACATACATAGACCTGTGGACGTTTTATGACGTCAATACCTTATTTCCATTTATTTGGTAGGAAATAAAGCATATAATATCTTATTTCCTGTTCTTTATTTCCTTCAAGCGGCGCTTTCCAGTGCCCACTTTTTCTTGCGCTCGTTCCTGACATCTCTCAACTGGAATCCACCAACGCGACATCCCAGCAGGAAATGCACCTGGCCCCAGGATCGCCCTTTCCTCAGTCCGAACACCACCGCTGATTATGACAACTGCGGAATTGCACGCATTGCTGCACCAGCACCACCTCGAACAGCAGAGCCAGGCTCACGAGCATCGACAGGACCAGGAGAGGCTTCTACAGCAACAGCACCATCAACTGCAGGAGCATCAGAACACGTTCTTCCGACTGCAGAACGAGCACCAGCATGACCCATCACCGCAGCGAGAGCACGAGTTGCTGATGCTTCAGCAAGCAGGCCACCATAGCCAGGAACTCTTCACGCAGCAGCAGCAGCATTTACTGGAGAAGCAGCAGCAGGAGCAACTTCGAATGCAGGAACGACAGTGGCATCAGGAGCAACTTGTTCTTCAACGGATCCAATCCCACCTTCAGCTCCAACAACAACCTCAACAACAACCTCAACAACTGCCTCATAGTCATAGTCAAAATCACAATCAACCTCAACAAGCTCACCACACACAGATTCACCAGCAGCTCCCGACTCAACTCCTGCAATCACCAGCTCCATTCTCGCCCCCGCCTCAAGCAGGAAACAGCAATCATTACTTTAACAGCCACGGATACCAAGACCAGAGCAGCAACTACCACCCACACGACCAACCCCACGCGCGACACGCGCAGGACAACGACTCTGTAGAAGCCATGGACGTAGACGACGAACAGGAACTGCTGTCCATCGCCTCAACCATCACGAACCTCCGCCAGAACGCCTCCCCAATCGACATCGATTCAGTCAGTAAATGGGCCTCTGGCCGAGAGTCACCACGCAACACAGACGACGAACCGGATGCAGTCGTGATCCTGGATACCAATGTCTTGATCTCTCATCTCAACTTTCTGCAGACGCTCATCGAGACGCATGGAACGGTAGCGTTTTCTAGGAAGAACCGACCCTCCACTAGAAACAACGACCCGCACATTGCCTTTGTGGTGCCTTGGATCGTCATTCAGGAACTGGATGGATTGAAGAGCTCTCGCGGACGTGCAGGCGGTGACGAGGTGGATCTCACGGAAAAGGCTCGCAGAGCGATCCGGTACGTGCAGGACGAACTGGAAAAACCGGAGGAGACAAGAAAACTCCGGGGCCAAAAGATCAGCGAGTGCATCGAGAAACAATCGGTAAGCTCCAGTTGTATTGTCTTGCGCAAGAGAAAGAGTGAGAGATATGTATTGACGGTTGAGTGACGACATCTGGATGCAATTGACTGCTTGCTAAAGACAACCACGGCATGTTCTTTGTGTATCAGAAAAACGACGACTACATCTTGGATTGCTGTCGTTACTTCAAGACAGTATACCCCGACGGCAAAAAGACCCGAGTGACACTCTTTTCTAACGACAGGAACCTGTGTGTCAAAGCCCTCATCCATGAAGTCAAGACTATCTCGCGCGAAAAGATCAACTTCGAGGTGGAGACCGTGCGGAACTCGATCCTAGGAATTGAGCCTGCTCAAAAGTCAACTGCCAATCAGCCATACCATCAAAATGGAATGGAGGAGGACTTTGCTATGATGGACGATGACGATGACATGGGTATAGACATGGACATGGGCGTGAGGAGCACCCGGACCGCCTCAAATGACTCCAACGTTACAATCGTACACAAAAACTCTAGAGGCGAATACAGGACCGAGGTCAATGATCGGGAACTTCAGAGGATCAAGTCCAGCTCAAGCAAGATCACAGAGGCACCTGCTGGGATGGACCCAAAACTCTTTGATCTCACTAACCACGTCCTCAGGAACCTGCGTCGCTATTTCGAGGTTGCAGTGCCGGACCATCTGCGGGCTTACTATGGATCAAAATGGAAGGAAATCGCGGGGTTTGATCCAACGCGATTGAAAGAAGAGGATCTTTCATGGGATACCAAACGACTTGCCCAGCCCATTCAGCTTTTGCAGCAAAACTGGTCTGTATTTGCCAGTCTCTACGGCAGCGGTGATCGGGCAAAGAGCGCTCGTGCGCATCTCGACAAGGTTCAAGTGTTTGTCAAGGGATGGGAACGTGTTGAGACCTATGGGCTGGGCAAGGTGTACAAGAAGGATCTAGCCTCTTTCTTAGAGGACGTGGACGCTGTGCTAGTGGGCGTCATGGTCGAGCCAGTAACGCGCAAGTCTTCTTCACCTTCTTCTCCAACCAAGCAACCACTGGACGCGAATTCTCGGAACAGCAAGTTTTATGATGCATCCAGTAGGATACGGTTGATGAAGGACTGGAAAGGGCATTGCAAAGGACTGTGCGATTAGTTTACACCCATAAGCGACTCCTTTGCAATTTCGACTGAAAAGTAGCGTGTCATAGTCGTTTGGGCGCAGCAATTGTCATTTTAATTATTTTTTCTACGTCTTGGACACACGGCCAGCTGAGATGGGTGTTTGATTGTTTTCCAAAGACTATTTTCCGTCGGTCTTTGCCTTCTCGGCAGCTACTAAAGCCCTTGTCTTGGAGACATGCTCCTCCATCCACCCCATTCGCTCGTAGAGCACTCGAGCACCTCCTTGGAACACATCCCTCGCAATACTTCCAGCACTAGATGGGCGTTCGGTATCGACTCCAGTTTCGAGGCCAGCCTTAAGTTTTGGTGCTTCTGATGTGGGTGAGAGGGGAGGCGACAGTAGGTGTTGTGGCCCCTGAGAACAGGATAGACGCCTAAAAGACGACGGATGTTCGAGTTTGATGTCAGAGTCGGAGGGGTCGGCGGTTGTCATGATTGTTATTCTGGTAGTGAAGATGAAGAACGCTGTAGAGGAATAGCTGGGCGCAATAAAGCAAAGGAAGGTTCTGAAGGATTGGAGAGAGAACAAAGGATGAAATGAGGACGCCTCCCGTAGTCCGCCTTACATTGCTTTCAAAAGACCAGCGCACTGTAACGGGCACTAAAAGTAAACCGTTGGTCTTTCATCCCCCTTGATCTGACCTGTTGAGCTCATCTTTCACGAGGCGAGGAACAGATACAGGAACAAAAAGGATCCAATTATTGTGCGACAGAGGAGAAGGGAGGGAGCCGATATTGCACTACTGACCAATAATGGCAAGGGGGTTGATCCCTGTGCCGGTGTGCCTCCCCTTCATCGAAGCTCGCTAACATAGGCCAGCATAGGGAGGGGTAGCAGCTCAGTGGTGGGGTTGCACACCATAACGGAAAGGGGGTAACAGAACAGTCAGGCACCGTGCTCCTTTCTGGACGTGTTCCATCCCTGCTGGAGGAGCACACCTTTCGTCTTTCAGGACAACACACCATCGTTCGCCTTGATGAAGGGTTGAACAGTCAGATAGCGCGGTCATCCATTGACTCAGCATCCGGACAAGCTTGCGGCCGGAAGCACAGAAAACGTTTTTCATAAGTTCATTATCATCACAATGGTTCTACATGGTTGCTGTTGATTAGAGTAAGATTCTAAGGGGTAAAGCGTCGAGGCTCTGTGCACTGCTTCCGCACGACTTATAGCTCACGTAGGTCGCGCTCCAAATGATCTAGCCAGTTTTCAATCTCATCCAAGTCTTTCTCCTCAATGCTCTTATCTTCCTGTAGGGTGGTATCAGACCCCACTCCTTGATCACTACTCATACTTCCAGAACCACAATCCGCAACCTTGTCCCGAGAATACAAATTGTACCAATGCCTTGCAGAAAAGTACCAGTATCCCAGGATAGAGAAAAGTGTCATCAGCAGCAGAACGCAGGCGTAGTTCATGTTGCCAGCTGTGATGGGATACCATCCCGGAAGCGAGAATATAAATGCTCCAAGGACAGCCCAAGTGATGGCGATCATGTTGATTGGCCTTTGAAACCGTCCAAGAGTGAACGGTCCTGGTTGGAAGCGCGTCGGGTTCGGAAAGAAGAATCGAAGCGCTATTGGGATCGAGTAGACGAGGCTATGCTTGATAATGTCAGCGACAAGGGCCCATAGGGGGTACATGGTTTCGGTAGCATTGCATAATGGGTAGACTGAGAAGAAAGACAGGCATATCCTTCCTTACTTACTTGAGTTCTATGGCCACGGCAGATGTCAATGCTTGCAAAATTGTCGAGTCGCCCAGGTACACGATTCCGATCGTGCTGGAGAGAGCCGCACAGACCCACCCTACCCTTGCCGGCTGGCCTTTAGACCCAAGCTGAGACATGTATGCAGCCTTAGGAAACGCACCGCTGACTGCCAGCTCGTGTCCAATCTCGCTGCAGGCTTTGACGATGCCCTGTCCACAAAAGAAGAATGTGCAGATGAAGATAACCAGGATGCACGCTGTTCCAGCCCTGCCGATGAGATGAACAAAGATCTCGACGGGTGCAAGGCCCGAGATGACTGGGGTAAGGATGGCCTTGATATCGTTGATGCCAAACAGGAGTGATATGATAATCATCTCGCCAATGGTGAATGACACCAGAAAGCCGCACAAGATCCCTTTTGGAATTTTCATAGCTGCGTTTTCTATGCTGTGCATCGTATGGATCGGTGCATCATATCCCGTCATCGTGAATGCGCCCTGGAGCGTGATGATGTGTTAGATCTACGTTTTCAAATCAAAGCATGGTACACATAGTCTCGCATTTTTGGTACCTGCATTAGTCCTAATAGCACGACATAGAACGAGCTGGTCCACCCAGTCTCATTCTCGAAACGAGAAAAGACCCAACTAGGTGATGGTGGACTTTTGTTGCTTGCAGCGATCGTCATGACGATGGCAATCGGACCCGAAACATGCCAGGCAACTATCATTTTCAGAAGATCTGTGTTCATATCGGGGGGTATACAGTCATCAGTTCGCATGCATAGCATCATGTAGACAGCCTTACTAGAGTACATGTCAAGGTTCAGTTGAAGAGCATTAACGGCGCCAAACAGAATGCTGACAACGACGTGGAGAAGGACCGTCACCCAGCGCTGAGGTACGAACCCTACAGCAATTTCGATGGCAGAAGTTGCGAATAACGCAAATGAGAACGCACAGCTTGTAGCTCCAGTAGCCTATTGGTGAAAAGAAAATAGACGACAGAAAGGTTAGCACTCAGATGATGTGTACAGCATTGGAGAGATCATCATGTCAGAACACAACATACGAATGCAAAGAAGTGAAGCCATCCGACCAGCCAGGGTGCCAGTCGCCGCAGGTGATCCGGGGCCAGCCGTCGCGAGTACTCGGCCAAACCGCCCTTGACACTCGGGAATCCTGAAGCAATGTCTGCCAGGGATAATGCAATCGAGAGGGCCATCAAACCCGCAAATGCAAATCCAAAGACCATCATGACCGGGCCCCCTGAGGATAAAGCAGCCTGGGTCAAAGGCACGATACCCGTCATCACAGATGTAACCGTTACGGTTGTAGCTAGTGTCTCTAGCGGTGCTAGGGCTCTTTTAAATGCCTGAGTAGGTAATGGAACATCATATTTTGTCAAGAGGGATTCGTTTTCTCTCAATATTAGTTGCAGAAGAGAGTTCATATTGCTTACAGCAAGATGGCTGTGGTCCTTCGGTACGAGTTGAAACTCGGACATGGTGGTCAGCGGAGAGTAAAGTTTGACAAACGAGACGGCTTCGTTGTAGCTATGAAAGCCGACTGATGGTAGATCCACGGGCTTGTGAGACGAATGCGGGCTATACGACGAGGCTGTGAGGTGCGCTGGTGGAGGATGCTGAAAGCCTGCCGTGTCTGCTTCTTGTGGGGACCCCAGGATGGAGATGTCACAGCTGGTTGCTGAGGGCTAGATGAATACGATAAGGCGGAACCAAGAGTTGAAAGCAGAGAATGTGGGTGATGCAGAGGAGATATATAACAAGAAGCGAGGTGTTGAGGCAAATAACGATGAGGAAGCTTACAAAAGGTTGCATGCCAGTGGGAGGAAGCGGCAGTTGGAGTAAGAGGCTGATGATGCCGGGGCGATTGCTTTCTGCAAAGGTTTAAAACGCCCAACAGGACGCAAATGATCTCTTCACACAAGGCATGCTCCTTGCAGTAACCCTCGATGTTCCGTCGGGGGGTAACGTATCGCAGCCCACTCTTGCTGGCAGTAGCAATGCCCCAATGCTCTATCTTGGTGTGGCCGATGCCAGTAATGATGATCTAATGCCTGTCTGATGGTATTCCGTTCCATTCCAACATATCTTCAGGTCAAAGCATCAAGCTCACTGCAAGTTGTGTGCGGGCTTTGCCGCCCAAAAAAGCTATTGTGGCGTGTGCCATATCCATCCTAATCGGGACGCGACGAGGGTGGAACTAAACACACCTTCATCCATGCATCGTCAACAAAACAAACACAATGACATCCTCGTCAGTCCCATCCCCATCCCCATTGCTCGTCGTCTTGAATCCGAATGCAGGCCGGAAGCAGGGCCGAGAGCAGTTTACACAAAGAGTGCAGCCAGCCCTTGAGCGCTCGGGAACTCCCTTCCGCCTGCTAGAAACGACGTCTCAAGGCCACGCCCAATCTCTTTTCCAGGACCTCGTCAGACAGTCATCCACATCCAGGGACAATACACTCCGCATCATGGTATTAGGAGGCGATGGTACGGTTCACGAGATAGTCAATGGCATTCTTCGTGGCCTGGACGCTACCCCGCATGTCCCAGACGACTCGAGACCGAGAATAGAGATCGCCATATTTCCAACTGGCACCGGAAACGCCATAGCAACCAGTCTAGGAATTCTTAATGTTGAGGACGCTCTTGAGCGCTTCATTGCATGGAACGCCATACCCTTGCGTGTTGTCAAGGTCTCGACGTGCCGTCAGGAGGGAGACGGTGCTACTCTCTCACAGAGCTGGAAACTGCATGCTTACACTGTTGTGGTCAATAGTTTTGGACTGCACTGCGCAACCGTACATGACTCGGAGGAGTACCGCAGCCTGGGAAACGCTCGGTTCAAGATATCTGCCCTCAAGAACGTGATGTGGTTAAAGCAATATGAGGCACGGCTAGACCTCTTTGGCAGTGTTCAACGATATGATCGGACCTTACACGAGCTGGTACCTGCAGTCGACGGGTCAACTGTGCCGCAAGCTGAGCCATCAATGGTCCTCGCCGGACCTTTTACGTATCTCATGCTGACAAAACAGGCATCGCTCGAGCCTGGGTTCACGCCCACACCCTTTGCGAGGACCTCTGATGACTGGCTGGATATTCTAGCCGTCCAGAACGTAGGTCGCGGTCAAATCCTTCAGATCTTGGGGGCAGCCGCCAACAATGGACAGCATGTTGACAACGAGCACGTCGAGTATTACAAAGCCAAGGTCGTCGAACTGGAGACTGCGGCTGCAGGGCGACTGTGCATCGACGGAGAGTTTATGGATATCGAGGCTGGACTGCGGGGACGGGTGCGTCTCGAGGTGCTACCAGAGGTCCATCGACCACAGTTTTTTGTGTGCTCGTAGTCGCCGTAGGACCCTGGCCGTCACATCTGCGTGAGGCCTTGATGTAAAGCGGAGAATAAAAGGCAGCGTGGATTTTTATGACTCTTGCTGCTGTCTCATTCACTCTCTCATTCCCCCCTTTGGCCTTGATCAGCACCTCACAATGACATCAACGCCAGCACCACGCACAGCATTCAGGCCTTGCATCGACTTGCATTCGGGACAGGTCAAGCAAATTGTTGGCGGATCCTTGAATGACCAGGACGAGTCGCAGCTGAAAACCAATTTTATCTCTAGGTACATTCGACAGCTTCCCATTATCGCGATCAAGCAGCTTTCTGCTGCAGTTTTCTTATTTCTGCTGACACCACCATCAACGATGCTCTCTATCGCCATTAGTGAGCCACCTAGCTACTATGCCAAGCTCTACAGGGACAACAGCCTATCAGGAGCACATGTCATCAAACTCGGTCCCGGAAACGATGAGGCTGCACGGGAATGTCTTCGCACATGGCCAGGTATGCTGTGCTTCTGCACTAATGCTGCCAGACCTTACTGCTCTTGCTGGCGATCATAGGTGGATGAGTTAATAGTCTGGGGATTGCACACTCATCAAGAGCTCCCGCCACTCTTTATCGTTTTATGCAGATGGTCTTCAAGTTGGAGGAGGGATTACCCTGGATAATGCACAGACATGGATCGATGCTGGAGCAGCCAAGGTAACAGGATGACAGTGCACCATGTACTTTTGAGCCGAGTTATCATCCGGCTTGTGGAAGAGCTCTAATCACCTTTTACAATCTTGGAACGGTTTGCTACAGGTCATTGTGACATCCTACCTCTTTCCTGCAGCAAAATTCTCTTTGGAGCGGTTAAAGGCTCTTTCACACGCCGTTGGCAAGAATCGACTGGTGGTGGATGTGAGCTGCAGGAGGCGAGGATCAGAATGGATCGTGGCTATGGACAAGTGGCAGACAATGACGGACATGAAGGTCAATAAGGAGTCGTTGGATATCTTGGCCGAGCACTGCTCCGAGTTCCTGGTCCATGCAGCAGATGTCGAGGGCCTGTGCAAGGGGATTGACCAGGATTTGGTCAAAGGTTAGTACACTGTGGTTGTGCAAAATGAAAAGATTCGAAAACAAGGTGCAGTCCCCCGCTACTAACACGGTTGGTGTGCCCTGATGCTGTTGTAGCGCTCGGCGAGTGGACGACCCTCCCCACGACCTACGCAGGTGGAGCGAATGCGCTGAGTGATCTGGAGCTCGTCCACAGGCTATCGCATGGCAAGGTCGATCTGACGTATGGAAGTGCGCTGGATGTGTTTGGCGGTAAAACGGTCAAGTTTGACGACTGTGTTGCATGGAACAAGAACGTATAGAAATAAAATTAATGTTCCCGGTCCGTGTCTTTCTTGGCGCATTCTTTCCCTCCTCACCAACATCACCAATGCGCCATGTCACACTATCTGCCCAGCACCAATCCATTCCATCCAGACAACCTGTCGCGGTCCTCTGCGCTTTCAAGGGTCCTGGTCCAGTCCAACGTGCTCCACATTCTCTTGGCACATGCGCTCTCGACCGAAAAGGTGCAGCTTGCAAAACCAGACGCCCTTGTTCGCTATCGCCTTCCCCATGCAACTTGCAGACTGACAGAATGTGCCTCCTTCTCATGCACGTCTAATAGGAGGAAATCATGGGAATGCTCATGGGCGACTGGATTGTATGTATGCCCTAGACAGGCATGTCGTTGCTCTCTCACCTAGACATTCTCCCTTTGCAGCGTTGAACACCGAAAGCGGTTGCCAAGGAGAACAAGAAAAATCCGCAGGATCTGACTGGACATGCCTCTACAACCCTTTTTCTTCTCTCCGCAATAGAAAGAGGGAGCGACAGAGATCGCTAGAGTTGACGGAGTGTCGCTGTTGACACGCTCAGAGAAACGTAAGGACCGTGTCGAGATTGGGCCAGAACAGCTCACGAAGGCTGCCATGGAGGCCGAGGAACTTACAAAGACGACCGGCAAGACGACGCGCGTTATCGGCTGGGTAGGTCCCACATCCTCAAAGTTCGAAACGTCTACTGGCTGTCAAGGGAAGTATGCACGAGGAGCCATCGAAGGCAACTTACTCAACTGGTTTACTTTACCACCGTATAGTATCATAGCCACCCGCACATCACCGTCTTCCCTTCGCATGTTGGTGCGTGCTACATGTATCAGACATAAAGGCGCGAGTACAGGGATGTCAACAAAGCATGCTAAGTTTAGTGTTGTGCATGCGCTTAGATCTCAGGACACAACTTTCACAACAGTATATGGACCCAAGATTCATTGGCATGATTGTGTCTTGCTTCAACACTGACAGCGAGCTGGTAGGACCCAGTTATTTGTTCATCGCTGTAGAAAAAAAACCCCGCGTATTGACCTTTATCTCCGCTGCACCTTCCAATTAGTCCAATAAGATTCAGGTGACATGCTTCCAGTCTCGTCCATCAGAAGGAGGCCCGTGAGTGAAATCGTATAAGTCTTGCAGTGCTGTCGCAAGAGGATGGATATGGGCTATCTCTGACTCGATGACACTTTGTCAATCGGCCTACATTGGAAATAGATGCCAGCATATCAAACTCCCTTTCAGCATCCTGAACGAGAACCCTTTGGAATCACTGACCCTGCCCAAGTTGCTGGAAATCCCGGCGAGAATCTTTGATGAACAACGGCAGTCCTTTTACAAATCTATACCCGTTTCGTCAGAACCCAGCAGCTCGATCTCACCACTTGCGCGATCGAACACGAACGAGAGCACCGGGAGTATGAACAGGGGCAAGGTCAAAGTGAACACAACCGCTGGCCGCGAGAAGAGTGGCCGCTTCTTTTCACTGTCGCCCACGAGAGCCTTCTCGTTTTCATCATCGTCGAAAGACCTAGACGGGGACACTATCATGCCCGCAAGTGAGAGTCCGGTAGACGAGCCGCTTGTAAAGCGAAACAGGAGCGACCGTGGACCCATGGATGATATTCCAGCAGAGGAACTGAACACAAAGTAGGTGTTCGAACGTGCCATGATTTTGCTCCGCACTCTGTCGAATTCATAGGTAAGCCAGGGAAAGGCAGGGAGCTCACAAAAAAAGTGCTTGGCTGTTCTAGGTTCATCAACACCAGAACGATGTCCCTGCCAGATCGAATGACCCTGATCCGGAATTCAGGTGTTTATGTACAAGCACTCTCAAGTCTTGTCGACAACCTTGTAGGCCCTACTCTGCAAATGCTCGTTGATCGCGAGCAGTATAATCAATCGCTGGTAAGATCCGGACTTCACAAGAGCTGTATTTCAGCATGGCTGTCGCGCTAAACAAAATATCGCATGTTGATTTATGTTGCAGTTAGAGTCGCTTCAGGTCCAGAAACAGGCCCTTCTCCATCAGCTCAAATCTCCAGGGTCTTTTGAGCCTGGCAACAAGACGTTGGTAGATATTTCTGATGCATAGTATTCCACTCTATTATCCCTTCACGAATATGACAGAAGCGTAATACAGTAACAGACGGCTTCGGAGCCCCCATTCCTCTCTCCCAACTCATTCTCTGGGCGGAATGTGGCCACTGTATTGTGCTTGGACTAGGACAAATCAGCCCTGTCCCCTCTCGTAAAACACGATGCCCAGCCTTATTCTCTTAATCTCCTCGGCTCACGGCAACCATACTACTGCTCAACATCTCACTAAGATAGCTTATTAGACTATATAGGCAGGCTTTATTGATCCAGCTTCCACTTGTTCAAAAGGACAACTGTTATACAACTAATTATCATCTAGCGCTCATTCTAACACAATTGGGCTGCCCGTAGCACCGCGCTGCTCCATCAGTTGCATATTCACTCTGCTCAATCCCACCACATTTGAAATCTTGGCATCCGACATGGCAAGTCGGTCTTGACCAGAGGTCCAGTGTAAGCGGACGGGGTTGCAATCACTTGTCACTTTCCATAGACGAACGGACGTCTCGGAGCCTGTTGCCAAGTAACTGTCGCTTCCAATTGCTTTCCAAGCGATACTTACAACAGTTCTAGAAAAATCCTTCACAACCGTCAAGCATTGACCTGAATCCACATCCCAGAGCAACACCGTGTTGTCGTAAGCTCCCGAGGCAAGCTTCTGGCCGTTTGGCGAAAACACCATGCTCGAAACCCAGTTGGTATGACCGTTTAGGATGGCACCAGGTGCACCGGTTTGTGCGTCCCAGAGCCGCACTGACATGTCGTCACTGCCCGAGGCAACCTGCTGGCCGCTTGGCGAAAACGCCACGCTGCTAATCCCACTGTGATGGCCGCTTAAGATAGCACCAGGTGCACCGGTTTGCCCGTCCCAGAGCTGCACCGCTTTGTCATCACTGCCCGAGGCAATATACTGGCCGCTTGGAGAAAACACCACGCTGTTAATATCTCCGGAATGACCGCGTAGGATTGCACCAGGTGCACCTGTTTGTGCTTCCCAGAGTCGCACCGTCCCGTCGTCACTTCCTGGGACAATCTGCTGGCCGCTTGGCGAAAACACCACACTCCTAACCCAGTCGGTATGAGCACTTAGAGCGGCACCAGGCGCACTGGCTTGTGCGTCCCAGAGTCGCACCGTCTCGTCATCACTTCCCGAAGCAATCTGCTGGCCGCTTGGCGAAAACACCACGCTCCTAACCCGGCTGGTATGGCCGCTTAAGATGGCACCAGGTGCACCGATTTGTGCGTCACAGAGTCGCACCGTGTTATCGTCACTACCCGAGGCAATATGCTGGCCGTTTGGTGAAAACACCACGCTGTTAATCCCGCCAGTATGACCGCTTAAGATGGCACCAGGTGCACCGGTATGTGCGTCCCAGAGTCGCACCGTCTGGTCATCACTGCCCGAGGCAATATGCTGGCCGTTTGGCGAAAACACCACGCTCCAAACCCGGTTGGTATGGCCGCTAAGGATGGCTCCAGGAGCACCGGTTTGCACGTCCCAGAGCCGCACCGCGTAGTCGCTACTGCCCGAGGCAACCTGCTGGCTGCTTGGCGAAAACACCACGCTCTTACTCCCACCATGGTGGCCGCTTAGAATGGCACCAGGTGCACCAGTATGTGCGTCCCAAAGTCGCACCGTTTCGTCGTCACTGCTCGAGGCAATATGCTGGCCGTTTGGCGAAAACACCACGCTCCAAACCCGGTGGGTATGACCGCTAAGGATGACACCTGGAGCACCGGTTTGTGCGTCCCAGAGTCGCACCGTGTTGTCGTCACCTCCCGAGGCAACCTGGTGGCCGCTTGGCGAAAACACCACGCTCCTAATAGAAGACGTACCGTCGCTAAGCGTGTGTGTCTTTTCCCAGGTCGTTGTCATGTACAGACTGACCGTACCATCCTCGAGACCAACGGCGACTTTCGATCCATCCGGCGAGTACGCGCAGCTGTACACCTAGTGCTTTTCTTCAAGAAATGGCCATTCGCCAAATTGTGCCCCTGCCATCTGCGCCTCGCTCAAATCAGCCTGACGCAGTCAAATATTGCGAAGGTTGGTATCACTCAAATCAGCTCCTTGCAGTTGTGTCGAGTCGAACTGTCCTCCGCTCAAGTCTGCGCCTGGAATTTGGATGCCTCTGAGATCGGCCCCATGAAATGTTACACCAGCCCGAACCAAGATGGTGATAGCGTTCGCTGCTGCCTGACTTGCGTCACGGTCAACTTTGGAGAGCTGAATAATCCGATGGAGATGTTGACTGAAGGCCGCGTCGCTCTGGACATACTCGGCCAGAAAGTTGATGATCGATGATTCCTTGATAACGTCCGTCTGGCTTAAAGGGTGGTCGGTGAGGTTGTGCGAGCTCTCAGCGATCGAGGGGTGTGTCTCGTATATATGTCGAGAATAAAAATACTCAAGCAGCGAGCGGTGCAGGAATCGATGTTGGACACCTGCACGCGACAATGGACTGCACTCTCAAAGGAGGACCGTGTCAGGCTCGGGACCAAAGAATTGGGACTTCCATGTCCCTTTGTCGCTTCTCGGTGTGTACTGAACAACAGGATTTCCTCCTTGCTCCCTGAATATGGCGGCTGAAAGGTTCTTCAAAAATGCAATCGCGCTTGAGGCAAAGCCTTCCTCAAATAGCTCCTGCAGTGCTTTTGCCACCTCTGCCGACAATGCCATGTTCGCCAGTCGACGTTTGTTAATGTCCAGCCACTGATCCGTGAAAGAGTTGTACAGGGTCAGTCGTGTGATTTTGACCTTGGTAAGGTCAACTGCGTCCTTGACAACACGAGGCAGTGCCCTGAGCGAGAGCGAAAGCAGGAACGGGTTCTTGACGAGCTCCATCATATTGGGAATCGACTGTAGCTTGCTCATGTAGTCCTCGGTGCTCCAAACGCGACTTTTGCCAACCAATTTGTGTACCTCTGGATCTCGCACAAACTGATTGACATAGTCCTCAATCTGGCTACTCGAGAGCGGTACAACGACAGCCTCCGTGTACAAACTTGCCTCGGTGCCAGTATATCGATCACTCTACTGCGGCTCAAAATGGATGCGGTAGTCTTGTCCGAGATATGTGCTCCTGCAGCTGATAATCATCTTGGTGTTTGGTTGTCCTTGTTGGTTGAGGTTGTTGGCTGTATGTAGGTTGATCTTCAATTGGGTTTCGTCGTAGCCATCGCAAATGAGGACCATCTCTCGATGCTCCTTCAGCTCCTTGATCTTTGCATCCGAGAACTTGTGGGTCTGTGATTGTTCGCCAATGATATCACGGTAGTTTTCTGTCACGGCAGGTAGATTGATGAACAACGGTATGAGGCCGCCGACTGTGTACTCCTTCCAGAGCTCATTCTCAAGGTGCCTGTTGAATGTTGATTTTCCAGCTCCAGAATCGCCTAGAACAAGAAACACCTGTCCGTCGCTTCCTAGGAACTCCTTGACTAGATCCATGAGCGGCTTTGTTTCTTTGTCAGACGCTTGAAGACTAGCCTTGGCTTGAGGAGGGATATATACCTTTTGATTATGGTTCCAAAGCCGCTGAGTTTTGAGTTGATCCAAATCGCGTTCGACAAGAGGGATCTCTTGGACGCGAGCAAGCAGGAGTGAAACCACAGGCACCGGCAAACGAGCTCTCAGCGGGTAGGGTTTGGCGAACTTGGCAGCTTCAGCCTTGTCAATGTCTTGGTGGAGGGTTGCGGCTGGTCCGTGGATTGATAGTTCTGAGTCCTCAGAAACGATGTCGAGGATTGTCAACATCCATGTCTTCACGCTGGCATCTCGCCCCCAGTCTGGATCGTAGGTGTAGAGCTCAGCCAAGAAGTCGACAGCCTCGCGGCGGATGGTACAGTCCCACGTAGAATCGACTGCAATCTCTCCAAGTAACTGACATATCCCCCACTGGAACTCTGGGCTCTGCCGACAAGCTGCCTCCATGACAACCGTCTTGAAATCAGCTAGTCTCCCTTCCTGAACCAAGGCGCTGGCTCCGACAATAGCTGGATACCATGCTCTCTTGTTTCCAGAGCTGACACCCTCTTTGATGGCCTCAAACACTCCCTTGCCACTGTCAATCAGCGACCGTGCACCTTCAATTGCCGACTTGGCGATCCCGACAGTCTCAGCGATTGTCTTTTGAAGTTGACAGCATGAAGAACAGATTCGTTGTCTGGAACACACTGAAGTGCCTGGAATGCGTACGATGCCTGGTACATCAGAAACGGATCTGAGCTTCCTTTCAGACTGCTTAACACTTCACCCAGTGGCTCGTGCTGCTCAACTCGATCGAGATCCTTGACCTCGTGCTTGGCCATGACATCTAGCAGTCGCGAGACCGCCAGGGTGAGGTGGTACGGGTGTTTGGTCGACTGCTGGTTCGTCTGTCGCAGGAGCGTCCTGAGAATGCTCAAGATCTTTATCAGATCATCGGCGACGAGATATCCCTTGGAGGCACACTGGACTAGCTGGACAAGGCCATCAAGCAGATCGACATCCAGAATAGTGGCCTTTTCAAACTCGCTGATGAAGCAATTGAGTAGCTTGCGGTAATGCTCGTAATCAAGGACAGGTCCAAGGAGCACGACCTCGGTGACAGCGGCGGATCCCTTGACTGCATCCTTAACAAACTCTTCAACCATGCGTTCAACCATGCGTTCAACCAACCAGTGGACATAATGACTCTGCTCAATTGGACTCTGCTCAATGGCCTGGACCCATTCACGCTTCACATCATCAATAGGTGTATCCTGCGAGGCCTCCTTGATCTGGAGGTGGTTGATGCCAAGGCTCGATTCGTCGGATGGAGACAAAGCCGGGTGCTTCGGGAGAAGACTGCTACACAAGGCGAGCTGAGATGTGCTGTCCATGCGTGCACCAAACTTAGGCACCGTGGTTCTAGTAGCTGACTTGGCCACATTCGTCGAGAAAATGTCCAAGCTGACCGTTGTCTTTCCAGTCGTGGGCCGAGATCCTGCCTCAGAGCTGCTGACGGTAATGGTAGCAAGGGCGCTGCTGTGGTTATCGCCAACCGGGATGCTGACAGAGTCGATGCGGTGGGTCTTTGCCTCGAGTTGAACAGCCAAGGGGTTGGCGTGCACCTCTGGTTTATTAGACCCAAAGATGTGATTGAACTTGTTGCGGAACCTCTCTCGCTTCCCCAAATGCTGAGATGAGATCGAATGGTCGTCACCATGTTCATCATGCTCAGGTACCGCAGTCTTTGATTTTTTGGTCATGGCGTCTACTTGTAGCATTATGCGCCGAGAGAGAAGAGATTTGATAAGCAATTGCTCTGAAAGGACGAAGGCAGAATCAATCAAGACTATCTGCTGCTCTTATCCGATGCTCCTACCTTCAATGGTTGTCAAGGTATCTGGAGGAAAGGCACCTGGTTATCCCGTTGTCAGAAAGAATGTGGGGGCACAGCGAATCGGCTATTCTGGGCACTAGATCATTAGATACTGCAATGTGATATATGGTTTCCCGCGTATCTATGGCCTCTCAATGATGATGATGTGTACCTGAGATCTGTTCTTAGTTTCTATTATTGGTTGATTGGTGCACGACACGAAAGCAATGGCAGACAGACACTTGTGAGTTCCTCAGCGCGAGTGATGGAGGATGAGTAAGGGACGCAGGTGTCTGGATGGATTGAAAGGAGTTGTGTGATGGGGAAGAAATAAAGGAAGGAAGGGAAGAATGTGGGAACGATCTTTGGATATATGCTATTCTTCAACATCTTCGCCCTTACTCGCCCTTGTGTAACATGAGCAACATCGGTCTCGCTGACCACTCCGATGAGCACTGCCATGACAACATAGATGTGATGTCGGACGGAAGCATGGTTCTTCGTCAGACTCAGGTACCCAGCTATCACCCAACGCTCCTTTACCGTTGTTCATCTGAAGAGTTTCAACTTATCTGGCGCGTTCTCCTGTCACATTCCATAAGTGAAAGGATGTATCTTACCAGCCGGTTGCAAAAGTAACTGCCTTTACCATGCGGACTCCAGGCAACACTCACCGTTAATCTATGAAAGCCTTTGCCATAGTCAAACACTCTAAATCCTCACATTCTAATAGAGTTCTCCATGTCCAGCTTTGCATTTCTTTTTAGATTTTTTTTTTTTTTTTGTAATTCACTTTTCTATCCTCCGCCATTTACTCGTCGTCCTCCTCTTGAATCGAGGATACTTCAACGCTACCATTCGAAGCAGCGTCGTCTGTGATATCCTTTGCACTCTTCAGCATCTTGGCTTTGGCAGTTTCCAGTTCTTCTGCCCATGGGTTCGCACCCGCAGCCATTGAGCTCGCTAAGGATCTCGAGTCGGCTACCGAGAATCTTGTGGGTGTCAATCCAGAGGTTGACTTAGAAGCGACAGCGCCGGTACTGTTTCTTGACGATAGATTCGGCTTGCTGCTGTTACTAGCATCTTTTGCTTTCACAGACGTGGCTACTGTTGTGGCAACAGAGCTGGCTAGCGAGGAAGTAGACACTGAAGACGGCAAATGGGTGTTTGAGAGGGATGCCGCTCCGTGCAACAGGGGCGGTAGTGATCCATTGGTGCTTGAGGCCAGGGACAGCGTGTCTACTGAAGCGAAACCAGAAGGTTCACAGAAGGATGCGGGCGAGGAGATTGAGGCAGGGAGGGAAGGGGAAGGTGAGGGGACGTAGGGATGGTATAGGGTGGAGTTGGACATATTCCCGGACTGAGCACTTGAGGGCCGGGTCTGCTCTGTTTGTTGCTGTTCGAACTGGTAGATCTGCAGCACGATCAAGGATTCGCTCTTCTCCAGGCTCTTGGCAAGATCAAGTGGGGTCTAAGTAAACATATATCGCAAACGAACAATGGCCGGTGGTCAGTAACGGTGTCAGCATCGTGTTACTGACGATGAACAGTAGCAGATCGCAAAGAGTTTGGGACGAAAATGCTCGTACCTGGTCGCTCCTGTTCCTGATGTCGTATTTGGCGTGCTTCTTGATCAGGTGGGTGAGCGCCTTTGGGTAATCGTTTGCAACCGCATGGTGCAGAGCGGTCCAGCCTTCCCCGTCGACTGCGTTAATATCGCAGAACCATTGAAATAAAAACTCGACCGCAATATCATCCCTCCGTACAATGGCGCGATGTAATGCTGTCATGGACCCAAAGTCATCGTTCAGGTAATCAATATTGGCGCCCAGGGCTAAACAGCGCAATGCCTCGCAGTAGTCGGACACATCCATGGCGTCCCAGAATGCTTCGTGGACAGTCCTGGTCAAGAAATCATTCTTTTCACTGTCGGTGTCGAGGAATTCCTTCTTCATGTACTTGGCCATGATAAAGCGCTCTTTTTCAGCTCTACAAGATCAAAAACATTGATTATTAGCATACTCGTCAGCAGATGCTGACAAGGGCATGTCTTCGTTCATCATGGGAAGGTCCACTCATACCTGTTCGAGTTTACCGAAACCCAGCGCTCCTCTTCTCCATTCAGTATCCTGGCTTCAAAGATCTTGTTTGTTCTTTCATTACCCAACTTGAGCATGAGCTAAGTAAGATGAAGAGCGGAAACCAAACGAGCTTCAGTTTCCATTGTTGAATTGCTGCTTCTTGGCTGTGGTAAGTCTGCACCAGCGAACACTTACACCAACGGTCTCTGTCTCCCACTTGTCCAGATTGAGAGATCGGACTTTGCTAACGTGCACCCCCAAGCTTCTGTGAATTCCTGAGCACTCGATACAAAGTACCGTGCCGTGGTTGACACTCGCCCACATAGGACCTAGAGGCACCAACCGTCAGTGTTAAGACGCGTGTACGGCCATATATTCCATGAGTAGCACAAGTTATCATCCAAGTTGCTTACTCAGAGACTTGCAGTCCGCGCAGACTTCATTTCCTGGTATCTTTCGTACTTGCAAAAGAAGCTGTTTGTCGTGGTCCGTGTTGCCATTCAAGTTTGGTGATCCATGCTGAGAAAACAGAGGTTCACTCCGCTCCTTAGTGCTACCAAAGCCCCGAACTTCGGGTGCTTGGTCTGAATTGTGCGCTGCAGTGATGGCATTCTGAAGGCAGCAGACCCATTCTTTCATATCCTCTGAATTCTCTGCTTGCAAGACATGGACTCTATTATCAAGATCACGTATTAGGACTACACACGGTACGCTCTCCCAGATTTGAAAGCTGGAAATCGAAGCCTTACCGCATTGGCGAAATGACCTCAAAGAGGTGGGGTCGATCGCCATTGTCAATTGTCTTGACAGTGCAAACACGCAGATTGATCACCATGGTGGAGTCACTATCAGGCTTTGCACTCTGGCCTCTTGTGCCATAGGTCAAAAGCTCTCCTTCAATTTCGAAATAGCGTCTGCTCCATGTCGGCATGACCCTTTGGTGGCCTTTCTTGTAAAGATATCCCGATTTGGTCGTGGAGTGAGTCCTGAGGTTATCAGAGTTGATTCCAAATGGTCTGAGTGGATAGTAGACCTCATTTCCAACCTGTCCATAATATAGGTTCGAGACGGCAACAGCATTTAGAATACAGCTCTAGCTCACTGGAGGACCATTCAGAAGTTCCGCTTACGTTGAGAGTTTCGTCCTTCAAAGCCTTGACAATGGGACGCTCCTCATTGAATCGGGAGCGAGTCTAGCTTCAGATTGACGTTAGGAAACGCACATACCCCTTTTTGAAGCCTTTCGTTAGATAGCTGAATGAAGAACTGTTGCGCTTACCCCTTGGATATTGTGAGTTATGGTCGACATGGAAGGCTCCACATTGCTCAACACGTCGAAACCCCTGTGGAAGAACGAGCTCAGGGTATACATGTAGGTGACAATCTATCGCGGTGTCCAGACCAAAAGGGATCTCACATGTCAGTCGCTTCAGGCCACGGCCATTTTCAAAGCTGAATTGGGCTTCTATGCGCCAACTTACATGCTCTGTAAACTCAAACTTTTCCTTTGCCTGAAGTTCGTTCAGCTTGATGCAGTAGTCCACATACTCCACGTGAAACTTTTTTCTTGCGTCTGCGACATCCTTGGACGCCTACAGGGGTGACAATCATGTGTGAGCAACGGACAACAGAGTGACAGATCTGAAAATATCTCCCTCCTTAATTCAGGGCATAAGTCCTACCTCAGGAATGGACTGGTCACGCGTTCTCTTGCTCATGTAACGGTGGAGTGCGACATCGGCGTCGTCGCTCGCCTTTTGGAACGATTTTCTCGCTTCCTGATGGACGATGCAGTGCAACCCGAAGGAGGAGTTCATTAATGCATGCACTACTTCAAGTGGTGACGGCCCACGAAAAGTCAGGACGGGAACTGACCTTGACAGGGACTACTTCTTGATTAATGAAGTGGTCCATAGGCTCGATGAACATTTGTGTAATTTGAGTATTCTAAGGTAGAACGAGCAAAGAGATATCTCCTGTTAGACCTAATTGCTCACAAGCGTGCGAATCCTTTTGATCTTTGGAGACCTCTCGGCACATGTTTCTCTGCAAACAGGTACCCTACCATCATGGATCTGTTTCTTTCAAGATCCTGAATCGCACGCGCAAAAGCCTCGATGGACTGGGCTAACAGCGCCAGAGATAATTGTTAGCATTGGCGTAACAACGGCGCGCATGTCTCTTGCGCGTCCATAATCAAGACCATGGTCACACAGACGGTTGTGCGCGCGTCGAGTTTTCTTTTCACTTACTGACAACAAAGTCCTGACCTCGCTGCGACTGAGCAACAGTCAGCATTTCCTCGGCCATCTGCAACTGTCGAGCGCTGTACTCTAATGGAGGTGGCATGGACGAGCGTCAATTAGAGTTGGGAGTTCCCACCTTTTTTTACGTCGTACCCTGAGCATCGGCGGGTTTGCGGAGTAGGAAGAGCATATTTCGACTCAAAAGTCCCATTCTGCCATCAGAAGCATGCAGAAGCATGTGGTTACCTTCAGTCAGCTCTACGCTCGCCTTGGCCAGCTTGAGAAGCGAGCGTGCAGTGGTTTCGAGAGCAACGACGGCATCTTCATGGTCGTTGACCTGCTTGCGGAAGCTGGGTATGTCCTCTTTGCATGCCTTCAGCTCCAGCACGTTCATGGCCAGGAGTGAAAGGGTGAAGGAGGTTAAAACTGAAAGCGGAGGATGGAGACGAATGCGTCCACAAGAACGCTCTGGAGGAGTGGCGCGGTGGTGGTGGAAGGATGAGGCTGTCTCGGAGAGAAGGCGAGGCGCTGATCGCTGACAAGATGTGGGGTTTTAGGCGAAGAGGACAGGGATGAAGGAAGACTCGTTGCAGCGATGAGAGTGAGTGGGTGACCAACAAAAAAAAACGATCGTTTTCATTCTGATGAGTGTAAAAAAAGATCTGTCTTCGGAGCTCCACGTCACGTTCCTTTCCTTCCTTCCTTGCACGTCCACTTCTTCGCAACGCTGCACACCTCGCACCATCCATCAGAGCTTTGCCATGGCGTTGTTGAAGCGCTTATCACGGACACAGAGGCGGCAGATCTTTGGCCAGTTCGTCCTTCGCTGGATGCCCGTCCTCAGGTCAGCCATGCGCTCCATGCACCACACGCCCAGAGAGGCCTCGCGTTCCAATATCAGGTCAGGTCTAATAATACACACTTAACCGTCAACTCTCACTACTGCTAGCTATGTCATGGTCGCAGTATCATTCATCTGGCTGCTCGCACTCCCTCATCAGGGTTACAGCAAAAGGACCTACATCTCGGAAAACGCATTGCTGCCAGGAAGTGTACGTGTTATATACATTGGAACAGAGTGACTGAACTTGCAACATCGCGCCTGCGCTCAGGAACTCATCCGACTCCATCAAATAGGCCAACGTCCGTTTTGATTATAGCGACTCGCTTGCAGCAGAGGCATATCGTGACACGATCCAACGGATATCGACATTATCATCATACGAGTACGTTCATCATGTTTGCAACGCCCGACCTATCCTTATTCGCGTCTCCATGGCACGGGGAATCTTACCTTCCTCGCTCTATTAAGGCGAGCGCAAGCACTAGAGCAAGAGTTTTCCAAAATCGGACTCAAGGCAGCGACACAGAATTATACCCTCAACACCAGCACCGACTCAAAGGTATATATGCTATAGCCCTTCGATAATTTGAGGATCGAATAGGTCTGGATTACTAAGAAAATGCAACCCTTTTCCAGCGTGGTGTCAACACGTATGCAGTGTTCTACGCTCCTAGGAGCGACGGCACGGAGGCATTAGTGCTTAGCGCTTCATGGACATCCAGGGATCAGACCGGTACGTGCACACGATCTGGATCGTGGAACTGGGACTGGCTGGGCTAGGACATTGACAATTCCTATACATTTGTCTTTTAGCCAACATCAACGCCATATCAATGCTTCTCGCGCTCGGAAGAGTGTTCAAACGTAAGGCTCGCGGCGGCATGAAAAAGAAAGCCGACAGATGTGATATTATATCTCCTGCATCATCCCAGCGTGGATTTTAACGACTTGAACGACCCTACCCTTCCCATAGGTTGTTCGCACTTTTCCAAGGACATCGTGTTTGTAGTATCTGACGGCGATGCTGATGGTCTCCAGGCATGGCTCAAAGCGTATCACGGAAACGAAGAGAACACGCATGGTAAGTGTTGCTTTAATGACAGCGTACATCAAACGATTCAAGACAAATACGATCTCCTGACCATATTTTACACATCGTATAGATCGCACAGAGGAAGCACTCCGGGTGAGGAGCGGAGCTATCCAAGCGGCTTTGAACCTCGACTTTTCAGGAGTTGGAGACTACAACGCAATGGGCATCTTCTTTGGTTCGTAGTCGGCACACGACCTTGATCGCTTTTGTGCTGCCGCCTGTAAAATCCAATGCACTAATATGCAACGTCCGCGTTACACGGATGATAGAGGGTGTGAATGGCCAGCTCCCCAACCTGGATCTGATCAACACAGTTGCCACGATTACCGAAGGATTTGCGCCGGTGGAACTGACGCTTCATGATGAGCTCATTCCATACACACCCAACTTGACCAAGAACTACATCAACTCGTTGAAAAGAATGCTTTATATGATGAAGTATCAAGCCGCCGGATCTCCAACAGGAAATCATGGCCTATACTTGAAGTAAGCAGCCCTCTCTTTTCGACAGGAAACCAGGATATCCCATGACGATCCACGTTTTTAATGACCATTGACTCGTTCTTAGATACAAGATTGACGCCATTACCCTTTACGGATTCGACAAGCCCGGCTGGCACTCGCACCGCTATAGTCTCTTCCGACTGGGCACGTACGTCCAACACTGCTGTGACCGTCTAGGAAACCTGGAACGGTTGTTCTTGAACTTGAACCCCTCGTCTCACTTACCATCCCTCAATCCTCAAACCCATTTTCATATGAACCGCGTTTAGACTGATCGAGTCCACGGTCAGGAGTTTGAACAATCTTTTGGAACATCTTCACCAGTCCTTCTTCTTTTACCTTCTTAGCGGGGTGCAGCGCTATACCTCCATTGGTCTGTACATGCCTCCAGTCATCATTCTCGGTGTCAGCTTCATCCTCCAAGCTCTATCCCTCTGGGGTCATTCGAGTGATCTGCCTTCGGAGCTTGCAGCCACAGCTGCGGGCAATAAGGCCGCAATCGCACTCCCTTACTCGCGCAGGAGCAGGAACTATAAGGTCGCCTCCTCCGTTCTTGCCATGTCCCTTGTGGCTGGACTCACCACGTTCCATCTGCTGACCAACCAATTCGGCTTCCCTGGCGAGGTATGCTAGACTCGAAAGGAAACAGATTGCTGTTCGTATTCAGGATCAATTGCCCTTCACGTCTAATTTTTGTAATGACCACTATTTCACCTTCTTTTTGTCATTCAACAGACACCCTTGCTGAAGCTTGCAGCAAGTGTCGGCGTCTGCAGCATGTTGGTTCTCTCAGCCGTCTCCTCTGCCCAAGTTCGCAGCCGCATTTTGAAATCAACCAACACCCAGAACAACAACAACAACAACAACAACAATGCGGACAAAACGTCCTCTGCAGAGTTGGCGCCAGCAGCGGACTGGATCATTCTCAAGACATTCATCCTGGCTCTTTCAGCATTGATCGTCACCACTCTCTCGGCCCTCAACTTCAGCTTGGCCGTTAGTATCGGCCTGATCATTGTGCTTCCGTACATGACGTTCAGACCTAGTCACTACAAAGTCCTCTCTCTTGCTCAGACTGCCGCCTTGATTTCAATCTCCCCTCCTGGATTGATGCTGGCTGCCTCGTGGTGGTATTCCAAGGATATCAGTCAGGTCCTGGCATGGGTACTGGAGGCATACGAAGTCCTCGGAACTTGGTTGCTGCCTACGATCTGCTGCGTGTATTGGCCCTTGAACATGGCTACCATGGTCATGGTTCTCTTGCCCGTGTCATAGCCGAACCGATTATACCGAGCAATAAAAGAAAGAGAAATGTAGGCCCAGACCTTGATAGAGCCATTATTCATAACGCGAAGCAATCAAGTCAAAAACGATGCAGTAGTGGAGAATATTTATACTAAGGGAAAATGCGTGGTAGAAAGAATAATATGCAAAATGGATGAAGTGAAGACGATGAACTAGCGCACCCTTGGGCCATTTTAGAAAAAGGCCACCTGCGTCTCTCCTGCCCTGATCTTCTCCTCAAGAGCCTCGGCGCCCAACATCTTGAACAGATCAACGCTAATCTCCTTGTAGTCCAGAAGCGTGAGCTGCTTGGCGTCCTTGTGGCAGTCCAACAGGATCAACTCCAGTCTGTCAAGATGCAATGCTCCTAAAAAGAAGGATGTCATATAGATTCATTATAATTAGTTGAGGAAATCAATCGATATCAGCACAAGGAGTAAAATGAAGAATGTTCCCTCCCTCCACACTTACCATCCGAGATCAGCTTGTCAATACGGTTAGGGGTACCCACACAGATATGAGTACAAGTGTTCTCCAAAAAGTACACCTGCTCAGGGACCTTCAAGTGCTTTGCAAACAGCTTTCCGACCTTGGCAGCCTCAGCAAACAATGGCAAAGCCCTGATCACCTCCACAGCGCGGATACCACTCGAGGACACGATCAACACAACAGGAGCTCCCTTGGGCAAGTTGTCTGAGGTCTCCAGGGGTTTCTTTTTAGAATCCTTCTTCTTTTGTTGTTGGCCGTCATCCCTCCCGTTCTTTTGCTCAAACTTTGATGGGGTGGCGTTGGCGTCCTTGACAAGCAACTTGGACTTCCAGTTGGCGACAGCGAATTTGAGGAACGATTCGAGATGGACGAGCGTATGATCCAACGCAAAAGGGGACACATCCTTGATGGCCGACTCGGGTATCCTGCGCTCATCACGCTCAATGGAGGAAAAGTTCTCGAGGGCGCGGTCCTGGCTCTTGTTCAGGTACTCGATCTGCGCTGCGTGGGTCCTCTTTCCGAGTGGGATCTTGGACTCTTCCGAGGTAAGCTTTGTCTTTTTCTGCACGAAGGAACAAAGGGCGGTTTAGCTGATGAGCGCCATTTTACAAAGCAAGAGATAGATCCTGTATTCGCTTTTTTTTTGTTCTCTCTATCTCGTACCTTCTGCTGCTTCTGCTTCTTGGGTGCTGCCTCGACCGCTTTGCGCTTTGATCCGGCAGCGGCAGCAGCTGTAGAGGTCTCGTCGTCCGAGTTGTCAAACTGCTCGCCTCCGTCCTGGCCATCGCTCAAGTATTCAGTATCTGAGGCCTGGAAGTCGTCCTCCAGTGCATCGCCCGAGTCTTTTACTTTTGACATTATTGTTGTTGTGATGTGTGGTAGAGTGAGGTGAGGTAGAAAAGAATGTGAAAGGAAAAACAGGAGGTACCGAAGGGTAAAAAGAATGTAATGTTGCAAGAAAAAAAAATTTTACTCTGATCGCGCCATTCTTTTTCTTTTTTGACATCAAAACAGTTCTGTTCTCGGGAAACCCGCACAAAGGCATGAGCACACCACATCAACGATGCAATCGGATGATTCAATCCTAACGGTCTCCATCAACACTCTCTACTGCAAGTCAACCAAGTTTGTTTCTTCAACGTTGTTCTTTTTTTTTATTTTCATTTCTATCATTCAGCTACGATTCAATTCAGTCCGAGCAGATCCCACAGATCCTATTCAATACTGCAATCAAAAAAAGAAAAAGGAGGTCAGAACATCATTCTTCTCGTTGGGTTGCTTTCACTTCTTGACGCTTGGTCAAGGACAGGAGGGTGGAAGCTCAGACAGCGCCCTACAGTAGAAGCGCGTTTTGATACCATTGCCATATGGTGTGCACAAGGTGGGTCGGTCCGCGTAAAGCGGATACCTCTGCGTTCACCGACAGGGTAATACAAAATTTTCATCACAGCTAGAAGTGGTAGGATGGGGTGCAATGATGATATGGAAACTTACCAATACCTGGTGGTGGGGAGTCGGAGGAGAGGAAGAGAGGAGGAGCGGTGGTGGACAGTGTGGAAGGAAAAGAGAAACATCGCAGGCCAAGGGAAGCATATAAATATTTGCTGGAGGTGTGGCTTGAGGTGTTTATGCTTTCTCATTGAATGTGCTCCTATATTATTGCTGCACCTGCTGCTTTTTGGCAAGTGCAACAAGGGACGAGAAGTTGGGCCCAGCCGGGTTGCTAGAATAGACGAGTAAAACAAAGGCTGATCAGCACGCCAGATTCATTGAGTCTTTTGATAGAATACACGACGCGCATATTGTCAGAAACCTACCATATACTCCTGAACACTCCGTCCACTTTGTTCAGCAACGCCATGGGTGTGTCTATCATTCATCGCATTCATCCACAGAGATAGTAATTAGTATTGGGGTTTCCATGACCAAACCCCCCTTTTCTCCCTACACAAAGCTTGGGATAATGCGTTGGCGTTCTAGCTTACCAAACTCTGCGATCCTGCCCTGCTCCAGAACCAAAATCCGGTTGTGGCGGACAATGATCTGATCCAGGCGGTGACCCACGGACAGAATCGTCGCATGCGCCAGTTCCTGAACAATGATCTGATCGAGTCTCTGCGCAGTCAGATCCGTAACCTTGGAGGCGCAATTGTCGAGCACAACTACGTTTGGCCTCTGGATGAGTATCCGCGCGAGACTGAGCAATTGCCTCTCATTCGTATCCAGCTCCACACGCGTGTCATCCTCGTCCTCCTCGTCATCCGTGTCGTCATCTCCTTCAACAATTGTCTCCATGTGTTCCTGATCGTGTCCATCTCCCGGCACAGCGCGAGCAAATCGCTGATCGAGGTGTGTCAGGTCCGGGCCGCTCCCGTCCAATCCCGTCTGCAAACCACGCCCTGAGGTCTTCCCAACGGTCGCTGGTGCAGAGGCTGTGGCTCTATAGTTCTTGGAGCTCAAGGCTTTGCCCTTGCCCTTGTTGCTATTTTGATAAGCGCGACTCCTCCTAAAGAAATGCTTCCTGTATCTCGACACTCTGGAAGAAGTGGCAGGTACAGCGCCATTGGCAGAATCCGCAGATGTGGCGAACGACAGGTTCGCGGTTGCTGGAGTAATGAGCTCTGTATCCAACTTGAGTCGATCACTCAAGAAGCAAGTCTTGAGCACATCGTTCAATTCCGCGTCCTCGTGCTCGCCCTTTGGATCCAGATTGAACCGGACAGTGCCCGCAAAGACTGTACCGCGCTGAGATAGGTACGCGAACCGGGATCGAAGATCCGCTAAGCCCATCTGTGAGATATCCAACCCATCGACATTGATCTCACCCAAATCAAGGGCCATGTCTCGGAATGACTGGGCCTTGTTCCTGGACCAGAATCCCAGAGGCGATGACTTGGAGCCAGACGAAGGACCAGTGGTAGGTTTTTTCTGAATGGAGTTGCCGTTGGTGGTGTGAGGTAGCCCAGGAGTAGCGGCGGCATGTGCTGCACGGATGCGATCTTCCTCTGCAGAGTCCCAGATGCGGAACAAACTTTGGATAAAGGTGGTCTTACCGCTCTTAGACTTGCCTACGATGGCTACCTTCTCTCCAGGAAGGAATGAACATGTTACAGGCCCAAAGGCAACCTCCCTTGCGACAGCGCTGTCTATAACTGTCTGGCCATTGCCTTTCACAGGTGCAGAAGCGCCATTGGTGGATGCAGCAGTAGTTGACATGAGCACAGGCGCTGGTGCTGGTGCTGGTGCTGGTGTAGGTGCCGGCAGTGGTGTTGGCATGGACGCCAGTGTTGGCGTTGATACTGCTGACGGAGGTAAGGGCGGTAATGGTGCTTCAAACCGGCTGTCCAAGTCACCTATTTGATTCAGATTAGAGAGTTGATCTACAGGCTCAGCAGGCGTTGGAACAGCAGCCGAGTTGGTAAAGGTTGATGACGGGGTTGGCAGTGGAATCAGTGTCGCAAGCGAGTTATCTGATCCTCCTGGGTATCCATGTCCAGATGGTACAAGCGTTGCGTTTGTTGCCACAGTGTTATGGCTTGCCATACTAGAGTGACTAATACCAGAGGTGACAGTGTTGGCTGCAGACGCGACAGTGTTTGTCCTGATACTGCTGTTTCCGAGCGGAAGAGAGGCTGCTGGGTCCGTGGGCAATGGTGCCGCAGTGGAGCTGCGCGCCTGGTATTGGGTCTGAGGTTGGTATGTCGGATTCTGAGGAGGAACCATCGGTGAGCTGCGCTCAAGTACCTGCACCACCTCGGTCGGGTTTGAAGATGGACCTGCAGTCGCACCATTGACACCGTTGTCTGCACCGCTATTGACCCCTGCTGACTTGGATATGTTGCAGGAATAGTTGACAAACTCGACTGCACCGCTATAAGGCCATCCGGCAGGTGGCCTCTTGCTCAACACGACTCTAGGAGCCTCCTTATGATCAGGGTGGTCCAGGCTATGGATGTACCTTCTTGTCCTTTCGAGCGCCCACTGGAGTCGATTACGGATTCGACCGTATCCCAACAAGCTGTCAAGGACCTTATCACTGAACTGCAGCGACAGGTAGAGCGAAAGACCCATCAACACTGGGTCGAGGTCTTCGATCTGCTGCAGAACCATCACTGCACAGGAGAATGGGATAAAGGCGCCCAACAGATCAACCTTCCAGTGCACCCAGCGATCAGCGCAAGCCCCAAAGTAGGTCGTCTTTAAGTAAAACTCTGCGTGGGCAATGCCAGCCTTGATCGCGCGTCGCTCAAGTCCATATCCACGAATGGTCGCCAGTCCACGGAACGTATGCTTGAACTGATCCTTATCCATGCGATCCGCTCGAATGGCCATGCGATGCATCTCCTTGGAAAGGCCCAGTCCAAGCATTGCAACCGAGGTCAGCAAGCACAAGACAATGGCCACGGGGATGAGAATGAGTGGATGAACCCAGGCGAGGACAAACAGGATGAGGACTACTGCTAGAAAGTCGGCCGAGAATTGCCAAAATTCCTTTGCCAGCTTCACGTCTAGTCCGATGAGGTCCCGTTGGAAGCACTCCTTGATACTGTTGATCGTGCCCTTGGAAAAAAGTCCGCCAGCGTCTCCGGACACGAAACTAGCAGCCTTCTCAGCATTGGCCTCAAATACAGCAAGGCGAGCACCGACCACGCTCTGGAGCAGCCGTGTAAAGACTCGATCCGCTCCTCTGAAAGCGCCAGATCGCAGGAAGAATGCGTTGAGGACGACAAACAGTGAACGAACTCCTGCAAGTGCGACAAAGATCATGATGTAGTCGTAATGTGTTGTGATGTCCTTGTTGGCAGGTTGACCTTCGGAGTGCAGAGGTCGGCGCTGTCGATCGTGTAAGGTGTGTCGCAGAGGAAGTCCTCCATACCAGGCTTCATTCTCGGCCCAAATACCAAGCCATGCAATCCGAACCACAAACAACGCCTGACTGAGGAGTAGACTCATGAACGCGCTGAAGAGAAAAACAAATGATCCCAGCGAGAAGATGTACGTCCCGAATGCTGACCAGCCGACTTTGAACCCTGCTGCAGTCTCTCGGCTGAGGGTCGAGTCCAGATCGTCATAATCGCTCAGACTGCTCATCTTATTCAACGGCAGATTGGTGCTCTTGGACGAGCGAAGCTCCTGGGAAGGCGCGTTCGAGGGGACAGCGTCGCCTGCAGGTTGTTGAGGTGGGTCGACCCTTGGTGGCAGCTGACCCAGGTTCGCAGGAACACTGGCGCCGGGAACAATGGTGGTGGGGATGGAGGACGAGCCAGGGGCTTGACGGATCCAGCCTTGTGTGAGGACCTCTCTGACAGAGCCGTGACCCAGGACAATTCCCTGGTCCATGCCAACGACGTAGTCGACGTCGTTCATGTACGTCTTGACATGGAATTGGTTTGTGACAAGAATCCTGGTTTTGTTCTGAGCAATGGGTCCCAATCTTGAGGGAGCATGAGTTAAAGAAATGAGAGCGTCATGTGAGTGTGCATGCAAAGAAGCAACGTCAAGCCAGTCCTCAGCAATTGCATGTCCGCCTTACATGCAGTTTTTCCAGATAAAGTTTCGGCTCTTGACGTCCACAAAACTCAGGCAGTCATCCATCAGGATGTGGGACACGTTAGAATAGACGGCGCGGGCCAGGGAGATGCGCTGCTTTAGCGACATGGACCAGATCACATTCTTATCACAGGGTAGAAGGCAAAGCGTAAGGTGCCATTGTTAGTACGGAAGGTCGCTGACCACAGACGTCTTGGTCAATGGAATCAAGGGTGATATGACAGTACCTTGTCTCCGATGATCGTCATATCGCCGTTGGGAAGGCCTCTCAACTCGTCCTCGAGGACACAGGCTCTCAAAACCTCAAGATAGCGCGCCTCATCCATTTGCGTGCCGAACAGGATAGTGTCTCTGACAGTGCTTCGACCCGTGCTGCTTCCTGTGATACATCCTCCACCTCCAATCTCCAGCCATGGGTCCTGCGCGACGTACGCAATGTCGCTGCCGTAGCCTTGCTTCCCATGATAGTAATCTTTTCGGGGCATGTAAATCTTGCCCGAGGTGCGAGTCATTTCACCGATGAGCGCCAGCAGCAGTGCAGACTTGCCGCTCTTTCTGGTGCCCGTCACGAGCGAGACCTGTCCAGGGGGGAAGGACAAGGTAATATTCTTGAGGACGAATTCTTCCTCAACCACGGCTGCATTGGAGCCTAGACCAGCTCCGTACTTGTTCCGAGGGTTTGCCGCGTAATTAGGTGGAGGTGGTGTTGGGAGTGAGTATCCGAACAAAGACAGGGTTCGCACGACCCAATTGGCGTTGACCCGAGAGGACTTGCGCGACCTGCTGTTCCTGCCATTGTTAGAGGCATCTCCATCATCATCGTCGCCATAGGGTTCATCGACAAACAGAACTTCATTGCCATGGCGCGTTGGCTTTGCCTCGGGCCAAATAAAAGTCGCGTTCATAAAGCCGATAATGGGAATGTTGGCCCTCCTTGCCATGTCGCGGTCTCTAATCACAGCCGTGTCGCGCTCATTCTCATCATCCCCCAAGAAATTGTTGACTCTAACCATCGAGTCCAGCATTTCCTTGACGGTGATAATGACCGAGGGAAGGGACTATATTGCAAAAAATGTTACGGCGATGTTAGTTCGGCCAGTTTTTGAGTCCAAGTCCAGGTCCAGTCAGGCGAGAGTAGAGGGGGCATACGTACATTGATCGCGTTAGTTTGTATGTCGACCAGGATCAGGGTTGTGAACAAGACTGCGGGAGTCAAAAGCTGCTCAAAGTAAAGCGAATAGACCGAGAGAATGACCACCATGACAAAAGCATGCACAAGATCTCCACCAAGAGGCGCCGAGATCAAGGTCATGACAGGCTGGGAGGCCTTTGAGTTTGTCTTTCGCTCTTCCGCGCGAGCTCTGAGCGCCTTAGCCAGCAAAACCTCCTCCCATGCAAGGTACTTGATGGCTTTAAGGTTGGCCAAGATCTACAAAAAAAAGCAGGGTGGGAATTGAAGGTGTTAGTACTGAGGAACGGTCATGATTAGACATCAGTTTTGAGGCCTCGTTGACACGCCCAAGCAGCAACATACATCCGTCACGAGGGCATTGCTCTTATCCATCTTTGGTGGTGCTGGATCGAAACGTCCTGAAAACAGGAAACTGGCTAGCGCAGAGATGGGATACCATGCGATGACAGCGAGACCTGCAGCCCAGGCTGAATGTCCAATGTAATTGTGGAGCTGGATCGTGGCGAGGATGAACATGGTCGGATGTATCATCAAGTAAAAGACGTTTTTCCAGCCCTGTCCAATATGCTTGACATCCAGCGACATCAGGTCTATGAATATCAAAACTCTATCGAGTTAGATAACTCGATCGTATTGGAACCTGTACATCAACTTGAGCTACTATTATTACCTGAGATGTCGTAGTCGTAAGGGTCCATGTCCTTCCGCAGTGACATCTTTTCATAAATAAGCCCGCTTGCCATGCCCATGGCCTTCGTGGCAATACGTTGGCCCATATGTAAACCACGCTGCAAGACTATGCAAGATCAAGAGATCAAGTCAGCGCCCGCGATGACAATCTTTAACAAATCAAGCGGTTGGTAATTTCTCTGCACTGTCGAGGATTTACCTGCTGACCGTACAATGATAGAAGCCAAGAGGGCCGCAATATAGAAAAGCGCCTCATTGCGGTTGTAAGTGGTGAGATCCTGTGCAAACTGGATCAGCTTGTAGACGACAACGGGTGGCACCATGCTAAGACCTGCCCATGCAAGGCCCCAGATATACTGTTGCGCCAAATCTAGGCGGAACAAATATACCATCGTGACAAAGACCGTCGGCCGTCTACTCCATAGAAATGATGGTCGCACGCGGTGAGTATGGTTGTCGAGTTATGGATTCACACCAGTGCTGAAAGAAAGAAACGCAAAATGGGATATCGCACCTGTTCTCCAAATAATCCTGAAAAACGGTCTTGACTCTCAGAGTCTTCTCCGTTGCCCAAACATCTGTCTCCTGAAGTTTTCCCATGCATGACTTGATGACCATTGGATGCAACCAGGTGAAGGCAATCCTTGCGTAGAGTGAAGATCTGGTCTCGGGCGAGATCACCTACGAAATAATTTCAATCTTGGCGATAAGTATCGCGATGTGCAGGATGCTTTTATACACGGCATCGCCTCCCATAAACTTCCGCATCGTCTTACCCCTCTGGACCGCTTTTCAGGACCTTTGACCGGCTGTGGTGGCACAAGCGGCTTCGTGGCAAGGGTAAGCATCAGCATGGCGCTCGATACCAGCGCCGATAGTCCAGAGATTTGGTCGTCCAGTGTCCACAATCCCAGAGGTCGTCCAAAATCGTTTTCCATAAAGTTTACAAGTCCAGCGGATGCGGTCGTGAGGTAGATGATGTCCAGGTGGGTCACCAGTCTGTAAGGATTAGAAAGTCGAGGATGCAGCAGTGACACGACCGAGAGGATGGCAGCATAGACCTGTTGATACACAGCAAAGAAATGAAGACATAGCAGAGGTCAGTGAAGGTAGATAGGCGATGCACAAGCGTACGCTCTCATGAGTTTGTGACAAGCAAGCTCGTACCCAGACGATCCCATGCATAACAGGCAACCAGAGCGGCCACTCCTCGTCGATCTCCATGCCCATGAGTCTGGGTCTTGTGCCGCTGCGTCCTGACCCGTTGTTGTCCACTTCCTCAACCTTTCGAAACGCCAGATATGTGAACAATCCTATCTGAACAAAGGCTCCAAGAGAGCGCAGGATGGCCAAGGGGAAGGTGCGCTTGGGCTTGATAAGTCGGTCAGCGTTGGGCCCGTCGATTTCCAAGTCGGCCTGGCTCTCTCCTTGGATGACCACTTCGCTCGAGAACGTGTTGAACATTCGCCTGCGGTCCTGTCGACCACATTCTGCAGAGATGACTGCGAGCGACGAGAAGACGATGATGCAGGTCGGGATCAGCTGCAGAGTACTAAAGTAAAGATGTCGAGGTGGTTGTAGAACAAGAGAAAGAACGGGTTGGTTGGTTGGCTGTAGAGAAACGCGTGCAGTCCGGTCACCCGCGCGCGTCTGGTTGAGTGGCTAGTATTGGTCAGGTATTCTTGGACAAGAGCTTATTGTACCTGTCCGAGAGACATGCTGTAGTTGTGTCGGGGGTGCATCTCCACGACGCCATGGTTTGGAATGAGTATTCTATACGAGAAGGGGATGCTCAGCCCTGAGCAGTGTCGAGAAGGATGCAGGCGGTGAACAGCTGGGTTGATGCTGAGAGAAGAGGTTAAGAAAAAAGGAGGTTCAGTGCTGTGGCAGTGTTGCAAAAATAGGTAAGAGCAAGCAAGGAGGGAGAAACCTCAGGACAAGGAAGGAGCTGGTTTTGTCTTCCAGCCCACGGCCCACTTTTTTACCTCGGGCCAACGCCAACGCCTACCCCTGTTCCTGTCGCTGTGTGTTTTTTTGTTGTTGTTTATTTCCCTTTCCCTCTGAGCATGGATAGTCTACTGTAGTACATGTAGTGTGTGCCTCCCCTCTCTGTGTTTGAGTTTTTGCTCAGAGATGGAAAAAGGCTCTCGTTCGTCTCGACCGTTTTCATTCTCAGTGCGCCTCCCAAGGCCGAAAGGAGACGGCTGGGAAGACAGCTTATGTCACCTCGCAGCTGCCACCACCCCATTTAGTGAAGGCACATGGTCCAGCAGAGTGAAGAGGAAACGCCGTAGCCAACGCGCAAGAGTAGACTTTTGCGAATGCATCTGCTGTTGTCCTCGTCTTACATTCTTGGCAGTTGGCACCCTACTCACTATCGGCTGTAGTGGCAATACACCTGCATCACCCTATAAGCGTCATCTACAGGATATGCTGCTACTCTCACTCTAATCATAGAATCGGATATTCCGAGGCAAGGCTAGGACAATCGAAGGTCTGGAGTACTAGATTAGCTTGTGGACCTGGACACCTGCGACAGCTTGTCTGTATGATTTCAAGCAAGCTGGCGGAAGTAAAGGGTGTCTATAGGAATCGCGTAGGTCATGAGAGTCAACAGGTGTACACGCACTATACCGAACGTGCCTGGCAAGAGCGAAGGATGGGATCGATGCTTCCACCAGCAGTCACTTCTGGCCTCCTATGTGGCGATATTTGAGGGTGATTCGATCTCCCTCTGCTCCATTCTGATCAACGCCATCCCTGTTGCACCGACTGTCCTTCCGCACCATCACCCACTCGGAGTAACCAGAGCAAGGCACACAGCAGCCGCAGCCAGGCCCACACACGCAGCATACATCTATATATATCATCCCTTCGCGAATCTAATCCACCATGTCAAGTCGCGCCATGAAGAAACTCCTCCGTGACTCTAACGGGCCAGCCCCTCTGAGGGACCTCGAACACACACACGCCCCCAAGGACTCTCAGGACTCTCGGGACACCCAGCACCACCACCATGACGACCAACAAGACGAAGAAGAGGAAGAAGAGGACGACGACGACAACCTTCTTACAAGAAGACCACCAGCAAGGAATCTTTTTGCATTAGTAAGACGTAGTTTCGTCTCATTCATCCGCAGCAAGCACAGCTTCTAGATCGCCGAATCCTGATCCACTGACGTTGTGCATCTGTTTAACATTCTACAACCTCTATAGCTTGACGAGGATGACGAGGATGAGACCGCTCAATCTGAAGAGGAGGAGGAGGAACAGGACTCGATCGTAAGTCGTTGTTAGCGCTCGCGTTCTCCATTACAACAAAAGCTTTCATGGACGTCCATTCTAACCTAGCGACTTTTTTTTTCTAACCTGTAGCCCGCACCAGTAGCCACGAAATCCAGCAAAAAGAAAAAGAACAAAAAGAAAAAGTCGGCAGCCAGTGCTACCGCTAACCCCTTCAGCGCCCTCAAGGACGAGGATGAAGACCCCTCAGCCAGAGATACCCAATCTTCGTCACCAGTAGAACAAGCGGACGCCGAGGATGGCACCGCCTCTGCAAAGTCAAAGAGCAAGAGCAAAAAGAAAAAGAAGGGCAAAGCTGTCAGCAAGACTCTCGAGGAGATGAGTGTCGAGGAGTTTGAGAAAAGCTTGCAGCAAATGAACCAACAGTAAGATCCCTTTTTTTAGCGTGCGTTTGTGTAGGCGCTTCTCTTTGCGACTACGATCTAACATATTGCCCTGTTATTGACAATAGGCTTGGATCGATGACCTCTGCTGGTGAATCATCTCACGGCCCATCTCTCGCACCACTGAAGCAGCTCCTGGCCGTCGACACTCGATTCTTGGATGCTGATGCAGAGATGAAAAAGATGTTTGGAGCACGCGTTGTCAATTCGGAGATCAAGGACCGTCGATACGCCAAGGTCACTAAGAAGGCGCTGCTGGCTCAGCCTCGAGGAACATGGCCCGTTCGGAAAGCCTCCGGCCTGAGCATGGAGATTGTGGAAACGGACGAGAAGGAGCATGTGACGACGTTCAAGGTTGTGCATTCTGACTACTACCAGCGGACGCAACTCAAGTTCTTGGCTGCTGTAGCATCTTACGGTAAACACTTTTTTAGTCATCACAAGCGCGGGAGGATTATTTACGGGATTCGAAGGAGGCGCTAACTGGAAGCTGTGCGCTCTTATACCATGGTGTACTCAATGGTCAATTAGATCCTGGAAACCTGGTGGCTCTGCTTCGCGAAAGTCCTTTCCATATCGATAGCTTGCTTCAGCTATCAGAAGTCAGTAAACACAATGGCGATAACAGTCTTGCAGGAGAATTCATAGGTAAGGGCTGGATCCCATAGGATGAAAACGACTCCCCACCACATGTGGCTAGACCTCCTTCAAGTACTCACACCTTTCCTCGCACATGATGATTCCTCGATGGGATATAGAGCAAGCGTTGTTTGCTTTTGAAAAGAGTTTCCACAGTCTGTTCAACATCGCATCAGGTTCAGTTCGTTTGAGTTTCATGGAGGTCGAGAACCGCTCCTTCTTTTTGGCGATCCACCGACATATTCAGTTCCTCGGGCGCAGGGGCTGCTGGAGAACAGCCTTTGAGTTCAACAAGCTGCTTCTCAGTCTTGACCCCGAGCACGATGAACTGGGTGCCTTGCTCTCGATCGACTTTTATTCACTCAAGGCCCAGGAGTACGCATACTTTTTGAAGCTATACGAGAGGTTGCAGAAGGAACATGAACTGGACCAGTTGCCCAACTTTGCCTACTCGACAGCCCTCGCCAAGTTCCACCTCGAGATCAGTCAGGGCAACACGACCCATGAAGAGAGTTCAAGGGCACTGCAAAGAGCCATCCTCTTGTTCCCCACCGCTGTCCCGTTGTTGGCAGATCAAGGCAGCTTCAGTGTGGACTCTGAGATCTCTGGGGAGGCCTCCTTTTACCCGACATCAGAGTAAGCACGGCTCACAGTTGGGAAGAATGTATGCTCACTACCTGGACGGATCGAGATGCTAACACACGGCTGTTATGTTTCACGCCCTCCTTTTTTTCTTCTTTGTGCTCTGCTTCCGTTATTAGTCTTCCCAAGATCCTTGACCTCTACATCCACCTGTTTGTCTCCCGTAACTTTGCACTCTGGAAAGAGCCTGAGGTAAGTCTTCACTCCTAGTTAATATAAATTCATATATTTGTTCAACTTTCATGAAAGATGAAACGAGAAACAGCCCTAACATGACTCCCCCTCCCTCCGCATATTCTCAGGTCATCTCATGGCTCAAGACCAACGTTCAAGTATGTGTCCAGTCTCGATTCCAAAACCCCAACGACAAGGACCTTCAGGATGCCCAAGCCCTACTCAAGGAACTCTCGACTCCTCCACCTTCTCAGAGTGCCGTCTTGAGTTATAGCCCCGATGGCACTCTCGAATCCGACACTGCAACCTCCTCATCCGCAACATCCGACCCACGCATCACCCTACGAGTCTGCCGACACGTCCTTGTCTCGGACTTTAACGCCCTCGCACGCTACCTTCCACAGGAGATTGTCACCGCAACCATGCACATGCACGACCCTTTACCCCCAGCAGGATCACGGAATGTCTACGAGGAGCGGTTTGAAGCCCAGAGGAGTAGTGGAGGATTGATGGGTGGCGCTCGGGACGCGGCTCAAAATGTCTTGGAAAACGTTATTCGACAACTTCGCGCAGGAGGGTTGCCCGGTATCATTGGAGGAGGAGGAGGAGGAGGAGGTGGTGGTGGTGGTGGTGGCGGTGGAGAAGGAGCAGCAGGATTGGATGGCGCGGACCATGTTGGTGGATTGCAAGAAGAACAACTGAGACAAATCACAGAGGCGGTTCAGATGCTACGTGCACGACACCAAGCTCACGCTCGGGACGGTGCTCTGCCAGGTGCGTTCCCCGATGACCTTACACCGCTGGCGGTCACTGAAGAGGGAGCAGCAGCAGCAGGAACAGCAACAGGGGCGGTCATGGATGTCGTTGGGCAGGATGGCGCTGGTGAACAAGGAGGTGTGGGACTACTGGACGCTGAGGGTGAGGACAGACTGAATGCAGAGAGTGCAGGGAACGCATCCATGTTCCAGTCGCTATCGGATATGATGCGATTGCTTGGGTTTGGACCACGCAACTCTGCGGGCGGTGATGCTGCAGCGGCGGATCTTGCTGGTGGAGGAGGTGTGGAGGTGGACGGCTTGCCCTTGACCCAGGAGGAGACGGATGAACTGGTCGCTGCCATGATGATGAACAATCTTGTGCAGGGCGGGTTCGGTGGCGAGGACGGTGAGGAGGAAGAGGACGAGGATTATAGCGGAGATGAGGATCAGCCTTTTGGGCCTGACGGGGATGACGGGTGGGAGCCGTACGACCCTGCCGCGTACCAGTAGGCTTTTTTGAAGCTCTTGTCGTCAGGAGCACAGCATTCAAACCAATAGACAACATGTATGTATCGAAGAAGGACTCGCATCTTTGTTTAATGTCTTTGAGCACACGACGGCTCTAAATGCGTGACTGAAAATGCGCTCACGGCTCTATAGCAAAGGTCAGTCAGTGATGGACATAAGGGAAGAGGGGGCTTGGGGTGGCTGGATTCACGGCGCTGATGGTGGCAGAGAAGGCGAAGACTCCAATCGCGCGTCTTGTTTCGTGACACCATCGCCTTCCGTCGTGCTCGAGGTCGTCGTTGCCGTGGCTGTGGCTGCGCTGGTCGTGGTCGCGGCCGTGGTCGTGGGAGCTGCATTCGCAGACGACGACGACGACGCAGACACACTCTCCATCTCGACCTGCATCCTCGACCCCTTTCCCTTCCTCACAATCAACACATTCTCCACGGGTGCATCCGTGCCCGCCACCGCGGCCGCTGCAGCCTCGACCAGGATCGGTTGCAAGATCCGCCGCCGAGCGTTAATAAACCAGTTACTGATCTGGTTCATAGACAAATGCGTTTCCTCGGATAGTCGCATCTTTTCTTCTTCAGTTGGGTAAGGGTGGATCGCGTTCTGGACCAGCCATGTCTTCAGAACGGATGTGACCGACTTTGGGAGATTGCCTCGGCGTTTCCGGTTAGGGTCCATGTTTCCGGCATTGGCGGCATTGTTAGTCGTTGTATTAGTGGCACTGACATGGTTACTGTTGTGTGTAGGGTCAGCTGATGGGGGATGGCTGGCCGTCAAGGCCGAGGATCGGTCCTGAGGGTGCGCGGAGGACGATGTCAATGGCGAAGTCGTTGATGGGTTAGAGTGGAGAGAGGCCGGTTTCACAGGGATTGGACGCGGCAGAGAATCCGAAGAAGGATGTTGGACCGGAGAGTGCCGCGAAGGCGAGTGTTGTCGTCGCTGCTGCTTATGCTGCTGCTGCTGCTGCTGCTGCTGTTGATGATGATGCTGACTGTGCTGATGATGCTGCTGATGTGAATCATGAGCGTGCTGAGCGTGTGGGGTATGATCTGCTCCCCTCGGACGATAAGCGGTGGGTCCCGTTTCGTGCTGCAATGCAGGATACGACCGCTGGTAAGGGTGCGAGGACGGATAGTGTGCATCCCGCTGAGGCTGGGATTGGGACTGGGATTGGTGTTGCTGGTGTTGCTGGTGTTGCTGATGCTGATGCTGGGTATAACAATGGGTCGTGGTGGAGGAGGATTGTTCTCGGGATCGCGGAGAGGATGCGGCCGAGGAGGGTCCTGAGGAATATAGTCCTGCAGACGCCAGTGGCGATGGAGGCAAAAGCGTATACGGCGATCCCACGTCCATGGGCGGCAGCTTTTTGGCCAGTGGTGTCGAGGTTGCAGAGGCTGGTGCCTGAGCCTCTTGGTCATAGCCTGATCCAGCTCTTGAATCATATGGCTGCTGCTGCTGAGAGTACGAGTGCCTCGAGAACTCGTCCACCGATCCTCGTGCTCTATGATGCTGAGACGGGCGAGACCTATCCGAAGGCAGTCGCTGTTGATAGCGGGACTGATGATGCGGGTACGATTGCGGGACTCGAGCTGTGCTGTCGAAGAATGGTCTAGTAGGCGAGGGCGATGGCGATAAAGAGGGCGATGGCGTGCGCGAGGCAGACCGATAGCCGAATCCGGATCCTGAATACCTCCTTGCATGGCCTGTCCTGTCTCGTTCCAACGTCTGGTCTGCATACTCACTGCTGTCAAACGGAAGCGACGACACCCTGCGGTCCCCGTCCTCTCTCGAGCGATGTGCCTGACTCTGCAACTCGCCGTTGACGTTGGCTAGGTACTCGTACGGATGAGGGCGGCTGGAGTGTTTGATCTTTAACGAGGGCATGCTCCGAGATGAAGTCAGGCTGTGCTGCTTTGGGTCCAGCGGTGGTAGTGAAGGGTGGTGGTGGTGGTGATGGTGATGATAGTAATGGACCACCTTGGGCTTGGATGATGTGTCATGCTGCTCCTCGAGCTGTAGCTGCTGCTCGGCCTCTTTCTCTTGCTCCTGCTCCCGCTCCTGGCGTTCCAGATTGCGGGTGTAGCGCACCAGCTCCCACCAGAGCAGACTGTTGCGCTGGATCATGCGCTGGATCGATTTGCGATGGACGTCGATCCGAGCTGGGGACATTGTCTTTGCCAATGCGTCGAGGGAGGTGGAGGACGAGGAGGAGTAGGAAGAGGGCGGCGAGACCATGGACGCACTGTCGCTGGTACGGCTGCCCTTGATGGCCATCGAGTGTGCTCTGGCATCGCTAGAGTCGATGTCCATGTCCATGGGGTCTTTGCTGTTGGAGGGGGGCTGCTCGTCGTGGTCCAGGCGGACTGACGGCGGTGGGGCCGAGTCGCAGAACAGGATTATTGGCGAGAAGCTCTTGGCCATGATGGACGGAAGGATGGATGGAACTGTCGATGGCACGATGGGTGATGGAATGGAGCTGTGAAGAGCAAAGAACAAAGAACACAGAATGAATAAAAAAAGACGCAAGAGGAGGATAAACCCCCTTCCCACAGCGTGCAAATGCTCTATGTGAATTTGTGAAGCCCACCGGTGCGGTCCTCCTTTCCCGTGTCGCACCTGCGCCTGCCTATGGCAACACACAGACAACCTGTCAAGCGGGTGTCGTGCTTGTCACTCAGTCTATTGCACTCTATTGCCCGGACAAGGCCCGCACACACGCCCGAATGCGCCATTTTTTCTGATTGGCTGCTGGGCCACCATCCAAGTTTGTCAACCACTTCCCAGTCAACTACAAAAATCCCGCAAATTCTTCGCTGTGTCAAAACCCTACATCCACTGGGGTCCTCGCCACTTGTACAACAACATGGACACTTTAAATGTTCTTGCAATATCATTGTACATGTACACAATAGACTACACCCTCACTCCACTGCATGTCCTCACTCACGAGTCCAGCGCCGGTGCCTTTCTCCTCGTGTTACGCTCCCGCCGGGGCCTCGTCGCCAGGCTGTTGCTGGCCTTCCACTCTGCTGGCAACTGGAACCTAAAACTCGGGTTCAGCACCTCCGCCGGGAACTTCCAGTACTTTTGCTGGTACTTGAGCACCTGGTGCAACGACGACACCGCCATCGCATTCGGCTTCACACTGTTGAGCGTTCCCTGGAACGATGCAAACGGGAACGCACGCGTCGGTGCCGTCGCAGGCAAGAGCGAATGGGGCAACAACTCCTCTAGGCACGCTGTCGCCGACAGGGCAAGCGGCTCAAACTCGTACCCTCCCTCCAACGACAGAATCACCCGTCCTCCTGCGAGCGTCTGCACAAGCCGTGTGAGAATCGCAAATCCTTGGGGCGACACCGTGTATCCTCCAATCTAGATATGCGAAATAACGAGGATCAGAGTACAAAAGGCAATTAGAGTAAGGAAAAGAAGTGAGAAAGAACTTTTTACTCCCCTCTCTGGAAATATCCACTTACGTTAGCGGCGTGTCCATCGGCTGCATCGAATCCAGCAGAGACCATGACGAGATCCGGCTGGAATTGTCTAGCAATGGGTAGAAGCACATACCAGAACGCTGCGATATACTCTACATCGCCCATGGCTTGACCTGCACGCACGCACGTACACAACAGCAGAAAAAGAAGGGAGTTAGACCTAGAGGTGCTTTCCAATGTGTCTTTCTTGAGGCATTGAACCTTCCAGGAAAAACCAAAAAGCAAAAGATGACGCACCTCGACCATAAGAGGACCAAGCAATGTTCACGTTCTTGCCCTCGCCAGCTTCCTCGCCACACTCGTCCGGCGCACCCGTGAACGGATAAAAGTGGCCATTGTCCCATCGATGGAGCGATATATACAAAACGTTGGGGTTTTCATAAAAGATCTGCTGCGTTCCGTTTCCATGACTAGTATAGACGTGCCAATATAAAATGTGAAATTAGAAAAACCATGAAAGGAAATAACGCAAAGAACGATAAAAAGGATTGTGACCGAGTGGGGTGCTTCGAGTCAACTTACTGGACATCCCAGTCAATGATCAGGATCTTTTGCACGGTGAGGGGGTATCTTGACAAGGTCAGATTGACAGCAACACCTACATTATTAAAAAAGCAAAATCCCCTACGTACAGCACAAACCGATCGTGTTAGGAAGAGAGAGCCAGAGCGAGAAAAGGCCTCTCAGCATGTTATCAAGCATCACAGAGTATAGACTTGCATGAAACTTACATGGCCTCATCCTCTTCTGCGTGATGTCCTGGCGGTCTAATAATCGCGAACCCATTCTTGCATCGGCCCGTCACCACCTGATCCACCAGCGTGATCAAGCACCCCGCAGCAACCTTGGCTGCCGTACTCGAGTGAAAAGAGTTCCATGTCGTGTCAACAGCAATGCCCAATTGTCCACAGCTCATAGTGAACGTTAGGCCTGGAGGTCGTATAATCACAGAGTTGCTAGTCGCCGGTGCGGGTGAGACTGTCTGGTGGCCCTTTTTCTTGGACCCAACCATCTTGGTCGCCCCATCTTCCTTCATGGGCTGCTCATACTTGTCGGACGCCTTCCTCTCTCTGCTCTTGCTCACAGCTTCAGCTCCTTCTGCGTTGGTCACGTCGGGGACCGTACTTTTTGCTGCTGCTGCGTCGGCGTCCTGGGTCTTTGCGGTCTCTGGCAACACCACTGTGGCTCCCGTCTGTCCTTGCACACTCCGCGAAGACCGCCGTACACCTTCAATCACATTGGCGGATGAAATTCCCGATTCCAACTTTGGCTTCTCCTGGGCACCATCCTCGGCAGAGGCTCCTGAAGTCTCTGCGCTTGATGTGTTGGTTTCGACGTCCTGTTTACTCGCCTCTTTTCCTTCTTCCATAGACAAACCACTTTCGCTTTGTTCTAGAGGCTCGCCTCTAATCTTTGCATCTCCCTCGACCTCTAGCTTGGGTATCACTCGAGGTGAATTCGGCAACTGGCTAGCAAGGGATGGATCCATGCCTCCTGCAACAGCAAGAGCCGCCTCACTAGGTGCAGGGCCGACTTTACCATCATCATCGTCGTCATCATCATCCTGCACCAGTGCCGCTGCCTTGACCTCCTCCGGAACCATATCCTCTTCCTTTTGTGCATACAGCGTCGACGACATGCTGACAAGGGACGACATCCTGACAACTGAGCCTCGCATGCTGGAGCGCCGTCTCCCAAGAGCTGGCGAGTGGAGATCTACATCCATGCTGTCCTTACTCGCCTCGGTAGGGGATGTGGATTGAGCCATCTCGACATCTTCTGAGACTTTGGTCCCTGGAGCCACACCTGCAGTTTCCGTTTCTGACGCGTTGGTGGCTGTTGTCGAGACATGTGTGCTACCCCGGGGTCCTCTCCTGGGTCGCCCTCGCTTTTCGGGGCTCTTTCTAATCGCTGGCCCCCTATAGTCCCCACTCTCGTCCTCTGGCTCAGCACTGTCATCCTCTTCTTCTTCATCCTCATCCTCGGCCTCGTCTCCTTCATCCAAGACCTCATCTTCCATCTGCAAATCCGTGTCCACCAACCCATTTTCCAACGCATACTGCCTGTTCTGAGCAGCAGTGCAACAGTAGTTTCGCACATGGGTGTCTGTGTGAGCTGCAACCAGCTCCTCGATAGTAGCCTCACGTCCCTGAATCCATTTGACCAAGCTGAGCATTCCATTCTTTTGAAATTGGCACAGAATCTCCACCAGGCGCTCAGGCTGTTCTGGGTGGTGTCGTTCTTCGGGATTGGTGTTGCACTGGCACTTGTGCAGGAGCATCCGTCTGTCGTATGCCAATCCTGTATGGCGCCGCGCGATCCGACCTAGGTCAGAGTGATAAAACTTTTCGTACGCGATCCAGTTCTCGGCTGGTTCGTGGCCATTGGGACCGTACCGTAGGAAACTGCTGCCGGTGGAGCATGCGCGCAACTGACCGGGTTTGACCCACTCGTCGTGGTGGGGCGAAAATCCTTCAAAATGGATCAGGACAGATTTGGGGTTGATATGATCGTGTGGATCATCTTCCAGATCAAGTACCCGTCCTGCAAACCATGTGCCGTCCGTGTCCGACTTCATGGACTCGACCAACTCTCCGATCTTGAAAGGCCTCTTCTCTGTCTTTGCTCGCGCCTTTTTCGGACGATCGGACGCTATATAACAATATATTTGATTGACAGGACGAAAGAAAATCAGTCCTCTGTGTAAACACACGTCGCGATAGATACGCCCACCTGATCTAGCGTGCTGTCTCATCGTACCTGATGATTTGATGGATTTCTGCAGATTCAGCCCCTGAAGGCCGTTCCTGACATCCAGCTGTTCGTCAGAGGAGTTGTCGTCGTAAAAGTCCTCTTGTCCCTCTGCTGAGCCATGTGACGATGTCCTCGACATCAGATAATGACCCAACCCCCCGTGGGCAGATGCGCCGAGTGCCGATCCAGGCAACAAGGACTTTTTGCCATCGCTTGTTTTGTTGGGCCGCCGCCGCCGCTTGAGACTCCCACTGGATGACACACTCGCATTGCCATCACTGTCCTCTGCAGCACTCTGGCGAAAGACTGAGAGGTTGGCGTTGGCGAACCGCGGCTTGTCCAGTAAACTGGGGCTCATCGCCCGATGATGCAGACTATGTGATGGATGGTGCAGGGGATGGTTCGGAAACGAGGACGGACCATGCTGCTCAGAAGTGTAATCCTATGCACAGTCAATATCGAATGCCACCAAATGTTAAGACATTGCTTTACAGACCACGACCTGAAAGTCTCAACTATGATTTGAGTCCTCTGCGTTGTCCCTTTGTTTACGGACATCTCACGCGTGTGATGTCTCTCAGCCCCTCTCCGAGTTTCGATATGCTGAATACATAATCAGGGACATGGATGTGTGACAATGACGAAAAGAAAACAAAGCACTGAGACGCAATCCAAGAGACACTCCAGACAGGCACAAGAATAAATAAGCTCGAGGGGAGAGAAAGGAGGAAAAGAAGGGGAAGATGGCCAGCGTCCGGATGCAGAGCTGGGCTGTGTTGGAGAATGGCGATCCTGTATACGTAATCCAATTTTCTCCCACAACGACTTGACCGCCTCACATCCACCCACTCACTTCACTCCATGAAAATCATAAACCGCCATACGCTTACCTGGGGCCGATGGTAGAGTGAGTCGGGTCCGATGTTGCTGCTGCCGCTACTGTGATAATGATGCTGTCCTTGCGCATGATGGTGCAAATGCTGTTGTTGATGGGGGTGGGGTGGGTAGCCCTGCTGGGGCGGGGGTGGAGCGACATGGCCGGACGGGTAAGGTTGATAGGGAGGGTATACTTGCTGAGGAGGTCCAGAAGGCCGGTATGCAGAGGGTGCATCGTATCCAGGCGTGGGATATCGTCCTGCATCCGCTGCGTAACCATAAGAGGCTGCGCCTTGCTCTGAGGGTGGATGCTGTGCAAGAGGCGCGTGGGTCTGAGGAGGAACAAAAGACACCTGGCTTGCATGGCCAGGTAGGTGAGACGATTGTCTGGCGTCTTCGATCCTTGGAGACGAGGTCCTTGATGGGTGTGCCCGTGCAGAGAGAGACGGCGAGCCTGGATGCGACGACGACTCGTTCTTGCCGCCAGACCCATCGCCCATTAAATAGCCTCGATTCGCCCGTTCCATGGCTTCTCTCTCGCGATCCCTTTTCTCCATCAACAGAAAGCTGTAGGAGGATAGATTCAGTCCAGACGGGGGCGGTAAAACTGGGGGTGTGGACCGGTGTGTTGGGACAAAGTACTGTGGGGGCTGCGGTGTCTCCCCAGCCAAGGGCGTGGATGCGGAGACGGACAATAGCGGGGGTGCTGGGAAGGGAGCAGGACGAGGTGAAGGCGCCTCATATCCAGAAGGCTGATCAGAATAGTGCTGCTGTGGCTGGTCCTGTGGATGGCTGGACATCCTGTCGTGGCCACCAGTGCCGGACATGCCCCTTCGTTGCTGTGACATTGCATCAGGATGTTGTTGTTCGTATTGAGACGAGTGTTGTCGCGGGGCGCCATAGAACGAGGAAGCTGCGACCATAGCTGCATCCTGGGGATCTAGATGAGCCGAGAGCAGAGACACAAAGGGCGATATACAACGAAGGACGACGGGTGAGAAGAGAGAAACATCGATGCTATCATAGTCATGTACTCTTTGCGGTAGACAAGTAGATATCTAGCTCGGCAAAGCCAAAGCCAAAGCCAAAGCCAAAGGCTTGCAGAAATACTTACAGTGCGGAGGTGGATGCTGCTCCTGGTGCGGGTAGTAAGGATGCTGCGGGTCATGAGGCCGACTGCTCTGGTGCGGACCTTGCGGAGGATATGGCTCGCGAGGATGGGCAGGGTAGGGCTCTTGAGGAGGATGCTGGGGGGGCTGCGAGTAGGGCTGGTGTTGATCCTGCGGATGATATTGCCAATTTGGCCGGTTGTCCGTCGCGTGGTCCTCGCGGTCGTTGTTCTGAGCAGACGTGGCCTCTGGGTCCTTCTGGACAGGCGAGAGCAGCAGCTTCAGGTCCATGGACGGCGGATGAACAGACGGATTGGATGGATGGAGATGGCTGGATGCAAGGATGCAGTCGCGATGGGATGAGACGCGATCGAGCGGGCGGGATTGGGACGCGTGTCGGGGAGCAGGCAGAGTGATGGGCCGGGAGTATGGGCAATCCACAGGAAGGAAAAACAGAGGAAAGAGAAGAGAGTTGGACGCAAGCTGGGGGGAAAACAGAATAGAAAATAGCCAGCGAGAGAGAACAGATGATGCGCGCACTTTCAATCGCACATAAAAATATGAAGAAAAAAGGACTAAGCAAGACAATCGGTGCTCTGTGGTGAAGAGCACGCACGTCGCTGCAGAGACAGCAGAACAACAGGCTGAGGAAGGGGTAGGAGTCAGAGAGGACAAGCACGGCGATGCTGCTGCTGCTGCTGCTGCTATTGCTATTGCTATTGCTATTACTATTGCTTCTGTTCGGCCTCTGCTCTTGCTTCTCTACAGACAAACTACGCAGGCGAAGCAGGATTCAATCCCACAGGAAAAGGGGAAGGCGGCGTAGACAAGAGACGAGGAGAGTGGCGCCTTGCTAGAGTGTGGAGCAAGAGATGCGATGCGCGTCCGAAGCAACGATGCGCAAGGGAAGAAGGGCGGAGAGAGGAAGGGCGACAGAAAGAGAACAGAGGACCGAGATCATCAAAGACGAGCCAGTAGGCAAAAAAAAAAAAAAAGAGAGAAGGAAAAAAAGAGAATAAAGGTTTCGTGATTGGCTGGTCACCACGCCAACTCGTCGAAATACGTTCACGAGGGATCGGGCAACTCACAAACATCTCATCCACGCAGCACCTACGGTATACACCGTATAGCACCATGACTCCTACGCTAGTGTAGCCACGAGCGCAGGGACAAGGAAAAGGAGCTGTGGATGAGTGTATGAGTGGATAAGTGGGTGGACACAGCGACGCTTTAGCAGACTGTCCGACTGTGCACGCAAAAAAGACAGCCATCGCGTTCTTGTTTCACACGTTCATCACGTACGGCTTTCTTTACTCTTTCCTTTGCCACCAAATCACATCTTGCGACTTTTTTTTTCCTCTTTCCCTCACATGCATACACAAGGACATTCCTCTGGATGGACTCATGGACAAAGAACAGGAGGTAGGCTCAATAGCCAAGGACACTGCCACAACCGCATCACCAGCACCTCGCCGTGCGAGCATCCTCTCCGGCGAATGGATCTCATTGCCCACCTTGAGTGTTCCAGAGGACAGTGAGATCTTTCAGAGCACTGAAGAACACCAGCAGCACCAGCAGCACCAGCAGCAGCGCCGATCCAGTGCCACTGAAGCCATTGACGACAACGAGCGACGGGAAAACATTGACAGGATGAAAGCCGCGTTGACGCGTGATGCAGGCATGACTCTAGTACGGTCGGCTTCAGCAGCTGAAGCTCTCCACGATCGAGACATGGCCTTGTTTCACGAGGCGTACAGTGTTTGCTTCAAAGACGCACGGCCTCCTATCTCGCTGCTCAAGGAAGAGATGCTGATCCAGATGCTCGAGGACCTCGGAGAACATTTACTTGGCAAGCACACTCTTGATAGCGCTGTAAGTGCAGAGACCTGCTATGGTGAGGTGCTGTGGCATAATCAAGCTCAAGTCTCATTTTCGTGCTAAAGCGAAAAATATGCTTATTTGTGCAATCAGGATGCAGGTGCGCTTCGGGAGAGTATCTGCTCTCTGTTACGAGGAGCATCCTTGGAAGGGACTTTATGGCACGTTGCGACGAAATAGAGATAAAGCAGTTCTATTCCACTGTTAGTCTGGGAAGGATGAATGCTACGTGAATTGCAATGCCGCAAGATCAGTTGATGAGACGGGTGGTGGCCTATGCGTTTGTGAGAGAAGACGAGACGAGCATGTGGATGTGGATGTTTGATGTGAATCTGAATCTGAAGGCGAATGTGTGCTACGGTGCTTTTGAGCCAACCGCTGCTCAGTCCGTGCCTTGGAGACAAAAGCAAGTCGTGCTGTGGGGCGAATCCGCTTCTTTGTCCCGTTCACATTCCAGTTCGCATCTTTTTTTTTTCGTTCCTTTCATTGCTCATCTCTTCATCTCTGCACACGCACCATGGTCGACCCCAAAGACTCGGCCAGCGGTACCCCTGCTGTCGAGGACAGCCATAACGCCGACACCGCTCTATCCGCCTCTTCGTCCTACGCCAGCTTTATAGCCACTCCACTCCCCTCATCCCTCGACTCGTCGCCCCCTTCCTCTCCTAGCCACCCTGTCTCGGACCAGGACGATGGTCCTCTGATCACCCGGTCGTCGTCAGCCCCGACCACCACCCAGAACAACCACAGCGAAGGTGGTCGATCTCGCAGACCTCATAGGGATGATGACAAGGCCAACTGGATCAACGGCAAGCGACCCAAGGGCTATCGCACCCCAGAAGGCCGCGAGGCTGCTGAAAAGTGCAAAAACTACAAGTCCGGAGTGTCGATCCCCCATCTCTCTTACCCGTGCACCACCTACGAAGGCGTGCTTCGACATGCCATCTTGGGGGCCCTGCGTAAGTGCACCTTTCTATCTCTTATCATGCAGTCGTTGCATTTGCATGTGCAACAACACGGAATGGATCGTATCTCTTCAACAACGAAAGGGTACACAGATGAGACTAAACGTCGCCGTCGTTCATGCTGAATAGGCTCTGGCGGTGTTACCTATGGAGTGAAAGCACTCGTCAACCTCTGCCTGGGCATGCTCAAGTTGATGAAGGGAAAGTAAGTTGCCGGTTCGGGGTTGCCAATTAGCTTTTTTCGTTTTAAAGTTTTCGATTCCCCCCAATTCTGCGGGAACCGCGAGTCTGATATATGTCTTCCTGTGGTTGCTTCAAGAGCGTCGTTTGGTAAAATCGTCAAGGATGCTTTTACGGGACAGGATGCTGTACGTTTTGGATGCTTCTTTGGAACATTTTCGTTCCTGTGGAAGCTTGTGAATAATGGACTGGGTCTCTACCGCGGTGCCGACGATAGGATCAATGGAGCCATAGCAGGTAAACAATCATGAAAAAAAACAATTTGCTCAAGGAATAGAGAGCTAGACGTTTAATATTGCGTGGCTATGTGTCTTAGGTGCCATTGCTGGCCTTGCCCTCCTCATTGAGACGCATGAACGACGAGTGACTTTTGCTCAGCAGATGTTCATGAGGTAAATGCCCTTGAACACACAATCCTCCCACTCCTCATGTTCGTGCTTATCTTTCAGTGAGGAAGGAGTATATGCGCTGACTAATCTGGAATACACAACCACGACTTTCATGAGGACTAACATGACTATTCGAAACCGATCAACGTCCCCTTTTCTCGCTGACTCCTTGAAGATCAATGCAGGGACTTTACAATGCAGGCAAATATCGCGGCCAGTTCTCGTTCCGGCATGGTGATGCGCTGATGTTTGCCATTGGGTCTGCTCAGATCATGTACGCCTATACCGTAAGTTAGACCAAGATATATCTGGAACGCGTCGCTCTCAAATGCACAAATGTGATTGGATGCAACGACGCGCGTGTGGGCGTATCCCAAAATTCTCCTACTGACCACTATAATCTTGCTCCTGTCATATAAAAGATGCATCCTGATACTATACCCAAGGAATTCTTCAGCTTCATGGTCAAGACTGCCCGTGTGCCTGCAGAGGCTCTGGCTTTGAACCGTTCACTCGTTCGTGGATTTCCCTTAGACCTGACCCAGGTGCGCTCGTTGGTCGATCGTTTCAACCCCACAGCCCTGACTCTGCAGTCGGTTTCGGTTATGTCCGATCGCCCTGATACTCTACCTTGCGCAGTTTTGCATCCCTGGATCGACTCTTGCAGAACCAACAGTCTCCAGCGGTTCGGCCAAGTCACAAAAGAGATCTTTCCTGTCTATGCAACACTCAACTTTGTGCCATTGGTCGTCCTCCGCATGAAGCGACTGCTCAAAGAGTAGGCACTTTTTCTCATGTTGTCCTGTAAGAGCTGAGGGAGGGACATTCATTCCAGGAACTAACGAAAGATTTAACTCGACCTCATCTTTGCTATAGCCCTGCCAATGTGCTTTTCAAGACCTCTTTCAACACCCTGCGCTCTTCAGCGTTCCTTGCCGTCTTTGTATCTCTTTACCAGACGCAAATTTGCACACACCGCAATTTCATCAACGCAGGATGGCGGTTGGGCGACAGCAAATACTGGTACTACCTCTTTGGTCTCGTCAGTGCAGGATCGTCCATTATGATCGAACAGGAAAGTCGTCGGGCTGAACTGGCCATGTACACTATTCCCAAGGCAGCGACCAGTCTTTACAAGATCCTGTACCGCAAGAACTGGGTCAAGGGCGTGAAGCATTGGGATGTCATGATGTTTTCGTTTGCCATGTCGCTCGTCATGGTAAGTAATCTAGAAAAAGGCATCCAGACATAACTTTGCTTTGGAAAAGATGGAGGGGGGGTTTTTTTTGCTTGTTTTATAAGGGGCGAGTTCTTACTGACGATGCATTACTACATCCCATCAATAGTCCTTTTATCAACGAGAGGAGCAAGTGCTGTCCCCGTTCGTCACTCGGTTGATCTATCACATCTTAGGCCGGAGTTAAACGTCAAGCAAAGGAGCAGCTTCGATACCCTGTTGTATGCATGATGCGCCTATACCATTTTTAGCCCCCGACACGTTCCTTGAATAGAAAAGGAGCTTTCCCATGTACTCGTAGTCAGAACCCATGATCGTCTTTTGTAGATGTTGATTCTGTATGATGTGTTGGAAATGAGTCCTCTCTCTCTCTCTCTCCCTCACTCCCTCTTTCGAGACATGTCTTGGAATGTTTCCACGACCGCTTCAAAATGAGTTATGATAGAAGGACACAAAGTTCGCCAATGTTGTTTTTACTTTTTGTGCAGTACCTTTTGCACGAACGAAACGATACGAAAAAAGAACAGAAAAAAGGGATCTGAAGCTACAAAGAAAGCTGAAGAGTTTACTGGATGACTTGCCCGCATGATGCCATGTGTAGAAACAAGTGTCTTATGGTAAGCTACTAATGAAAAGAAAAGAACAGAAAAAAAAAGGGTCGTCGGCGGTAGAAAAAATAAAGTGTAAGACTCAAATCATCACTGAGCAATCGTAGTCTCGAGAGGCTGGGTGAGCAAGGTATCCGTTGCAGAAACAATGGCGTTTTGGCCAGGACGGCCATCGCTGGTACCAGCATCAGAGGCACCAAAGTATTGAGAACAGGTACAGGAACCATAGCTGCCGTGTATGTTGCAGTGATGCGGGCCATTTGTGTTGCCTGCAGCAACAACTGCTGTTACTTCAGCTCCAGCGCCAATGTCAGAGTTGTATCCAGCGTAAAAGCTCAGGACACCATCCTCGCGCTTCGTTCTCGCTCCCCCGTCAGTGACTGCGCTGTTCCTGTACCTAGATCTCTTGTGGCTTCCAAAGTCGTCGCCTTCACTCCTGTTATGGCTGGGGGTAATGGAAGTAACAGATCCTTTGCCTCGAGAACGCTCACGCGTCTTCTTGCCGGGCGTGTACACAGCGGATCCAGAGTGTGCGGACTGTGGCGGCGATGGAAAGGGCTGCGCCTCTAATCCATGACTGAAATCCAAAGAGCGCGACTGTTTCGAGATCAGACTGCATCCATTACAGATCACTGTATTGTCGGGCCTCTTTCTCCAGATCGGGGTCTGAGTGGTGCCGCAAATAGCACATGGTGTATGGTCTGGTAGAGTACGGTGGATCTTGATGGTACCGTCCTTGGCCTTGAAGAATGGTCGCGGTCTTCCGTGGAGCTTTTGGCTAGGGAGAGTAGCAGAACGAGCAGCAGAGTGCACACCTGCTAGTCAGCATGCGGTAAAAAGGGGAAGTTTTTCTAATATACCATTGAAATGACTTAAAACTTACTATAACCCGCAGGCATTGCACAGCAGAATTCGTCCCAGAGGACATCTCCGCCAACTAGGGGTAGTGGTTGTCCTACAATTGTCACAGTACTTCGGATCTGGATCCATGGCATGGAGCTCGTGCTTTGTCAAGGAGTGACGTGGTTTCTGCTGATCCTGGTTCTGTTGCTTGGTGCTAAACATAAATCCGTCAGAGTTGGTGGCCGAGGCAGAGGGAAACGCTGACGACGACGATGATGACGACGATGGCCTCGTTGTAAAGGCCAGAAGTGGAGGGAACGATATCGGGACCTGGCTATGATTCACAGTAAGGGCTACTGCAGGCACGCGGTCAAGCAATGCACCCATCGAACTGCCAGAGCTTGAGAATGAGGCAGGATCATTTGAACAGGTCCGTCGGAATCTCTCCATTGCTGGATAGCTGCCGTTATAACAACTGTAGCTGTGATCGTTGCTGAGGTTGTTCATGTTATTGTAGGATGGCGGGTACTGCGGTAGCATTACCGATGAAGAGCAGTAAGAATGGAGTGGGTAGTGTTGAACGGAGGATCGCTGCCTAGGGTTATAGAGAAAGGAGCTTGATGGATCTGTGGGAGCGCACTGTAGATTCTGCGGTGGGAACACATATGTTGGGGCATGAGGTGAAGAGGATGAGTAGTAGGGGTCAGACAGATAGCTGTTTGGGAGTGCCATGGACTCCTCGCACGCGTCGTCCATGGATGGAAAGGGATAGTGTGTACACGATGTGCGCGGCACACCGGCGGACTGTTCCCGCTGCAGAAACTGCTGACGCTGCTCCTGATCCTGACCGTGGCCGTGAGCGTGATCCTGGCTTTGCTCCTCTCCTTGCTGCTGCTCCTGCTCCTGCTCCGGCTCCTGCACAGCGGATATCCAGGCGGAGGAAGGTGCCTCTGTACCGGATACATGTTCCAGACTTTCTGGACGCGGAGTGACTGGCAAACCATCGGCGAAGGAAGAACGGCTTTCCTCGAGCTGGGTGTACATATGACCATGAAAAGGCACAGTTACTACTGCTGGCTGATGAAAAAAAGGCGTTGAGATACCCTGGGTCCGGGATTCAAATGTCCAGCCGTAAGCTCGACGCAGTTCGTCCAAAGTGGGGATGGTTGTCGAGGCAGATACTTGCGGCGAGTCTGTCGGATGATCAAGCTCCTCGTGACGAAGTTCTTTGCCGCTGACAGAGGCGGAGTCTCTCTCCAAGGAGGATCTGCAGATGGGATCAGCAGCTTCGTCGTGGTCGCTGAGATCGAAGCTGCGTGCATGGGTCTGCTCTTCGGGCTGCATCAGATGGTCGCCGTGAAGGTGCTGCTGCTGCTCCTGAGCTGAGTGTTCTTGCAGCAACATGGCGTCAACAAGGTGAACAAGGTGGAGAGGAAGAGAAGAGACCGCAGCAGGATGGCTGGCAGTCAGAGAACAAGTGAGAGAGGGGGAGAGAGAGAGGACGAGAGAGAACAAGGTGGGCAGGGAAGGAACGAGAGAATGAAGAAAGCCATTTCTCGCACTTGATGGGATTTGGGGTGCCACTTCTGCCGCCGGTGTCTCATCCTGTCAGCGTCTCGTTGGCTGCTGATGGCCATACCGCTTTGTCTGGGCAACAGAACAGGCGTATCTCTGCAACCGCAAGAGGGGTGTATGTAGCATCCCACACAGAGGTAGAGAGCGAGAGTGAGAGAAAGAGAGAGTGAGAGAGAGAAAGAAGGAGAGTGAGAGAAGAGGCAAGGCGAGGGTGGGTCGTATATACGAGCAGATTGCTGATGCATCTATGAAGAAGAGACATTCTCATCAGCAACGTCGTTGATAAATGGAGGGTACTATACTGCAAACACATGCAAAGAACATAAAAGAGACTGACGTGCAGCCCATCGTTTTATTCATTCGTGCCGTCCTGCTTCATCTCACTCGTGATAGAACCAAGCGCTCGCATTGCTCGACGACCGCAGCTTGCTCAGCTCCGCATTAATCTCGTTGCCACCCCACGCCAACCTCTCGTCTGCCAGGAACTGGATCGTCGCCAAACAAAGCCTCTGCCACGTCCCTTGATCCGACACATCATCCTCTTCCTCACGCCCATGAAACGCTGAAATGTTGAAGAGCTGCCTCAGTCTCGCCCGGATTGTGCACTCTGCAGCACCAGTGTTCCTTTGCTGACTGTTGCGCTCTATCCGGTATTTGATCTCAGTCTCAAGTCGCCTCGACATCACAACCTCGTCCATATCATGATCCAAATCGATCGGCGCGTGTCGCCACTCGCCCTCGCGCCACACACCCTTGTTCCATGGACTGCCCTGGCGCAACAGGGTCATGATCGTCTTGGTTGGTGGACTCGCAGTGTGATGCCGGTAACTACGGACCATGAAGAGGCCGCACGCGGTATGACAAAGCGAGAGAAGCTCTGATTTCATGAGTGTGTCCTGTCGAATGCGCTCCTCCATCATGAACCGCCTCAGGACCAAGTTTTCCTCCTCCATCGCTCGCTCTTGCCGTTTTTGAGACTCTTCCATTTGTCTCTCGTCCTCCTCCAAAAGCATCTGTATCTGACATTCTGGGTCTTTGTGAGTGTCTGTAAGGCCTTGACCTCTTGATCCTCCTTTGAGTGGCCTACTGCTCCCAGTGCAACAATGGGCTTTAACATTTGAGACTATGGGCACAACAGTTCGTCTTGAAGATGGGTAGGGTACAGAAGCGCCCTTCCTGTTAGAAACGCACCGAAATTTGCAGACAGCTCGACGGACGTTTTGGCTCAGGTCGCGGGGGACTAATTGATGCGATTGTCGATTGGCCAACGCAGGCGAGTGATCTGGACAACAGAAGGAATAGTCTGAAGTCGAAATAGGTTCTTGGCTAACGGGAGGCGCCGCTACAAGGTGGTGCCTGTGCCTTGTGGAAAGAGAAGCTGGTCGTGCACGGGTGATGGCGGGACGGGTATGCAGTTTCTGGATGCGATTGAAGAGCGCGATCAAGTCTGTCAGACAACGGTGCCAGATCATCATCTGGAAGTAGCTATCCAAAAAGCGGGGGGGTTGGACGTTGTTGAAAGCTGCCGGCTCCTGCACTGATGGCGGGTGGGTTGCGTAGACAGGCACCATGTGGGAGGTGTGCATCGTCAGGAACGGTCCAGTAGCAACCGAAAATTCCTTGACCAGCAAGGAATGCTGTTCCGAGTGCAGAGAGCCACTGGTCTTGATGGTCTTTTCAAAGGATCGCTCGATGCTAGAGGTGATGTACCGCGCACAGTTGATGAGGGCTCTTTGGTGTTGGAGCTGGACCAGACTTGGGTCAAAGAGAACGTTGATCATGGCTTGAAAGTGCGCCATAGGCAGCGGTAGAGGCTCGGGCCGGCCGAGACCACGGGTGCTGTCAGGGACGACGTCGCGGTTGAGAAGAGTCGGCGAGATTAAGGAAAAGCCTGCTGGATTTCCGACATTGGCATTTGGCTCCTCAGATCCAAGGTCGTCATCTCCCTCGTCCTTTTCGGTTTCAAGCTCCATCTCGGTCAAGTCTGTCGTTGCGATTGTCTGTGCGAAAGGCGTTCCGTCTACTAGAGTAGCAAGCAAACGTCTAGCTTGAGCTTCCCAGTACTTGCTTCGTATCACTCCGCGACTTTGCATGGCCTCTGCTGACGAGAAAGCCGTTGGGGAGGAGGGTGGAGGTGGGGGTGGGACGTGAAATTGCAACTGTGCGCTGTGGTTGATCCAGTGTGTGCTCGCCAACGCCTCGTAACGCATCTCGTGTGACAGAACATGCATCTGTGAGCTTGTGTAAGGGTTCTCTTGTCGCAGCATACGAATGATCTCAAACCCCAGCCTTTGTGACCGCGGCATGTACTCGAGGACCGCAACTTGCATCGCCCTTGAGACTTGACACAGTCTCCAGAGATCTCCGCCGCTCATAAACTGAAGCAGATAGACAAAAAGATCGGCGGGCATATCCAGAGGCGAGAAGCAGGAGACAAAGTGTGGTAGCCACCGCCTTGCGCTGGTGCCGTCCATACTGTGGTGGCTAGGACTGCATGGTGTTGCGCGCTTTCGTTGCTCTTCATCCTGTTGGTGGTGAGCTTGGTGCGGGTGGTAGTGTTGATGCTCATCAAGTCGTGCTGACCGAGTTAAGGAGGTTAGGCTCTCGTCCTCGACGTCGACTGAGTAATCCAAGACACGGCTTTCATCCGAGCTGCCGGACACAGCGCCTGTGAGGGCCAGCGTTGACCATCGAGAGGAGAACCCACAGTTGTCTGTTCGCTCCTGATCTGCAAGCACAAAGCGGTCGAGCTGAAGTTGGCGGTGGATGGTCTTTCGGATTTTGCGGAGCGACATATTGGTAAGAGGGTTGGGTATATTGGGCAAACGTGAAGCGCGGAAGGAAAGAAAGGTGGAGGAGACAAGATGTGACAAGAATGAAATTGTGCTTCTCGGTTTTTCTGCTCCCTCACTCTCGCTTGCTGTCGGCATGCGCTTAGAATATGCAGGGGAAAGTGGAGAGATTGCCACAGCGGCTGGGTGAAGCGGAGGAGGGAAAGAAAGAAAATTGAGGTAACCTTCTGCAGGGGGTGGTTTGAGCAAGAAAATAGGGACTGAGGAACCGCGGGGCGCCAAGATAGACAGACAGAGAGAGAGAGGTAACAAGTGTCAGACGGTAGAGTAGAGAGTGTAGAGAGGGTAGCGAGAGAGAGAGAGAGTAAGAGAGAGAGAGGGAGAGAGTTGAGAGAGAGTTGAGAGAGAGTTGTTGTAAGAGTGAAATTACCCTACCAACACACATTAGCACACATGCACTGCCAAGGCCTGCGATGGCAGCAGGGATGAAAATAGATGCTCAGCGGAACATCATTGAGACTTTCCACTCTACACAATGCCCTGGCTGCCAGAGGGCACAACTATCGACCGCAAATGCGAGGACAGGGTGGAGGAGAGCCCTAGCCTGTAAGGTTGTTTAGGACCCATATACGCCTAATTGAAGGTTAGAAACTGAAGGAGGCGGTGAGACCTCGGAGGATATCTGGGCAAGTACGTCGCCTCGCATACACGCATACATGGCAGCTTTGGGTGCATGCAGGCTAGTCGGAGCGCAATAAGAGCGGTCCGCAAGAAAAGCTCTTGTTCATGACATGGGCGTCAAGAAACAAGGGCTCAGCTCTTTGTGTGCGCAAGAGTCTCCAAATGCCAGCAAGTGACGGCGGTACCTGACCGACCACCTCCAACGTCTCGCCCTGCATCCCTCTCCTCTTCCGCTCCTGCCGCCCCTCGCCGTGAATAGGTGAGGATCGTTGCACAAAGAGTCTCTTCTTGCAGGAACCATGCGCGTGGGATGTGCGGTAGAGATGCACAATTGGAATTAGCCACAGCTGTTCCATTCACCAGCGTGCGGCTCAAAGACACCTCAATTCCACACACCGCGCCTCCCTCTGACATTAGTACCCTGCAGTCAAAGTCGAGTCGAGACAGCGAACGCGCTGCTGCTACAGAAAATGTCTCTGACCGAATGGGCAACTTTGCCTTCCGGAACATATTACGTTGTTATCAATGCCTTGAAGCCTGCCTGATAACTTTTCGCATCTCGGCGATTAAAGCGGAGAGCGTTTTGGTAAAGTAATTGACTAATATGCGCTAGCTAGAGACCCCTATGGCTCAACCCATGTCCGCGCTCTCTCTGTTGGCTCTTCCTTACCACCTGGCCAACCAGGTACCCACTCTATGGCAAACAAACGCAACAACAACAAAAATAAAAGTCCTTGCCACCGCACGCCTAACAGTGCTCTTGCTGTCAAAAGAAATGTGGAGCAAGCACAACATCATCATCGTCAGTGCCCGGCGAAGCAAAAAAGTATAGAAAAAGACAAAAAATGTGCCAATGCCTGGAATCGAACCAGGATCGTCTCGGCCACAACGAGATATACTAACCATTATACTACATTGGCGCCAACTGCTTCTGATTGGTTGAAATTTGAAACCATAATTCCTCTATAAGCTAAATGCACTACTAAAGCGATCTTAACACGGTGACGTATGCAACACGTAAATCTCGTGATTTATAGTGGTGTCCTTATAGAAGACTTAAATCCCGTGTGTAGCCTCTTGGGCAGTTTAAGTGAACTCCCTCTGACTCGCTCAATTCCGTGAGGCTCGATATGTTGTTAATCGCGCAGGTGTGAGTCTCCAGTCATTGACTTGTCTTGCGGTAATTAGGATTCGATCGAGGACCGGATGGTAGATCATTGCTTGCCAAGTAGTCGTTGCATGCGAGTTGTGGAAAAAGCTTGAGAGTCAACAGGGGTCTTCTGAAAGGGGCGAGAAAAGCATAGTCGTCCTAGGCTAAGGTTTGCTGAGGATGTTGTGCTGTAAACACTTGTGTATGTGTACCTGCAGTGAGGTGCTCGTTCCCCTTTGGACGCCATGACAGGATTGAGCTCTCAAAATAGAGAATAGAGTTGTTGACAAGAACTGTCCAGATGGACGTGCCGTGCGATCAGATCGGCATCTTGTGTCCAAACGACCATTCGGCAACGCGGTGGTGCACACGCAGCACCTCGAAAGGTCCGAAGGCAATGTTCTGGGAACCGCTGCAACGGACGGTGCGGAATGCCAGGCACAGTGGGTGCGGCTAAATATAGGCGGGTAGAGACATGATATGGCGCGCGAGGTACCGACTCAGAGAATAATGGCGCTTTGGTCTTGGCTGTCTTCTACGCTCTTCCCCGTCTCGTCCGCTCTCTCTCTCTCTCTCTCTCTCTCTCTCTCTCTTCGTTCTCTTCACGACCCAACAGCCTCTTCCCATTCCCACGGCTCCTCCAATACGCTCCTTCGCCCACGCATCCCCTGTGGTTGTCTTGTACGCCATCCTTCCCGGCTCTCCGCTCCCAGACGACCCCTACACTCCACCCCACCTCAACTTGGCACCAGCAGACTGCTGAATGCTAGCATTCCTCTTTTGAAAGCCAATTCATCCACCCATCCTCTGGCAACTCATTGCTCAAGTCGACCTCCTTTTTTTTGTCTTTCCCTGACTCTACCGACCTTGGTAACAACCCCGTCTATAACTTTATGAAAACAACAGCGGCCTCTCCGTGCCTTTTCGTCTGCTTCGTTTTCGAGCTACTGCAGCTGTAAAGCAGAGAGCGACCTGTAGAGTGTTTGAGATCGAAACTGCTCATTTTTTTAATTACACCCACGAACCCAGCAGCTCTCGGCGTGGTTATCTCTTTCTCACCCTCTCCCTCCTTTTTTTTTTACTTCTTTCTTTCAGACCCTCTTGCTCGCTCCGCCCCTCGTTAGCCTTACCTTGGCCCCGCCTTGGCTCTAAGTATCTCTCCTGCCCCCTCCCTTTATTCCCGGATCTTATTATATCATTCTTTGCTGCTCGTTGGCACTTTTGACCAAACGTGGCTTGCAGTTGGATCGGTTAAACATCTGACGATATACCCTCGACCTGGCACACTAGCAGACAGCGGGCCTGTCTGGTTGGACCTCTCTCTCCCTTTCCTTCCTACCTCCCTCCCTTCCTTCCTTCCTTCCTTCCTTCTCTTTTCTTTTTTTTTCTTCAGTTTCTGTTTGAGCTTCTCGAGATTCACCCGTTCCTCGCCCAGCACTGCTCTCTCTCGTCTCCGTCCGTCTTACAAGGTAATTGAAAGACAACTCCTTTTCACCTCAAACACTCATATGGCTCTCCCATACATCTCTCTCTCTCTACATGACACTTCACGCAACAACAACACTTCACGCAACAACAACACCTCACGCAACAACAACACCGAACATACCGACGACACCTCACATACCGATGACACCTCACATCACAAAGGAAATGGCACTCTATTATTATTGTCGACAAGGCAGCACCAGCAGCCAGCGTCCCATCTTTCACCCCTGCCTTTTTATATGTCATTGTCCCCTTGCGTGCTAGTGATCCACGCTAGTGGTCCCTAGCACTGACAGGGTATCCGATCCACGCTACTTTACACGAAGGTTCAGGGCCCAACACTATATTTCCATTTATTAAAATTATTTTTGGATCGTTCTCTCCACATTACCACCTCGTTCGTGCACCTTGTAGGCTTAGGCTAAGCGACAGTAGCAGTCCATATCAAGAATGAAGTACCGCAGGCAGTACCGCGCTCTGGCTATCATGGCCATCGTAGCACTCGCTGGCTCCGTTGCACTGACTTCGACCACCACCGACGCAGCGCCTGTTGTCAACAGCGTCATCGCTCCTCATCAGCAGGAGCTCCAGCCTGCTGCAGCTGTCGGTCCTGGCATCCAACAGCTCCGGAAGCGACAGAAGGGGGGCCTACCCCTCGAGCCAGACCCCTCTGCACCTCGTCCAAAACCAGCGGCGCCCACAGCAGAACCCTCTGCTGACCCCAAACCGTCCGATAAGCCTGAGCCAAGCAAGGCGCCACAGCCCCCGTCGCCCGCACCGCAACCCAAACCCAGCAATCCCAATCCCATCCCACCACCACCCAAGCCCTCGGCACATGAGCCCAAGACCAGCGGTTCACATTCTAGTACAGGCACGCACTCTGATTCCACAGCGGGAGTTGTTCCCTCGGGGACAGACACGGGGACTCAACCCACGGATGCACCGTCGTCTGGTGATGCCTCTGGAGGAGTGCCTACCAAGGTGTCGAGCAATGTGTGGATTGGACTGGGCACAGTGAGTGGGTTGCTGGTATTTGCACTCGGCGGCGTGGCATTCTGCCGTCACCGCAAAAAGAAGAACCTTGCGACGGCGTTATTGCAGCAGACGGCGCAGTTCAACCACAATAATCCGTACGCTAAGCTGTCTGAACCTGGCATGGCGGCCAAGGAGAGTCTGCCGATGACTCCGACCAAGCCCTTGGGAACGTACAGCGTGGTGGCGACGTACCAGCCTGCGTTGGCGGACGAGATTGAGATTGGACTGGGTGACTCTGTGACGATCCTTCAGGAGTACGATGATGGATGGTGCCTGGGTGTGAACAATACAAGGAATGGCATCAAGGGCGTGTTCCCGCGGCACTGTCTCGAGGGCCACTACGATGATGGGCAGTATGGCGGTAGTGTGCACGGAGGCGGAGGTGGAGGTGGAGGTGGAGGTGGACCAGGCTATTACCCACCCAACAATGGGTTCAAGGCGATGGCGAACAAGCGCATGAGCTCGATCCCTGCAGGAGGATGGAACAACGGACCACCTGGCGGGTACAACAATGGATACGCAGACTATCCGCCGAACCCAGTGTACAACAACAATATGGGGCCCAATCATGGCCCTCCTGGGCAGGGCTACTACAACAACGGATACTAGAGCTGCCCATTTGCCCAAGAGCGTTATCACCCCCCATAGACCATTCCAGTAGCACCCTTCCTATCTCGCCTATATCTATCCATTCACCTAATACAGATGTCCAACAGCAAAAAAAAAAAAAAAAAAAAAAAAAAGAAAAAGAAGAGTCGAATTTTCATGCAAACACTCCGAGCTTTACATGGCAAAGGTACGCGTGCGGGTGCACAACAGCAGTGTTGATCGGCCACTGCTTTGCCAGGCTCCGTGCTGGCACATGGGGCCGCGTGCTGAGGAAGGGACTGCTGGGTACACAGGAGTGCTGTCTCTGTAGACTAACCCGCGCCTGCGTGTGTGTCCATGTCCATTGTCCGTGTAGTCGACATGTCCTGCACCGGCGAGTGTTGTTTGTTGTATGGACCGTCGATGTGTCTGTGTGAGACGAGGGCGGACAGCGAGAGATGGTCGAGATGGGCCACAAAGAAAAACTCTCTTTGGTGGTTCTGTTTTGGCTCATTTTCTGCTTTCTCGTTTGCTTCTGTCCTGGCTGTCGTCCTCGCTGTCGTTTGTCCGTTGGCGCCTGTTGTCCTTGTTCTTTCCTCTCGCCTCTTCTTTATCTTTTCGCTCTCTCTCTCACACAGACACTCTCTCACCTTTCTCCTCTCTCTCTCTCTCTCCTTCTCTCATTGCATTGCACATAGTCTTCCATCTTGACAAACTCCTCGCCACACTCTCGCCACGAGCCTCCTTCGCATTCTCGAGCTAGCTCCGCCTTGTGCCCCACGTTGCTCTTGTCCATTCAGCATCGCTTTTGTGATCAGCCCGCTTCGTGTGTCTCCTCGCGCCCTCATCCATCATCACACAGCCCAACCACTGGACACGCCTTGGCAGCAGCCGCAACCACCTCCACCTTCACCTCCACCTTCACCTCCACCTCCTCTCTTTCTCTCTCTCTCTCTCCCTCTCTCTCTCTCTCTCTCGCTTTCGCTCTTTATCTCTTCCTTTGGCTGTGCGTGCCTTCCTCTTCGCTTCCTCGTCGCTTCCTTTCCGCCTTCCTATTCGCCTTCCTATTCGCCTTCCTTCGCCCTGTCAACAAAGTCGACGCAGCCCGCGTCCTTTGCAATAGATTATCTTTCTAGGGCTCTTATTCACTAAGCATAACTAAGCACGCCCCCGACGTCCTGCGAGTCTGCTGCACCTGACGTATGCACAAAGTGCCGTCTTGACGTCTGTCCTCCCCGTCGACCGCAGTTCTGCTTGATCAGCATCAAAAGCCGACTTGTGTGCTGCACCTTGCCTCTGTACTCTCTTTTCAAACGACCATAACGCTACTAGACCCTCGCCCTGCTGCGAGCGCCCCCTCCCTCGTCCCCCCCAGCCTTCGTTCTCGGCACACTCAACCGCATATCTGTTCGCCCACCCATCGCAGACTCTCTGCCTTTGCAGTAGAGCGGATCAAGCCGTCGGTCTTCCTATTCACTGCACAGCCCAACCAGCCGCATCGCTGCTCCAATCCACCCATCTAAGAGCGGAGCAAGCTCAAGCAGAGAAGGCACCGCCGCAGGGACGTTCAGCGCTATATATAACCCGCAGCTTGCGCTGGAACCGCCCCGCGCTAGAATCAACTATTTATTATGCGCGACTGTCCTGCAATGACTGACCCGTGTGGAAGCCTCTTACCCAGAACAAGCGTCCTCAACCATGATCTGATGGCCAGTATGCCTGGAGGGAGCGCAACTGCCTTGACTCCGGCGTCAATACGTCGCTTCCCATCTCATCAACCAATTTTATTGCCTCTCAAGGAAAGCTTATTAGCGCCAAAGCTCGAGCCCCAGCCTAGAGTTGACTTGACTGTACGCCACATCCCAGGAAAGACGCGAAAACGGCATAAAGTTGCCACATCCTGCAATCGTTGCCGACAGAACAAGGTAGGAGGCTGAGTTCACCCCCCGCCTGCATGCAGCGTGCCCGACGTTTAATCTGAGCGCACTAATTCTAGTCTGAGGTTGCTCACCTTTTGTCGTGTTGTTCATCATCATAGCGCAAATGCGACAGCGGGGTGCCTTGTTCCAACTGCAAGAGAAACAAAGCCGACTGCCTGTACACTGATGCACAGCAATCCCGGTCCACCTGGGGCGACTCTCCGCTCAGTAAGGAAAAGATTATGGGAGTATCTTTGGCAGACGTGGATGGGACGCCCCCGCGCTCTGCGCCGTCGTCCACACAGGGCGTAGCAACGTCAGCATCGCCAGCATCGTCAATGGGCTCTGTAGGAGCAACGGCAGCAGGCCCACCAACTTCGCCATCGACCCCCATATCGCCAATAGCCCCACTATCGCTCACCAAAGTATCCTCCAAACCATCGTCCAAATCGTCCAAGCCTCCGACTCTCTCGCCTTCAAAACCAGTGACAAATAGCTCTCTGGAGACTGTCAAGTCCGTTGAACAAGCAGCAATGACCGCGGCCTCTACTAGGGGTGTATTTATGTTTAATCCGGGACACGCCTCCATTGAACAGGAAGCCGATCTGAATAGGAGAAACGAACTGTTGTCTGTCCATTCGAAGCAGATCGCGAAGGCGATTCGCGTTGCAAAACCCGGGCCGCGCCTCGACGTTTTGAATCTCCTTAACTGCAATTCGTCCCCGGCGCCTGTTAACACGTTGGTGCAGAACGAGCGCAAGTTTTCATCGTTCGGGTCCAGTTCGTTTCAACAGCATCCGGCGGCTCGAGTGGCGTGGGATAGGAGCAACTCAAACCAGGCGCAGCCCAACAGTGAAGGCTCTCCGGCCGTTAGGCGAGAAATTCGCTCTGCATCTGAGATGTCGTCCTCTCCCGTACACCAGCAGCCTCCTCGTGTCACTCAAGGTTACACGCATCACTTTGGAGACCAACCCATGCCCACGCCACAGCAGCTTGCAGCCCCACATGCAGACGGAGGTTTCCAGTCCTCGTCATACCAGGAAGCAGACACTGCACTCAACACCCAGTTGCTTTCCCATCGCCATTCTCCATCCCAGAATCAGGAGAGCGTAATGATGGCACACCAACAGCCACCGCAAGTGGGGCTACCTCATCTTGCTCCACGACACAGTCAAGGTCATTCGATTTCCGTGCATTCTAATGAACACATCCAGCCTCAGGCGCCGTTGCTCCAGCAGCAGATCAGGGACGCGCACTCTCACCCTCAGACTCAGACTCAGACTCACTCGCACGCTCAAGCCCAACAACCATACCATTATGCTGCTTCTACAAGCCTGCAACGCTCAGTACATACATCGAACCGAACAATCTCTTCAGCAGCAGCAGCATCACCTGCAATGGCGACCTCTAGTCAGTCTTCATTGGATTCTTGGACTCCCAATGGCAATCCACTTCAAGCTCATATGGACTGGAGGGAGACCAACCCTGCAGTTCATCAACAGCACCTCATGCGCAGTCCTGAGAGCAGCCAAGCTACGAACAGTGTCATGGCCTCGCCTATTTCCAAGGATCGTAATTCGCCAGGAGATTCTGGGCATAATTTTGAAACTCTGCGGATATCTCAAGACGACCGGTCCTCGCAGGCTAGGATGCAAAAGATTGCGCAAAACATTTTAGAGTGCAAGAGCTATGATTATTGCATTATGCTACCGAGACATATCTCACAAGAGTACGACGAGCTTTGGGTTGGGTCTACAACAGGTTCTAGCAGTGACGTCCGCAAAATTCCTCGCCAGTTACTCATGTTACCCAAGGATGCCAATTTTCTGGTCGATGTGTTTTTCCAGGTAATGCTTATTCCTCGAGTGATGAATATGTGTCATGGAACATGCAGAGCCAAAGAGTCAAAGAGTCTAACAAAGACACATGTGCAGTTTTCTTGCTTTTACTATCCACTCATTAATCGTGCGACGGTCGAGCGTCATCTCATGGAGCCGCAGACGGCACAATCCTTGTTCCTGTTGAACATCATATTCATGGCAGCATGCAAGCATCTTGCCAGGAGATCAGACATCAAACGAGCCATTCAATTCCGAGAACGCGCCTATGGTAAAATTACGACTGAAGGCTTTGTTCGGGCAAAAAAAAAAAAAAAAAGTATAAAGGGAAGGGTAGGGTCTGTTGCTGATAACTAATGCAGACGTTGCTTAAAATTTTGCGAGAACAGAGGTCCAGTTCTACATTGATGAAAATGCCCGACTCTCCAAGATCCAGGGTACATTGCTGGGCTCACAAGTTATCTATGGAGTCTTTTCAGTTATTCTTGGTCTTACTCAGGTGTGCGGAACGTACAATGCAAAACCACCCGCGGGTAGCATCGAGGACGAGGAACAGGAGCAGGAGCGCGCTAGGATTGATTTGGAAGCCGCAGGACGCTCAGTCCTCTCCAAAAAGGGCGCTATCCCTGACGCAGCCTATCAACAGCGACTGTGGGCGTTCTGGTGCCTGTATGCGCGCGACTGTATGTCGAGGCTGTACTTTGGATGGCCCTTTGGTATCGACACCGTCATCCTCGCAGCAGAGTTTCCAAAGATCAAGGGTTGCGTCGGACTGGGCGGCGTCAGAAGAAGCTCGGCGGACCCTAATGGCATAGATGGACCTGTCACTGGGAAGCGGAGGGGTGCGACTGGAATGAAGTCGCGATCGGAGCGTGAGAAGAAATTGATCAAAGCTGAGGTGACTGCACCCAAGTTGAACATGTATCGGGGCAACTCTGGGATATCAGATGATGACGACGATGATGAGGATGAGGATGAGGATGAGAAGGAGCAGGACGATGGCAGCGACCTTGACCTGGATGTCGAGGAAATCCCGGTTTCCACTAATCACTCGAAAGACAAGAATGGATTTGGAGGAGGAAGAGAAGGAGGAGGCGATCGGCCTCGAGGGTCCTTTGGCATGGAGCATTCAGGCAACCATGCTACAGCGGCTGCGGACACAAAAGACAAACTCCCTTCATTTTCAGGACTTTCCAAACAATTGCTCGAAAGGCAGAGTTTGGGCGAGGATATTGGTCGCCATCAAGGCGGTATCGGGTCAAAGCCAGTAGCACAGAGTTCCGAGGTCAGGCGTCATTTGGAGCGGATGAAAATGCTGATGGATGCAGAGGAAGACACGACGGACGGAGGATCGTACTCTAGGGTCCTGTTTCTGGAAGAGGTCAAGCTGTGGTCAATTGGTCGACGAGTAGGACTATACCTGCAGAGTCGCAGTACTTCCATGAGTGTCAGCCCCGCAGCAGCAGCAACCGGATCCTACTCACCCAGAGATGGTTGCGCCTCAAGCACGGGTCGAATTGATCCCTTTGGCTCGGTGATATCTGCGACTGTGGAGGCAAGTCGCTGTTCAGAGCGGGCATGGATGGAGGATAAAGAACTACAGAGTTTACAAGCTGACCTGATGGCATGGGAGAAAGAGTTGCCGTCGATTTTCAGGTTCCGGCAGGACGTGAGTGCAACAGACCTCAACCATAAAGTCAACGGGAAGATGGGTAAGTTTCCACGCTAGGACAGGTAAACCCTGACGGTATGAGAAGTAGGCGACGTATACTGAACTCATTTACTTTTGACCCTCTCTGACTCTTCTCTAGCGATCCTGACAATGTACTATTACACCATTACGATCATGCTTCAGTCGTCGTACTTGCCTATTCCTCAGTACCTATCGTCTTCGCGCTCCTCGGTGTTCAAGTCACCTGAGAGCATTAGCCAGGAGTACGACGGCCTCTTCAGCAGAGCAACGTCTACGGGCATTTCAGAAGATGGCGGTGCACGCATTAAGCATGAGGCTGAGGAGTACTTTCACACTGGACGGTCCCCTCAGCCAAGTTCGCACGGTTACTTCAACACAGCACACCAGATTTGTACGCAGCTCTCGAACGTGCTCTACCACCATGTGGAGCTCTTGCTGGAGGCCTATCCGAATTGGTGCACGATCCAGTGCAAACTGAACCACAGTCTCATTGCAGCGTTGCGTGTCTCGTGTCTGAACGCGCGTTTGAGCAGCAATTCCAAGGCGATCCGTGATGAGGCCAAGGCAGGGTTCAAGATGGGGTCGGCGCTGTTCAAGCGTCAGGCGATGCTTCCCGAGCCATTGACGATCCGCGACTGGCCAGCCGAGGAGGATGTTCAGGTGATGTTGGATCTGGAAGAGGAGTTTAGGGAGCTCATGACCAATCAGGAGGAAGAAGAAGCAATGGCGGAGGCACGTAGCCGGAGCGGTACGCGGGACATGAGCGAGGGTATTGGAGGAGGAGCAGGAGGAGGACTAGATGAGTATCCGGGCGATCATTTGTTGTATACGCCTGAAGAGGTTCAGCTTCAGCTTCAGGACGTAGCGGCGCCGACGACGGCGTTGGAAGGCGATTTCGATATCTTTCATGCCGAGCATGTTTTTGGGTTGCAGGAAGGGTTCCACTTCGATTACAACCTGGAGTTGCGTTAAAAAAAACAAATGTTCACTCTTCTTTCTCTCTCACACACACATCTCTTTTCGTTTGCGCGTTCGAGGGGGGGTTTTTTTTTGCAAGAGGTGGTGCCAATCCAGGTTTTATTGCGAGATAAAAAACAGAATGCACACTGAGGCAAAGGTACTTTCGATAACTTAGAAAGTAAGAGCCTGACCTAAGAAGTGAGAGGAAACAAAAGAGAGAAAGAGTCAGAGAAAAGCACACGCGCACGCAAGTATGAAAGAAAACAATAGAAACAAGTTTTGTCCGATTGGAAAGGATCCCTCCTTTGTGTTCGTTAAGCTTACCCTTCTGCTTCTTGTCACCACCGAGCTCGAAGTGCTTGCAACGCTTCAAGGCGATCTGGTGCTTGTACTTGCAGACCTGGCACTCGAGACGAAGGACGACCTTCTTGGTGGTCTTGGCCTTCTTGTGGAAGACGGGCTTGGTCTGACCACCATAACCAGACTGCTTTCTATCGTAACGACGCTTACCTGTTTGAAGAGAGAGAAAGAAAGACGGCAGGGACGGCGTGAGTTTTTTTTTTGCTTTTCTAGGTGTTACATATCCATCTCCCGTGTTGAGTGTCAACTGTGCTCCTGTAGTCATAGTTTTGCGTCCTGGTTTTCTTTTTGCGTACCCTGAGCGAAGAGCGAAGCCTTGCCGGTCTTGTACTGCGAGACCTTGTGGGCAGTGTGCTTCCTGCAGGTCTTGCCCTTGCAGTAGGTGTTTCTGGTCTTGGGAACGTTAACCTGTTGGAATGAACCGTTTTTCTTGGTGAGTTTTTCAGGACACAATATTTTGATGGGATGAATGAAGGGCACTGAAGAGGGAAGAGATGGGAGGTCGATTCCTTGATACATTCCACAAACGTCCTGGGATAAAGAGTCCATTCCATGACAAAAAGTTGGAAGCTGGTTCCTGAATGGTGGTAGCCAGCCAAACATAGTCCCATGTTAAATCATCGCCTCCGGAAGAGAGGGGTTCTTTTTCTCGTTTTCTCTCTTTTGTCTTTGGGTCTTCCTTTTTTTTTTTTTTTTTTTGTTGAAGGTGTATGTTGTAAGAGCAACAGTTCGAGAAGGGGCGAGTTTTTGTTGAATTGCAGACTCTGGTCGACAGAGATTGATTGCTCTTGGGTGATGCTGTGCTTTTTTCTTTTACAGGTGTGTTTTGCGACATCCGTTGCTTCTTCCAGATGCCAAAGTCCTTGCTGTTGCAAACTCCATCAATCGCTCAGCGTAAGGAAACGCAACGAGGGGGTTGATGGGTAATTTGATGATGGTGGATCCATTGTGAGCTTCCATGACACAATCTTCCGTTTTTTTCCCGCAGTACACACAGCTGTGTGGAAAAAAGTCATCCTGCCATGGATCCTTTGTCCAAAGGTGATTCCTCTGTGATGGCTGCTTGGCGGATGGTGGCGATGGATCGATGGATGCTGGAGTGTGTGTGTCTGCAATGGATAGATGCGCCGTGCTCCCTTCCCCCCGCCCTCAAACGTGACGGACCATTCTGATGAAGATTAGAAGAGACGGATCTAATCCAAATTCCGACCACCGCTATATGGCAGCCTGCCTGCCAGTGGGGCGTGAGGACAAGCCACATCCCGTCGAGCTCCAGTTCAGGTGCGACGCACGCTTGCTGTGCAGATCAACATGAAGCCATGTGTGCACGGCAAGCACTACTGTAGAGTGCCTGTACTTTCAGAGTACATGGATAGAGTCCTGCTGTCCTTGATAGTGTAGATATGTTAGAGGTATCCATCGACACATCGCCCTTATCATGAATAGCATATGCGCACTAGAAACTTGGTATCTTGCACTGGAAAGGGTGGAGATCTAGGCGTATCCAGTACTCCAGGCGCTCATCCGTCTTGGAGGTCGATAACATGTCTTTCAAGCAGAAGCACGATCCACAGGTCTGCTGCATAGATCCTAGGCATGATAGGCAGCACACACGCCCGAGCAACCCGCAGCGAGGTGCGTGCCAAAGGGCACATCGCCGCAGAGAGCTTCGCGGCCAATCATTGGCTTCCGCGTCAAAGGTTTCCCGCGACTAAATGAAACGTCCAAGAGCTGTGGCCTGCGGTTGTTCGTTCTATTCTCCACACATCTGTCGCCCTCACCACTCCTTTCCACCTACTGTAATTCATCCATCCACACACCCATCCATGAAGCACAGCTTGACCTCTATTGCCCTCGGGGCACTACTGTTGTCGCAGTCGGTCCTCGCAGGCCTCTACTCTGCAAAGGACAGCGTCGTCGACCTCACCACCCACAACTTTCAGTCCGAGGTCATGGACTCCGACGTAAGTGCGACCACATCTCATTTGCGGAAAGGAGCAGCCTGTGCCGCATTCCGCTGACACCGACATGTCCTCTCTTCATCCTGCCAGCACGTAGTCATGGTCGAGTTCTACGCTCCTTGGTGTGGTCATTGTAAAAAGTAAGGAAACGAAGCCAAAGGCTACCAAGAAGACTTGCAGGGGAAGAAAGTGCTTTTGTGACCAAGCCCACTCATCGCCACCCCCATTGCACTCCTATTATCTGTTGCTTCTTGTACCTTAGCCTAGTTCCACAGTACAAGGCCGCTGCCGAGAACCTTCGTGGCATCGCCAAACTGGGAGCGATCGATTGTGATAACGACATGAACAAGCCTCTTTGCTCACAGTATGGCATCAAAGGTAAAGCAAATCGATCCCATCTCTGAAAACACAAAAACGTGCACGCCCGCGCTTTTCCACCTGCTTGCCTTCATCAACACAACGCGCCTTTTACACTTACACTGTTTTCTTTTTTCTTTGTTCCTGATTTGTAGGATTTCCAACGATCAAGGTTTTCCCACCTTCCAAGAGCGGAAAGAAGGGCGTCAAGTACCCCCAGGACTATCAAGGCGAGAGAACTGCAGCGGCGATGGCTAAACACGTCGTCAAGCTGCTTCCCAACGACATCCAGCTGGTTTCGAGCAACGAATCCAGTGAAAAGATCACCAACATTGACGAGTTTGCAGCAAACGATGTAAGCCAAAAGAGGAGTCATGCCTGATGATTGTTTGAGTGCGCATCCTTCATAGACAGAGGGTGTACCCATGCTTAAGATATAGTCAACTAAAACCTCGCTAATGTGATTCAAATCCAAAATAGAGCAAACCTCGCGCATTGTTGTTCACAGAGAAATCCGAGTCCAGCGCCATGTACAAGGGCCTTGCCACTGGTTTGAAGGGCAGGATGAGCGTTGCGGAGATGCGCAAGCCCAGTGAGGATGTCAAGAGAAAGTTCAAGATCACCAAGCTCCCAACACTGGTCGTCTTCTCCAAAGGAAGCCAGGAACCATCCCTTTATTCAGGAGCAATGAAGCAGGCTCCCATTGCCGAGTTCTTAAACCAGCACGCCGAGCCCGCTCAGGACACAAAGACGACTAACGACAATGGTTCCCAGAAGAAGGGCTCTTCCTCTTCTTCAGAAAAGAAGCCGGCCACGGAATCCAAGCACGAGGAACCCATCGCGGTCGTGTTCGATCCCGAAGTGAGACAGATCGTGGATCAGGATCAGCTCGACAACGAGTGCTTGAACAAGAGGGGATCGTGCGTGATTGGGTTCTTGGTGGTTGAACCAGATTACCCAGAGTCAATTGAATTGCACGAGCATAACTTGGATATCCTCCGCCAGGTCAAGAAGGCTGCGCATGAGGCTAACAAGCCTCAGCATTTCATGTGGATGAGTGCCCTGGACTCGAACGTGAACGCTCTTCGGGACCAGTTCCAGATCTCGAGCGATGTTCCGGGTTTGTTGTTGATCCACCCGACAAAGAAGGCGTTCGTGCCATTCATTGGACGGTTTGATGTGGAGGGCATTAAGGAGTGGCTGTCGGACGCTTCTACGGGACGTGCCAGGGCGTTCCCTTACTCGTTTGACGTTGTCCTGGAGGGCCAGTTGCGGGAGACTAGGGCAGAGGAGGATGTTTCGGAGAAGCCTGAGGAGAAGACTGAGCCCAAGACCAACGTCAAGGATGAGTTGTAAAAGGGCTTGGGGGGGTCCAATGATCTCTGCACTTGAAAATTAAAGAAAAATAAAATTGTAATCGCGATTCTGTGCTCGCTGTATTATTATTGTACATGGCGGGGTGGGTGGAGGAGTAGTCATGAGGTACAGATGACTTTCTGTTTTCATTTTCACTCTAGAGTGTCGTGGAGGTCTGTATTCTTGGCGGCATTGGAATCCATCGTGGTGGCAGCGGTAGTGGTGACAGCAGTGGAGGCGGCAATAATAGCAGTAGGAGTAATAGAAGTAGTAGTAGGAGTGGCAGCATGAACGACAGCAGCCAGATCTGGAATGGAGGGTTCCTGTCTTTCCATGTCCTCAGCTACTGGATATACGGCCTGTTCTCTGTCAGTGTCCTTGTCAGTGTCGTCGTTTGTATGTGCTTCCTCTCTGACGAGCGCGCCTGAAGAACTGTAAGCCTTGTTAGTGACAGCGGGGACCGTGCTGATATCTGGAAGGACGGTGATCACTTGGTTCGCGAGATCAATCTCTGCGACACGGGTGTCCATCGTAGTGCCTGCAGCTGTATTCGCAAGGTTCGGGGCAGACGCGCTTTGTTCTGCTTTAGAGGGGGTTGTCAGGTGGATCGTAGCGCCTGCGGTTGTATCTGCAAGGTTTGGGGCAGACGCGCTTTGCTCTGCTATAGGGGGTGTTGTCAAGTGGATCGTAGCGCCTGCGGCTGTATCCGCAAGGTTAGGGGCAGACGCGCTTTGCTCTGCTTTAGGAGGTGTTGCCAAGTGGATCGTAGCGCCTGCGGCTGTATCCGCAAGGTTAGGGGCAGACGCGCTTTGCTCTGCTTTAGGAGGTGTTGCCAAGTGAATCGTAGCGCCTGCGGTTGTGTCTGCAAGGTTTGGGGCAGACGCGCTTTGCTCTGCTCTAGGGGGTGTTGTCAAGTGGATAGTAGCGCCTGCGGCTGTATCCGCAAGGTTAGGGGCAGACGCGCTTTGCTCTGCTTTAGGGGGTGTTGTCAAGTGGATCGTAGCGCCTGCGGTTGTGTCTGCAAGGTTAGGGGCAGACGCGCTTTGCTCTGCTTTAGGGGGTGTTGGCAAGTGGATCGTTGCGTCTGCGGTTGTGTCTGCAAGGTTTGGGGCAGACGCGCTTTGCTCTGCTTTAGGAGGTGTTGCCAAGTGAATCGTAGCGCCTGCGGTTGTGTCTGCAAGGTTAGGGGCAGACGCGCTTTGCTCTGCTTTAGGAGGTGTTGCCAAGTGAATCGTAGCGCCTGTGGTTGTGTCTGCAAGGTTTGGGGCAGACGCGCTTTGCTCTGCTTTAGGGGGTGTTGCCAAGTGAGTCGTAGCGCCTGCGGTTGTGTCTGCAAGGTTTGGGGCAGACGCGCTTTGCTCTGCTTTAGAGGGTGTTGTCAGGTGGATCGTAGCGCCTGCGGTTGTGTCTGCAAGGTTTGGGGCAGACGCGCTTTGCTCTGCTTTAGGGGGTGTTGTCAGGTGGATCGTAGCGCCTGCGGTTGTATCTACAAGGTTCGGAGCAGACGTGCTTTGTTCTGTTTTAGGGGGTGTTGTCAAGTGAATCGTTGAGCCTGCGGCTGTAACTGCAAGGTTTGGGGCAGACGCACTTTGATCTGCTCTAGGCGGTATTGTCAAGTGAATCGTAACGCCTGCGGTCTGATCTGCAAGGTTCGGAGCAGACGCGCTACGATCTGCTCCAGCAGCTGTTGTCAACTCAGCAGTGAGCCCTGGCGTCATATCGTCCTTGGTCTCTGAAGCAGAAACAGAGGCGGCAGTTGCCACAGTAGAGATCCTCTCTGTTGCATCTGTTTTGGCGCCAGAATCGAGGCCAGCTGGCGGAGACGGATGATCAGCATCAGCGGTACTCTTTCCGTTGGGGAGTAGGTTGTACTCTTGTCGTTTCTCCATAGCCCTCTGAAGCTTCAGTTCTTGCTGGCGACGAAGACCCGCCAGATCCTGGATAGCTTCCGGTTCCGCTGCAGATGCGCTACAGGGGGTGGTGGGCACTGTCGGCTCTTGTGGGTCGTTGGTGGATGGCTGTTTGTTTTTTGCATTGGTCTTGCTTTTGCTGTTGGAGGGCGAAGCGTCACTTTGTGGATCGGCCTTTGATGTTGCTGCAGTGCGCTTGCCTCGTTTTAGGAGAGACGCGGTGGGTTTAGTTACTTTGGGCGTGTCTGTGTGCACCATCTCGGCCGCCAAGGGAGGCTTGACATAGTTCCGGCTAATGTTGCGGATCCAATGGATATATTCACTCCTGACCGCATCCGCGTCTAGGTCCCAATGAGCTATACATCAGGGAAGGAGGTGGATTGATCGAAAATAGCAAAAATGTTATTGAGCTGCTAGGCACCGCTCCCAGTTAACGCACGAACGACCCAACTTGAGGTGCGATTTTTTTTGGGACATTACGATCGTGTTTGTTGCCTTTCCACGATTTGAATTTGAAATTGGTTGGTTCCAGCTTTTGGAGTATGGTGTTCAAGGTTGAGGTTGCCTTGTATGAGCAGATGGGATCATCGGTTCCATGGAGAAGTAGTGTTGGAAGTGCTGGTGGAAACTGCTTCCATCGCTTCTTCAGCATCTTTTGACCCTGATAGATCATATCACCCACTATATCCATAATTAGAACACAAATGCATGAATTAGCCGAGGACAATTTCATTCAGCATGAGAGTAGAAAAAGGATGAACAGCATTTTTTCAGGGCTTACAGCATCGTAAGGAGACAGAGTCGCGGATGAGTCCATCGCCATGGTGTCGTTCTTGCTCTGCGTGATCCCGTGTCAGCTCTTGTGGTGAGACCTGAAAGCTGACGCTGATGTTGGGGTACCATTTACCGAGTCGATTGTAGGTGCCTGGAAACCTGGTGCCGGCTCCTGAGATGGCGGGCTTTAGATAAGGTGAAGAGATCATGATCCCCGCCAGGGAGGTGATGCGTTGCCCAAGCCCACATACATAATTGAGCACCAAGGCACCGCCCATGCCATGGCCCATCAGAAAGATAGGTTTTGAAGGACGAGTCGACAAGGCTCGATCAAGAGCATTGTCAATCTCCTTTAGCAGTACATTGTACCTAAAAAAAAAAGAAGGGGCGATGGTTGAGATGGTGTGCGGTAAACATTTTTTTTTTTTAAAATAAAGGTTCAACAAAAAAGTCGCGTTTTACCCTCCGGTGATGCCTAGGGCGTCGGCCCGTGCGCCCGTTTCACCAAATCCTGGCAGATCAAATGACTGGACCTCTATGCCCTTTCCTGCGAAGAGCACAAAGAGCGGTTGGTACTTCTCGCAGTGCTCGACAATATCGTGAACAAACCTATGATCCATGAATCGCAGTTTTGCATGTTTTTGTACATTAGGGCCAAAATCCTTCCTTTCCGGGATGAAGCATCATTATCTCGATTCTACAAAAAGGTGCTCTTAGGCTAAACAAAAGGGCGTCCTCATGAAGAGACAGAAGGACAGAGAGCGAGAAAGAAAGAGAGAGAGATAGAGAGAGAGAAAGAATCGCTTACACAACGACCGAATGGACTGAGACGCCAATAGGCTGCCATGTTTTGGTGAAGATATGGATGGAGTCGTCGGCGCTCTTGGCCCAGTTGTTCTTGACCTGGCAGGACTTTTCGGCCTCTGGCCTTGATTTTGGAGGTGGATTGTTGAAGCTGTTGATGATGGACTTGACGTTGTTTGGACGGGAGCCAACAGGGACCCCCATAGGCTGAACAAAAGGCATCTCTTGCGAGCTGGTCTTGTCAGTTACGCTTTGTGTACTGGGCTTAGTGGGTGCTAGGAAGGAACAAAAGGGCAGTAAAGGAAAATGAACAAAGGTATTTGCATGATCAAAGAGACTGAAGGCATACACGTCCTGCCGGTAAACAAGCGATTCTCAACGGACGAGTGCTGGGGTGGTGCGGAATGGACTAGCGATTGTTTTTTTGTGTTTGTTTTTCTCGCACTGTTCCGGTGCATTGTGTCATGGACTCTTCGATGAAGGCAAGCCTATGACTACGCTGACCAACCGCGCTGCCCAACGACCTGACCTGAGCATGTCCCCAGAAGTCGAGATCGGGGATTAGAGATGCTGGTATCGTGAGACCCTCACATGGTCAAGCAAAACGTTTCCGGTAAGGTCCTGTCCCCCCGTCTTTCGCGTGCGTAAAAAAAAAACTGGGGCGAGGAGAGAGTGCTATGCAGACCCTATCGTCAACAACGTAATAGCGAGTCATGAGAGGCATATCAGGCTGCTCTGGAATGTTCAAAGGAGTGAGAAGCCGAAGAGTGCCACGTAAAAAGAAGACTGCAGATGGTTCTGCTCTCTGCTTCTTTATTTTTCCCTCTTCGCACTCCAGAATCAACATCACGCTCGTCACATATTTTTTTTTGCACACGGCGCTGATAACACATAGCATGCCATGGGGTTTTCTCAAGACATGAAGAAGAAGACCGAATCCATTCGGACTGGCACCTTCAAAGGTGGACTCGGAAGTGTGCCAGTCACCCCCACAGGAGGCATGGTTGCGGCTAGCGGACCCTGGGATGACTATGGACACCCCACCAAGGGCGATCACCACTATAGTGCTTACGGAGATGACGACTCTAAAAGTGACTCTAGCCCTTCACCCTCCATCATATCAACAAAGTCTGGAAGGGCCAGTTACCAGGAACACAAAAAGAACAAGTTTAGCAAAAACGGCGGCCTTTCACCTGCGCCAAGTAGAAAAGCGAATCGAGGCTCGACGTTTCGTCGAGGCATTGGGGCAGGCGGGTCATTTTCAAACCTTTTGATCCATGATGACTACCGACCGCTTATGGACGAGCTCAAGGACACGTACCGCAGGAAAATCCGACCATTGGAGACCACTTACAACTTTGAGGGGTTTCACTCTGCGCCATTGACGGACATTGACATTGAGAGCAAGCCAATTGTCCTGCTTCTAGGGCAATACTCCACGGTATAAATTCCACACTGCCTTAAAGTGGAAAAAAAAATATTACAGCCGAGATGCAATCTCAATGTCACTGATATGGCTCCTCCCTCTCTCCCTCTCTCCCTCTTTCGTGTGGTTTAGGGCAAAACGACGTTTATCAGGCATCTTATTGATACAGAGTACCCTGGTTCTTATGTGGGAGTGGAGCCCACTGTATGTATTGGCAGCTGCAGTTCACTTGTCGTGAGTGGCCATTGAACAGTACTGACCATATTCACACCTTTTGCTATCATCCTTTCACGAAAAAACCCCTCCTCAGACGGACAGGTTTGTGGCAGTTATGAATGGAACGGAGCCACGGGTCATCCCAGGCAACGCAGCCGCGGTATCTAACGAGTTTCCGTTCCGAGGCTTGAACAAGTTTGGACAATCCTTTCTCACTCGGTTTCAAGTCTCACAGTGCCCCTCACCGCTTCTCGAGAACATGACGCTGATCGACACACCTGGGATTCTTGCCGGCACCAAACAACGGGTCGACCGCGGGTACGACTTTACAAAGACGATCGAGTGGTTTGCAGAGCGTGCGGATCTGATCCTGCTCTTTTTTGATTCGCATAAACTTGACATCTCGGACGAGTTCAGGTCCTCGATCTATGCACTCAAGGGCCAGGAGGAGAAGGTGCGCGTGATCCTGAACAAGAGCGATATGGTGAATCAGCAGCAACTGATGCGCGTCTATGGCGCGTTGATGTGGTCGCTCGGCAAGGTGATTCAAACACCCGAGGTCATGCGCGTTTATTTGGGCTCGTTCTGGTTACAGCGACCGCCGAACGCGTTTGAGGACTGTCGCGCCTTATTGGATGCAGAGCAGGCCGATCTCCTTCGCGATCTTCGAGACCTACCCCGGAATGCCGCTATCCGCAAAGTCAACGAGATTGTGAAGCGTGCACGACAAGCCAAGGTTCACGCCTACATCATTGGTCATCTCAAGAAGGAAATGCCCGCCGTCTTTGGCAAGACCTCGAAACAGCAAGACTTGATCCGTGATCTCGACAAGGAGTTTCTTAAAATTCAACAGTTGTACAAGATACCGGAGGGTGATTTCCCAAATGTCGAAAAGTTTCGTCAGTCACTCAGGGCTTACAAGTTTGAGAGTTTCTGCAAGATCAAGGAGCCGATCTTGGCGGTGGTCGAGGAGGCCTTGTCCGTGGACCTTCCCAAGCTGATGCGTCGATTCCCACAGGGCAATCCACACTTGGAGCAAGCACAGCGGAACCCGTTTCTGATCCCGGAGGTGAGCCCCGTGAGTTGGAGCGGCAGCAGCCATGGTGAGATCCCTCCTAGTTACTGGCACTTTTCGTCCGTTGACAAGGCCAAGTCGATGCCTGTCTTTAGGTCGCTCCGTCCGATTGAGGGTCGGATCAATGGATCGGCGGCGAAGCCGTATCTGATGAGCTTGGGCCTTTCGACAGATATCTTGGCCAAGGTGTGGACTTTGGCGGATTGGGACGCGAACGGGTACTTGGACGAGAATGAGTTTGCGGTGGCGATGCATTTAATTCGGGCGGTTGAGAGTGGAGGGGAAGCCATCTTGCCAGAGACTTTACCGCGGACCATGATCCCTCACGCAGTTTGAAAAAAAAATGAGATTGAGAACACGTCTAAACACTTGTCTTTTGCTGGGTTGTAGAAAGTTCTTTGGGAGCAATATACCCTACATGTCAGTGTCATCTTCTGAGAAACGGTATTAAGAATTTATGGATATATGGTACAACCGAGCAGCGTCGCTGCTCAGGCAACAAAAAAAAAATAGAAAAAGAAATAGAGGGTTGGTATAACGAGGTCTAAAGGGGGACAGGAAACGAAGTAAACAGCTGGATATAGCCTCTATCGGGAGCGATACCGCCCATTTCTCAATGCATCAACGCATTTGCAATAAGATCATCTCCCTCAGTTGTGTCTAAACAGCTTCATGCCTAGCCAATTGAAGAGTACTGCCAGTACGGTCACTGGAATGGTAACAGGCACCAGCATACAGTAATGGCTGTCCTGCTTGATCCAGTCTAGCGTCTGTTTGAGAAAGAGTGGGAATGGTTGGTTTTTCTGGACAACAAAATATCATTGGGCGACTAGCGAGAGTGAGAGAGAGGTGACACTAACCTTGTTCTCGGTCTTTGGCACATAGTTGGACGCGACAAGCGCATACATGCTTAGCGTGAAGCCGATCATGGTGCAGAAAAAGAGGAGGTATCCCCAAAGGTAGGTCGTGTCCGGCTCCTGGTCAGAGATCAACGTGGTGAACCGGCGGGTGTGATGCGGCGTGTTGTGTGCCTTTGACCGGTGATTGGACGAGGACCCCAGACGGTGCTTGGAAGACGATGAAGCCGTCGACAGCCTCCGTCGACGTGTAGAGGTTGCCTCAGGCGCAGATGTGTATTGCTGGTTTGCGTAGGATAGGGATTGGGGTCGGTGGTGTAGTGGTGGGTGAGAGGCGGCGGGAGTGGAGCCATGGGTATGGTCGTCGTGCTGGAGCCCTGAAGAGTGGTTGGGCCAGGAGACATTGTTGCTGAGGTTGCTGTTGGTCAAGGGTTGGAATGAGGCGGATGAGGAGGAGGATGGGAGCGTGAGGCTGTGGAAGGTGTCCCTTCTGTGCTCAAGGTATCCTGCAGAGAGCGAGCTGGGAGCTGTGGCCAGAGGTGTTCCGTTGGTGTTGGAGTAGCCCATGGAGCTGCTGTGGCCCAGGCTGAGGCCACTGGTGGACCTGGTGGAGAGCGGGAGAGCGAGCGAGAGCGGTGAGGCGTCTGTTCGCGAGGAGAGCGAGGGGTGGTGGTGGATGCGCTTCTTGTCTGGTATAGCTGCAGCGGTGCTGTATCCGTTGAGGACGGGCGGGGCCAGGTCTCCGGGCCTGTCCTTGGTCAAGTCGGGCATGGGATGCAAGCGAGAGTGAAAGAGAGAGAGAGAGATGGCGAGCAAGCGAGGGAGTGTGCATCTCTTCATAATACTAGCAGTGGACAAGCCACAGCAAGGCCACCCTTGCAAACAAAGCAATCCCATGGCGTCCGCTTTTTTTTTCTCGTCTCCACACATCCTTCCTACACATACACACACACACACTTTCCCTCTCGCACTCGCACTCACGCGGCCAGCCACCACCCGTCCACCCAGTGTCCTCCACATCCCGCAGCGGCTCGTCATCCGGGACCCAGACCGGAGCCCCATTGAGCACGCGCATCCTCTTCCGACCCTGCCCTGGATGCATGCCCTTCATTCCAGCCGCCGTGCCCTGGCCAAGCAGGGCCGCGCTCCATCCTGGGACAGCCAGATTGCGTCCTTCATGATCCGCCTGCTCTACGGCCAGCATCAGCACCACCCGCCTCGGATACCCATACGCGCGCAGGCTCCAGTCGCGAGCAGGTTCTTTCACTCCGCGGTGGGCGCTTCGGTAGATCAGGACCATGCAACACACTTGAATTCTCCGACTCCACCGGACAGAAACCGCCCAGCCATCACAAGTTTTCTTGCACCACCAGGGACAGAGCGGCCTCACAACCCCCAAGAAACCATCGCGGACAGTCTGAGGATCGGGAGCAACGGGACGGGAGCCAGGTGTCAAAGCGTCTTCTCGGAGCGAGAGCCTTCGGACTTTGACCCAGTCTCGCCAAAGCTCATGATGAACGACGCTGTCAACTCACGCAACGCACAGCAGATCTGGCACACCTACACTCGCCTCGTCAGGAAAAACAAAACAAAGGCCGTTGCTCCCTTCTCGGATGCGCAGTATTTCCGGATCCTGCGTTGCTTCCAGGCGACCAATACTGCCAGCTCGGCGAAATGGGCCCGCACAATCTACGAGGATATGAAGTTATACCATACGCCTCGAATAACCACTCTCAACACCGTGCTCGACCTTTGGATCCGACACGAGGATGCAGACCGGATCATAGAGCTTTTTCACAACGATGCAGCGTTGTTCAACCTGGCTCCCAACGTGCGAAGCTACAACATCATGATCCGCGGCCTCGCAACGCAGGGGCAGATCAAAGAGGCGCAACAGATTTACAGTGACATGAGGACAGGAACCCTGCCATTGCGGCCAAATGTGGCGACCTACTCGACCCTGATGAGTCTGTATGCTAAGAGAGGGATGCAGAATGAGGCAGACAGGATACTGGATCAAATGTTCAAGGACGGAGTCAAGCCCAATATGTGGATTTTCAACTCGGTCATCAAACGGTGTGTCAACAGGAAGGACTATGCAGGCGCGAGGAAGGTCATGTCAATGATAGGTGACTCGGAGATGAAGCCAGATGTCGTCACCTACTCGACCCTGATTGATGGATACGCCCGAGACGGGAACCAGGAAGCCATTGCCGAGATCCAAACAGAGATGGCTGCCAACCAGATCTATCCGAATGCAAGGACCATCACCAGCACCATAAAGGTTTTTGCTCGCTCAGGTCTCGATTCAGACATTGACGGCCAGTTGGAGGCCGTGCTTCAATCCTTGCCGCAGGAAGAGATGCGCGAACACACGTTCGGGGTCCTAATGAACGTTTACGGGAAGCGTAAGGATTTGTCTGCCGCTATGGGTATCTTCAATCACATGAAGTCCAAGGGTCGAGCGATCAACGACGTGATTGTGAACTCACTTCTGGACGGTTATGTACGCTCAGACCAGTTCCCTACCGCCATCAAGGTGTTTCATGAACATTTTACTGCCCGCAACACCCGACCTTCGACATCATGGACGTACAACATCATGATCACGGGCTGTTGTAAACAAGGCGATCTCCACAATGCGTTGCACTATTACCACGAGATGAATAGCTTCCACATCGTGCCCGACGCAGTCGTCTTCAGCCGTCTTGTTCAACTCTACCTCGAACATCATCAGCTCGATAATGCTCAGCGGATGTTGCGGCTCATGAGGAACGCCAGGTTGGAGATCCCGGTCCACACGTTCACAATGTTGATGGACTACATGTCAAACACCAGGGACATTCGCGGCGCGCTTCGATGCTACCAGGAGATGCTGGATCTGGGTGTCCAACCCGATGCGCACTGCTACACGGTCCTCATGAACACCCAGATCCGAGCCAGGAATTATGCGGGGTGCAGTGCCATATACGAGCACATGCTTGAAGCCGGTGTGCGACCCACTCTACCGACGATGACAACCTTGATCCGTGCCCACGCCTTGCAAGGCAATTTCGACAAGGTCAAGGAGTACTGGGAGGTGATGACCGACTCTGGCCTTTTGCCGGATCTCACGTCCTTCACGGTACTAATGCGGGCTTATGGACAGCAAGGAAACGTCGAAATGGCCGAGTTCATCTACAAGGAAATCAGCCGCAAGCAGATCAAGTTTGATGCCCTCGCCCTCACCACCCTTACCAGCATCTATTGCGCTCTACCGCGACTCAACGTCGGCCGAATTGACGAGATCTCAGCCCTGATGGAGGAGCTGGAGCTAGAGCCAACGCCAGAGTATTTCAAGGTCCTTTTTGATTCGTACGGTGAGCATGGAATGCCAGACCGAGTGATCAAGACTTGGCGACGGTTCCAGGGACTCGAGAAACCGCTCAATTGGATGCCGACGACCAGTAACTTGCTGCATTTAATCGAGGCGTGTCGGGACCGCGGATATGTCGATACGCTTAAGGCAGTTTGGCGTACTGCAATGTTGGAACCTGCCGCTGCAGTGCAACCACGGACCTACCAAGAGCAAGGCACTGTCTCGGATAGCACGGAGCGTCGGATGCATCGTCCCATGCCCGAGGTATTCACAGCCTATCTCAATGCGCTATTGACGCACAATCGGTTCAGTGAAATTGAAGAGCTGCTGGATCGATCTTGCTACGACATGGGATTGATGCCTCGGACCGAGGATCTTGAGCTGCTCTTCACTGGCCTGGCTCAGTATGGGTTCTTGAAGAAGGAGCTTGACCGTATCCAGGGGGTCGTGGCGAAGCATTGGCCGGACGTTGTACCCATGATAGATAAAATTGTCGAAAGCACGCGTAGGATATGAGAGCTACATGGTTGTGCATAAACAAAGGAGTCCATAAAAAACGCGGCTCGGACTATATCACATTTAACAAGTAACTGTATGTACGTGAGCCGAAGTGTCAAGAGAGACGCTTGCTGAGTTTTCTTCATTCTTTGAATCTTTGTAGCAAGAACGGGCCTTTACCTATTCTGAGAGCCGATGCAGCATGCACAAATGAGATTTACATAAACAGCTTTCCAGCGCGCGGTTCCCCTGGAAGCGACAAAGCGAGAGCTTGGGAGCAGAAAGGTACAACAGTTCTCCACAACGTTGACATTTCGTCACAAAGCTCAATGCATCCCTTCTCGAATATAAATATGGGACCTTTGTTCCTTTGTTCCTTACTCCTTTGTTCTGCTGTCTCTTCTGAATTCTGATTCCTCAGCACCCCCGCGAACCTCCCCCACCATACACTGCCGTCCGCACCAGCACGTTCAAAACCACACGCGTTTTTCTCCTTTTCGTATACTAAAGTTCCGAAGTGAGAGATTTGTACACCGCTTGCTTTCGTTCCCAGAGCAAATCTTTTACATCCTCGACCTTTAAAGTTTTAGCCGCATATTTAAAACAGAACGCTCTCAACTCAGCCATGATCATTGCCAAGACCCCTGAACTCTCAGGCTCAAGATATGCGCCCGCCACTCAAGATGGCCCGTGCGAGTTACACGTGTACGACGCAGTCAAGCCGCGAGACAGTCTCTACGGAGGCCCTCCCCACGACAATCTCGATGATGGTCTCTGCGAGAAGTGTTGGACGTACAAGCCCGAAGAACTCTGCAAGTACTGCGCGTATTGTTTCACTTGCTGTCTCTGTGATCGGCCCAAGGCGCAGTAGTTTAGATAACGCGAGCAGGGCACACAAACCATGGACCGGAGGAACTCATTCTTGCTGAGAAGGAGGGAGAGGGGTTGTTCTCTCTTGTTCTCTTTTTTTTTCTCTCTCAATCTGCGCCAGGTGTTCATCGCCTTTTGCGCTGTTATCATTTTTATCTGATCGCGTTGTTGTTCCCCTTCCGTCTCCGCCTAGGGGCGAAGGAGAGCTTTGTACAGCTTATACCACACTCATTTTCGGATTTTCTTTTCCACACACATTCACTTGTGCACATGCAGACGCGCAGACACGCAGACACGCACACACATACATCCTGATTTCTAGCACAGGGCGTAGGATGTTTTATATAGGTTTGATCCCTTTCAGATCCCTTGCATACACTCCGTTGACCTTTGTTTCTGACGCTTTCACACATTTTTTTCCTTCATTGCATATGTAACCTGTAGCCCATCATTAGGAAAAAGCGCATAACCCCCTTCCCCAATAAAAAAAAATGTACAACCCCATCGCCATTTCCACCTCAATGCTTGAGGTTCATGATCAAAAGAACATGTCCAAAGAAAGGACTTGACGAATACATGAGAGAGAGAGAGAGAGAAAGGAGGAAACACGCATCCTCATGTTATCTTTATACAGGACAAAACCAAAAAGTAATCTACTACCTATACAAATGAACAGTGGCTCCTCTATCTCTCACTGTCCTTCCAGTTCAATGCAATGACAGTTCCTGTTTCTCATAATTCCGTTCCCGCAATTCCTCATCATACTCGGGCCCTGACTCTAGTTTCTCCAGTTCCCGAGCAGCCCTCCATTCCGCGATCCTCTCCGCCTCACGTTCCGTCATCATCCGGTCCAAATAAGATGCCATCTCGCGATCCTCCGATTCGTACCGCCGCGCGTCCAGTTTCCGTTTCATCACCTCAAAGACTAAGAACCCCACCGACGCCGCTGGTACGGCCCGAATCGCCGTGGAGGCGAAATTCGAGAACAGGAACCGTCGCCAACCCCCCGACTGTCGTGCCTGGGCTACACATTCGAGCCGGGTGAGGCGGTAGAGTTGTGAGGATATGGAGGGTCCGGTCCGCATCGAGGACGAATTGAGGTGTTGCGTATGTGGATGAGGGGTGCTACGGAGTTTTTCGGCTTGGAGCTCGGCTTCCTTTGCATAAAAGATGGTCTTGATCTGCTCTAGTGGGTAGTCGACTGCCTGGTAGGCTATGGCTGCAGCCGCGCCAGCCAGCAGGACAAAGACCGGCTCTAGTAGAAAGTAAGGTCGGGTCGATGGATCGGATCTAGGACTGCACGTCGTCGTCGTGCTGGTGGTCGTGGCAGAGGAGGATGGCGAGGAGGGGGTGCTGGAGGAATTGTGTGTCTGCGATGGAGGTGTCAAGGTGTCGTCTTCGCTGTTGACCATCATCGCCTTCAAGAGTTCCATGTCCTCACGAATCCCATACAACTCATCGATGAAATAGTAATATCCTTGCTGCTTCACCCACTCAAACACGCCAAAGAACAGCCCGCACGCCAAAGAATCCTATCCATACGATAAAGAAACATCTGCTTAGTTCAAATCGTAGGCGTGTGCAACATCGCCGGACCAGTTGAAAACATCAAAAGCAAAAGACCCCCCTCCCCATTTCGCGACACCCGCGTCATAGTGCGTTAACAGCCATAGAGCAAAATCGCAACAATTCATACCTTGACAAGTGTGAGTGCGAATCCTCTGTACACAGTCTTGAGCCCCAATTCCTTCAACGTCGTGATGGCAAACGACGACATGCTCTTATGCTTGCCTCCATGTGCCAAATCCTGCACCTGGAACTTGACCTTGAGCGAGTCCATAGGCGCTGCCACCAGAGATTGAGCGGCTCCTGCAAGAGCACCGGCCATGAACACTGCTGGAAATGGTGGCGGAGGAAACGTCCGCGACTTTTGGTAGGTGAAAGCAGGGTGGAAGATGGGCAAGGTAAAGATGTAGGTCGTGTACAAGACCGATCCAATGAACGAGTTCATGATCAGAGGTGGGAGCACTTGTCGATATACAAATCCAAGGCCCTGTGTGTTGATCGCATGGGCGAGCATGCCAATCGACGTCGCTCGGAAGAATTGGGTCCGCTTGGAGAGTTTGACCGTTTGGGCATGGGCTTGTGCTTGTACAAGGCGGTTCTCGGGTGCGGGAATGATGCCCATGGTGGCTGCTCGGGCCATGACAAGATAGTCAACTCTCATCGGTCGGAAAAGCTATGTTTTGCCCAGGAGGAAGAAGGTTAATGACTGATGCGTGGCGAGTTGCTCAGCCCGTGAGCACATGGAGGTTTTGCGTATGTCCTTCAAAGTACGCTGTTCGTTGTGGATAGCAACTAATTACCTTGATGGGTACTCGGTACCAAAACTGTAGTGCTTGCAAGAGCATAGAGCGGGCCACAGCTGTGGGCACACCGACGGTGGCCGATCCTCGGACAGTGTCCTTCTCGCCATGTTCGACGACGGAGTGTGCATTGAAGGTGAATGACGGATTGGTGCCTGCATGTGCTCCTGGTTGTGGGACGTTGAGGACAGAAATGCCCGAGGGTATAGTGTGAGTCAGGTCGATTGTGCGGGCGGATGAGATTGTTGTCATGCTCAGGCTATGGCATGGAGAGATGATCAGATCTGTGCGGAGGAGTGCAGTGGAGTGCAGTGGAAGCAAGATGCAGGAGAGTGGAGAGTGGAGAGTGGAGAGTAGAGAGTGGAGAGTCGAGAGTGAAGACTGAAGAGTGGAGAGTCGACAGTCAGGCAATGGCAATGAAGAAGTGAGAGATCAAAGGCAGATGCAAAAAAAAGGTCCGATTGCCTGCTCTGATCTGAGGATCCAACGGACTCGAGAATCACTCAGGGGAAGCAAAGTGTCCGCTTTTGGGTGATGCCGCCAGATAAGGAAATTTGCAGTGTTCTCGTCTTTTATTGTTCACAGCTGTGTTCACTCTGGGCCATGCACACGCCTTACTTCTGAAGATTGACCTGGCGATAGACCTCTTCCGCAATGTAGCCCTTAAAGTCTGTGTACTTGGGCTCCCATCCCAAAAGCTCTTTTGCCTTGACTGCGCGCGAGCGCGAGTTGCCGCCGAGGAGCGTGCCAGATGAAGACCCTGCTGGCCAGAATGCACCCTCCTGCTCGGGGGTAGTGCCAGTCACCTCGCCCGAATCATTGACGCCCAGGCTCTTAAACACCTTGGCGATCTCCTGTGCAACCTCACCCCATGCAAAGTCGTCGCCTTCTTGCACAAAGTAGTACGCGTCCTCATTCTTGGGGAGTGACCCTGTCGCCGAGCCGTCTTGAGGCTCCTGCAGGGCGCGCTCCAACAGACTGATATAGAAATGAGCCAGGTCGATGACATGGACCTTGGACCAGTAGTTTAAACCCTTCCCAATCTGAAGAGCGCGCTTATGCTGAAGCGATACCTTGATGTTGTGTGGCACTTGGATCGAGTTGTGGTTGCCCAAACCAGTCCCGAAGCCCCAGATGGTGGGTGGGGCGACAATGTAGGCATCGACGACGCCCTTTAGTCTTGGGTTAATGATCTCAAGATCGACATGGCGATGAGGCTGCGTTGGGGGAAGGGTCGAGAGCTGAGCAACGTCGTTGTCGTGGTAGATGACGTTGCTGGTGTGATTACCGTTGGCGCCGTCCAAGAGAACACCAGTGCCGCTCGTGTGGATGAGAATGGGTCGCTTGCGGCCTCCATCTGGGCGTGGGCGGTGCTCAAGGCCCTTGAGGATGGCCTTGACGGAAGCAAGATGGTCAGCATCTGCGAACGAAAGAACAACATCTGCGTTGGCTGCCTCCCTCTCCAAGAGGTCAGTGTCGTCTAGGGACCCAATGACGGGCTCGATGCCCGCAGGCCGCACGTCCTTCTCGGCCTTTTCTTGAGAGCGGACGAGGGCGCGAAATGTGTACTTTGAGCGGGTCGATTCCTTGTTGAGGAGAAGGTCTAGGGTTGTCGAACCGATGTAGCCAGTAACGCCGGTGATAAAGACTCGAATAGGTGCCATGGTGAGAGTTGCGAGTAGTATGACTTTTATGGAAGTGGGCAGAAGAACGGGGATGGAGGTGCGAGCAAGGCGTGGGAAGAGGGAAATTTGGAGCAAAAGAGTGCCGATGATGTGATGTGAAAAAAAAGCGTCTCAGGCGGGTTCATATTTATATTGGCTGTCTCATCATTTGTATCCGCCATGGCACCATTGCTGCTGCTTTTTTACAACGAAGGCGAGGATGAATAAGCACCACGATGATCGCAATGATTACTAATTGCAGATTTCTCGCCGACGAGCTCTAGCCGAACCGCCAAAAGCTTGCTTGAGTTAAGAAACACGACGTGTCACGCATTTGTAATGCACTAGCCAGCGCAAAGGCCACTTTTTGGAAGGAACACAAAGTACAGCGACATGAGTGTGATATAATTGAACGAGGGGATTAGGGCATTTGGCAAGCCCACTTGACCTTGTTGGACCGATGGACGGGATGCGGCTGCTCATTTCTGATATCAGAAGCACAGACATGTCTCAAGAAAGGCACCAAGGGACGCCAGTGACTTGGCCTCGACTGAGGATCGTAAACAAACAAACCTTAAAAAAGTACCTGCTTTCTCTCCATCCAATGAATCATTCGTCCGTAGTTTTCCTAGTTGCCCATTCACAGCCCAGAGGCCTTGACATTCACGACGTCTGCTGAGCAACATTGTGTGGATCCAAAACGCATTCGACATTGCCTTCATAGCACAACACGCCGCCGCTCCTTAAACCTCTTTGTAGACAGAAGTTGATCTTCTCTGTCGCCGAGGACTGCACACTCCCTCCTTCGTCATATCATCTAGTGCCTTTCACACGACAGACCATGGAGTCCATCTCCTTGTTCAACCAAAGCGCACTCCGGATCGAAGACTGCGGACCGAAAGGTCGAGGCGTTGTCACCACCGCTATGATACCAGCTCGCGCAACAATTGACATCTCCCCGATCCTACTCTTCCCCAGCGAAGAATATACCCTCCATGGCCAATACACTCAGTTGGATCATTACACCTATCGGTGGCAAGGGGGTATGGCCCTTGCCTTGGGTCTCGGTAGCATGTTCAATCACTCCAACAAACCCAACGTGGGCTTCCAGCGGGACTTTGTGAATAAAGTGATCCGATACAGTGCTCTGCGTGACATCCAAGCAGGCGAGGAGCTTTGCATCTCTTATGGGCCTAACCTTTGGTTCCCGGATATGGAGGAGGATGAGCACGAGCAGGCAGAGAGCAATGATGCTGACGGTGCAGGCAATTGGTCAGGGACCGATGGCGAGGACGAGACTGGTGATGCCTTGCTGACACGGTTACAACTCTCGGATACAGAGGATGAGGACACTGTACACAAGAAGCCATAGTACACAGGCATGGGACCCTTATTAATAAAAAGTGTGCGCGTGAAGCGGGGGGCAATGGAAGCTAGCAAAAAAAACACAACGTGTGCTTGTTGCAACTGAGTCCGTGTTGGGCTTGTTTGCAAGTCGAGATCGGAACAAGCGAAACAACCACGTATACCTCCTGCCGTACAGATACAGGTGCCCATTCCTCTGGGCTGCGCTACTCTCACACAGACGCCATTCAACGCCCTCTTTCGACCTCGGTTGCTGCTCGACTTTCGGCAAAATCGTTTTCCAGGGCTTTGTCCCACAATATCACCACAATATCACGCTAATCGAAGCAAACCTGTTCTGTGCTGCCTCACTTTTCTCACCTCCATTGTACACCTTCTCATCGTCAATCTCGCTCATTCACGCGTCCAATCACCATTCACACTCGAATTCAAATGCAATGGCAAATTTCAGCACAGTCATGAGCGACTATTCGAGCCTGCACTCTTATGACAAAACTGCACACCTACCCGCCGGGCTTGCCACTGATAACATCACACCTTCTCCGGCCCCAGACTCCGAACCAGGGCGAAAGCTCATGGCACCAACCGTAGAGTCCATAGCCAAGTTGGGCATCCTCGCCTCGGCTCTACTCACACCCATATCCATCTTCTTGCCTGGCACATTTCCTCTTGTACTGCTAGAAATAGGTAAACCCTACCAAAGGAAGAAACAAAATCACTTTTGGAATGCTCGTCAAACTTTCCTTGCTCACTAAGACGCGTCGTACTATTTTTTCCAACATGGTGGTTCATGCATTAGGTGCCATGATGTACTTGTTGACTTGGTGCGTCTACTTTCAGATGGCGGCTCGACCCTTGACATTTTCGGCACTCCCCTGGAACCCTCAGAGGATTCTCAAGTTGAATCAAATCATGTTTTTCTCGACAATTCCAACCAATATCTCACTCATCCCAGTGGGTCTCTTCTTGGCCAAGTATCGTCTCTGGACAATGCGAAAGTCTCCCGGACTGATGTACGTTTCTTCATATGACATGGCGTTATTTTCTACTTTTTTTTTGTTTGCAGGAATGATCCGGACCAAAAAGATGTTTGTGCTATCTGGATGAATTGCTTATCAATCCTTCATTGCTGCGTTGCTGCGCGATTACACAAAAAAAAAAGCACGGATCTGCGCTACAACCTCGCAAGGCCATCCAAGAGATTAGACATTCATGTGCCTGAGAGGTCTGCTTTGAGACACGGCACCAATAACAAGGCGGCTTCGCTATCGTCTGCTTCAGGACTCCACCCTGTCGTGATTTTTGTCTATGGTGGGTCCTGGTCCTCAGGATCCAAACGGACGTACACGCTTGTTGGCGCTCGTCTGCGCGAGATGGGTTATCTGGTCGTCATTCCGGACTACACAACATTCCCCTTTGGAAAGTCCAGAGAGATGGAGCAGGACGTGCGGATGGCCATTCACTGGACTAGGCGCAACTGCCTCGACTACGGCGGAGACCCCGACAATATATTTCTTATGGGGCATTCGGCAGGGGCACACATCTGTAGTCTGACTATTATGAAGGAATGTGTGCACCAGACCTTGATTAGTTGCCAGAATGCCCCCCACCATGCGCTAGATGTTGCGGTATGGCCCAGACTAGCTGCACTTGCAGAGGAGATGGTAGAAGATGCGAGCGTGTATGGGACCGTGTTACCCCGTCTTCAGGGCTTGATACTCTTGTCAGGCGTGTACGACATTGTCGCGCATCTCGAGCATGAGAGGATACGTGGCGTGGAAGAGATCTCGGCCATGTCGCGCGTGATGGGTGGCAGCCCGCAGTCCTTTCACATGAACTCACCAACGCGTATTTTGGAGGACTTGATCCATATGTCAACATCGGCCACAGATGAGCAACGCCATGCTCTTTTCCAAAGTGTAGTGTCCTCGTTGCCTGCCAAGATGCTCGTGATCCATGGAGACAACGACAGGACGGTGCCTGCAGCTTCGTCTATCCGCCTTGTCAGTATGCTGCGGGCACTGCAGCTCGGACCAGACCAGGTGCGGCTACGGATATTTCCCGAGATGGCGCACCAGGCGCCCATTGTTGGTGAGTCCTGAGCCCTCTGTTACTTTTTGCTTGCTTGAATGGCCAACCATTGTATAGGGAAAAGGGGAAACAGGATTGCGGGCTGACTTGATTTAATTCAATCTTTTTAGCTATCATGCCGAGCTATCAAAAGGCCAGCCCGCACGCACAGCCCCTGATCGATGAGTACCGCCATTTCATTGAGGGAGATCCCCACAAGGCCGCGGTCTGAGAGCGCCCTGCTTAATAAAGAATCAGCCGCTTAGCATCTTGGCGCAGTGCTGCCTGAGCTTTCACTGCTCTGCAAAGCCGTTCTTTTTTTGTCTGCAGTAATGCTTCGTCCTATGGCGATGCAGTCGATTCACGCGACTCTCGTCATAATCCAGTCCAGAGGTTCGGGCATTTGACAAGCATAGACACACAGCCGAGGATCCAAGCCCACTCTTTGTGAGCGACTCATAAGCTGTAGCGGCGGGTCGTTGCCAGCGCATGTTCAACGTGCGTAGAAAAGCACTTTATGTCCCCCTTTTTTTTTGGTCCTCTAGACCATGAAATACCTTACCACCATTGCTTCTCCTCGTTTTAACCCCCCTTACTTTCTTTCTCTAGCGAACCCATCCCTCCTGGACAGTGCAATCTGAAGATGAGGAGTCTTGCAGGCAGACGAAGAGCACCGGGAGAGCGACGACAGCCGCGGTGGGGATGATGGTGGGGCAGTAACACCACCCAAGTCCCTTTTTTGTGTCTTTCCGAATCTCTTACTCTCTCAATGACCGGCCGCTCCAAGCCTGCCTTCGACCTCTCTTCTCTCTCCTCCATCTCTCTTCGCAACGCTTTTCCCGATGGCTCTGCCGCTCCTCACCCACTAGTCTCCTTTCGCTCTCTCGACCTCATCCTCGTCCTTTTGAGCCTCCGCCCACCCGCTGCAGCCATCGTCCCCTCCGTCTCGTGGTTGCATCCTGTACGCACACACCGCCGTGCACCCTTTTCGTCATTTAGACCAGGGCAACCATCGCCTTGCTAGTTCTCGGGCAAGTCTCTCCTCCGTCCGCCGTGCACCGCCCTTTCTGACTTTTGTTTTTCATGCTCGTGCTTGCGACATGCTCTTCTTCAGCTTCCCATCCATCTCTCTCTCGTGCAGACGCTTTGCCTTTGAAGTCTGAAGCATAACAGCAGCAACAAAAAAGCTTGTCAGTCAAATCTAACCTTTGTCCTCCATCCTGGCTTCTCCAATACAAGCAGCACCTAGCACGGCCACTGGCGCCTGTGCTAAAGCTCTTTCATGCACTGACCAGAACCCTGCATCCTCGGCCACTCGAACCGAACTGGGCGCTGTAAACCCGTCGCCGCCAGTACTACTCATGTCCAGTATCCCAGCAGTATCTGTACCTCAGCCAATACCTGCTGCAACCCCAACAGTTGATCCTGTTATCTTTACCACCAATCCTATCATTACCACCACCACCACCACCACGCTAGAGCCCAGCAGAACCATGTCCTCTCCATACCAAACCCCAAGCGATCCTCCCGTGGTAACTACGATGGCTCCAGTGGTAACTACAGTCGACCCCGTCACAACAACCCCTTCCCCGCCAGTAACGACCAAGGAGTCAACAGGTCCAATGCCAACCACAGCTGCCCTTCCTCCGAGAACGACTCAACAGCCACCAGACCCGACGAAGGATCCTGTTGTCACGACAGTCTACTTGACTCGTTACATAACGACGATGTCGGTCGTCACCATTACTACTCGAGTGCCGCACACCACCGTCATCGCGGGAGCCGTTACGACCGTGTATAGTATAGAGACCACGACGACGCTCGTTCCGACCATCATGCAAGATCCATCCCAGCCACCGCCTCCTCCAGCATCGTTCGACATTGTTCCTACAGACAGCAATCGCGGACTTCGGGGTTGGCAGATTTCGTTGATCATTATCGCAGGATTTATCTTTATCGGGGCCTGTGCGTCCATGTTCTTGGTGAGCTGGATTCGAAAGAAGAGACTGGGAACGTGCGCGAAGGACTGCGGAAGTGCGGGCTCATTGATGCCCGTCCACCTAGAGCCTTGGAATGATCCAGCGACCGCAGCTGCCGTGATGGGTCCAACCCGAAAAAGCGCCAATGGCGGCGGCGGTGGTGGATGGCGCGACTACGAAAAGGAAGACGGACTTGCGGATGTAGATGGCGGTCATTTAGGGCCTGCAGGTGCCGGAGGAGCTGGCGCTTTAGTGTTGACAGGGTATTCTGGAGAGCAGGACCTACAACAAGAACAACAACAACAACAACAGCAGCAATGTTTTGCAGAGGATTCGCGGTACCTCGCACATGGACAGGATCCTGGCAGTGGTAGTGAGAGAGGTGCTGATTTCTATTACGATCTTCAAGCAGCTGTGGCGGCCGCCGGAGCAGGAGCCTACCCTCGACCGCCACACACGCTGCACTTGCATCCACCACAGCATCCGCAGTACGTGTATGGTAGCAATCCACAGGACAGCCCCACGGATCCTTTTCACCCAAGCTTGTTCCGCGATGAGCACCACAACGCTGAACTGTTGCAGGACTCGTCTTCACAGGCTCAGCAGCAGGAGCTCCAGTCAAACTATTATCAGCCACAACAGGAGCCCGTATCACGACCTATCGCCCTTTATTCATCGCCTTTGATGCACCTCCAGACCATGGGCTCGCCTGCCTATTCGAATGCATACACGAACACTAGTCAGTCGCCTCTCACGAGTGGACCCTTGGACGGTCGCAACGAAGCCGATTACGCGGACGGATATGGTTATGGATTTTACGCCTCTAGCATCTCACCTCTTCAGAGTCGCGAGCAACCCCTTGCTGCGGTGGACCCAATTGCTCAGAACGAAAAAACAGAGTGCCAGCTGGCGGAAAGGCACTCCAAAGTCGAGTTGCGTCGCAAGTCGCCTCAAGCGCTGCTGATGGTTCTTGATCGTAGTAATACAGGAGACTACAACAGTACGGAAACGGATACGGCACCCACAGGCGGCGAGGGTGAGGAAGGCCAGCAAAGTTCAGGGGACGTGTCTATTGAAGGAGGGGTTGTAGAAGGAGTAGGAGGAGTGGGAGTAGGGGGAGGCGTTGGAGGAGGCGTTGGAAACGGAGAAAACATCGTCAGCGGCGATGCGACGACGAAAGAGGAGGACCGTTCGTCGTTCACGGCGGCGTCGGCGTCAGAGTCGGCGTCGCTGTCGGAAGCTATCAAGGGAAGGCTCGGCCGCGATACGAGCAGTGCTAGTGTGGCGACAAGTGGAGAAGGAGGGTCATCCGTCTCTGGAGGGTCGGGAGTGAAAGCCCGACGGTATTTGGACCAACTGCGCGTTGACACTTCACCATGAAGGAAGACGCGTTTGGTGGTCTTTTCATTGTGTTCACATCTTTTTAGTTTTGAACAATAGTAATCATAATAGAGTTGTGAATATAGGAAAAATTGGTCCGCCCTTGTGGCAAAAGGAAAGTACCACAACCGCCCGAGGGAATCGATTGTTTGACCGAAATTGAGAGGCGCATTTCGCTTAATATAAGCAGAACAGGAAGAAACAAGGAGGAGGCTGGGCATGGACCGCTTGAAGCCCAAAGGCGACTTATTTCGAAGCCAACAATAGTGCTGTCTTTCTCAGGCTGGGGGCAGGGGGGGGGGGGGGGGGGTGACAAGAACTACGAGATGTCCGTCCATCGGGGAATAAAAACACAAATAATTATGAAAGCATCCATTGGTTGTGGCGGTGCTTTCCAAAAGTTCATGTCCACCAACTATGTAAACTCTGTTAGGCAGGCAAGAAAAAAAAAAAGGGAGTCAAGACTTGGGGGAGGAGCGAACCCAGCTTCTTATCGTTTGTCCGTTGATTTTTTTCTGTGCTCTGTTTATGATGATACATAGGCTTTTCTTGGTTTTTCGTTTGTGGTGCCACAATTGCTCACTAGATGTCTCGACCAGACCGGTAGCGTCGTGAGAACATGAATGATAGGCTTGGGCGATAGATAGGCTTGAGCCGTTCGTGTCTTTTCCCCCTCCCCATGCTTTCATCCTTTTCTTTCTTTTTTTTTTCGTACTTGGCACCGTAAGAGATAGCTTGCGTGAACCGTTTCAACGCAATATCTCGGTAAAAGGTCGAAAAAAGGTATTACTCTATGAATTACTATCTATAATAATAGGGACAAGGGAGCCAGGAGGAAGAAGCTGCATGGGCCAACGGGAACGGTTAGGCTGCGCCGGGCAATGGCTGCAAAATAGTCTTTGTTTTCTTATCACATACACAACGTCCACATCCATATATTCCTTCTTCCCTATGGCCTCTGCTGAAGGCAGGGTCGGAACAATGCAAAGGTCTATTGTATACCTTTCTATGTCCATTTTTCAGCAAAGCGGGGGAAGGCAAGCGCGGTTCGAGGCTTCCGTTCATGGCGATTATGCAAGGGGTCAGACTTTTTGTTGTATGGATACAAGGTTCGCGTTCCCTTTTTTATTCTGCAGCCAATTCGTTTTCGATGTATTGCGCGGGACTGAAAGTCCTCTCAGAGCATTGGGGCGGGTCAAAAAAGAAAAGAAGCAAAGAAGAAGGAATGATGGCACTGTTTTTACCTCCTTCCCATGTTAAACAGAGGAGGTCTATTTGTGTCCGCGCTTTGTACTCTCCGCTTTGTCGCGTAACTTCATTCTCGTGTAGAGATGCTCGATAGAGAGAGAGAGAGAGAGAGAGAGAGAGAGAGAGAGAGAGAGAGAGAGAGAGAGAGAGAGAGAGAGATTGCTTTTCGAGGGATGGATCAAAGAACAATATTTGGAATAGAATGAAGGAGGTCCTACATCGATCGTTATTCTTTTGTTGTTGAAGACCAAGATGATGTTGTTGTTCTTGTTGTTGACGTTCTTTGTGGCTCGCGCCTATTTTGCATTTCCTTGGTCCATGCACCCCACGGTGCTTCAAACAACAAAAAAATGCTCCTGCCCTCTTTCTCTCGACGCGTCGTCGCGGCGGGAAGAACGGCTGCTTTGCCTTGGTTTAGCCTCATCTCTTCAAGAGTGCGTCCGCCAGAACGTACCCGTGCTGATTATGCAAGAAGGAAAAACGAAAAAACAACTAAAAATATAATGAAGTTGACACGTCTACCGGCATACACAGATGGACTGACCGTCCCATGAGAAAGCGAGTATAGCAAAAAGACCAAAAAGAAACCCCTCCTCTCCTTTCCTTTGCACATGGGGGAAGAGGGAGAGGGAAGGGGGAGGGAAGATACCTCCTCGAGTCTACGTGTCAAGGTGGTTCCCGCGTCTGTTAGCGTTTTGTCAGAACGCACTGTAGAGAGCTGGAAGGGGGGAGGAGGAGGAGGAAGGGTGAGATACAAAGGAAGGGAACACGAGTTGTAGGACCATGGTTGCACATGTACAACGCAACTGGGTTCTATGTCTTATTTTTTCCTTTTTCCTCGTCCCTGAACGCCAAGGGCAAACCTCCTCCTCCTCTGTTGCTATTGTCCTTTTGGGGATGACCCAGGCCAAAGGAAGGCGACGAAAGGTCCTGCATGAAGACGAAACCGATAGACTATCGGATCTTGCCTTGTTGTGTTCCAACTTCTACGGCACTGTTTTCTTTTTGGTTGTTCGACAGATAAAGCAGCGATTGCTGTGTCTCTCGGAGAAGAAAGACGAGGGCTTTCGCGATCTTGCTGTAGCAGGTTAGACGCTGGCCGAGTCAACCCACGGGCAAAGAAAGAAAAAGATTGCATGCGACGTGTTGGTTGAAGGTGCTCTGCAACTTTTTTTGTGCTTTCTTGCGGTTGATGCCAGTGTCTCTACCTCCCTCGTCCATCTGCCTGCCTGCCTACCTGCCTACCTGCCTGCCTGCCCGCCTGCCTGTCAGCCTGCCAATCTACTGCGTCTATCGTGCGTCTGTGTGTGAGTGAGTGAGTGAGTGAGACAGCCTTGCACGCCATCGGCCCACACACGCTCCGATGCTAGCCGGCCCAGCACAACGCACCACACGCTTTGTACTTTGGCACACTCTGTGCCGCCACCCCTTTTTTAAACTTTTAGGATGTGTTCTCTCCCATGTCTTGCGAGTAGCAGCTCCACTCCATGACCCCTGCCATGTCCCCTAGCAGGTCCAAGGTCGTCGCTGTCCGCTCTGCTTGTCCTGTTCGTGTTGCACCATTGATCTCGATTGCATGTAATGGGTGCAGTGGTAGTGTGGTAGTGTTGTGCATGTGTGCAAATATATGTGTGTGTGCTTGTTGTCGCTTAAATATCCTTCCTCGCAGTGTCCGTTCGGGAGTCCTTTTTCTTTTTCTTTTCCCTTTTCTCTCCCTTGGCCCCTCCTCCTTCCTTGTTTCTAACCCTTTGCTTATTTCCGTCGACATTGACCAACTTCATTTGCTCTCTTTTTTCTTTTTCTTTTTCTTTTCTTTCTTTCGTCCTCTTCTTTCTTCTCTCCTTTTCTCCTCTTTCTCGTCAGTCTCACTCTCACCCTTTTCGCTCGCTCGCTTTCGTCCTTTCTTTCATTCCTTCATTCTTTCATTCTCTTTCTCTTTCTCTCTTTCTCTCTTTCTCTCTCTCTTTGACTCGTCTCATCATTCCCTGCTTCCATCCTTCTCTCTTCACATCCTACATCTACATCCCTTTCTCTTCCATTCATCAACTAAACCACTCTTCTCCAACATGATGCTCTACAAGCTGGTCGTTCTCGGAGTAAGTCGCCTACAGCCATATGGGGCACTGTCGAGATCCACCATGAAACAGACCATAGACTCACTCACATCCATCTCCATTGCTCACTCGCTCTCTCTCTTTCTCTTTCTCTCTTCTTCCATGGTCTCTTCTAGGATGGAGGTGTTGGCAAGGTAAATAACGAAACATCCTCATCATACCCTCATCACCACCGACAAACCATCCTCTCGTTCTCACCTTACGTACACATACGCGTGCTCATGGAGCAGGACCCTTCCTCAACGTCAGCACTACGACATTAAGCAAACAGGCGACAGTTGCCAGGAAGGAAAAAAAAAGGAGCACAACAACAACTACGAAGCGTCTGTTGCACACGTTGTGCACCAACTTGCTTTGTCTACTCAGCCATGCCCATCCTTCCGTTGTTCTCTCTCTCTCTCTCTCTCTCTCTCTCTCTCTCTCTCTCTCGCCTCTCCTGTGTTCCCTTTTTTTTTCTCCCCTTCCTTCATGGCTTGCATGGATACATCATATGCCTTGTGCATCTTGTATGTGGAGCGAGTTCCAGCTGTTACTCCTTTTATATCATCACCTCCAATGTTGTCCTTTCTGTGCAGTCAAGACAAAGAGGGTCTTGCTGCAAAACCACCACCGATTTGATCATCTGAACGGTCGCCATGTCGAGTGTCTTTTCACCACTTTGCTCCTTCCTCCCCGTATTTCCCCTCAAAGCACGTCGCGAGCACACTTTCACACGAACGTGAGTTCGCTTTGTTTTTGCATATCGGATCTATTCTTTTTTGCTCCGTTCCCTTGTTGGCCTCTGCAGCGCTGAGTTTCAAACAGTCCAAGGGAGATAACAAGACAGAGAAGCACTAAAGTAGAGCCTTTGTTTTCGCCAAAAGATGGATCGATCTTCCCAGCGAGCAACGCATCCATGGACGGAAGGATGGATGATGCGATGCGACGTCTGATCCCGATGAGGTCCAGGATGAACAGGAGTCGTGTTTGAGAATGGGGCACCTGACTGAGCCACGTCTCTGGACACCATATGAAACGGATTTGCGCAGGCGCAAGACGGGGCCTTTGGCGCCGAACACTCTTGTTTGAGCATATTCACCTGATTCATTTGCGCACCCCACTAACCTGCCACTTCTTTTGGTGTTTTTGTTGCCACTCCATAGACTGCATTGACCATTCAGGCAAGTACACGATGCACTGACCCTTCCCCTGCCCGCCCCTCCCTTTGTCTCTCCTCGCCTCGCCCCTCGCCCCGCACATCGCTATGTCGCTGTATCTGAACGAGGCGAGGAGAGACATGTACAAGAGGTGTACCGCCACTTGCACTGCGGGGGCACAAGGAGGGGGCACATCTCTTTATGCGGATGGGGATACAAAGCACCCAGATAACGCAGATTGTGTCTGCTGTGCTGGCCTTGTTTTGGTTGTCCTGTTCGATCGACTAACCGTGTGACTTCCTGCTTTGTACATGGCATGCCCATTCTGTTCTTCCCGAAACAGCTCTGTTTAAATCACTTTGTGGGTAAGTAGCGCGCGCAGAAGCAACCGATGGATGCATCGCACAGGAGACACGTTCTTGACAAAGATGGAAAAGATGGAAGCGCAAGATGGCCCTGGATGACTAACAGCTAGTATCACTTCTTCTTACTCTCTGGTCATCTATCCTCCCGATCGTGTCGCTTGTTGCACACATTTTCCATTGGCTCTTGTTCCGTACTACAGAGGTAAGATTCGAGCTCTTGAACGTGCTGGGGAAGGACGGAGCATGCATGGGAATCGATGGGCTGTTTTGTGTTTTTTTTAGCGCAAGTGTTCGAAGCTGGTAGTCTTTCGATTGCATGGATGTCATATGCTATGGTTAATTGCATTTGTCCCTGCGTGCAGCATGCAAATGTGTTTTGGCAGTGGATAGCAAGGAGGGCGTACGAGAGCCTTGTTCTCTTGTTCTCTTGTTCTCACTCTTGCCATGCAGACGTTCGCGTGGCATGACATGGGGTTGTTTTTATTGCTTCTAGTTTCATTTCTTTTTTTGTTTACAGGTGGCAATGATCTACAAAATGGGCCTGGGAGGAGCTCTGAAAAATAAGGAGCAAGAAAGAGCCAAAGCTCAAGAGCAATGAACTAATAATTGTCTTCTGTATTGCTTTCCTACTTAGACATATGATCCCACCATTGAAGACTCGTACAGGAAGCAGGTGGTCATTGACGACCAAACATGTGTTCTTGAAGTTCTTGATACTGCCGGCCAGGAAGAGTACACAGCTCTGAGAGATCAATGGATTCGGTAAGTTCTTTCTGGACTTGAGAAGGACATTAACTGTTGGGTCAGCGTGCTCTCATTTCTATATTCTTTTTGCTCTGAGAGCGTTCTGCAGGGAGTGAATAGAAAAAAAAAACGAAAGCAAAGAAGGTTTTTAGGTTTCTTTTTGGCCGTTATTAATCGTGCTATGCATTTCATCCATCTAGTGACGGCGAGGGATTTCTGCTGGTATATTCAATTGCAGCACGTTCGACATTTGAGAGGATAAAGCGATTCCGGGACCAAATCACACGAGTCAAGGACACGGAGAACGTACCACTGATGTTGGTGGGCAACAAATGCGACAAGCTGACGGAGCGCGAGGTCTCGAGGGATGAGGGATATCAGATGTCCAAGCAGCTGAGGTGTGATTTCACAGAGACGTCGGCCAAGACCTGTGTCAACGTGGAGCGTTCGTTCTACAACGTCGTGAGGATGATTCGTCAAGCGCGCGATGGTGGAGCTGCCCCTCAAAAGAAGGCTGCCAAGAAGAGAGGAAAGTGCACCATTCTGTAGTGAAAGGTGTTGTAGGGTTTCAAGAGTTCCTCCTTTATCGACGACGACGACGACGTTTTTTTTTGCCATTTTACCTTACCTTCCAACGAAAACGCAAAAAAAAAAAAAAACCTCCTTTCTTTCCTATCATCTCCTCAACCGTCGAATCGCGGCAAAAGACAGGTTCTTGGATGATTACTCTTTTCTATATGTTCCACAAATGAGCCGAATCAAAGCATTGCCATATTGTTTTTTTTAGCATGGATGTTCAGCTTCAGTTTTCCAGCATCATGACCCAACCCCATATCCATTCTCACAAAATAAAACAAAACAAAAGACAATAAGAATATGCTCCAACAGATCACACAAGCTTTGACCAAAGACATTTTTTTCTTTTTTGTATATACAAAGGTCGGTTGGTTGTTTGTTTAATGGTCCACCAGTGAAGGCGACAAGGAGAGGGCTTTTTACAAAAGGTGAGCGGAGCGGAAGTTCTCGCCGGCGTAGATCGAGTCGCCGTTGAGCTCCTCCTCAATGCGGAGCAACTGGTTGTACTTGGCCAAACGCTCGGAGCGGCAAGGAGCACCGGTCTTGATCTGACCAGTACGGAGACCGACGACAATGTCGGCAATGGTAAAGTCCTCGGTCTCTCCGGAGCGGTGAGAGACCATGACGCCCCATCCGGACTGCTGGGAGAGGACGGCAGCCTTGATGGACTCGGTGATGGTACCGATCTGGTTGACCTTGAGCAACAAGGCATTGCAGGCCTTCTTCTCAATGGCAGTGGTGATGCGGAGGGGGTTGGTGACGGTCAAGTCATCACCAACGATCTGAATGTCGGTGGAGCCGGTGACGTGGGACCAGGCAGACCAGTCATCCTGGTCAAAGGGATCCTCGATCGAGACAATGGGGTAGTGCTGGATGAACTCCTTGTAGAGCGAGGCGAGCTCCTCTCCAGTCAAGTGCTTGGAGGCGTCCGAGTTGGCGCTCTTAAAGTCCAAGTCGTACTTGCCGTCCTTGTAGAACTCTGAGGCAGCAACGTCCATGCCGATCTTGACCTTGTCGGTGTAGCCGGCCTTGGCAATGGCCTCCTTCAACAGCTCGAGACCCTCGGCGTTGTCCTGGATGTTGGGGGCGAATCCACCCTCGTCACCGACGTTGGTAGCATCCTGACCGTACTTCTTCTTGATGACGGCCTTGAGCGTGTGGTAAACCTCGGAACCGATCTTCATGGCCTCAGCGAAGGAGGAAGCACCGGTGGGCAAGATCATGAACTCCTGCATGGCGAGCTTGTTGCCAGCATGGGAACCTCCGTTGATGACGTTGAAGGCGGGGACGGGCATGACAATCTTCTTGCCACCGTGTCCGGCCAAGTCGGCAATGTGGCGGTAGAGGGGGACGCCCTTGGCGGCAGCACCGGCCTTCAAGACGGCCATGGAGACACCGAGAATGGCGTTGGCACCATACTTGGACTTGTTGGCGGTTCCGTCCAACTGGATCAAGAAGTTGTCGACAGCGACCTGATCCTGAACATCAATGTTGGCCTTGATCAGCGCTGGTCCGAGGTGCTCGTTGACGTTCTTGACAGCGGTCAAGACACCTAAGAAGAAAAGACAAGCAGGTTGTGTAAGCGGGTGGCATCGGAGGGATGAGAGAGAATCGAGGGGCGGGAGGGAGGGAGGGTGATTGAGCGTGGGAAGACATTGTGCATATATCATCATCTGCTTCGAAGCTTTATGGCCCTTTTGTGTTCCGTAATTGTCCTTTGTAGCTCGCGATCCTTCTTTCTCCTGTACGACGATTCCGATTCTGGTGGGCCGAGGTTTCCATGGTAATGAGATCGTTTCCTGAGAGGGGTTGAGGAGATGATAATGAAGGGAAGGCTTACCCTTTCCAACGTAGGCAGACTTGTCGCCATCACGGAGCTCAAGAGCCTCGTGGATGCCGGTGGAGGCACCGGAGGGGACGTCGGCACGGAAAACACCTAGAGATAGAGTCGGCAGATGGGTGGGTATTAGCCTACTGCACGCGTTCTGCTGTGCTGTGCTGTGCTTCGCGGTGTGAGGTCTGTGTTATGTTTCCAGCACAGCGTTTTGCTCGGGCAAAGACGCCAAAATTCGTGTATCAAGGTCACTGTAGGAAAGAGTGAAGAGTCAAAAGCAAGGTTGTCACGTACCCTTGGGGGTGGTGACCTCGACCTCGACGGTGGGGTTTCCGCGCGAGTCGAAGATCTGGCGGGCGTGGACTTTGGTGATGGCCATTGTTTGCGGTGGAGGTGATCGGGGTTGGTTGATGTGGGAGAGAAGAGATGAGGACAGAAAGAAAAAGAAACGGAGAGAAGAATATGCATGAGAAAAAAACGTGACTTACGCTCTCTAGAGAGGGGATATGGGACCTCTTGATCTCACCATTGATCTCCGCCATACTTTTCGCTGTCTGTAGGTGTCCACTGACCACCTCGGGTCAGTCATTCCGATCCACTGTGCGATCCTCTGTTCTCAGTCCTGCGTTCTTGGATCCTATGCTACAGTGCATGCTTATTTCCCAGCCGGGGTGTACAAGACCCGTGGCAAAGTGGGCTGAGAGATGTCATACTTGGGTCATATATACATAGCACGGTCAGTCAGCGGTTCCTTACCTTGGCTGTTTGGCGCCAGCTACTTGCCAGGGGTGGCATTGATTCTCTTGGCCAAATCCACATCGACAGCCGTTCTTGGCTATTATTGTATGTATGGGTGTATAGCCCGAGCAAAGGCTCAGCTACAGCCGTTCTTGGCTACGGCAAATCGTATACCGGGGGAGGGAGCACAGAGGTCCACAGGGGTCACACGCAGGGACTTGCAGGGGACACAGCCCGCAAACAGGGTTTCCCCTGATCAGATCTCCTTCGGACAATGAGGACAATGAAAAAAGAATGAGGGCAGCAAAGGACGCCGGACCATGGCATGTCTGACGTGGATGGTGCGTCGATTCGTGATGCGGGTCGAGTTGCTGTGGAACGTATAAACGTATATAAAGGGAACGCTGTGCCATGTCCATCCGTCATTCCTTGTCTCTCTTGTCTCTCTTGTCTCTCTTTCTCATCTCTCGTCTCGTTGACTCTCTCTGTTCCCGCTGTCTCGAGCCCTGTTGGCCAGCTCCTTCTTCTCAATCCTCCGTTCCTTCGTGCCTTCTGGCGTGAACTGCGATCGATCTGGCCACTCGCCCTTCGCCGTCTTCGCCCACCGTCTCGCACCAGGACAGTCCAAGGTATGGTAAACCAGCAGACACTGCCTCATTTCTGTGGGCCGAGATACGACGCTCGATATACATTTATCGAAAGACAAAGGAGCGCACAATAAGAACGAGCCGTTCTTCAGATTGGGCTGTCCATCTCTGTCCATCTCTGTCCATCTCCCAGCTACTCCTTGGCCCTTTGGCTCCTGTCCATCCCTCCTTCGTTCCATTCCGTCATTGTTCGCATCCCCTGCTCTGTCTGTCGTTCTGACTCTGTCGTCCCTCCTGCGGCACTCCTCCACACCTTCTGTTGCACACACTGATACAGCTCGCACACACATACCCACACATATTCGTAAGAGCTGGCAAGATGGCAGACAACAAGCAGCAGCAGCAGCAACAGCACCAGCGATTCCCATTCCTTCGGAACACCTCCTCCACCAGCGACATTAAAGGCCGCAAGCAGCAGCAGCACACACCTCCGCCGCCGCATTCGTTTATGGGCCCCGCTGGGCATGTTGGCAGTCAGGGCACGGCAGCCGGCAATACCATGCCGCCAGTGCCTGTCCGTGGACACTCGATCGCAGCAGCGATGGCAGCCGCAGCGATGCTGCCGCACTCTATTGCTGTGGCCAATGCGACAGTTGTCGACAACAAGAGCCTTGTCTCGAATCACGAGCGCAATTCCACCGCCTCGTCGTCGCCATTGTCTTTCTCTCGCCGTGCCCACTCTGCCTCTATTTCTACTTTTACTTCTACTGCGACTTTTGCTTCTGCTTCTACTCCCAACTCTACCACCACCACTGTCACCACCACTGCCAACTCGTCCTCCGTGTCCCTGTCCTCGTCGGCTTCCTCCTCGACCACCACAGTTGCCTCGTCCTCTCCTGCTAACGGCACTCCGCATTCTTCCCATCTCAGCAGCAGCAGCATTGCTCCGACTCTGATCTCACCTCCCACAGCCACTCTCACAGCCACAGCCACAGCTGATCTCAGACGCTCATCCGCTGCTGCCGCTGGTCTGACGCGCCTTCAAGACGACATGGATTCCTCTCGTCCCTCATCGCTGGCCATAGACACAGCGCAAGCGAGTCCGCTCAGCCCAGGCAGCTTCCCAGTATCCACTGGCAGCCACCACAGCAACGGCTACAGCAACGGCAACGGCAACGCCAATGGCTCGTACACATATTCCAATGGAGCAGGCTACGACTCTGCGTCGACTTCGCAGCGAAGCAGCCGCGATGGTGACACGATAAGCGGCGACGACGGCAATGAGGCCCCTATCTCCTTTGTCTATGCGAACGAGAAGCGCTTCAGTGACTTTCACTCGCTCTTTCGAAGTGTCCCTGACGACGAGAAGCTGATTGAAGGTATGCGATAGCATGCATTCGTTGTTTTGGGGTTCTCGTTCTTTGGTATTGGATCAGGGCAAAAGTGCCCAATTGTTACGCGAGTAATATGTCGGTAGACGAATAGGCTGGACTTTGGGTTGGGGACCGGGCTAATGAGAAACGGGGGCAGACTGACAGGGTCAATTATCGGACCACACAGCAACCCAACCTTTTTTCGTCCGCTCCATGCATTTCCATTTGTCCTGCAGGGCACTGGACTCGTTCCTCTGTTCGACCCCTTCACGTACCAAGTCTCAGGTCTCTCCCGAGGGAAGCACCTTTTTTTTCACGCACCGTGTTCAAACTTGCTTTCCTGTGAACTTTTTTTTGGAGGGTTTCTTCTGTTCTTGCCAGGAAGAACTGGTTTTGCACGATCAGAAACTGTGTGCGTGTTTCTTTTTTGGCGGCTACGTCTAAAGGAACACGATATTTTTTTTCGCTCTCATGTTTACCATCCTACGCAAGGACGCCATCGTCCAGAGGCATCGATTCGCTCACTCTTACACAAGAAGAGAAATCCGTTTTTGGTGTGTGCGTGTGTGCGTGTGGAGATGTCCTGCTGCTCTCTTTTTCCGGCTTTTTTACTTTTACGTTATACCCTTCTCAGATTCGGCGTTCCCTAGGTCGCGTGAAGAAGTGGCGTGTTGTTTTGTTAACCACTTTTTCCACTCTTGACGCTAAAGAAAAACCGCTTGATCACTTTTCTTTTTGCTCCCGCCCTTTTGCTCTTTGTGTGGTGTTTGTCTGCTGGTGTGATCTGCGAGAGCGGAAGAGCAGACTGCTGAGAAAAAAAAAAGGAGTGGATTTGGCGGGGATGATGAGCAAACGGTGTGTGTCCGTGAGATGCTTGGACCCGCTTTGTAAAGACAGGCTGACAAAGACAAGCAGGAAGAAAGGAGTCTTGCAAGCAATGTTCAAATGGTCCTTTCTAACGGATATCTCTTGCTTTCTTGTGTTCCCCTTCGGCTCTCTTGCATCGTATACTCCTCACGCGTTTAATAGACTATGGTTGTGCGCTGCAAAAGGAAATTCTGGTCCAGGGTCGACTGTACATCAGCGAGAACCATGTGTGCTTCAACGCCAACATCTTTGGCTGGGTCACCAATGTAAGTTGATCATATTTGTCACTGCGTCTTCTGTCTCTCCTGCTGTTTGCCTGCGCAGTGGCCATCACTGCCACATGTGTTCTGGAACCTTTTCTCTCCCTGTCCCTCTCTGCGTTTGCAGGGGATAGGACCTGGATATTCTGTTGCTAACTTTGTCAGACAATAATCGTATTGTGCAATAGCTGGTCATCGCATTCTCAGAGATCACTGCTATCGAAAAACGACTCACAGCGTTCGTTATACCCAATGCGATCAGCATCGTGACCACCACCAACACCAAGGGCCACTTTTTCGCTTCGTTTCTGTCCCGCGACGCAGCGCATGATCTTCTGATGGCCGCCTGGAGGAAGTCATTCCCGTGCGCAGCCAATGCCTCGGTGGCCAATTATAGCAACAGAAATAACAATGCGGCGGCAAGCAATAGCAGCAACAGTAGCGGAAGCAATGGATACCATCGGCAAAACAGATCGAACGCGACTATAAACGATGACGATGAGTACAACAATGACGCGCAGTCCTTTATCTCGGCCCGCGGAAATACAGAGTCCCGAAAAAACCGGCACCGACGATCCTTCTCGAACGCGTCACAACCTTGGATGGGCGATGATAACAACGATAATTGGGCTGAGGACGATGCTGCTGTGGCGGCCGCTGCTGCCGCTGCAGAGGGCAAGTCGAGCGATGGACTTCGCAGAAAGGGTTCCAAGCGAGCTGTTGTCAAGAAATTGCTCAAGGGTAAAGAATCCCCACGCCCTTTTGTTTTTTATTTTTCGCGATTGGCTTGCTGTCAAAAGAAGTGACCACTCACTTTCAATTCTTTTCTTTGTTTTTTTAACATTCCTACACGCACTCTTATTTAGAGGTCATCGCGCCCATTATTCCTGATGAAGACCAGCGCCATTGTAAGTCCATATCATTGCAAAAAAAAAGAAAAAAAAAAAGCCCAGACAGATAATTAGACCTCGTTGCCAGGAAGAGCTCAAAGACTGATGCTAAATTGTTTCTCTTTATGCCACTTTATAGCGTCATTGTCACCCAGCAATAGCGGCAAACGGACAGGGCGTCCACGTTCAGTCTCGGAATTACCTCCGCGACCCACATCCTTTGACGGTGCCGGAAACCGTGGATCGATCGTCACAGTGCGTACTTCCTTGGACCAGGACTCGCTCGCGCCCGTCATTCAGCGTGCACGCGCAGGAACTGAATCCTTACCGAACCGTCGAGGCGATACCGCTGCTGCTGGTTCTGCTGTGACCTTTTCAGCAGCGGCAGCAGCCTCAGCAGCAGCAGTGTCTTCAGCAAGACAGTCGCGTGCCACAGCAACACTCTTGTCTTCATCTCCATCGCCTCGCTCTAAAACAACTTGCCAGTGCTGCAAGGACGGACGCCATTATGCTAACGTCTACTTGTCCGAGACCTATTCTGGAAGTGTCGAGTCCCTCTGGAAACTCCTGTTTGATTCTCATTTCGCAAAGGGGTTCCTCACCTCCGAGGTCATGAAGGGCGCCGATGTGCAAGAAGAGGCTTGGAAGAGTGCGCCGGATGGGCAGACCTCCACAAAGGTGACGAGGTATATCAAATGGTTGGGGATGCCCATTGGACCCAAGACCACTAAAGCCATCCTGACAGATCTGTGCGAGTACAAGAACTTTGATGAATACGTGACGACCGTGACGACGACCTCGACGCCGGATGTGCCCTCAGGAGGGAGCTTCTCGACCAAAGTTCGGACCTGTATCACTTGGGCAGGGCCTCATCAGGTTCAGATTGCGGTCACAGGCGCGGTCGAGTTTACAAAGAGCAGTTGGATCAAGGGTCAAATTGAGAAGGGAGCACAGGAGGGGATGACGATGCATTTCAAGGAATTGGACCGGTGCTTGAGAAAGCATATCGCCACCCATCCAAAGGAGTTTCCTTCCGGTGCGGCGGCTGCTTCCTCTGCGACAGCTGGGCGGTCGAGTAAGACGGATGGATCAGCGACGCCGCCTGTGCCTGGACCACGCTCGACTTCGTTGAAGGAAACCTCAGCGGGGCGAACGGGATTGCCGTCAGTGTCGTTTGAGACGACGTCTGGAAAGAAGGATGGCCGGGGATCGGCAGCCGCTGCAGGCACAGCAGGGGCAACAGCAACAACAGCAACAGGAGCAACAGCAACAACAGCAACAGGAGCAGTCGCCATGGCGGGGGGCCAGGCCAAGACATCGGTGGGTTCATCTTTGGCAAGGCTTGTTTCGAAGCTTTCCAAGACATTGGAATTAGAATGGAACGCGCATGTGATGCTGGTGTCAGTGCTGGCCGTTGTCCTGTTGGCGAATGTGTACATCTGGTACCAGATCTCGAGTGTTTCGTCGCAGATCGAAAAGATTCAAGGCGATGGTCTCCTGGCCGATCCACGGCATCACCATCATCATCGCCACCCATCGTCAGCATCTTCATCATCATCGTCGTCTTCAACAAAGCAGACGCCAGCCTGGGCATTGGATGACGAGGAGTTTGCGCAGGAGCAAGAAGATGCCATGTGGGCATGGCTTACCGAAAGGGAGACTCGTCATCTTCAGTATAGAAAGAGGAATGTCGCGGCGCAGGTCATGGAGAACATGTTGCGCTATGATGCGGAGCGGACACGCAAGACAACATCAACGATGACGACGAGCAACCGCCCTGGTGAGTCGGATGAGATACGGGTATCCGAAGCAGAGGCAAAGCTCCAGGCGAGAATTGAAGAGCTGCAGGGGCAGCTTGAGGCATTGGAGCGACAAGCGTTTTTGCTCCAGGCCCAAAGTGAGGGACTCGAACGTGAAAGCAAACCTGGTAGCAGACAGGAGTAGTATTTCTCCATATCTGCTCCGCCTCCTTGGTCGGTCATGCAAAAAAATCTCCTTGCTGGTTCAAGTCGGACAAACGCACATATACACCCACGCACACACACACATACACACACCCACGCACAAACACCTGCACAACTCACACTCATTTTACATATCTCCGCATGAATTCATCCCTCTCTCCCCTCGCACAAGCGTTGAATAAAAGGGCAGATCAAACAAAAAAAAAAAAAATAGCAGCTTTATGATTTATATGGCGACTGTTATAGTCTATATTGACTACAGTTCGTACCACTTCTTGTTCGCGTTCTTGGCGTTCAGTTCTCGAGCGGCGGCAAGAAAGTCGTTGCTGGCAGCACTCATCTCTGCTGTCTTGTCCCCAAGCAACCCGAGTTTCTTGCCACGTTCGTCCAATCCTTGAAGCGTCTCGTTCATCATTCCCGCAATGCCCGACGTGGCCCCGCCGCTCCCATCCTTGGGTGGAGGTGGAGGCGCCACACCTGGAGGGCCTTTGACCCCAGCACGCTTGAGAATTGGATTCTCAGGCCTGTAATGGTCCCCGCCCACTAATGGTCACAGAAGAACAGTGCAAAAAGAAACATCAGAATAGAATTTCAACTGCGAGAGTGGGAGATGAATGAGTGCAAAGGGGGTATCCAACTTACAAAGTTCATCCAGATCCGCTTGACTGGGCGCTTCCTCTGGTGCAGAGCCCAATCCAAACCAGCCTCTAGACTGTGCAGCCGCCGTATGAGTCGGCCGCGGTGGGATCTGCACTCCATGGTCATACAACTGCAAGAAGGTCGAGGTCTCTGCCGATTTTTCCTGCACCAACCCCTTGGACGTCTGGATCCACCGGTCGTGGCCCCAGAGACTGTACATGCGGAACTCAAACTTGAGGATCGGGACAAAGATCCGTCCGTCGGGCAGGATCACACTCTCGCGCAGTCTCTCTGGTTCCAGAACAATGGGCAGGAACAATTCCCCACCAGGGACCGGCAATGGGATCAATTCCAACTTGGGAACACTCCACAGCAGCACTCGGCCAGACTCGGTGATGCAGAGGATGCAGCAGGCGCCACCATGGTACACGACGTTGGCAGCCAGGATCCTTCCAGTCTTGCTGGAGAGACCATTTCCGTTGGGTGAGGAGAGGTCGATCTTGTGGATGCGGCGAGAAGTGCAGTTCATGTGGAGACGGAGACCATATTCAGAGACTAGGACCAGGTAGTTCAGGCGCTGTTGGGCCTTGGACTTGACCTTTTCCTGTGTTTCTTTCCATGTCGAGTAGATGGAGGGTTTTATCACCGTTGTGCTGTTGTTACTGCTGTTGCTGTTGCTGTTGCTGGCGCCTTCCTTGTTCATCAGATGAGAATAGGATTCGGATTCGGATGGACGGTGGCCCTTGGTTAAACCTGGATCTGTCTCATTGGGTCGTGGTGGGTGGTGGTGGTGGGCTTGGGATGTATGTTGATGATTCATCCAGTCATTTGAACCAGAGGACTGCGAGGACATGGTCGAAACTGTCGACACACTGGACGTTGACTGAAGTGCTGTCGCGGCGCTCGCTGCATTCTCGGAGGGAGAGATGACATTGATGATCGATGTGTGCACAGAGGTGCATTGCTCCTTTGTCTGGAAACATTCGACTCTTCGAACTCTCCTCGGCTGTGTAGGTGTCGTAGTGAAATCGAGAGGTGAGATGGCATATATAAGATAGATCCCCTGGGTCGATCCAGCGATTAGCAAGAGCGATGGGATTTTCTCCTGGTCGCACGTTGTCGAGACCACAAACTGCAGAGAGGAGATGACGACGCCAACACGCTGAAAGGCAGCGGGGTCGACAGGAGTCATGTCCGCTTGGGTATTGGGTGCGTGGGTCCCTTGATCGCGGTGCACAGATTCACCGCCGTCGTTGGTCGGAGTCGGTTTGTCGCGATCAAGCATAACAACTAGCAGAACGAAAAAAAAAAGTGCATAACATGACGTGAGAATAGATGACGCGATGGAGTATATACTTAACACAGATGAGCAAACAATACACTTGCCAACGCACCTTTCAAGTCTTCGACATGAAGAACCTTTCCAGACCAAGCTTCCGTGATGCTAAGAGAATAAAACTCATCCGACACCGCGACGCTATCATTGAAGAGAAATAAGGTAAGAGGGGGGTTTTTGTTAAATCCTATCGCGTGGGTGATTTGCTTTGGTGATTTACAGGGTCTCTACTTACAGGCCGCATCCCGATACCGCCATTTGATTGATCCTTCCTAGATGCGAGGTTGATTTGAACACGGAGTGAAAGACTGAATCACTAGGCAGTGATGCCTCGACAAACTGCGGGCGAGGAGGGAGACACGGCGACGGGGCTCTGTCAGGCAAGGGAGGGGCGGCATTTAATTCGCCTGGAGGCGAGTCCCGCACGGCGCTAGGCTCAAGAATAGGGGCAGGGACACGAGCGTCGTGATTTTCTGCTGCGCTAGACGGCACCACGCCCTGATCTAGAGGTGTGAGAACAGTGGGGTGTGGTGACTGATCCGTAAGACTTGCCTCCTGGACGTGAGGCGGTTGACCGACCTCCACATGAACAACGTCGGGCTGAGATGCTGATCCCTGCTCAAGGACTGGCCCTTTTTCTGAGCTGTAGCGAGACGCTGGATCCGATTGCAGTGGTGATGGTGGGGATGATTCGCTCCTATCCTTAGCCATCGGGTTGTCATGCTCACTGATCCTGAGCGCCTCCGTCATATGGGTTGACATTGAATCTTCCATAGCCTGCTCAAGGTCGCTTCGAGTTATGCTGGATTGCCTAGACAGACCTTCGCTTGAAATCCGTGTGTATATCCAGTTGCCGTTTGAGAATCCAACTGCTAGTACCTGGCTAGGAACTGAGAATTCGAACGCAACAATGTCTGCTTGATTCTTGAAAAACAAGGTTCCCAGCTCAACAGTCAGATGGTATAGGGGTCGGAAGGAGGCACCTTCCCAGAAACGGATGCTGCAGTCTGTGTGAGCGGTCACCAAGATATCCCGACAAAGTCTGGCCTCGTCCACGGGCGCGAGCTGTAAGCCTCGGAGCGGGATCCTTGTGGAGGTCGAGTGGCTTTCGCGGCTCTCGTGTCCGTGAACCAGTCGGTCGTACATCTCTACAGGCAGCTGTCCATACACTTTTGAGAGAATCAATCTCGGCTCTACCATCGAGAGACATGATGGAATCGCTTGAACTGTATGGGGATGGTTGAATGCGAACGACCTGACTCCGCCGCGATTGGTGAGAACCAGAATGGACACGGGGTCTAGTGCGCCGTTATACCAGGGCGAGTTCCGAGGTAGGACAACAAAATCGAGAATATCGGATTCCATGGCCAATGTCTGGTGTCGTCTCGGACTGCGATAGTCTGCTTTGGCAGGATAGTCGAAGAGGTGCAATCCATACATATCGACAGAGCTGGTTCCACCTGCTACGATGAGTGTGGTATCTTCCAGATTAGAATGCAGACACCATGAGAGTTGGTAGATGGGTACAAATTGACTTGTTGTTCTTTCGAAGACAGGCCGAATTCCTGGAACGTTGACCTGAACCTCATGAATCGTTCTTGCCAGAAGCGGTCTCTCCTGTCGCACATCCCAGAATACAAAGCAGCCGTCGTCATATCCACTGACAAAGCCGAGTCCGTCTGGTCGCCAGGCAATGACGGTGACATGTGGGTATCGACTCTCGTTCACGCCAAACATGCCCTCGCTAGCCACAAGGCCGCCCATGGCTCCTGGAGGGATTTCATATATGTATGTGTGAATGACCGCCTTTGTCTTGAGGTTCCAGAGCGCGATTCCGGTGTTGTAGGCGATCAGCAGTTGGTTGTTGTCCTTGGGATGGGTTTTAATCGAGACCACGAGCGAGTGCTTCTGACCTTCGGGAATGATGTTGGGGATCCTGTACGGCACTGCCTGGCCCCTGTAAACATCAAAGACGTCCACAGTTCCATCCCTGAGGCCATGAAATAGCCAGTTTGAGCCCGAGAGCAGTTCCATGCAGGTGACAATGTTGCGCGCGTTCCTGACAAATAGTCGCTGTCTCTTGATGAGGTCAAAGATGGTGATGGCATTCTTGGCATCGATGACGATGAGGACGGGGGCTCCAGGCTGGAAGGCCAGCATCTTGACAGACACTGCCTCCTCCAGCTCGAGATAGCAGGTCACCTCAGGAGCTCCTGTCACCGCAATAGCACCTTTGAATGTGCCTAGAGAAAGACGCATCGTTAGATATATTTTCACTTCTCTTGCGCTCATCAACAGAAGCGCATGATCAGCCTGGTCTGCTCATGAGTGGGACAGCAGTGTCGCGCGGGCTGGTACGCGTCACTGGCATGGGGTCAGTGGATGACTATGTCTTACCGCTTGCAAGGAGCCCCTGGACCGGGTCTACCGCGATGGCTGATACGAGTGCAGGCAGGCCATATCGTCTGGTCTAATTGGATGGTAAGCGAGAGGCGGTATTCATGGCAAAGAAAGCCGGAAAGTGAGTGAGCAGGGCAAAAAAATGAACGCGTAGATATTCAGTCTGTTGCATGTGGTCGGATATCGTACCTCACAGAACGAGAGTGCCTCGAGGTCGAGGTGGGCAGAGAGGTCCTGCGCAAACCGCTTGGTGCCTTCTTTCTGCAGGACCTGTCTGATGCCGCGCGAGCCTTCCGTCTGGACCACGGCCTTGAGCTTGTTCAGAAACGCCATGGGCGGATGGAGCTGTCTGGTGGGTATGTGGAGGAAATGTGGTTGTGCGAAAATGGTCGCGCGAGACAGCAAGGGAGGAGGATGTGTTCTCGGGTGACGAGTGCCAAGGAGATGAGGACACGCGCAGAGATAGAGACAGAGAGAGAGAGGAAGGGGTCGAACGAGGTTGTCAGCAAAGAGGGCGAGGTTGTCAGCAAAGAGGACATTAACGGGCAATGGAAGGTTGAGGAGGAGGAGGATGTGATGCGCACGGTTGGACACTAGTGCCAAGGTGCATTGCACGTGATATACACCCATCGGCCCATTTTTTGTATTCCTTCACCCTCGTTCCATCCCAGTGGTCGTCTCTCTTATTCTCATTCACTCTTTCGCATTGGACCCGCGCCCTCTGTTCATCCTCCTCCTCCTAGCCTATTCTCCTCCTCTCTCCGTCCTGGGTCGCATCCTCCTCTCCTCTTCTCTCCTCGTCTCTCCTCGTCTCTCCTCGTCTCTCCCTTCCTCCCCTTCCCTTCCATCTCTGGCGCTCCACTCTCCCAGCCTCTATTCCATGGCATCCCAGCTGCGTGGCAGGGACCTCTCGGCCCGAGAGCGGGTCTCGAAGGTGATGAGCCCCAGGATTGCCGTCATTGCATCCCAGGGCGCCACCGACCTCTGCCAGGCAAACCACCTGCCATCCCTCGTCGATCTTCTCCAACCCTTTGGCGAGCAAATGGAAGGCAGAGGTAATACTACCCAGAGTTCAAGAAAATAGTCTTTATTCTCTTTGCAGTCCTGCTTCTTGACGCGTCTCTTCCTCCCTGTTGGATGCAGCGTGCAGCTTTTTTTTTTGCTAACAGCCAGGGCACTCAACTTTTGAATACTACGGAATAGTGACCGTGCATGGCTCTATGGGCTTGCCCTTAGCAATCGACAACTTCACCCTGCGCTTCACGGAGATGGATCAGCTGGAAGAGCCTGATCCAAAATCATCAGAGCGATGGCTCGCCGAGGTTGTGCGTGCAGCTGCGCACGGATACGAGGATCCGTTCAAGATCAAGAGCAAGGAGCAGGTCACCCATGACTATCTAGCCGGTAATAGCTTTATGGCCTCAACACTTTATCTGCAAGCTCCGTTAGCGAGATTCCTTTAGGGCATTGTAGACGGTCGCTAACACGTAGCATGTCCCATATTCTCTTTTGTCGCGGTTGCATGCACCAGCCACGCCCGATCGCGTCTTTCCATGGTACGCTCGATATCGCGATCTGTTCTTTTCAACTGGAGGCGTATCCGATCACGAGACATTCGAGCACCCAGTCGCCTGCATCGTCGCCATCTCGTCTCTGTCCACCGACCCCATCAACGAGATACACCAGCTGAACAACATGAGCACACCTCCGATCGTTTTTGAAAAGGCTTTCATGGATCCAACCATACTCAAGTACTATGTGCTCGTCCACGACTGCTCAAAAGGAAGTCTGGAAAGGTAATACCAAATTGAATTTTACTTTTTTGTGGTAACGTTGCTACCGAGTTTGTCCTAACTGTGTGTGTCAATGTTATTTTGTTAGTGCTATGGACGTGCTGGAAAAGATGCGGAGGACTTTTGGTCTGCATTGCAGTCTTTTAAAAATCAATTCAGAGGACTCCAACAACCCAGAGCTGCAAAAGAACAGAAACGCTCATCACTGGATTAGAACGGTTGCACAATCCAAACTGCTGTCCTTGGGCCATGCCGCCAAAGAGGCTACCACTGCTCGAAACTCATTGTCGTCAATTACCTCAACAAACGCCTCGGGAACTATTGCAGATCTGGCCTCGCAGCGGAGTTCCATGTCATCACCTGTATATTCGGGTGCTGGCAACAACTCGCCTACGTTTGCCCAAAATCCTGTCTTTGCTCAACTTGGCAATGATGACGAGGATGGCACCTTTGATCACGAACCGCTACATCTCCCGCCATCAGAGAACCAGGACCAGACATTGGATCTGCTTCTTCACCCAAACAAGTCGGCAGAGCCCTATGGCTGCTGCCTTAGCAACGAGGATATCAGCGGGATCACGCAGTTTTTGAGAGAGATGCTATCTCAGAGCATTATACCTTATATGGAACGGAACATTGCACACTGGAATGAACAGGTTGCCGCATCTCGCAAAGGAATCGCTGGTCGCTTCAGGAGATATTTCGGCACTGGATCCAAAAACCCAGCGACCCAAATGCAGCAGGCGACATCGACTGGTTCCAACGGTGGAGTCATCTATCCTCATGCATCACCTGAGGCACAAATGCGCAAATTAGCAGACTGGGCGTTCATGCTCCGGGACTACAAGTTTGCAGCTTCTGTTTATGAAACTGTAAAAAAGGATTTCGCAGCAGACAAGGCTTGGAAGTACTATGGCGGAGCTCAGGTACAGTTCAGTAGTCATCGGAGCAACTTGGGCACGCCACCCACAAGGCGAGCCATGTTAGACGAGTATGAGTACTAAACATGATTTGCTTGCATTGTAATTTTGTAGGAGATGATTGGCCTCTGCCTTCTCATGTCGCCGCAGCCTTTGGGTTCTAAGAACGATGTCGACCATTACTTTGAGTCAGCAGTGAACGCCTACATCCACAAGGCCAAGTCGCCCTTCTTTGGATCGCGCGCCACACTCTTGTGCTATGAGCTGTTCAAGCAAAGGAACATGTACAGGGAGTCACCTACCACCTTGACGAGAATGACGGCAGAGGTAAACGGCGCTGCACCCAGTTGATGCAGGTCGCTACCACATAGAATATACGTATGCGTGAAAGTACTAATCCAAGTCTCTCTGTTTGACCACAGGCATCCGATCTCCGTAACGGTCTATTCCTCGAGCAGGCCGCCCATTGTTATCTAAGGCTCCCTAGACCTTCGGTGCGAAAATATGCATTCCACATGATCATGGCTGGCCATCGTTTCAACAAGGCCGAACAGGTATGTTCAATTCCTGCAACAACCTTCAGGATGGCTATACACAAATACCTATGTGATATGACTCCTGCTAATACTGATGCCGCAATTACTTGTAGAAAGAGCATGCGTACAGGTGCTACATGGCAGCATCACACGTGTACGACTCCAAAGGATGGGCCTTGGTGGATGATCATATCAGCTGCTCGCTCGGAAGGCAATCCTACCAGCTTGGAAAGTCCGAGGAGGTTCTGGATCATTACAAAAAGCTGCTGCGCGAGAGTAGACAATCACCCCAACAGCAGGCTGTCTACATGAAGGAATTTTTGAGCGTGTACAGGGTATGGACATGGGCACTCTTGCCTTGAAAAAGAACGGGAATGGTTCATCTCATGCATTGCCAACTCAGCACTCCATCATCTCTACATCTCCATTAGGATTATACCAACAAAATCGAAGCAGACCCTCTCCGCGAAACGTTCCCAGACTTTCCGCTACCTATAGTACTTGGCTCGACTGCTAGGATTGTGCTCTCAACTTCCCAGTCCGCTACCGAAAACAACGACGTCTGGGCAGATCTTGAACGAGATGTACAGAGCAGCTCCAGCTCGAGCGGAGCGCGCACTGTCTCTGCCGTAGGAGGTATATTGCGAGACCCTTGTACAAAGAATCAAAAATAAGGGCCGTTTCGCTTGAAACAATGGTGCTAACACGGATCCCATTTCTTTACATAGAGCACGTTTTGGCGACAGTCAATGTCAAGAACCCACTTCAGATACCCCTCATCCTGACAGATGTCGTTCTCGGCTGCGAGCATAGCACCTCGACCACCATGTTTACAGTCCCTGTAGATGCAGCCGAAGAGGCACATTTGGCACTATATGAACAGCAGAGTCCGACATTTGAGGGCAAGGTCTCGTTCAGTGCATTTGACTGCGACCGCATCGATCGCGTTATTCTCGAGCCAGGCCAGGTTCGAACCTTGACATTCGAAATCCTGCCCAAGCAGGAAGGGCAGATCAAGGTCATGGGTCTGCACTGCAATGTGGAAGGCCAGGTGCATGCGTACAGGGATATTGTCAAGAAGGGCAAGCGACTAAACAAGACCAAAGAGCAGATGATGTCGCAAGTGTATGAGGAGGACAAGAGTCTTGATATCCTTGTCGCCCCAGAGATGCCGCTTTTGGACGTGGTGTTCCATTCTTCGCCAGAAATGCTACTCTCGGGCGAAGTCTGTGAGGTCTCGCTGGAGATCAAGAATAGGGGAAAGAAGGGACTCAAGAACCTGACCGTTCGAATGAGTCACCCGACATTCTTTTGCATTGGCGAAAAGAAGGACGAGGGCGACCTTGGTCTCTACAGTAAGTTTTAAATCAAGGAGATGTATTCTTAATTTTGTCCGAGATAGTTGAACGATACTGACAGACTATCATAATCCCATATTCAAATCTCAGACAAAGGAGAGGGAAGTTCGGCGACCGAGACAGTTCAAGTCGACAACTCTCTGCAGATCAGTACAACCCAGAAAATCATGGATACTGTGCTGGCCCCTGGAGAAAGCATTATGATCCCCAGTTGGTTGCGCGGAGAAAAAATTGGCAAACACAACTTTTTGTTTGTGTTTGCGTACGAGTCAGAGCAAGACGGGACGGCAATGGGCGTGCGCACTCTTCGTCATACAATTTCAGCACAAGTCTTGCCATCCCTCAAGATCAATGCTTTCACAAGGCCGAGTACCAGAGGACTGAACGAGTTCATTCTCGGAATTGAGGTACGTACAAGACACGCGTCTTTACATGTGGCGACATAGTAAGATGGACTTGGGAATGTCACGCCTTGACGGCCATTTTATATGTATCCTTTTCATAGACGGAAAACCTTCAAACTGTCCCCAATTTCGAATTTTTGCAGATCTCATCCATGAGTGCGTCGTGGATTATCGAGGCTGTGGACAAGACTGAGTATGTCTACATTGTTACAGTTATCCGTGCGAAGTGCTTGGTCCGCCCATCCACTGGTTCAACGGCTGACTCTGTTCCTATTTTCTTCTAACTGCTATTAGTGATGCCGAAGAATATCGGTCAATTGCGCCTCGACAAACTGTTTTTACATACTACAGGATCCGGAAGAGCGATCAGGCTTCAACACCAACTATCACGCCAGAGAGGTTTATGGCTAAGGCTTTGGAAAAGCTGGTTATTGGGCAGGAGAGGCTCAAGGACGTCCCTCCACCTCTGGATCTTCAGCTATGCCATCTTTCTACCGTTAATTCGCACATCGACTCGACCTCGCCCGTCATCAAATACTTTTCACGCGCCTCAAGACTGGGTTGGCGCCAGGCTACGCTGAACGCCCAATTTGCGTCCATCCCAGCGAGCGTTGATCGTCGGCACCTGTTCTCTGTCTACGGCAGCAACGACATTGACCTGGCGTTGTTCTGGAACATCCCAAAAATGAATCGCCGTGGTCATCACTACATCATTGGCATCAATCTGGGTGTCCAACAGAACCCGTTCCAGGCCATTGACCCTGTAGACGAGCTGGATGCTGATGGCGAGGAGACGGAAACGGCCAGGAGGGCGTTGTATGAGCAGACAATGAGGGACCAAGCAGCGCTCGTCCAGGCACTGACTATGAACGCGCATTTCAGAGACGAGAGTCCTGTCAAAATCGCAATGCGGTCTGAAGATTCCATCAAGCACAATTTTGGTCAAATGAGGTAAAGGTCATCATTTTTTGTGGTACGTTTCAATGTATGGGCAATCTCCTTGTACAAGTTTGCTCACCTAGGCGTGCAATTTTTTTTTGCTCCCTCCATCGTTTTTATAGATTATGCAGTACACCTGTTAAGATCGTGATTAAGAACTGCTCATGGAACAAACATATCGCCTACACTCTCGAGATGCTATCCAGCAAGGATTCCATTGTCCCTCAAAAGACGCCTGGAGCAGGCGACCACCTACCTCAGGGAGCAGCAGCAGCAGCGGTTATCATGGACTCCACCAACCCACACGTGAATGCACATCCCTTTTTCTGGTCTGGACCCACGTTCAGCACAGGAACATTGAAGCCCTTGGCCGAAGTTGAGATTGTTCTTATGGCCTGCTTCACGCAGCATGGCGTCTACGACATTAATCGCTGGAGGCTGGCAGTACAGGTCATCAAGGCTCAGCGCAAGACTAAACGTCATGGAGCAAGGTCCAAGGCGGAACTCAAAATGGGTCTAGAAGCGTTTGAGGAGGAGGAAGAACGTCTGTCAATGCTGCCTCCTGTAGCGCCGCAGGGCGTCGGTAAGGGGTTTATTCAGATGCCCAACCTGGCCCATTACGTCCAGGTCTCTTAGACACCCAAATATAAGCGCGTTTCTTTTGGTCCCTGCCGAATTATGGAGAAGAAAGCGTGGCCACATATAAAATCTCGTGTCGAATCGTGCCTTACTTGCAAATATGTACTTCTGCATGTGCTTTTGGAACGAGTAAGTTCTTCAAATGGCCAGCAATGAGTACCACGGCAAAGTCGAGCTGCCGCCAATTTAATCATATATTCTCTAAGACTAGTCACCAAGAGATGCACTTTCTAGCATAATGGACTTTCCCGAAGCACCGCGTTGTTCCAAGAGCTTCATATTCATCTTGCTCAAGCCCAGCACAGTCGATATTCTGGTGTCTGACACAGCAAGTCGGTCGTGTCCTGAACTCCATTGTAGGCAAACAAGATGGCGATCTCCTGATACTTTCCAAAGGCGAACAGATTTATCAGCACAACCGGTTGCAAGATAACTCTCGTTTCCAATTGTTTTCCACGCAATACTTGTAATCGCTTCGTGATAATCCTTGACCGCCGTTATGCAGTGGCCAGATGCCACATCCCATAGCCGCACCGTCTTGTCGTCACTACCCGAGGCAATCTGCTGGCCGTTGGGCGAAAACACCACGCTCCAAACAATGGAGGTGTGGCCGCTTAGAATGATACCAGCTGATCCTGTTTGCGCGTCCCAGAGTCGCACCGTGTTGTCGCCACTGCCCGAGGCAATCTGCTGGCCATTTGGCGAAAACACCACACTGTAAACAGCCTCGGTGTGACCGCTTAGAATGATACCTGGTGCACCAGTTTGCACGTCCCAGAGTCGCACCGTGTTGTCTGAACTGCCCGAGGCAATCTGCTGACCGCTTGGCGAGAATTCCACGGTCGTAACATAGGACGTGTGGCCTCTTAGAACAATACCAGGTAACCCAGATTGTGCATCCCAAAGTCGCACTGTCTTGTCGTCACTGCCCGAGGCAATCTGCTGGCCGTTTGGCGAAAACACCACGCTCCTAACCCAGTCTGTATGGTCGCTTAGAACGATACCAGGTGCACCGGTCTGCGCGTCCCACAGCCGCACCGTGTTGTCGCCACTGCCCGAGGCAATTTGCTGGCCGTTTGGCGAAAACGCCACGCTGTAAACCGAGGATATGTGGCCAATAAGAATGACGGCAGGTGCACCGGATTGTGCGTCCCAGAGTCGCACCGTCTTGTCGTCACTACCCGAGGCAATCTGCTGGCAATTTGGCGAAAATACCACGCCCCAAACTCTGGAGGAATGGCCGCTTCGAATGACACCAGGTGCACCGGACTGAGCGGCCCAGAGTCGCACTGTGTTGTCGTCACTGCCCGAGGCAATCTGCTGGCCGTTGGGCGAAAACACCACGCTGCAAACAGTGGAGGTGTGGCCGCTTAGAATGATACCAGCTGCACCTGTTTGCGCGTCCCAGAGCCGCACCGTGCTGTCGGAACCACCCGTGGCAATCTGCTGACCGTTTGGCGAAAACACCACGCTATTAACACACCTGGTGTGGCCGCTTAGAATGATTCCAGGTGCACCAGTTTGCGCGTCCCAGAGTCGCACTGTGTTGTCGTCACTGCCCGAGGCAATCTGCTGGCCGTTTGGCGAAAACACCACGCTCCTAACCCAGTCTGTATGGCCGCTTAGAATGATTCCAGGTGCACCAGTTTGCGCGTCCCAGAGTCGCACCGTCTTGTCTAAACCGCTTGAGGCAATTTGCTGGCCGTTTGGCGAAAACGCCACGCTGTAAACCGAGGATGTGTGGCCAATAAGAATGACGGCAGGTGCACCGGATTGTGCGTCCCAGAGTCGCACGGTGTTGTCTACACTGCCCGAGGCAATCTGCTGGCCGTTTGGCGAAAACACCACGCTCATTACAGGGTAGGTGTGGCCGCTTAAAGTGAGACCAAGTGCACCGGTCTGTGCGTCCCAGAGTCGTACCGTGTTGTCCCAACTGACCGAGGCAATCTGCCGGGTATTTGGCGAAAACACCACGCTGTAAATGTAGAAAGGCTCGCCTCTCAGCGCGTGTGTCTTCTCCCAAGTCGAGGTCCTGTACAGACTGATTGTGCCATTCCGAACGCCCACGGCAAATGTTTTTCCATCCGGTGAGTATGCGCAGCTTGTCACATTGCTCTCCTCGACAAGAAATGGCCACTCGCCAAATTGTGCGTCTGCCATCTGTGCCTCGCTCAAATCAGCCCCATTCAGCCAAATACTGCGAAGGTTGGTGTCACTCAAATCCGCTCCTTGCAGTTTTGTCGAGTCGAACTGTCCTCCGCTCAAGTCTGCTCCAGGAATCTGGATACCTCGGAGATCGGCACCAATAAATGATACACCAGCCCGAACCAAGGTAGTGATGGCATTCGCTGCTGCTTGACTTGAGTTCGCATCGGTTTTGGATAGTTCAATGATCTGATGGAGTTGTTGCTTGAAAGCCAGGTCGCTCTGCACATGCTCAGCCAGAAAGTCGATGATCGATGTTTCCTTGACAAGGTTGGTCTGGCCCAAAGGGTGGTTGGCGAGATCCTGTGCACCCTCTGACATCAAGCTATGTGACTCGTGTATGTGTCGAGAGTAAAAATACTCTAACAGCGACCGGTGCATGAATCGATGCTGGACGCCTACACGCGATAGTGGACTGGACTCTCGAAGGAGGACGATGTCAGGCTCTGTGCCAAAATACTTGGATTTCCACGTCCCTTTGTCGCTTCTCGGTGTGTACTGAACAATAGGATTTCCTCCTTGCTCCTTGAATATTGCAGCCGCAAGCCTCTTCAAAAAATCAATCGCGCTTGGTGCAAAGCCTTCCTCACGCAGCTCTTTGAGTGCTTTCGCTGCCTCCGCTGTCAAGGTCATACTCTCCAGCCGACATTTGTTATTGTCCAGCCACTGGTCCGTGAAGGAATCATACAGCGTTAGCCGTGTGACTTTGACCTTGGCAAGATCAACTGCATCCTTGACAACACGAGGCAACGCTCTGAGTGAGAGTGAGAGCAGGAACGGGTTCTTCACGAGCTCCATCATTTTGGGGATCGACTGCAGCATGCTCATGTATACCTCTGTGCTCCAGACGCGACTCTTGCCCATCAGTTTGTGTACCTCTGGATCTCGCACAAACTGACTGACATAGTCCTCGATCTGGTCACTCGAGAATGGCACAATGACGGCCTCCGTGTACAAAATCGCTGCTGTGCCGCTATACCGGTCGTCTTTCTGCGGCTGAAACTGGCTGCGGTAGTCTTGTCCGAGATAGGTGCTCCTGCAGCTGATAATCATCTTGGTGTTTGGTTGCCCTTCTTGGTTGAATTTGTTGGCTGTATGAAGGTTGATCTCTAATTGGGTTTCGTCGTAGCCATCGCAAATGAGGACCATCTCTCGATGCTCCTTCAGCTCCTTGATCTTTTCCTCCGAGAACTTGTGGGTCCGCAATTGTTCACCAATGATATCCCGGTAGTTTTCTGTCACGGCAGGTAGATTGATGAAGAGCGGTATGGGGCTGCCTACAGTGTACTCGTTCCATAGAGTATGCTCAAGGTGTCTGTTGAATGTCGATTTTCCTGCTCCAGAATCACCTAGTACCAGCAGAACTTGTTGGTCACTGCCCAGGAACTCGTTGACCAGATCCATGAGCGGCTTTGTTTCCTTATCAGATGCGTGAAGACTAGCCTTGGCTTGAGGAGGGATGTACACCCTTTGATCATGACTCGCAAGGCGCTGGGCTTTGAGCAGGTTCAGATCGCGTTCGACAAATGGGATCTCTTGGACTCGAGCAAGCAATGGTGAAACCACAGGCACCGGCAATTGAGATCTCAGTGGGTAGCGGTTGGCAGACTTGACAGCTTCAGTCTCGTCAGTTGCTTGCTGCAGAATTGCAGCTGGAACGTGGATTGATTGTTCCTGGTCCTCAGAAACGATGTAGAGGATTGTCAAGATCCATGTCTTCACGCTGGCATCTCGTCCCCAATCTGGATCGTTGGTATATAAGTCAACCAAGAAATCGACAGCCTCGTGGCGGATGGCTCTCTCCCACGTGGTATCCACTGCAATCTCTCCGAGCAACTGACTGATTCCCCATTGGAACTCGGGACTCTGTCGACAAGCGGCCTCCATGATAACCGTCTTGAGATCAGCCAGTCTTCCTTCTCGAACCAAGGCGTTGGCTCCGACAATAGCTGGATACCACGCTCTCTTATTTCTAGAGCTGATTCCTTCTTTGATGGCCTCAAACACCCCCTTGCCACTGTTAATCAGCGATCGTGCACCTTCAATGGCCGACTTGGCGATCCCGACAGTCTCAACGATTGTTTTTTGGAGCTGAGTCAGACCCTCAAGAAACCCGCCCAGATCCAGATTGAGGACTCCTGAAATGCCGATAAGGCTTTCAGCTACGACTCCGGAATAGCGCATGACAGCCCGAAGAACGGTTTCGTTGTCTGGGACATATTGAAGTGCTTGGAACGCGTACGATGCCTGGTACATCAGAAACGGATCTGAACTCCCTCTCAGGCTGCTCAACACATCACCCAATGGCTCGTGCTGCTCCACTCGGTCGAGATCCTTGACCTCGTGTTTACCCATGACATCCAACAGTCGCGATACCGCCAGGGTGAGGTGGTATGGGTGCTTGGTCGATTGCTGATTCGTCTGCTGCAGACGTATCCTGAGGATGCTCAAGATCTTGATCAGATCATCAGCAACAAGATACCCCTCAGAGGCGCACTGGACCAGCTGGAGAAGGCCATCGAGCAGACCGACATCCAGAATGGTGGCCTTTTCAAACTCGCTGATGAAGCAATTGAGCAGCTTGCGGTAGTGCTCGTAATCAAGGACGGGCCCAAGGAGAACGATCTCTGAGACAGTGGCAGATCCCTTAACTGCATCCTTGGCAAACTCCTCAACCATGCGTTCAAGCAGCCAGCGGACATGGCTCTGCTCAATTGGATATTGTTCAATAGTCTTGACCCATTCGCGATTCGCATCATCGACTGGTGTGTCCTGCAGGGCTTCCTTTATCTGGAGGAGGTTGATTTCAATGCTCGACTCCTCAGATGGAGGCACGGCTGTAATCTTTGGTAGAAGAGTGGTACACAGGACGAGCTGAGGCGTGTTGTCGATGCGTGCGCCAAACTTTGGCACTGCGGTTTTAACAGCTGGCCGGGTTATATTCGTGGAGAAGATATCCATGCGGACCTTGGCAGTTTCGGTCGTGGATCCAGTAGCTGCTTCGGAGCTGCTGATGGCAATGCTACTAGAATGGGAACTGCTGTGATGATCATCGCCAACCTTGATGTTGACAGACTTGGTGTGCTGAATATTAGCATCCGGTCGAGAAGCCAAGGGGTTGGCGTGAGCCTCAGTTTTATCAGATCGAAACATGTTGAGGAACTTGTCTCGCTTCCTCAAGTGCTGAGACGAGATCGATTTGTCGTCGCCATGTTCATCGTGCTCAGGAGCAGCGGTCTTTGATTTTTTGGTCATTGCCAAGCACTACTATATTATAAACAACGGTAGAGTGAGTAACTGCTCCGAGGGGCCACCCCAGGATCAAGCAAGGCTATTTGTTGCTCCTGCGCGTTGTTCCTACCTTCAGTGGTTGTTAAGTTATCTGGAGAAGGTTTGCACGCTGATCCACTTGTCGGAACAGAATGTGAGTAACACAGCGAACTGGCTATCCTGGACAATAGATCGTTAAAAACTACACACCTCTTAATCACTGCTGCCCCCCGCATTTATGACCACTTGCACACGATGATGGGTACCTGAGATCTGTTTTATATTGCTGACTTTGGTCGGACGAGACGAATGCTATGACAGGCAGACACTGGTGAATCTCTCGGCACGAGAAGCTGAGGATGGGTGACGGACGCAGCTGTGTGGGTGGGGTGAAAGAGGAAGCGTAATATGAAGGAAAGAAGAAAGCAATACAAAAGGGGGGAGTGTGGGAACGATGGTCGAATGCATAATGCTCCCTTTAAACATCGCCCTCACTCGCTGTTGTGTAACTTGAGCAGCTTGAGAAGCTTGAGCACTGCCACGACGACATTGCGACATTGACACAGCTGCATTCATACATCAAAGTTGCAACCACATAAAGAGAATTCATAATGAGGTTTATTGGCTTGCCTTCAAGGAAAAGTGCCACTAGTCTGCAGAAGGTGCACTTCCTGACAGAACTGAGATGCTCGAAGCGCCGCGTTGCTCCAAGAGTCTCATATTCATCCTGCTTAAGCCCAGCGCAGTTGATATTTTGGTGTCTGACACAGCAAGTCAGTCGTGTCCTGAGCTCCATTCAAGATGGCGATCTCCTGAGACTTTCCATAGGCGAAGGGATTTATTTTTACAACCGGTTGCAAGATAACTCTCGTTTCCAATTGCTTTCCATGCGACACTTGTAACCCACCCATGAAAATCCTTGACCACGGCCATGCAGTGACCAGATGCCACGTCCCATATCCGCACCGTCAAGTCGGAACTGCCCGAGGCAATTTGCTGGCCGTTGGGTGAAAATACCACGCTCCAAACAATGGCGGTGTGGCCGCTTAGAATGATACCAGGCGCACCAGTTTGTGCGTCCCAGAATCGCACGGTATCATCGCCACTGCCCAAGGCAATTTGCTGGCCGTTTGGCGAAAATATTATGCTCCAAACAGCCTCGGTGTGGCCGCTTAAAGTGATACCAGGTGCACCGGTCTGTGCGTCCCAGAGTCGCACTGTGTTGTCTGAACTACCTGAGGCAATCTGCTTCCCGTTTAGCGAAAACACCACGCTGTAAACAGAGTCGGTGTGGCCACTTAAAATCAAAACAGATGCACCAGTTTGCGCGTCCCAGAGTCGCACGGTGTTGTCTGAACTGCCCGAGGCAATTTGCTGCCCGTTTGGCGAAAATACCACGCTCGTAACTGACGTGGTGTGGCCGCTTTGAATGACGCCAGGTGCACCGGATTGTGCGTCCCAGAGTCGCACGGTGTTGTCTGAACTGCCCGAGGCAATCTGCTGGCCGTTTGGCGAAAACGCCACGCTCATAACAGGGTCTTTGTGGCCGCTTAAAGTGAGACCAAGTGCACCGGTCTGAGCGTCCCAGAGTCGCACCTTGCTGTCTGAACCACCCGTGGCAATCTGCTGACCGTTTGGCGAAAACACCACGCTCCAAAAAGAGTCGGTGTGGCCGCTGAGAATGATGCCAGGTGCACCGGTTTGCGTGTCCCAGAGTCGCACTGTGTTGTCTACACTACCCGAGGCAATCTGCTGACCGTTTGGCGAAAACACCACGCTATTAACACACCTGGTGTGGCCGCTTAGAATGATTCCAGGTGCACCAGTTTGCGCGTCCCAGAGTCGCACCGTCTTGTCTAAACCGCCCGAGGCAATTTGCTGGCCGTTTGGCGAAAATACCACGCTCATAACACGGGAATTATGGCCACTCAGAACGTGTGTCCTTTCCCAAGTCGAGGTCGTGTACAGACTGATTGTGCCATTCCTAACGCCCACGGCAAATGCGTTTCCATCCGGCGAGTACGCGCAGCTCATCACATTGCCCTCTTCGGCAAGATATTGCCATTCGCCAAACTGCACTCCTGTCATCTGCGCCTCGCTCAAATCCGCCTGACGGAGCCAAATATTGCGAAGGTTGGTATTACTCAAATCCGCTCCTTGCAGTTGTGTCGAGTCGAACTGTCCTCCGTTCAAGTCTGCGCCTGGTATCTGGATACCTCGGAGATCAGTCCCATTGAATGTAACACCAGCCCGAACCAAGGTAGTGATGGCGTTTGCTGCTGCCTGACTTGCGGTAGCGTCGGTTTTGGATAGCTCAACGATCTGATGGAGTTGTTGCTTGAAAGCCAGGTCGCTTTGCACATGCTCAGCCAGAAAGGCGATGACCGATGATTCCTTGACAAGGTTGGTCTGGCCCAAAGGTGGTTGGCGAGATTCTGTACGCCCTCAGACATCAAGCTATATGCTTCGTGTATGTGTCGAGAGTAAAAATACTCTAGTAATGAGCGATGCATGACTCGATGCTGGACGCCCACACGCGACAGTGGACTGGACTCTCGAAGGAGGACAATGTCAGGCTCAGTGCCAAAAAACTTGGACTTCCACGTCCCTTTGTCGCTTCTCGGTGTGTATTGAACAATAGGATTGCCACCTTGCTCCTTGAAAATGGCAACCGCAAGGTTCTTCAAAAAATCAATCGCGCTTGAGGCGAAGCCTTCTTCAAGCAGCTCTTGCAGCGCATTCTCTGCCTCCGCCGACAACGTGATGCTTTGTAGCCGACATTTGTTATTGTCCAGCCACTGGTCCGTGAAAGAATCGTACAGAGTCAGCCGTGTGACTTTGACTTTGGCAAGATCCACTGCGTCCTTGACGACAAGAGGCAGCGCTCTGAGTGAGAGTGAGAGCAGGAACGGGTTCTTGACGAGCTCCATAATGTTGGGGATCGACTGCAGCATACTCATGTACACCTCCGAGCCCCAGACGTGACTCTTGCCCATCAGTTTGTGTACCTCTGGATCTCGCACAAACTGACAGACATAGTCTTCGATCTGGCCACTCGAGAATAGTACAATGACGCCTCCGTGTACAAAATGGCCGCTGTGCTGGCGTATCGATCAGTCTGCGGCTTAAACTGGCTGCGGTAGTCATGACCAAGATATGTGCTCCTGCAGCTGATAATCATCTTGGTGTTTGGTTGCCCTTCTTGGTTGAATTTGTTGGCTGTATGAAGGTTGATCTCCAATTGGGTTTCGTCGTAGCCATCGCAAATAAGGATCATCTGCCGATGATTCTTCAGCTCCTTGATCTTTTCCTCCGAGAAACTGTGGGTCCGCAACTGCTCACCAATGATATCACGATAGCACCCTGTCACGGCAGGTAGATTGATAAACAGTGGCATGGGGCCGCCTACAGTGTATTCGTTCCATAGAGTAGGCTCAAGGTGTCTGTTGAATGTCGATTTTCCTGCTCCGGAATCGCCTAGTACCAGCAGAACTTGTTGGTCGCTGCACAGGAACTCGTTGACCAGATCCATGAGCGGCTTTGTTTCCTTGTCTGACGCTTGAAGACTAGCCTTGGCTTGAGGAGGGATATACACCCTTTGTTCATGACTCGCAAGTCGCTGGGCTTTGAGCAGGTTCAGATCGCGTTCGACAAATGGGATCTCTTGGACTCGAGCAAGCAATGGTGAAACCACAGGCACCGGCAATTGAGATCTCAGTGGGTAGCGGTTGGCAGACTTGACAGCTTCAGTCTCGTCAGTTGCTTGCTGCAGAATTGCAGCTGGAACGTGGATTGATTGTTCCTGGTCCTCAGAAACGATGTAGAGGATTGTCAAGATCCATGTCTTCACGCTGGCATCTCGTCCCCAATCTGGATCGTTGGTATATAAGTCAACCAAGAAATCGACAGCCTCGTGGCGGATGGCTCTCTCCCACGTGGTATCCACTGCAATCTCTCCGAGCAACTGACTGATTCCCCATTGGAACTCGGGACTCTGTCGACAAGCGGCCTCCATGATAACCGTCTTGAGATCAGCCAGTCTTCCTTCTCGAACCAAGGCGTTGGCTCCGACAATAGCTGGATACCACGCTCTCTTATTTCTAGAGCTGATTCCTTCTTTGATGGCCTCAAACACCCCCTTGCCACTGTTAATCAGCGATCGTGCACCTTCAACGGCCGACTTGGCGATCCCGACAGTCTCAACGATTGTCTTTTGGAGCTGGCCCAGACCCTCAAGAAACCCGCCTAGATCCAGATCGAGGACTCCTGAAATGCTGACAAGGCTCTCAGCAACGACTCCAGAATAGCGCATGACGGCCCGAAGAACGGATTCGTTGTCTGGGACATACTGAAGTGCCTGGAATGCGTACGACGCCTGGTACATCAGAAACGGATCTGAACTCCCTCTCAGGCTGCTCAACACTTCGCCCAGTGGCTCGTGCTGCTCCACTCGGTCGAGATCCTTGACCTCGTGCTTGGCCATGACATCTAGCAGTCGTGAGACCGCCAGGGTGAGGTGGTACGGGTGCCTGGTCGACTGCTGGTTTGTCTGCTGCAGACGTGTCCTGAGAATGCTCAAGATCTTGATCAGATCATCGGCAACAAGATACCCCTCAGAGGCACACTGGACCAGCTGGACAAGGCCATTGAGCAGATCGACATCCAGAATAGTGGCCTTTTCAAACTCGCCGATGAAGCAATTGAGCAGCTTGCGGTAGTGCTCGTAATCAAGGACGGGCCCAAGGAGAACGATCTCTGAGACAGTGGCAAATCTCTTGACTGCATCCTTGGCAAACTCTTCAACCATGCGGTCGAGCAGCCAGCGGACATGGCTCTTTTCAATTGGATTTTGTTCAATGGCCTTGACCCATTCGAGATTCGCATCATCGATGGGTGTATCCTGCGAGGCTTCCATTATCTGGAGGAGGTTGATTTCAAGGCTCGAATCATCAGATGGATTCACAGCTGTCATTTTTGGTAGAAGGCTGCCACACAGGGCGAGCTGAGGCGTGTTGTCGATGCGTGCGCCAAACTTTGGCACTGCGGTTTTGACAGCTGGCCGGACTATATTCGTGGAGAAGATATCCAAACGGACCTTTGCAATTTCGGTCGTGGATGCAGTAGCTGCTTCGGAGCTGCTGACGGCAAAGCTGGTAGAATGGGCACTGCCGTGATGACCATCGCCAACCTTAATGCTGACAGAGTCGGCGTGGTGGATCTTTGTTTCGAGTTGATCAGCCAAGGGCTGGGCGCGAACCTCAGTTTTGTCAGATCGAAACATGTTGAAGAACTTGTCTCGCTTTCTCAGGTGCTGAGACGAGATCGATTTGTCGTCACCATGTTCATCGTGCTCAGGAGCAGCGGTCTTTGGTATTTTGGTCATGGCCAGGATCTACTGTTTCATTATGCACCGAGAGAGAAAGTAATTCGATGAGCAATTGCTTCGAGGGACCAGGCACGACTATCTGTTGGTCATGTGTATTGTTCCTACCTTCAATGGCTTTCAAGGTATCTGGAGAAGGGGCGCACGGTTATGCACTTGTCGGAATGCGAGGACACAGAGTATTGCTATTCTGAACAACAGATCGTTAGACTCTACAAAGCTATTGAAAAGCGATTCATTCCTTATCTATTATCTTGAATGCGACGATGTGTACCTGAGATATGTTCTTGAACTTTTGTCGGACGAGAAGAAGGCTATGATAGACGGGCACTGGTGAATCTCTCGACACGAAAAGCTGAGGATGGGTGAGGGACACAGCTGTGCAGATAGAGCGATAGATGCGTTTCGAGGAAGAAAGCAGTACAGAAGGAAGGAGTGTGGGAACTATGGTCGAATGCATGCTCTATTTGAACATCTTTGCCCTGGCTCACTCGCCCTTGTGTAACGAGCTCTAACCAAGCACTGCCACGGCGAAATGGAGGAAGCAGCAGGGCGAGGGCATCAGGGACGTACACAACACATGTAGTCTATATACAGCAAAGGTACTCTCTCCTCCGATGCAACCATGGCATACGCCTAATTATCAATCATTCTTCATCTGTTGAAGCTCTCCTCGCCTCCTGTTAAATACACAGTGCTTCCGACTGGTGGCATATAATGGATTCATCATTCTCGCTGCCCTTGTGAGAGAATATTTCATCTCAAAGTGGTGTATACAGAAGTGCGGCTCGTGCGCGCGACCCGCAAAATATTCGTCAGTCGTACCTCGCTGACAAACACACCCACAAACACCTATACAGAAATCACCACGCCCGCTTCCACAAAAGGTGTCAAAGTTGCCCTCGGTTTGATAAAAAAAACATGTATAGACTGGGTATCAAAGGGCTGACTTTCTAATGGCGCTTCTCTGTCAAGATCTTGAGATCCCGGATCACAACAATGCCGCTGCGCATCCCTCTGAACTGGCACTCGACCGTGTCTGCCTTGCCTAACCGTGTTCTTAGCTTGGCCACTGCCTAGTAGCGCAACCATAACATGGAGAGGATTCATTTCCTGCCGTTAACACCTTTCAAGGGCAGACATATGCACAAGGTATACGCAAACAGAGATGGGGGATGAATGCTGGCAAAGGCATTATTTGCTCTTGCTTACCTCTCTGACCTTGTTCTCGTGTTTAAAACGCAAAAGGTCCCTGAACTCGCTCAGAGAGAGCTCTGTAAAAGTCTCGACCACACTCTGCTCAAGCACCGCTTCCAGTATTGTTTTGGTCGGCGATTCGTCCGGTGTTAAACCATAACCTTTTGCTGCCTTGGCGGGTAGCAGGAGGATAGGAATGGAGACTGCTTGGGTGGTAAGCGAAAACTTGCCAAGTTTATGAACACGCGCCTTAGAGATGCAGAAACAAATATGGTTAGACATCAACTGCACGTCCAAGCAATCGTGATCGATAAAAAATATCACGGCGCTACTCTTACTCTTGCTTTGACCTCTTCTTTGTTCAAGACATGGCTCTTGACATGGTCCAGTTCAACTTCAGGTATCAAACGCGTTCTTTCTACTAGCCCGCCGAAATCGTCGCCATCTTCAAAGTCGAATTCGAGCAAAGTCTCCTCCTTTTTCACATAAGCCAAGGGTTCGGTTGCCTGGCCTACGGATTGTACACTGTTTGATCGAGACATTGACCGCCGCGCTGAGGGAGTGGGCACTGAGGCGATGGGTATTTTCGTCCGCGAAAGAAAGGCACTCTGTTCTGGGTCTGCCTTGATCTTAATGGGATGAATGTCCAATCCTAGAACGTCGTGATCCCGACTTGATGCTGTTGCTATAGCACCTTCATTGTCGTCTTGACCATCTTCGTCAGACGACAAGTCAATGACTGCACTGTTGAATGCTCCTTGTACTTCCTTTGATTTCACTGGCTCTGCTTTGATCTTTGGGTTCGGCAGCTCTGGGGACACTGGACGCACCCTCGAGGAAATATCATCGATCTGGTCCTGCCTGAATTGCTGCAGAGTAGTCGCATCTTTTTCCGATTTCACCGCAGTAGCAAGATTCTGAACGCCAAAGGTATCGTTGTAGCACTTGCTGTCCTTCTCGACTTTGACCTCAAGTTTGACATCCTCCTCAATCCAGTGCGACGTTGAAAAGGACCGAGATCGCCGTCTGTTGGAGTAGAGATCCTGATCTGTCGATTCACGTTCAGGCGAGACCCGTCTCTTCTTTCCCGCCTCCTTGCCTCTATCATCTTCCCATTCTGTAGTGTTCTTGTGCGACTCGTCATCATGCCCTGTCAAACCATGGTCAAAGTTCGGTGGCGGTGGTGGCAATCCATAATCGTCGTCCAGTCCGTTCTCAATTCTCATATCGGCTGTATAGGAATCGTCGACCTGGAAATCAAAGTCATGATCCGTCTCCAAGTCCAGCTTGAGATGAGCTTTCGCCTTCAGAGGGCTCAATGGCAATGGTCTCTTTTTGGAATGTGCCCTTGGACTACCACTCAAAGGAGATGATCCACGACTGAGATTAAAGTGATCAAGGTAATACGATCCAGCGACGCCACGGTGGGGTTTCTCTGCGTCATTAGTTTCAATGCTCCGACTCCTCTTTTGCGTTCGAGCATCATCCAGGAACGGGTTGGTCTCCACCTCCCAAGAGCCGCCCCTTGACTTTTCAAGCAGTTGCTGTTGACTCTTTTGATGTTGCGAGTGTGGTGATCTCAGACTTGTTGTACGGCGGGTGAGTAGGCCACGCTTGGCGGGTGACTTGGTCGCGATCAACGGTGGACTGTCTCGTTCTATGCTCTTCTCCTTGTGCTTATTTGAACCGTCTATTGATAGCTGGGACATGACCTCCCAGTCCGCGTGGCCGTCTAGACCAGTGTCATCCAGCTCAAAGTCCTGCATCAGGTCCCACTGCGGCTCCTGATCCCTCTGCATTTGGCGATATGAATCCATTTCTTCCTGATGTTCGTTAGACTTGGACTGCAACGGTGGTGGTGGAGGCGATCTTGAGTGGCGGGTCAGTTTGGACAGGTGGTGAATCTGCGGCCGTGTCTCACTTTCCTTCGGTGCAATGAAGGGATTCCTCTGCTGTGGTTTAGGCAGGGTAGTGATGGACGGTACTCCGTCAAGGGAGCTTACAGCAGACTGTGGATTCCTCCAGCCAGAGTTGAAAGATGCGCCGCTGGTCGTGTTACTGCCGATGTTTAGACCGCTGTTGGTTCCAAAGCTTGGTGCTGTGCTATGTAGGGTGGGCCTTGCTATCACCTGCGTTTCCGATGCAGGCGACGAGTCGCTGCTTGTTGTTGGCATCGGATCCAACGGTAAACTATTATACAAGAAGCAAACAGTTGAGAAAAAGCGTGTCCATGGTTTTGAGATTCAGCCTCAAGATGATGCCTAGTTGATTCCAACACGTACCCTAGCCGTTTCTTCATCTGGTTCATGATCGTCAGTCGCCTCGGATGCTGATTCATGGAGGCAACTTCGCCTCCCAGGAGAGTGGTGTTGCTTCGGAATAGTTGAAGCACTCCATGTCGAACCTCGGCATCCCGCACTCTTAGCTAAACATACATCAAAATAATTGTAAGTAAAGCCGAACTGCATATTGACGAGGTTCTCTCAAATAGCTTGTGCCTGCTATTGTACCTTGGCGCCTAGCTTCATCTCCATTGCTATCCCAGCGATCGGCTCCATCAAAATGGCATTCATCTTCCTGACCCCGTCCGTTACTTCCAAGCTGATCATCCCCCTGGGCAGCGTCTTCTCGACCAGGAACCCGCCCGGTTGATCTCCTGCAACGCCCACCGCCTCACAGGCCTCGAGCATCTTGAGGGAGCTGATGCCGATATCTTGGATCTCAAGGATCTGCAGGACCACGCCTCCTCCACCTGCGCCGCCCACGTCTTTGAACAGGTGCTGCTTATGAGGGGTCGCGATGGAGCTGGGAAGCATGGGTTTGGGATCTAGAATCCTAAAGTCTGCGAGGAGGTACATGTCCCAGGCAAACTGCGCAATGTCGCCTTCGGAAGCTGTGGTGGAATTGGCGGCGTGCAGGGTCCGATGAAAGGCGATGCATTGGCGGGTCCATTCGACGGAGGCGTTGACCCCTAGACGCTGAATGGCGTTTCGGACGAGGAGGTCATCGTTGGCCATCCGAAAGATGGAACTGTGCAACGCAAAGAGAGTTAGAGGGAGGGAGAGGGGGGGGGGGGGGGGGGTATCCGTGGTTGAGTGTGTGTGTGAGTGTATGTGTGTGTGTGTAGAGAAGAAGAAGACGAAGAAGAAGAGGAAGAAGAATAGACGCGGAAGAAAGGAAAGAAAGGGTGTTTGTTGTTTGTGAAGAGCGCGTGTGTGTGTTGGCAGGCACTGAAATACAATAAAAAAAATCATTGGTGGCGCTTCCTCATAACGACGTGCGAGCATGCGCCGCGTTCACTTTTTTCTTTTTCTTTCGCTCTTCACTCGACCTCTTTGCCCCATGGCCCGCAATGTCTTTGTCACCGTGGGATCAACGCGCTTCGACAAGCTAGTCGCCGCAGCCTCATCCCCTTCCTTCCTGCACCTGCTGCATCAGCTCGGCTACACTCATCTCACATTGCAGCATGGCAAGAGCCCCATCCCACCCCACCCATCCGCAACTCCGCCCGAGCAAGCACACCTCGCATCCTACAGCTACAAGTCGTCGCTGCAACAGGACATGGAGAATGCTGATCTCATTATCAGCCATGCAGGTATATCACTCTCTCCTCTTTCCTCCTTTGTGTTGTCACAGACAGCCATATCCAGAGAGAAGAACGTCGGCACCATACTCATATTTCGTAAATGTTCTCCGCGGCTCAGGGTCAGGATCCATCCTGGAGGCTCTCCGGCTAAAGAAGAAGTTGATCGTCGTCGTCAATGAGGATTTGATGGACAACCACCAACAGGAACTCGGGTCAGCGTTGCATGAACAAAACCACCTAGTCTGCACAAGTGTCTCGTACGTGCAAGATAAAGAAATGTTGTTGACCCCTCAGTCGCGTCCACAACTTCACCTCTTTCTCAACCTCACACCCCCTCCTCCTTCTTCATCATCTGCCCTTTCAATTTCCACTAGGCGTCTTGAAGAAACCTTGAAAGCCAGAGAATACGACTCATTAACACCATTCCCAGAGCCAGACCCAACGCGCTTTGCAAACTTTTTGGATTCAAGACTGAGTTTCTAGGAAAGATTGCGTTGCTTGACAAAAGAATAGTTGGTGTATAAAATCCTAGTCCAAGTACGAGAGCCTGCCATCCCATCCACATTCGCGCTTCAATCCACGCATCCATGATGTCGCGTTGCCTGCTTTATCCATTGGTGCAGGATCTGCCACCGATGCGCATGGACTTTGCTCGAGTCGTCCCACCGCAGCCATGTTCAGGTCAAGCATTCTTGGACCCGCCTGATCCGACAACCGGACCAGCTCGCTACTGAATCTAGTCCGAAGTGACGGTGACCGCGAAACTACCCTTTTCATCAACGCTGGCCGTTGCTGCAGTAGCTGCTGTCGGATCCTAGACGAGTTACTTTTTTCGCGGGAGCATTGGCGCACTGGCTCAAGACCTTCGCTGCTTCCATAGTCCCGGCGAGCGAGGCTAGGATCATCGCTAAGATAGCCGACCGGAGCTCGAGAAGGGGACGAGGAGGAGGAGGAGGAGGAGGAGGAGGAATGAGATGTCGCCTGGACAGGAGATGACGAGGGGGACACGGTTGTTGTAGCCTCTTGATAATGGACCAGCAAGAACATCATCAACAATTCCTCCTTCACGCCCCTCAGGTCCTCTGCCTTGTAATCCCTCCCAACGCCTGCTTGACCTATGCACCTCAAAAAGACCTTAAAGTCCTCCAGACTCAGCATCTCGACCGCGAGGTTCCACAGGCTCTTGTCAGCGCTCGCATACTCGAGCGCGCGGCGACGGATGTCCTGTAGTTGATAACGGTCAGCAAATCGGATCGCTGCAGGCCAGGTGTCTACCGACAGTCGGAGGCTGTCAAAGATTTGGTCTGCGAGTACAGCGACTAGCCCAGGCACACCGTACAGGTAGGCGATCCGGAGGACTGGTAAAAGATCAGCCAAGTCAAGTTCAAAGGGCTCGAGGATGCCATAAAGTTGCTGCAGAAACAACGCGAAATGGTGTGAAGTGTAGCCCATGCTTCTTTCGTCGCTCACAAACATCGCAGTGAAGGTCTCTGTCGCTGACAAGGGTTCAGAAACCGTGCCTTCCTTGAGATTCTCTGTGCTCGACCTGGATGATGATGATGAAGGCGGTACATCGCGCAGACTTTCGTCACTGTGCCAAGAGCTCGAGCCATCGGACAATAACGATCCTGACTCCTTCGCCGTCGTATCTGCGTTCACACGAGTCTCTGCGAACGAGAGAGTGTTGCTGATAGTGTCCTTAGTATCACCCTCGCTGCTAATGACTGGCATGTCTCGCCGACCCATCTTGCTACCACCACCACTTGTGAATTCCGATCCACCGTTGTCCTCTTCACGTCCTCGAGATGGAGATGTCTCCTCAACCTTCTTTCCGTGGCCGCCCTTCTTGGCCCTTGCAATCTTCACCTGGCGGGCTGTCTCAACGGCAACAGGCTTGAACGTGCAGTCCACTCGCTTGATCTCTGTAGTCGGGTTTCGAGACCGCGCGTTGTCAAATAGCTTCCGAAAGTAGGCACAGTGCTCGGCAAGGATACCGCGATGCACCCGGAAGGTCGTTTCGTCTACAGACAGGGCCAAGTCAGAGTAGAGCGGGTTGTTGAAAAGACGTCTCACGACGGTTGCAGCATCCGTCATATATGAGCCAGTGGCCCCGGAGGTGCGAGAGTCTGGCGAACATGGTTCCACACTCTGGCTGACGTTCCGGCCAGCGTGCCGTGAAGTGATCGGTCCCTGCCATGAAGGCTGACCTGGAAGGTGGGGCTTTGGGCGTTCAGAAAGCTGCTGAAGCTTGGATGAGTGCTTTAGCTGGCGTGTGCGGATTCTAGATGGGCTATGGTCGGAAGAGAGGTTGCTCTGAGACAAGAGAGGGGCTGCTGATGATGCTAACGAGGTGGTGGTAAGGGGCGAGCGTGAATTTTCAACACAGGGGAGCTCGTTTATGAGCGAGCTGGGCCTCAATGCGGACAAAGTAGTGGGAGTCTCCGTGACGAGTTCCGAAGGAGATGGAGCTGCATCGCAGGGTAGCGCTGGCATGACTTTGTGAGGCAGTTCGGCATCGGAGGTAGTCTGCGCGTCTGTCTCCTTTGAAGCACTGCTTGCATTTCCAAAGTGCGTCGCAATGTCCCCTTCGACTGGCCGCGTCTCGACAGACCTCACAAGCACTGGAGGATGATGTTCAGATTCGATGGAGAGCACAGGATCGCGAGTGATCAAAACCTCCGAAGCAGTGTGCTCGGAAGATGTGAGTAGAGGATGGCTCGACGGCACCTGTGCTGATAATCCCTCTGGATCCAAGCCGGGGTGGCTCGTTTGCTGTCGCAGGCCTACTGAACGAAGTGGTTGCGGCGGAGAGAGCATCTCGGCTACAATCGCGGTTGAGAAGGACAGGAGAGCATTATCAGAGGCTCGGGTGGTATCCTCAGACACAACCTGACAGGACGGCACTCGCCGTATCTCTATTAACTCTTGCTCCTTTGATGCGGATGTTGTGGCCCTTGGGCGGCTGCTACAGGCTGGATCACAGCTCGTTTTTGGAGGCACAGCAAGTGGAAGGCCATTTAGTATGGGACTGGGAGGACGGTCAGGCGCTTGGAGGCTCTCGCAGCTGTAAGAGTGCCTATTCGACTTGCTGGTCTTGACATTGGATCGCTCTGCTTTCAAAGATGCCGAGGACGAGGATTGATGGGCTCTATCTAGATCACCGGTTTTCTTGCCTGGAAAACAGTAAAGACGAGAGGATCCGTCTATGGACAAACAGTATATCACTATGCAGCGTCCTCGATTGCTTGCTGTTCGTGTTGATCCGTAGTAATTATGAGCTGAAAGTAGCGTACCATTTGCATTGGCTGTTCGTCTAAAGCTCCAGGTGGTCTTGATAGGCAGAGGTATTGTTGGCATTTGTGTGTACGCTTGGATGTGAGATGTACAAGGAAAGAGTTGAATGCTGGGGAAGAGGTTGGCATCTCCGCCGTAAATAGCCCAAAAGTAGAACAACACGCGCGCTGTGATCATTGACAGCATTCTCCGACGATCTATCACTCTTTCAATGGTGTGTTTAATATGCTTTTCTCGTTACTGGTACCAGCTGTGTTGCATAGAGGGCGCATCGCGAGAGATAATAATGCTGCTTTGGATATCAAGGGCTTTCGAAGACGCAGAGGCCAACCCTTCACTCTGTGAGATCTTCATCAATCTCCACAATCTCTTCCTCCTTTTCTTCCTCGTCTTTCACAGAAACAGCCGAGAGATTGGTCGCTACCGACATCAGTGCTGCTGCCTCAGAGGATTTCCGCTCGGTCTCTGCCGAATCTTTCAAGGCCTTGCTAAGGTCTTCCTGGTTCTTGTATGTGTATACTTTTACCTGACCATCTATTAGTGTATCGACCAAATCAAATAGAGTCGCCAGTCAGAGAACAACTTCATGTCGGTCAAACATTGTAGGGATGCTGCGGGGATGTGGCTGTTGCTTTACAAACAAGATAGCACTTACCATCTGCACTTGTGAACAGCAACGGCCGGGTTGGGTGGAAGATGACATCGCGAACCTCAACGTCTAGTGATGTAACCAACGAGACCGATAGTTAGATGCAGTGACCTATACCGCGAGCGCGGTTGCTACAGTCATGGACCATAAATAACCATACCTTCGTGATCCTTGAGAACTCCTGTTACTTGTCCTGTCTTCAGATTGTAAATAAAAACCTCGCCGGTGCAGGTAGGAGCCATCAGATACCGCCCATTGGATGAAATCTTGATCAACCACGCGTTAGAAAAGTACCTTGAAAATCGTAGCGCGAGAGATTGAATTTGTGTTAGGTAAAGTGACGGTGACAACTCGTTACTTGACGGCAGTTGCGAGCAGCAATAGTAAGAACTACGAAATGAACACTTACTCTTCATCCTGGAACCGCTTTACTTCGCTGAGGTACCATTTGCCGCCCTTGGTATCGGGATAGATCAACTTGTGCAGAGTGCATGAGTTATAATCCTTGGCTAGTGTGACAATGAGAAAATGAGAGTCAGCTACACGGACTGGCTATACAGGACGGGTGGAGTCTGTGGGTGATATCGCCAAGCATTACCAATCATCCTCTCTTCAGAATCCAACAGCTCGACTCCCCGAGATATAAAGTACGCAAATTGCTGAGGCTTTGCGACAGCAACGGGTGCCTCTGCTTTCATCTTGCCCTTTTTGATGCTGGACTCTGTCAGTTCTTCTGTTGTCTCCGTTTGTGACTCCTCGGGAACAGGTGGAGGCATGGGGAAGTCAACAGGTTGGATGAACTTTCCGCAGTCGCAGTATGAGGAGTACATGTTTTCAAACGTTTGCAGCAACTATGAGTGAAAATGGTCAAAGAGCATTGGTTCATGTTAAGCACTTCTAGTCATAGCAGTTGCAACACATGTCAGTTTCATCAAACAGTATCCTTACAGCCGCATTTTCAAAATCGTAGAGTCGAAGGTTTTCGTCCGCTGCAGCAAGGAAGTACTTGTTGCCAGTATTTGGGACGAACGACACTGTGAAGGCCATGCAGGTGATTCCATCCTCCATTTGCACCATCGAGTTCAGCGTCCTATCCAGAGATAAGAGCAGAGTAAGGAGTGTTAATCCTTGACTGGGTTCTATCTTGTCGTATTGGCGCGTGTTCCAGAATGTTTTTTTACTTACGTCCAGTCTGCACTCATATGCCACTTGTTCAAATAGCCATCCTGACTTCCGCTAAGGAAGTAATTTTCACCCTTGAAGTGCACCTTCTTTACACAGAGCAGCTCCTCAGCGTGCCCGTCGAGTCGGGACACGACTTCACCCGACAGGATATCAAACAGCTTTAATGGGCAAGGAAGGATGTTGTTATCCTCATCCGCCTCAGACCAGTTGTTGCGGTCTTTGAGCTTGCCTCCAATAAGGATTTTTGTCTGGTCAGGGACAAACGCTCCCACATAGAACTCATCGATATGCTCCTCCTGTTAAAGCAGACATGAGGTATGGATCCAGTCAATACTATGATTCTTGGCTGCAATGCACCAACCCACAAAAATCTAATCACTAGTTTGCTTACCTTGGCATCTCGTAGCGTTGTCAAAAGCGAATAGTCTTCTAGGCTCCAGACCCGAGCTGACCCAAGGTTGCAGAACGTCACGAGCATAGTACCATCCGGGGAGAGCACCATGCCTGTGATAGGAGCTTGGTCGTGGAGATTGCAGTCCACTAGCTGAAGAGGATGATCTTCACTGATCTTGTTAATCATGCCGGACTTGCTCTCGGCATGGTGCTTCCAATGGTTATCAGGATACTGGCGTGCAAGGCTGTAGACATAGCTCGGGTTGAAGTCCAGAGGGTTCTCAGGCTATCAAGGGGTGTGGAGTCAGTGCGCGAACAACCTGCCTTTAGCAAACGAGCCTCTCCTCACCAGGCAACGACTGATTTCACTCCATCACAGCAAGTCTGATTGTCAATACCTTCACATATGGAACTTTTGACTTTGGGACACGCTTGAACTTCGACAGGATGGTTCCCTCTTGACTTGCGCCTATGTTATCATTGGTATCGAGTATGAGGTCGCCGTAAATTAGTCTCTGGGAGTTATCGAGATGCCTCATGGTTTGCCACGCGGTGCGCAACTCTACGTACCACGCGAGTCTTCGTCGTCGCTGAATGCAGAGTGCGAAGGCTTCTTGGTTGTCTTCTTTGGAATAACGACAGACGTGGCAACCTCATTACCTGTACCGCTTGCTTTTGACTTTGGGCTGGGCTTCTTCTTCGTCTTGACCTCCTTCTCCAAAAGCTCGTCCGTGTCCATTTCTGTGTCCTCATCAAAGGGTACCGTGGCCTTGCGCTTTCGGACAGAACGACCCTCCTCTGCAGTCTCGTCGTCGTCTTGAGAAGCAGGCACGTCAACGTTCTCAATATCGATGGTCTCCTCGATAGGCGCACTTACAGGAAGAGACGAGATTTTAGCTTTGTTCTCGGCTCCATTCACCAAACTCTCGTCGTTTTCCTTGCCGCGGGACACAGTTCCGTTCGCGTGTGGCCCCGGAGCGCGTTTCTGCGATGTCACGGCGACGACGCCCTTAGATTCCACGTTCGTGGTGGCGGGAGCCAACGGTTCTGAGGGCTAATACAAAAAAGCCAGAGACGGTTCGAAAGATGTCAGCATACTCTTGTGTCAAGGCATATTTGTTCTAGCCGTCTGACGCGCGCGCGTCCTTCTTTTGTCCTAGCACCACTATGGGCCATATCATGCTCATTGCTTTGGTTTTGTATGAGCAGATTGTGAGGTGGATGGTGGAGCTGCCAATATGGCGTTTTCTCGCGGCAGGAGCATTGTCCGAGTCGCAAGGAACAAGGAGGGGCCATCCACACCACAGGCATATGCATCCGGCATCCATATGGATTTCTGTATGAAGTTTTTTCTGATCATCCAACTGGTGTAATGATGTTTTGCTATGAAGGAGTGCCGGGAATCATACCAAGAGGGTCATGGTGGCGAATTCGCGTCGCTTGTTCTGTTGGACCGGTGGCAGAGAGTTGCACAAGAGTGTTTTCGGGGTTTGGAGAGGGCCAGATGGAGATTGCGGAATGGGATGGTTGGAATGAGCAGCTTGGAGTTCACTTCGATGAGCAGAAGCACGTTCAGGTTTATGCAAACAAAACAGGGCCAGCAAACCACCCCTTGGGCCAAACATAACAAAAAAATAACGCGTCGAAAAATAACGTGACTTTGTGACGTGCTCGGTGACGCGACTTGGGCTAGCCGCGGTAGGATCGTGCAGTACCATGCCGTTACGCTGGCCCCCGCTACTTGACAGCGTGTCATCAAAGGATCGCTTGATTCCTGCCCAAACTACTCTCCGTGGTTCAAGAATAGAAGAAAACACGAAACACCTCCGAGAAAGCGTACCCTTAGTGTGGTTGGAGTGATCCTCTTTTCGCGGCTTGAACACACCTTTGAATGCCCTTCTTATCGAAGCACGACCATGGATCAGGGTCGAAATTAAAGTTTTCTATGCTCCTATCCTACCGTAGAGCTGCCTTTTGTTCATCAAGGATTGCCCTTGAGCAAGCTTCTGCCGTCGGTTGTAGACCTGTCTTCGGCTCAATTTCACCCATCTCGCTTGCCTGCCTTTTTGGTCTATAAGTCTCCTAAGCAAGGTGCATGCTGAGCTATGTCAATTTATGCCCAAAGCTTTCTTTTTTCTGACCTTTGCTCATTTTTTTGTTCTCCTTCAGCCTCTGTCTCTTTCTCTCGTTCTCTTCTCTCTTCTCTCTCTTTCTCTGACCCTCGCTTTCTCTTCTTCTCTCTTCTTTCTCTCTTTGCCTCCTTTTGCATTCTCTTTCCAGCGTCCTCATCGACACCTCCCCTCCTCCTTCCAAACTCTCCTCCAACCCTGTGAAGCAGACCCCTTGCAGCACTGCCTGAACGAGAAACGCAAGAGCGAATATACCCTGCCCTGCCCTCGCTGCTTCCCGCCATCAGCTTTCTGTTCAACTAGCCCTTCATCTTCTCTGCAATGTACGCCACCGACGATAACTCCAACCCTCTTTCAAGGTACCGCGAGCTAACGCCCATCCAGTCCGCGCGAGACCAGTCACCGACCAATGTCTCGGGCGTGTTGAAGCATGGCTACATCTCGGTCAAGGAGGAGGGTCTGAAGGCCTTCATCTGGTCAAAGAGATACATGACCTTGCGCGAACTCACTCTGAGCTTTCACAGGAATGAGGTGAGTACTAAGCATCCGTTTGGTAATCATGCTTTGCCCTCGGTTTTTGGCTCCATTGTTCCCGAACCTTGATATATGGATGGACCTTCAAAGTTTCGACCACTTTGGTTATGTGTCAAAGAAAAGCAGCGGGGAATGAGAGAGCACGCGCTGAGAAGAGGCAGGAATGCAGGAGGGAACGAGACAATGCCTGGCATTTAGCTTTGGCATGCTGGTGCTTTGACCGCGGCATAACGTCTGTTTCATCTCTTGCCTGCCAGCCCCTTTGGCCTGTTGAGCAGACTCTGAGTCTTGCTTAATCCTGGCAGAGACTGACGAAGAGCTTGCAGAGTCGCTGTAGTTGTCCAAGTGCGCCTTCGTTTGCTAGCCATACGCACGCTCTCGCCCTACCTCCGTTGTATGAGCGCTGGATCTGTGTGTGCGTGTACTTTGCTCGGAGAGCTCTTCTTCTCATTGCCGGTGCTGATACCCCCTCTGTGCCTCAGTTCGTCCCTGTGTGTCCTCCGTCGTGTTCTAGCTGATTTTGCAATTTGATATTTCTCCTGGTCCCTTCTCCTGGATTAATATACGCCATGCATCGTGCGACAGGAGAAAAAAACCTCCCTGCTCCTGGCAGTCTTAGTCCCGGTTCTAAACATGGCTCTACTTCTTTTTCTGTCTGTCTCTAGTCGACACCTCAGTCGCTGGTCCTTATTTTCCTCAAGGACATCAACGCCGTGACCCGGACAGACTTGAAGGCCTACTGTTTCGAACTTGTCACCAAGGACCGGAGTTACTTCCTCTCCTGTAAGAACGATGAGGAGCTGTACTCGTGGATGCATGAGATCTACTCGCGATCGCCTCTGATGGGCGTCTCCAACCCAACCAACTTTGTGCACAAGGTCCATATGGGCTTTGACCCGAATACTGGCAACTTTACGGTACGTGACACACTGATGCGGTGTACTCAACGGCAATGCTTCCCAGAGCACACGCGACTTTGCAGCTCATATGAATATTTGCTTTCCTCTTCATTTCTGGTGGTGTAGGGCATGCCAGATTCCTGGGCAAAGCTGCTAACAGGATCCGCCATCACAAAGGAGGACTATGCCAACAACCCTCAGGCTGTTCTGGAGGTTCTGGAGTTTTACACCGATCAAACAAAACGCAACGAAGAGGAGTATGGCACGCCTACATTGATCCCCACTAATCTTCCAAACCTCCCCAGCGACTCTGAGGCCGACCGCTGGGCCAACCTTATGCCCAGACAGCAACCGTCGCCTCCCTCGAGCAGCCGCCCTGAGCGTCCTCAGAGGCCAGACCGACCAGAGGATCAACTCCGACCATCCGCCCCTGATCGCTCGCAGAGCGTGGATAATCTTCCGGTCACCCAGCGAATGTCCAGCCTGGGACTTTATGACGACAGGGTACGTCTCTTTTCTTTTTTCGCTGGATGTTTTGCATTCCGTCGTGAATGCTCTTATTCTTTTGCTATTGTGAGCTGCAATATCTCCAGAATCAGATATGAGCAATCACGTAAAAGTGAAGATAGCAAATATTATGTCTGAAAGCTGGCTGACCAAGGCTCTGGGGTTATATCATTTATTAATTCTGCTAGGGCAACCAACAGGCCGTCTCGCGCCCTGGCGTTGCGCCGCCAAGACCGCCGAATGCTCTCCGTCCAGACTATGCACCTCCTTCTCCCACTGTAAGTGTAGCGACGACTCTAGGTTGCAAAGGAAGAACACCTGGAACGCGTTTCTTTGCTGTCTTCCTTTTTTTTACAACTCGCTGGCTATGGTTTCACGTTTGCACTGTATCCTTTGGCGCGCCATGGTTTAATGACGGCTGAACACAATGTGTACATGTTACTCAGTCGCCTCGTGCTCCCAACCACCAGTTTACTCCTCCTCTTTCCAGCTCGCCCTCAAACAAGTATCACAATGCGCCCCCCAAGTCTCCTGCACAGCAGACGCCTTCGCCAGCAGCATCGCCCTCCAGCCTGCGTCAGCAGAGTCCATACGGCCAGCAGCCTCGCACGCCTAATGCTCCAACTGCTATGAAGCCCGAAGTGGCTGATGCTGAGGCCGCGTTGAACGGTGGAGGAGCTCCCAAGGTTGCAGTCGAGCGTCGCATCTCAACCATGACAGAGGCAGAGGTTATGGAGAAGTTGCGCAGTGTAGTCTCCTCTGGCGATCCCAGCACTTTATACAGCAAGATCAAGAAAGTTGGCCAGGGGTAAGTTGAGGTCACATAGTCTTCTTTAATCTCGGATGCTGTATAGGATCGTTTACTAACTCGATGTGCATCCGGACTGTAGTGCATCTGGATCTGTCTATGTGGCCAAACACCTTACAACCAACACCAAGGTCGCGATCAAGCAGATGGATCTATCAATGCAGCCAAGGAAAGAACTGGTTGTCAACGAGATTCTGGTCATGAAGGAGTCAACCAACCCCAACATTGTCAACTATCTGGACTCGTTTTTGGTCAAGGGCCAGGAGTTGTGGGTTGTCATGGAGTATATGGAGGGAGGTGCGTTGACAGATGTCATTGATAACAACAAGTTGTCTGAAAGCCAGATTGCATGCATCAGTTTAGAGGTACGTACCCGTTATGATGTTGCTTATTTGTTTTCCGTCATGGTTGATATCGAGGGTCACTTTAACTTACCACGATACTTTTTTTGCTTATCTTTCACTCGATATAGACGTGCAAGGGTCTTCAGCATCTGCACAGTCAGAACATCATTCACAGAGACATCAAGTCCGATAACGTTCTTCTGGACTCTTATGGACATGTCAAAATTAGTATGATTTACTCTGCTCTGGCGACATTCATATCGCGGCCCGTCATGTGTGAAATTAATGCACCCATACTAACCACTCACCAACATCCTTGCGTGTTACATAGCCGACTTTGGTTTCTGTGCCAAGCTGACGGATCAAAAGAACAAGCGTGCCACCATGGTTGGAACACCGTACTGGATGGCGCCTGAGGTTGTGAAGCACAAGGAGTACGGCGCCAAGGTCGACATTTGGTCGCTAGGAATTATGGCCATTGAGATGATCGAACAGGAGCCTCCATACCTGGATGAGGAACCCCTGAAGGCATTGTATTTGATCGCCACTAACGGCACGCCTACACTCAAAAAGCCCGAGACGTTGAGCTCTGAGTTGAAGAACTTTTTGGCCGTTTGCTTGTGTGTCGATGTCAAGAGCCGTGCGACCTCCTTGGAGTTGCTAGAGGTAAAGTATCTCTGGACTTGCGCAAGTTCTTTTTCCGCATTGATCTCCTCTATATTCTTCATGTGCTCGTTGCTGAATTGCTTTTATGTACTCTCCTTCCACCACTAGCACGAGTTCTTGAGGCGCGCAGGACCAATACAGTCGCTTAGACCCTTGTTCAACTATAAGCGATCAGGATAGGTAGATCGGCAATCTGACTGGACTACGCATTGCTCAGGACTGGGAGATATAGACAAAAGCACCTGTAGAGGCACACCACCATTCTTGAGACAACGAAAACAATGCGAAAACTCGAACAAACAAGCAGTTCCATGAGCGTATCTAAATACCATGCCGGCCCTACTTCCTTTGTTTTATTTGAGGAAACGCTGCTACTGTTTCCGTTTCTCAACCTCGTATCCACCCTTGATCCAACCCTCCATGCCTTCGTTCAGGCTCCAGACTCTGGATCTGTCCTTGCTGCTGCTCAGCACATCCGGTGATGTGTTGCTTTCCTTGCTCTCCGCCGCAGCTCCATATCCTAGCCTGACCAAAGACTCTGCGGCTAGCACTGACCTAAACCCGCCCGCACAATAGACGACCACGTCCCTGGGATCGTCCTGTTTGATAAACTTTCCCACATCCCGCTCAAGAATACCTCTGGGCAGAACAATGGCTCCAGGGATCGTGCCCGAGGCCTCGACCTCGCTGCGTTCGCGGACGTCAATGATGTGCGGTGGTAGGCGAGGGTTCTGGGTGGAAGCCGTGGAGGCCGTGGCATGCAGGTCTCGGGGAGAAAGGTAGTGGATGTCCTTGTTCGTGGCCTTGATCTCCTGGACGAGTGCTGGGAACGACTTTTGGGCGAGCGTGGACTAGCATGAAACGGAAGTCGCATTAAGTATACTTGGAAGCGGGACTTGGAATAAGTTGGTCTTCAGCTGAAACTGCAAAGGGTGATCCTACCAGAGTGAACGAGCGCTGCTGCTGCTGCTGCTGTTGTTGTTGGACAGCAAAGAGAACGCGAGCCGTGGGAGCCACGCGGGCAAGTCGAAGCTGTGCTTTAAGCATTGCGGGGTGGAACTGAGAAGTGTGGAATGAGAGGATGAACGTGGATGGATGGTGTTCGGGAGCTCTGGGAAAGTGTGCGTTTAGTCACGGGCGGGGCGCGGTGCGGTTGGACATGACGTGTTTTCAATTTCTGTTCTTTTCTCACGAATCCAACGCCGTTTTACAACGCTTCTTTCCCACAACCCCAACCGCAAATCATTCACAATGGCCTCCAACCCCGCCTGCCTCTTCTGCCGCATCGTCAAGCGTGAGATCCCTTCCAAGATTCTCTTTGAGACCGAGCACAGGTAGAGAGAAACGAAATGCGCGCCATGTCTCCCACTCTGCACAATTCGTGCTTTTTTTCATCTCTCAACAGCTGGATGCCGAGGAAAACTACAACGGTTCCCATCAAACGAACGCGACGCGACGCGCCTAAAACGATCGTCGGCACATAGATTGTTATCTATTGAACCTAACCACATAACACCCTGCACTGCGTTGCGCTCTTTAGCTTGGCTTTCCTCGATATCGGTCCTCTCAGCGATGGTCATACCGTACGTGCTCTTTTCCTTGTTCGAGCAGTTACTTTTTCACAGATAGAGAAATTAGAATCCAAACTGACCATAGCCCGCATGACTTGCTTACATGAAAAATAGGTCGTGATTCCCAAGCGTAATAACACTGGATCCACGTTGTAGCCCTTCATGAGGAGTAACTGTGTCGTATATCACAATGCTGACTTCGTACCATGCTCTTCTTCTGTATAAATAGACCACGCCCAGTTCTTGCATGAGCTGCCTGATGCAGAGATGGTTGATCTCTTGCCCACCGCAAAGAAGGTTGCTCAGGCTATCGGATGCAAGGACTACAACATCCTTCAGAACAATGGCCGCATCGCTCACCAGGTAAAATCACCCAGCAGACACCCACTTTAATTGCAGGCACAGGCATAAAGAGGGGCTGCAGGTCGCCTCTTGTAAAAAAAACACAAGGCTTGACGAAATGTCCCATTGACCATACAATATAGGCGGTCGACCATGTTCACTTCCATGTGATCCCCAAGCCCAACAACGAGGAGGGTCTGGTCATGGACTGGAAGGTGAAGGAGACCAACTCGGATCAGCTCGAGGCTTTGCGCAAGAGAATTCTGAAGCTTTAAAATGACCGGAAGCGTTTACCACAACGACCTTGAGAGCTTCAGGAAGGAAGAGTCACCTACATGCAGAATGCACAATAAATGTTTAGTAGCAACGGTTACTACTCAGCCCACGCAACTGGACAATACTACTGGGGATCTATCAACTTGTGGGCGCGTATTCATTTTTTTTTGGATGGTTGATTTGATATAGTACAGGCCTTCTAATTGCTTTCTTCTAGTAGTGCTTTACGCCTCCTCGCTTTACGTTCTATGCAGATGAACTCGTGACAACAACCATGGCCTTCTCGTAGACACCCAAGAAGATGCTTCCACCGATCGAAAGCCACATGACGCGTGGTCCAATGCCCGAGAACAAAGCCCTTGGTCCTTCCTCTGCAAGGATGCGTTTAAAAGTCGAGACGATTCCAGAGTAATAAGCCGAGGACTGAGCTCCTGCTGGGTTCCGTTGACTGAGCATCACGCGCGTCTTGATGACATCGAGAGGCGTGGTAATACCTGCTGCTGTTCCTCCTGAAATGGATCCACAAATAGCGGCCTCCCAAGGATCAACCTTGGATCGCTGAGTTGCAGCCGCATAGGTCTTTTTCATGTATTCGTACAATGGGAACTGGATGCAGGTGAATGGGATCTAGATAAAGGGAGGACAAATGTTTGATTAAAAATGCCTTCTTTGAAGTCCAGTTGCAGCTAGGAGTAAAAATTGAAGGGGAGGTTTTGTCTACCTCGCGTGCGACAGTGCTGAAGTATCCGCGGTAGAATCCCAGGACGCCCTCGTTATGAATCACAGACTTTACTGCTGCAGTAGTGGTTGTGAATTGCTTCGTCTGCATACGCTGTTTGATCACCTCGGTCGGAACCCTAACAAAACACGCAGCCTGTTAAGAATTGGAGGCAACTGATTAATGGATGAATATCAAAAGGCGAATGGTTGGTTGCGCTGTGAAGGAGCTGGAGGGTGTGCGGGTTAAATAAGGTAAATCTGGACCCTAAAGTTCCCGCTCATCTCGAGGGCGCACTTTCACCCCACACTCCAATTGGGGGGAGAGTTGCAAGACATTCTTTGCCTCAACCTTACAATCTCGCCTCCAGAGGCAGACATCATATGCACCACGGGTGCGTGCTGTGGGTCCGGGATGACTGCACTCAGCGTCCTCTTGAGTCCCTCATACGTGACAAAGAACATGGAGGCTAGACATCGTACAGCAAGCATGGATCAGTCAAGGATCGTTCCTGAAGCAGAGCAAAGTTGCGCTCGATGAGAGCGATACAGCAACCATTGAGCTGCGCTGCGTGTTTCTTACCACCAGGTGCACTGCCAATAACCGCGCTGGTCAGTCCTGAATACACTCCCCTGAATCCTCCCGAGGCTGCGAACCCTGCCTTGGACTGGAGTCTCGTCTTGAGCGTGTCCAAAGGAAAGAGGGCGGTGTCGATGGCAGTACCAGCCATAGCACCTGCCTTTTAGAGGGGGAAAGGTTAAAGTGGTGGTGTTTAGAACGCTACGTCTTCTTTTGCTTTTCAAGTGTAGGAATGGAAGCTGCCAATGCTCAACACAACAAATGACTGATTCACTCTTTGTTCCCGTACCAACATGCTTTGGAGGAGTGTGCCCTGTTTGGGCGCAGGCACAACGGCCAATGTAGAGGCAGACGACGTGAGATCACTCATTCTCTTTTACGTGGGATCGTGTTGCTGAAGCGGTATGAGTGTGGGCTAGGTGGTGAGGAGAGAGAGCTGAGGAACTCTCGCCGAGTGACAGGACAAGGAGCAAGAGCAGGAGGGGAGAGGGGAACCAACGAGCAGATGTGGGTCGAGAATTGGCCGTTGAAAAACGATCTGTTTGGTCTGATCAGCAAGTCAGAGTCTTGACAAAGTTGATTAGATGCACGTGATATATGCCCCAAGGCACAGGTGGACCAGCTCACCACTTGGCTGTCGTTGTGAAGGACGAAAGGTGTGTCCCTACATTTGAGTGCCGTTTTGGTCCAGCGACACAGCAAACAACGATATGGAGGATATGGAAGCCATTTCCTGAGGGAACAAAAGAGCGAGGGAACGAGGGAACAAGGAACGTTGGGATCCGATCCCGCTCTAACCCTGGGCAACGTCCACCTTCCAATAGCAGCCCACCAAGAAGGGGCGTGCGACCATGCCAGCTGTGTGGAGATAAAACGAAAAAAAAGAAATCGAGCTGGGCGCGCCCTTTTTGCTTCGTTGCTCCTTCCTGCTTCATCTTGCTCCATCTTGCTCTTCTTCCCTCAGTCCTCCCTCAGTCGTCATCGTCGGCACCACCACCACCACCACCGACATCGACTACTCGCCAGGCAGCACTCCAGCAGGACTCAAGAGGATCCCTACCAGCACGCCAGCTACACGCACCATGGACGCCAATCCTCAGCTGCTCCGGAGAACCCACTCGCCTTTTGTTGCCGCCGCTGCTGCAGCCGCTGCCTCGTCGACCCTGGCGGTGGAGACCCACACCCATCAGCACACCCAGCACCAGCACCAGCACCAGCACGACCACGCTCATGCAGTTGGACAGGCCCAGCCTCATCTGAGTCCCCTGCTTGGCCAGGGACTCCGGCCCATGGGAAGAAGCTCGCCCATGCTCGCAAGTGATCTCAGCAGCCATGGAGGCAAGCAGTTGGTATGGAGCTGCCCTGCAACGGATGCTGATGCCTTTTGAGTTTTGCTTTCCAGTTTCGCCCATAACCTTAGCTGTCCATCTTTTTTTTGCTTTAATTAGAACGGCGCCAGCTTCTCGACATCATCCTCCGTTGGCACCATCGCCACCATGCATGGAGATATACCCTTTGCATCATCTACAGCTCAGGGCCACGCCCATAGACTGTTTGATCAGACCCCGTCTCAGCATCTTGATCACAACCATCTGGGGCATCATGGACATGGACATGGACACGACCATGGAGCAAAGCCAGGCCAGGTCAACGGATTCTCCACTGGTGCGCATGCGGGACATGTGCACGAGCATCAGCATCATCACACTCAGGACCATCAGCATCAGCATCAACACCAACACCAGCATCCAGGGCAATCACAGTCTCAGCAGTCCGCGCAGGTGAACGGCTTCCAACAGCAACAAGGCCACCAGCATGACCATTCTGGACATGCCCATCATCATCCTCATGGACACCACGAGCATGATCATGGTCACCAGCAGGTACACAATCATCATGAGCACAACCACAGCCATGACCACCACCACGATCACGCTCACGCACACGGACACGCACACGGACACGCACACGGACACGCACACGGGCATGGTCATGGTCATGATCATAGTCATGATCACGGACACCACCACCACCATCCAGTCAGCTACAGATCGCAGCTTCCTTCGTACGGCGAGATATTTGGGAGCCTGATGCCAAAGCAAAAGACGATGTTCACCTGGATCCTGGTCCATTCACTGATAGCTGTAATGACCTGGCTATCGGGAATGCGGGCTGGATCATTATGTAAGTCACCTCAAGTCCTGAAGGAAAGATGCATGAATCGCGTACGATTGACCGGAAATATCCCCTAATCAAAATCTCATTGTCCCTGTTACAGCGATCATCGGTCTATCGTACATGACCCTCTTTGACGCATTTGGAGTTCTCAACACCTTCATCTCCAGTGTCATCCACTCAGATCGCAATATGAAAAAGTCGACTGTGAAGCATCCGTTCGGGTATGTTCTCGTGATACACGGATATCGTGCATGCAGTGCCTATACTTAGGGCGATCATCTCATCACGCATAGCTTACTCCTTGCTTTAGAATCCAGCGGTTTGCAATTCTCTTTGGACTCTTTAATGCCATCTTCCTTCTCTTTATTGGAATGAATATGCTGAAGGAGAGTCTTGAGCACCTAATGCTCGAAGACGATCATCATGGAGGCGATCACGGAGCGTAAGTGATACACTGGCCCCTTTTTTGGACATCCTCCCTTAATGAAGATCATCAATAACAATGAAGACTAAAGTGCTGCCATCTTCTGCTTGCTTCTTTTCCCAGTGTTGCCCAGGTGCCTATCTTTTGGACATTGGTTGCTCTCGGTGCAGCGCTGATCTCCACATTAGGATACCAAAACCACAAGCAATATTGCTTATGTACGTCAAGGATAGTTAGAAACGCAGCAACAAGTGGATTTCTTCCCTTCACACGCATTGGATGATCTAACAGCCATTAACGAGTATGATACTCTTCCTCTAGTACTCAACCATACTTCTCAATCAAGCTATGGCCCAGCATCCTCAGATATAGCCACACTGTTCCGCAACCCGTTTGCTCTGACAAGTCTCGGATGCGTGATCGGCGCATTGATGGTGGCCATGTTCCCTCGATGGGACTCGCTTGACAAGATCGTCGCCATTGGTCAAGCAATTGTGATGTTCTGGCTGGGTGGACCTTTGACCAAGGTCTTGGGAATGATCATACTACAAACCGCCCCTTCTCGTGCACTCGACGCAATGGAGGACACCATTCGCCAGCTCTCAGGAACCAACCCTGCTATCCAAAGGATTGAGCGCGCCCATGTCTGGACAAACACCGTCGGGCAGTTGATCGGGACCTTGATCGTCACCGTGGCGAAAGGCTCTGATGAGCAAGTTATTCTGGCGAGCATTCATGAACGGCTCAAGGGCTTCTTGGATATTGATGGACAGGTCGACGATACAGGCGAATTGACCGTTCAATTGGTCTATAACCACTAGTAGTGAGCACGCGTGGTAATGAACATAAAGCCGCTTTTAGAGACTTGTATACAACAAACTTCCGTCAACTCTTATTACTCCTTAACACATTCAAGTAGAGCGAGCGTGAACATTTCAGTGCCCTGCTCCGCCTTCATGATCGATATGGCGAGATTTATTGCCCTTGCTTCAAAAATGATTCATCTGAAAAGCACCACTATTCATCACCTAATGCATTTCTGACAAAACTGTGCTATTCGAAGCGCCGCGTTGCTCCAAGAGTCTCATATTCATCCTGCTTAAGCCCAGAACAGTTGATATTTTAGTGTCTGTCACGGCAAGTCGGTCGTGCCCTGAACTCCACTGCAGGCAAACGAGATGGCGATCTCCTGATACTTTCCAAAGGCGAACAGATTTATCACCACAACCGGGTGCAAGAAAACTCTCGTTTCCAATTGCTCTCCACGCGACACTTGTAATCGACCCATGAAAATCCTTAACCACCGTCATGCAGTGACCCGATGCCACATCCCAAAGCCGCACCGTCTTGTCGTTACTGCCCGAGGCAATCTGCTGGCCGTTTGGCGAAAACACCACGCTCAAAACATAGCCGGTGTGGCCGCTTAGAATGGCACCAGGTGCGCCGGATTGCGCGTCCCAGAGTCGTACCGTTTTGTCGTCACTGCCCGAGGCAATCTGATGGCCGTTTGGCGAAAATACCACGCTCCTAACCCAGTCGGTATGGTCGCTTAGAACGATACCAGCTACACCTGTTTGTGCGTCCCAGAGTCTCACCGTCTTGTCCAAACTGCCCGAGGCAATCTGCTGGCCGTTTGGCGAAAACACCACGCTCCAAACAGAGCCGGTGTGGCCGCTTAGAGTGATACCAGGTGCACCGGTCTGCGCGTCCCAGAGCTGCACTGTGTTGTCCCGACTGCCCGAGGCAATCTGCAGGCCAGTTGGCGAAAACACCACACTGTCGACAGAGTCCATGTGGCCGCTTAGAATGGCACCAGCTGCACCTGTTTGCGCGTCCCAGAGTCGCACCGTCTTGTCGCCACTGCCCGAGGCAATCTGCTGGCCGCTTGGTGAAAACACCACGCTGTAAACAGGGTCGGTGTGGCCGCTTAGGATGATACCAGCTGCACCTGTTTGCGCGTCCCAGAGTCGCACCGTGTTGTCATAACTGCCCGAGGCAATCTGCAGGCAGTTTGGCGAAAATACCACGCTCTCAACATAGCCGGTGTGGCCGCTTAGAATGGCACCAGGTGCGCCGGATTGTGCGTCCCAGAGTCGTACCGTGTTGTCTTCACTGCCCGAGGCAATCTGCTGGCCGTTTGGCGAAAACGCCACGCTGTAAACAGGGTCGGTGTGGCCGCTTAGGACGATGCCAGCTGCACCTGTTTGCGCGTCCCAGAGCCGCACCGTCTTGTCGCTACTGCCCGAGGCAATCTGCTGGCCGTTTGGCGAAAACACCACGCTCAAAACATAGCCGGTGTGGCCGCTTAGAATGGCACCAGGTGCGCCGGATTGCGCGTCCCAGAGTCGTACCGTTTTGTCGTCACTGCCCGAGGCAATCTGATGGCCGTTTGGCGAAAATACCACGCTCCTAACCCAGTCGGTATGGTCGCTTAGAACGATACCAGCTACACCTGTTTGTGCGTCCCAGAGTCTCACCGTCTTGTCTTCACTGCCCGAGGCAATCTGCTGGCCGTTTGGCGAAAACACCACGCTGTAAACAGGGTCGGTGTGGCCGCTTAGGACGATGCCAGCTGCACCTGTTTGCGCGTCCCAGAGCCGCACCGTCTTGTCGTTACTGCCCGAGGCAATCTGCTTGCCGTTTGGCGAAAACACCACGCTCTCAACATAGCCGGTGTGGCCGCTTAGAATGGCACCAGGTGCGCCGGATTGCGTGTCCCAGAGTCGTACCGTCTCGTCGACACTGCCCGAGGCAATCTGCTGGCCGTTTGGCGAGAACACCACACCCATAACAGCGGAAGTGTGGCCGCTCAGAGCGTGTGTCTTTTCCCAAGTCGTGGTCGTGTACAGATTGATTGTTCCATTCTCAAGGCCCACGGCAAATGTGTTGCCATCCGGTGAGTATGCGCAGCTCATCACTTTGCTCTTCTCGACAAGAAATGGCCACTCGCCAAATTGTGCGTCTGCCATCTGTGCCTCGCTCAAATCAGCCCGACTCAGCCAAATACTGCGAAGGTTGGTATTACTCAAATCTGCCCCTTGGAGTTGTGTCGAGTCGAACTGTCCTCCGCTCAAGTCTGCTCCGGGAATCCGGATACCTCGGAGATCGGCACCAATAAATGATACACCAGCCCGAACCAAGGTGGTGATGGCGTTCGCTGCTGCCTGACTTGCAGTAGCGTCGGTTTTGGATAGTTCAATGATCCGAAGGAGTTGTTGCTTGAAAGCCAGGTCGCACTGCACATGCTCAGCCAGAAAGTTGATGATCGATGATTCCTTGACAAGGTTGGTCTGGCCCAAAGGGTGGTTGGCAAGATCCTGTGCACCCTCAGACTTCAAGCTATGCGCCTCGTGTATGTGTCGAGAGTAAAAATACTCTAACAGTGAGCGATGCATGAACCGATGCTGGACGCCTACACGCGATAGTGGACTGGACTCTCGAAGGAGGACGATGTCAGGCTCGGTACCAAAAAACTTGGACTTCCACGTCCCTTTGTCGCTTCTAGGTGTGTATTGAACAACAGGATTTCCACCTTGCTCCTTGAATATGGCAGCCGCAAGGCTCTTCAAAAACGCAATCGCGCTTGAATCAAAGCCTTCCTCAAGCAGCTCCTGTAGTGCATTCTCTGCCTCCGCCGACAATGTGATGCTCTGTAGCCGACATTGGTTGCTGTACAGCCACTGGTCCGTGAAGGAATTGTACAGAGTCAGTCGAGTGACTTTGACCTTGGCAAGATCAACTGCATCTTTGACAACACGAGGCAACGCTCTTAGCGAGAGTGAGAGCAGGAACGGGTTCTTGACGAGCTCCATCATATTGGGGATCGACCGCAGCATGCTCATGTAGACATCCGAGCCCCAGACGCGACTCTCGCCCATCAGTTTGTGTACCTCTGGATCTCGCACAAACTGACTGACATAGTCCTCGATCTGGCCACTCGAGAATGGTACAATGACAGCCTCCGTGAACAAAATCGCTGTTGTGCCGGCGTATCGATCAGTCTGCGGCTGAAACTGATTGCGGTAGTCTTGTCCGAGATATGTGCTCCTGCAGCTGATAATCATCTTGGTGTTTGGTTGTCCTTGTTGGTTGAGTTTGTTGGCTGTATGTAGGTTGATCTTCAATTGGGTTTCGTCATAGCCATCACAAATGAGGACCATCTCTCGATGCTCCTTCAGCTCCTTGATCTTTGCATCTGAGAACTTGTGGGTCCGCAACTGTTCACCAATGATATCCCGATAGTTCTCTGTCACGGCCGGTAGATTGATGAACAGTGGCATGGGGCTGCCTACAGTGTACTCGTTCCATAGAGTATGCTCAAGATGTCTGTGGAATGTCGATTTTCCCGCTCCAGAATCACCTAGGACCAGCAGCACTTGTTGGTCGCTGCCCAGGAACTCTTTGACCAGATCCATGAGCGGCTTTGTTTCCTTGTCAGAGGCTTGAAGACTAGCCTTGGCTTGAGGAGGGATATACACCCTTTGATCATGACTCGCAAGTCGCTGGGCTTTGAGTAGATTCAGATCGCGCTCAACAAACGGGATCTCCTGGACTCGAGCAAGCAATGGTGAAACCACAGGCACCGGCAATTGAGATCTCAACGGGTAGCGGTTGGCAGACTTGACAGCTTCAGCCTCGTCAGTTGCTTGCTGCAGAATTGCAGGTGGCACCTGAATTGATTGTTCCTGGTCCTCAGAAACGATGTGGAGGATTGTCAAGATCCATGTCTTCACACTGTCATCTCGCCCCCAATCTGGGTCGTTGGTGTACAGGTCAACCAAAAACTCGACAGCCTCGTGGCGGATGGTCGTCTCCCAGGTGTCATCCACTGCAATCTCTCCGAGCAACTGACAGATACCCCACTGGAACTCGGGACTCTGTCGACAAGTGGCCTCCATGACAACCGTCTTGAGATCAGCCAATCTTCCTTCTTGAACCAGGGCATTGGCTCCGACAATAGCTGGATACCACGCTCTCTTGTTTCCAGAGCTGATTCCTTCTTTGATGGCTTCAAACACTCCCTTGCCACTGTCAATCAGCGACCGCGCACCTTCAATTGCTGATTTGGCGATTCCAACAGTCTCAACGATTGTCTTTTGGAGCTGACCCAGGCCTTCAAGAAACCCGCTCAGATCCAGATTGAGGACCCCTGAAATGTCGACAAGGCTCTCAGCAACGACTCCAGAATGGCGCATGATAGCCCTTAGAACGGTTTCGTTGTCTGGGACATACTGAAGTGCCTGGAATGCATACGACGCCTGGTACATCAGAAATGGATCTGAGCTCCCTCGCAGGCTGCTCAACACTTCACCCAATGGCTCGTGTTGCTCAACTCGGTCGAGATCCTTGACCTCGTGCTTAGCCATGACATCTAGTAGTCGCGAAACCGCCAGGGTGAGGTGGTACGGGTGTTTGGTCGATTGCTGGTTCGTCTGCTGCAGGCGTGTCCTGAGAATGCTCATGATCTTGATCAGATCATCAGCAACAAGATACCCCTCAGGGGCACACTGGACCAGCTGGACAAGACCATCGAGCAGATCGACATCCAGAATGGTGGCCTTTTCAAACTCGCTGATGAAGCAATTGAGCAGCTTGCGGTAGTGCTCGTAATCAAGGACGGGCCCAAGGAGAACGACCTCTGTGACAGCGGCAGATCCTTTGACTGCATCCTTGGCAAACTCCTCAACCATGCGTTCAAGCAGCCAGCGGACATGGCTCTTTTCAATTGGATTTTGTTCAATGGCCTTGACCCATTCGCGATTTGCATCATCAATAGGTGTGTCCTGTGAGGCTTCCTTTATCTGGAGGAGATTGATTTCAAGGCTCGCATCATCAGATGGAGTCACAGCTGTCATCTTTGGTAGAAGGCTGGTACACAGGACCAGCTGAGGCGTGTTGTCGATGCGTGCGCCAAACTTTGGCACTGCGGTTTTGACAGCTGGCCGGGCTATATTCGCAGAGAAGATATCCATGCGGACCTTTGCAGTTTCGGTCGTGGGTCGAGTAGCTGCTTTGGAGCTGCTGACGGCAAGGCTGCTAGAACGGGCACTTCTTTGATGATCATCGTCAACTTTGATGCTGACAGAGTTGGTGCAGTGGATTTCAGCGTCGGGTAGAGCAATCAAAACCTTGGCGTGGGCCTCAGTTTTATCAGATCGAAACATTCTAAAGAACTTGTCTCGCTTCCTCAGGTGCTGAGACGAGATGGATTTGTCGTCGCCATGCTCATCGTGTTCAGGTGCCGTGGTCTTTGACTTTTTGGTCATGGCAGGCTGAGAGACAAGAGATTCGATGAGCAATTGCTCCGAGGGACCAACTCAGTATCAAGCAAGACTATACAATACACTTTTTTTGACGCTCGTACCTTTAGTGGTTGTCCAGTTATCTGGAGAAAGGGCAACGGTTATCCACTTGTCGGAAAGAATGCGAGGGACACTACGACCTGGCTATCATGGAAATAGATCGTTAGGAACTGCAAACTATTAAACGCACTTCTCTCCGTATCTATGATCTCTTGAATGCGATGATGTGTACCTGAGATCAGTTATTGATTGCAGTCTTTGGTCGGACGAGAAGAAGGCTATGGCAGGTAGACACTGGTGAATCTCTCGATACGAGAAGCTAAGGATGGGTGACGGATGCCGCTGTGTGGATGGAGTGAAAGAAGATTCGTGATATGGAGGAACGAATGAAGCAATACAAAAGGAAAGAGTGTGGGAACGATGGTCGAATGCATAATGCTCTGTTTGAATATCTTCGCCCTCACACGGCCTTGTGTAACTTGAGCAGCATTGCACTCCGACTCAGACGAACACTGCCACGACGAAATCGACACTGTATTAATAGATCCAGGTTTGCGTAAAGAGAATCCATGGTGAGGTTTATTGGCCTGCCTTAAAGGAAAAGTACAACTAGTCAGCAGGAGGTGCACTTCCTGAAAAAACTGAGCTACTCGTAGCTCCACGTTGCTCCAAGAGTCTCATATTCATCCTGCTTAAACCAAGCACAGTTGATATTTTGGTGTCTGTCACGGCAAGTTGGTCGTGTCTTGAACTCCACTGCAGGCAAACAAGATGGCGATCTCCTGATACTTTCCAAAGGCGAACAGATTTATCAACACAACCGGTTGCAAGATAACTCTCGTTTCCAATTGCTTTCCACGCGACACTTGTAACCCACCCATGAAAATCCTTGACCACGACCATGCAGTGACCAGATGCCACATCCCAAAGCCGCACCGTCTTGTCGTCACTGCCCGAGGCAATCTGCTGGCCATTTGGCGAAAACACCACGCTCCAAACAGTGGAGGTGTGGCCGCTTAAAGTGATACCAGCTGCTCCAGTTTGCGCGTCCCAGAGTCGCATCGTCTTGTCTAAACTGCCCGAGGCAATCTGCTGGCCGTTTGGCGAAAACACCACGCTGTAAACAGAGTCGGTGTGGCCACTGAGGACGATACCAGCTGCACCTGTTTGCGCGTCCCAGAGGCGCACCGTGTTGTCTGAACTGCCCGAGGCAATCTGCTGGCTGTTTGGCGAGAACATCACGCACCAGACAGAGCCGGCGTGGCCGCTGAAAGTGATACCAGGTGCACCGGTCTGCGCGTCCCAGAGCTGCACTGTGTTGTCCCGACTGCCCGAGGCAATCTGCAGGCCAGTTGGCGAAAACACCACACTGTCGACAGAGTCGATGTGGTCGCTTAAAATGATACCAGCTGCACCAGTTTGCGCGTCCCAGAGTCGCACCGTCTTGTCACCACTGCTCGAGGCAATCTGCTGGCCGTTAGGCGAAAACACCACGCTGTAAACAGGGCCGGTGTGGCCGCTTAGGATGACACCAGGCGCACCTGTTTGCGCGTCCCAGAGTCGCACCATATTGTCTGAACTGCCCGAGGCAATCTGCAGGCAGTTTGGCGAAAATACCACGCCCCAAACAGTGGAAGAATGGCCGCTTTGAATGACACCAGGTGCGCCGGATTGTGCGTCCCAGAGTCGCACGGTGTTGTCTTCACTGCCCGAGGCAATCTGCTGGCCGTTTGGCGAAAACACCACGCTGTAAACAGCCTTGGTGTGGCCGCTTAGGACGATGCCAGCTGCACCTGTTTGCGCGTCCCAGAGTCGCACCGTCTTGTCTGAACTGCCCAAGGCAATCTGCAGGCCGTTTGGCGAAAACACCACGCTCATAACATAGCCAGTGTGGCCGCTTAGAATGGCACCAGGTGCACCGGATTGCGCGTCCCAGAGTCGCACCGTTTTGTCGTCACTGCCCGAGGCAATCTGATGGCCGTTTGGCGAAAATACCACGCTCCTAACCCTGTCGGCATGGTCGCTTAGAACAACACCAGGTGCACCGGTCTGCGCGTCCCAGAGCCGCACCGTCTTGTCGTCACTGCCCGAGGCAATCTGATGGCCGTTTGGCGAAAATACCACGCTCCTAACCCAATCAGTATGGCCGCGTAGAATGACACCGGGTGCACCTGTTTGCGCGTCCCACAGTCGCACCGTCTTGTCGTCACTGCCCGAGGCAATCTGCTGGCCGTTTGGCGAAAACACCACGCTGTGAACAGAGCCGGTGTGGCCGCTTAGGATGATACCAGCTGCACCGGATTGCGCTTCCCAGATTCGCATCGTCCTGTCTGAACTGCCCGAGGCAATCTGTTGGCCGTTTGGCGAAAATACTACGCTCATAACACGGGATGTGTTGCATATCGGCCTCGGTCCAGTTAGCTCCATCTCACCATCAGAGATGGAGCGCCTACGCCCATGAGCACTAGAGCTGTAAACACTTACGCCCTTGAGCTCCATGGTCGTTGCTAACTAATAGTTTACCCAGGTCCACGACCAAAAGTAATAAATACCCAATGTGTGGTTCTCTGGAACGACATCTTATTCTCACCATCTCCTTTCCACATAAAAAATCCACAATATTTTTCATTTTTTTTGGTGTAGATTACACTCCACTGAACCACACACCCCCTCTTAAGAAAACCCCAACATGCCCCCCAAAGTAACTCGTAGCAAGGCCAATGTGTCTGCCGAACCTGTGAACACCGCGGGAACGACCGCTGCCTCCTCCAGCACCGTCAGAATCCCCGTCGCCGAAGACCCTGACCTGGCTGATTACTACGACGAGGGCATGATGGAAGGAGTTGAGAATCTTGCTGACACGTCGTTACCTGACACCCCAGGACGAATGGTTGGTGAATCAGATGACGAAGACGACGACGATGTCGAGAGTAATGAACCTGAGGAGACCGACGAAGAGTTGACCGACGAAGAGTTGATTGAACGTCTCCACCTCGAACGCGAGAAATTGGTAACCGCATGGCACGGTATGGTGAGAAAAATGGCGAAAAAGTTGGCAACGTCTGACGATGCAAAAGCCGCCGAAGCGAAAGTGCTCGAAATCGATGAACAAATCGCGATGATGAAGAGGATGAATGAAAAAGAACAACCTCAAGAGGAGAAATCAACAGCCACCAAGGCTGAGGAAAAAGGTAAAAAAGACCAACTTGTTTTAAAAATACCCCCAGACATGCCTCGTTTCGATAAAGGCTCCAACACGAGAACGTTCCTGGTTGAGCTCAGAGACTCTGTTACGGCCTACGTGGGTCGGGAGCGCTTCGAGCGTGATGGTCAACGCTACCTCAGTTACGCAGTTCGGAGTCGCACGCATCGACACCAGCTCGACGAAGAACTTGAAGCACGCAAAAATGAACAGTTGACATGGAAAGAGTTGGAAACACTGTTCCTTCGCATTGCAATGCCCGTCCGTGAACGCATGGAGGAAATACGGAAAATTGTTGGGCTTGGAAGAAAATCTAACGAGACATACAGACAATTTGCACTACGTATCCATCATGATGTTACAATGTTGGGCATCAAGGATGACAACGAAGTGATTATTGACGCACTTCTGGATAAAGTTCCGGATGGAGTCTACAATGACATGCTCATCACTTTGCGTATCTCAAAGAATGCAAGATGCCGCTTCACATCAATCAAAGATTTTACTGACATCTTGTCTGATATGGCTGGTCCAACTATGGATGTAGGCACTCAACGCCCCATGACCGATGACTATTTGCCAAGACCTGCGCCGAGACCCAACAGAGGTGCTTCGAATGGTGCCAACCGCAATAGATCATTTGGACGAAATCGGTTCGATCCTGCCCGACGCCTGCCTATGCAAGCTGCGTCTGCTACGCAACAGGCTGCTCCAGTACCTCGCGGCCGACAGCACTGTAACAATTGCGGCCCGAATAACACACACTCGACAGGGGAATGTGTGCAATGCGCATTCTGTCACAAGAAGGGACACACTGCGGATGTGTGCCGCGCTAGACCCCAAAACAATCAAGGCAACAACAACGGTGCTAATATACCCTCGCCGGGCTACACGCCGACAAACAGAGGTGAGGATGTGTTGCCAGTAAAACTCTCTGCTCTCAAAACAATTGATGTAGATGCTCACAGTCATCATCTCATTGTCTCCTCACAGCCCCTAACGCGAACGGATTCCGACACGGTCGTCCACGCCGATGAGCAAATACACTTTATGGAGCTAGACAACAATGGAGATCTTGAACCCGACTCGGGTTGTGACAACAATAAAATAACTTCTGCAAACATTACCCCACACAAAGATGTGAGCCCTATGATAGAGATAAATCAGATATCTACGACTACGCCCAAATTTGAGCCTTGTACACAAGACATCTGCAACACCCTTGATAGTATCGTGAGCCCTCGTGTTAGTCACAAGAAGACGAAAAAGAAAGGGCGTAAACATGCGTCGAAAAGTGCGATGAAGAAACAGATTCTACCTCTTGACTTGAGTAAAAGTCAGTTATACACACTCAGAGATAGTCTTAAGTTGGTTAACAATTACAAAGAACAAAAGTCTTCGCAACGAATGCATACGCCAGAACATATGGCAGAACGGAATCCACTCATCAATGCTCTCCACAGTCTTACCGAAGATATTGACTTTATCAAAATGTATAAGGAAGAACGTCTCCGTAAGGACGACAAGATGCCTAAGTTACCGACGCCTCCACCGGAACCGGTCCGCATTTCCTCTCTCAAAACGACTGGCGTTAAACAATCCAAATATAACACATTGACTGAACCTAAGGACACACGTCTCATCCTCTCTGTTGTCTTCGAAGAAGAAAGATACGAAGCTCTCCTGGACACTGGTGCAACCCACTCCTGTATCAGAAAAGATATAGCAGTCAAGCATGGGAAACAAATCATCCCTGTACCCGGTCGCATAGCTTTAGCAGATGAGAGCGCTACCATTCCACGAATTGGCCACACTGAAAACATTCAGCTCCGCTATGGCTCTTGTGAAGTTTTTGCACCGTTTGAAGTTATCGAGGAATGCTACCCCTTCCTCATTGGAATGGATATCTTCCATCAACTGGGATTCAGCGTCTCTGGATTTATAAACCCTGGTAACGACGCCACGCAATCACCAGAACCAAAGGATGATATGAGACCGTCTATCATTCCGGGCAAACTGCCGGCTGAAGAACGTACCAAAGAGTTCAAACGAAAGAAAAACATCTTTATGGCTCAGATACAAAAAAGTCTCGACAAAAATGCCGAAATTCTGAGAACAAGCCATTGTCCGATACCAGAAATGGAAGTCTTCCTACCGGTGCCGGAAGGCACTGTGTTGTTCCGACGACCACGTCGTTATGCTGAAAGACAATCAACCATCTTTGATGAAGCCATAGAAAAATGGCTGAGCGACGACGTAATAACCCTCGCGCCAGTAGGCAATGTCCACAACAACACCCTGACACTCGCAGCCAAGAAAGATGAAAATGGCAACAAATCGTTATGGCGAGTATGTCTAGATCCGAGACCTCTCAACAAACACTTGCCCGATGATAACTATCCAATTCCACTCGTAAACGATATCATTGAACGCCTTGCTGGAAATTCAATCTTTAGCACTGTTGATCTCTCTCAAGCGTACCACCGCTTACCTATCTATGAGGAAGATCAGCCATTAACTGCATTTATGCACAATGGCAAGCAATACATGTTTAAAAAAGCACCCTTTGGACTGAAGCCTCTTTCGAGTCTCTTCCAGCGAGGAATGTCTCGTATCCTCGGCGATCTACCGTTTGTGCTCAACTTTATTGACGATATCGTGATCTACTCAAAAAATCGAGAAGAACATGCCGAACATGTGCGCACGGTAATCAACCGGCTCACTGCAGCCAACCTTATCATCAACCGCAACAAATGCAATTTCTATAGCACGCAAATCACGCTGCTGGGTTTTGTGATAGGTCTGCATGGCAAAAGTGTCGATCCCAAAAAATTCGCCAACATTGATGAATGGGAGCCGCCGACTACGGCGAAGCAGGTTCAATCATACCTTGGCACGTTCAATTTCTTTCGCGAGTACATACCGATCTTCAGTACCGTTGCGGCGCCGTTAGATGCTTTACGAAATCGAATAGAGCCGTTTGTTCTGAACGAGGAACAAATGCAAGCATTTAATACTCTGAAAGAATTGTTAACACATGCGCCCATACTGTCGTTTCCTGACTTTCACTCACCGTTCTACGTGGCGACAGACGCCTCTGACGTGGGCATTGGTGCTGTACTGTACCAGCTCCCTCGAGGCAAAGATTACCCGAAAGACATTCGCTACATATCGTTTATGGCTCGCTCACTGCAACAGAGCGAAAGAAAATATAGTGCCACTAAGAAAGAACTCCTGGCCATTGTGTTCGCACTGAACAAATTCCATCACTACCTATGGGGTAGGCCGTTTGATCTGTACACTGATCATCGTGCCTTAATGTTCTTGCACTCACAGCAAAATTTAAACCCTATGATGACAACGTGGCAGGATACCATCCTGAACTACTCTTTTAAAATTCACTATCGTCCTGGCATCCTCAACGTACTCCCTGATGCTCTCTCGCGCCTTTTCCCTGCTAAAATCAACAAAGCGCAACCAACACACGCAGACCGAATCAGTCTGGCGTACATGCAGGTTATACAAAATGAGGAAACCGAGAGAACACTCGTTCCCGAAGAAGAGCGACAAGATGTGATGTACAGAACACATGCAATGGGCCATATCGGCACAAACGCGATGGTCAACGCCATCCATCAACAAGAAAAAACATGGCCTCACTTGGCTAAGGAATGCTCTGACTTCATAAAGCGCTGCCGCAGCTGCCAACGTCATAACATTGTTAGAAAAGGGTACCACCCCATGAAAGCCATTCACGCGCGATTACCTGGCGACCACATCGCAATCGATCTCGCAGGACCATTCACAACATCACAAGATGGCAACGTCTATCTTCTCATCATGGTTGACGTTTGCACCCGCTTTGTTCTCTTGGACACGCTGCCAGACAAGTCGGCATTTACTGTAGCAAAAACGCTATTCAAACGTTTCTCTGATATCGGATTCCCTCGGATCCTTCAATCAGATAACGGCAAAGAATTCCTGAATGGAGTAATGAACCAGTTGACAACCAAGATGCATATCGATCATCGCCTAATTACACCTTACCACCCACGTGGCAATGGCGTTGCTGAAAATCATGTCAAAGCTGCATGCAACATGATCCGCAAAATGACTGCCGACAAAGCAGACATGTGGGATAAAAATGTACCCCTCATTCAGCTGTCAATGAACACTCGAACGGTCCATCTTCACAACTCTTCCCCGTTTTCCCTGTTCTTTGCACGACAAGCCAATGGCTTTAGCAACTATATGGATGACAAAGGAGACGTCATGAGCCAGGAGGAACTGCTCCAACGGCTTACATACATGACAGAAGTTGTGTTCCCTGCAGTTGAGGAGAAAGCCAAAGCAACGCAGGCCAAAATGATTGAGCGCTTCAATGCCACTGTCCTTCATAACGAATTTCCTGATGGTGCCAAAGTAATGACTCTGGATCCGATCAGAGGTGACAAGTTGACGGCGAAGTATGAAGGCCCCTATACTGTTGTAGCAAAAACGCCGCATGGTGCTTATACTCTACGCGATGACACAGGCGAGCTACTGGGTCGCAACTATGCTCCCTCCCAGCTCAAACTAGTGCTGGATGACCTCGAGACACCTGCATTTGAAGTCGAAAAAATCGTCGGTCATAAACTCAACGACCGTGCGCCGGGTGAATACCTGTACCTTGTTAAATGGAAAGGTTACTCCTCAGACGACAATACCTGGGAGCCTGAAGACAGCTTCATTGAACGCACCTGCATCAAAGAATACTGGCAAGACACTGCGCCAAACGATACCCCTCGGCGAGGCAAAAGAAGATTGGAGTCAACTCCGTCTTCTGCGCCCAGACACAAACGCCGCAGGTAGTACACAAATGTAAAAAGAAAAAAAAAAAAAAAAAAAAAAAAAAAAAAAGCAATCACACCTCTCTTTTCCTCCCTTTGCATCACCATGCATCTCTTGGGTCATCAGACTTCTACCCAATCACAACATGCCGCGCAATGGCGTGATCACGGTTCATCCACAATGCCTTTTCCCCATTCAAATTGAGAAAACGAATGGCAATTGCAATTCACCTTCCCATTCCTCTTCACACACCATCGTCTGCCTTCACCTACAATGACCCAACCGTCTCCAGACACCATTTCCTCGCACATCAGTGCCACTGCCCCTGAACGCTGCCTCTCACCGCTCCTCCATGGAAGCACGATGCCGGACGGCAAAACACAAGCCACCACCAGCACACCACCGCCAAAGAACAGCAGCTCCTCGTCCAACCCTCGGCGAGTCCGCTTTGCTCCGCCAAAGAACACCCTCGCAATTGACGACGACCGCCTACTGCGTGCGTTTAACCCTGTACCTTGGAAACCATCCGTACAGGAGTGCCGGATTACCAACGTGGGCACTCGTAACGCCCAGATGCTCATACGCAACCTTGAGACATCGGCAGCCATATGGACGTCTGCACTCATCAACGAGTTTTGCGTGAAGAATGACGTACAGGACTCTGAAGGTCCATTCAAGGCCTTTGTTCCCCCGCAGGACAACGCCGCAAACAAGCGCATCCTGCAGTACCAACAAGCGGTAGCCGACTGTGAAAGAGAAGCCAGAGGTGTCAAGCGTGCCCTGCGTGGCTATGCCCCCGTGTACGACCGTCATCATGAATTTGAGGACTCCAATGAGGACACAACGACCTTGCCCGACGGCCGTTATATTTTTCATGGCGAATACACCGCCACGCGACCCAAGCGACAACGGCGTGAAGAACGGACACCGGAATGCAGTAGGGAAGACAGTCCTGATAAAGAGAACCGTGCACCATCGGTCCATACGGATGGTGATCATTCCGACGGCGACTCTCGCCAAACACCTGATCAAGAACCGGAAGAGCCGCTACCGCGCAAAGGCGTCGTGCCCAACGCGGAGCGCTGCACTCTGTGCGAAGAGATATCCGGTCCGAGGACTCCTCATCGTGTGGAGGATTGTCGTTGGACTACATAGACCATGGCATCTCCACGGTACGACCTTAATGCATTTAAGCATTGTTCCAAAAATCTTGATATTAAAAATCAATCCAATCGTGACCCTTGCGCTACACCAGCGCACAGCTGGACTCAGCCTCATACGTCATAGCTTGCAGAACGCGTGCCGCGTTCTCCATAGAGGGGAAAGCTGTTGCATATCGGCCTCGGTCCAGTTAGCTCCATCTCACCATCAGAGATGGAGCGCCTACGCCCATGAGCACTAGAGCTGTAAACACTTACGCCCTTGAGCTCCATGGTCGTTGCTAACTAATAGTTTACCCAGGTCCACGACCAAAAGTAATAAATACCCAATGTGTGGTTCTCTGGAACGACATCTTATTCTCACCATCTCCTTTCCACATAAAATATCCACAATATTTTTCAGGATGTATGGCCTGTCAGAGTGTGTGTCTTTTCCCAAGTCGTGGTCGTGTACAGATTGATTGTGCCACTGCCAATGCCAATGCCCACGGCAAATGTGTTTCCATCCGGTGAGTATGCGCAGCTCATCACCTCGGCGTCTTCGACAAGAAATGGCCACTCGCCAAATTGTGCGTCTGCCATCTGTGCCTCGCTCAAATCAGCCCGACTCAGCCAAATACTGCGAAGGTTGGTATTACTCAAATCTGCCCCTTGGAGTTGTGTCGAGTCGAACTGTCCTCCGCTCAAGTCTGCTCCGGGAATTTGGATACCTCGGAGATCGGCACCAATAAATGATACACCAGCCCGAACCAAGGTGGTGATGGCGTTCGCTGCTGCCTGACTTGCAGTAGCGTCGCTTTTGGATAGTTCAATGATCCGAAGGAGTTGTTGCTTGAAAGCCAGGTCACTCTGCACATGCTCAGCGAGAAAGTCGATGATCGATGATTCCTTGACAAGGTTGGCCTGGCCCAAAGGGTGGTTGGCGAGATCCTGTGTACCCTCTGACATCGAGCTATATGCTTCGTGTATGTGTCGAGAGTAAAAATACTCTAACAGCGAGCGATGCATGAACCGATGCTGGACGCCTACACGCGATAGTGGACTGGACTCTCGAAGGAGGACGATGTCAGGTTCCGTTCCAAAAAACTTGGACTTCCACGTCCCTTTGTCACTTCTCGGTGTGTACTGAACAACAGGATTTCCACCTTGCTCCTTGAATATGGCAGCCGCAAGGCTCTTCAAAAACGCAATCGCGCTTGAATCAAAGCCTTCTTCAAGCAGCTCCTGTAGTGCATTCTCTGCCTCCGCCGACAATGTGATGCTCTGTAGCCGACATTGGTTGCTGTACAGCCACTGGTCCGTGAAGGAATTGTACAGAGTCAGTCGAGTGACTTTGACCTTGGCAAGATCAACTGCATCTTTGACAACACGAGGCAACGCTCTTAGCGAGAGTGAGAGCAGGAACGGGTTCTTGACGAGCTCCATCATATTGGGGATCGACCGCAGCATGCTCATGTAGACATCCGAGCCCCAGACGCGACTCTCGCCCATCAGTTTGTGTACCTCTGGATCTCGCACAAACTGACTGACATAGTCCTCGATCTGGTCACTCGAGAATGGTACAATGACAGCCTCCGTGAACAAACTTGTTGCTATGCCGGCGTATCGATCAATCTGCGGCTGAAACTGGTTGCGGTAGTCTTGTCCGAGATATGTGCTCCTGCAGCTGATAATCATTTTGGTGTTTGGTTGTCCTTGTTGGTTGAGTTTGTTGGCTGTATGTAGGTTGATCTTCAATTGTGTTTCGTCGTAGCCATCGCAAATGAGGACAATCTCTCGATGTTCCTTCAGCTCCTTGATCTTTGCATCCGAGAACTTGTGGGACCGCAACTGTTCACCAATGATATCCCGATAGTTCTCTGTCACGGCCGGTAGATTGATGAACAGTGGCATGGGGCTGCCTACAGTGTACTCGTTCCATAGAGTATGCTCAAGGTGTCTGTGGAATGTCGATTTTCCCGCTCCAGAATCACCTAGCACCAGCAGCACTTGTTGGTCGCTGCCCAGGAACTCTTTGACCAGATCCATGAGCGGCTTTGTTTCCTTGTCAGAGGTTTGAAGACTAGCCTTGGCCTGAGGAGGGATATACACTCTTTGATCATGACTCGCAAGCCGCTGGGCTTTGAGTAGATTCAGATCGCGCTCAACAAACGGGATCTCCTGGACTCGAGCAAGCAATGGTGAAACCACAGGCACCGGCAATTGAGATCTCAACGGGTAGCGGTTGGCAGACTTGACAGCTTCAGCCTCGTCAATTACCTGCTGCAGAATTGCAGGTGGCACCTGGATTGATTGTTCTTGGTCCTCAGAAACGATGTGGAGGATTGTCAATATCCATGTCTTCACGCTGTCATCTCGCCCCCAATCTGGATCGTTGGTGTACAGGTCAGCCAAAAACTCGACAGCCTCGTGGCGGATGGTCGGCTCCCACTTGGTATCCACTGCAATCTCTCCGAGCAACTGACAGGTACCCCACTGGAACTCGGGACTCTGTCGACAAACGGCCTCCATGACAACCACCTTGAGATCAGCCAGTCTTCCTTCTTGAACCAGGGCATTGGCTCCGACAATAGCTGGATACCACGCTCTCTTGTTTCCAGAGCTGACTCCTTCTTTGATGGCCTCCAACACTCCTTTGCCACTGTCAATCAGCGATCGCGCACCTTCAATGGCTGACTTGGCGATGCCGACAGTCTCCACGATTGTTTTTTGGAGCTGACCCAGACCTTCAAGAAACCCGCTCAGATCCAGATTGAGGACCCCTGAAATGTTGACAAGGCTCTCAGCAGCGACTCCAGAATGGCGCATGATAGCCCTTAGAACGGTTTCGTTGTCTGGGACATACTGAAGTGCCTGGAATGCGTACGACGCCTGGTACATCAGAAATGGATCTGAGCTCCCTCGCAGGCTGCTTAACACATCACCCAATGGCTCGTGTTGCTCAACTCGGTCGAGATCCTTGACCTCGTGCTTGGCCATGACATCTAGCAGTCGCGAAACCGCCAGGGTGAGGTGGTACGGGTGTTTGGTCGATTGCTGGTTCGTCTGCTGCAGGCGTGTCCTGAGAATGCTCATGATCTTGATCAGATCATCAGCAACAAGATACCCGCCAGAGGCACACTGGACCAGCTGGACAAGGCCATCGAGCAGATCGACATCCAGAATGGTGGCCTTTTCAAACTCTCTGATGAAGCAATTGAGCAGCTTGCGGTAGTGCTCGTACTCAAGCACAGGCCCAAGGAGAACGACCTCAGTGACAGCAGCAGATCCCTTGACTGCATCCTTGGCAAACTCCTCAACCATGCGTTCAAGCAGCCAGCGGACATGGCTCTGTTCAAGTGGATTTTGTTCAATGGCTTTGACCCATTCGCGATTTGCATCATCGACTGGTGTGTCCTGCAGGGCTTCCTTTATCTGGAGGAGATTGATTTCAAGGCTTGATTCATCATATTGAGTCACCGCTGTCATCTTTGGTAGAAGGCTGGTACACAGGACCAGCTGAGGCGTGTTGTCGATGCGTGCGCCAAACTTTGGCACTGCGGTTTTGACAGCTGGACGGGCTATATTCGCAGAGAAGATATCCATGCGGACCTTTGCAGTTTCGGTCGTGGGTCGAGTAGCTGCTTTGGAGCTGCTGACGGCAAGGCTGCTAGAACGGGCACTGCTGTGATGATCATCGTCAACTTTGATGCTGACAGAGTTGGTGCAGTGTACTTCAGCGTCGGGTCCAGTAGTCAAGGGCTTGGCGTTAGCCTCAGTTTTATCAGATCGAAACATGCTAAAGAACTTGTCTCGCTTCCTCAGGTGCTGAGACGAGATGGATTTGTCGTCGCCATGCTCATCGTGTTCAGGTGCCGTGGTCTTTGACTTTTTGGTCATGGCAGGCTGAGAGACAAGAGATTCGATGAGCAATTGCTCCAAGGACCAACTCAAGATCAAGCAAGCCTTTCTAATATTCTTGTTTGATGCTCGTACCTTCAGTGGTTGTTAAGGTATCTGGAGAGAGGGCGAACGGTTACCTACTTGTCGTAAAAGAATGCGAAGAACACTGCGACCTGGCTATCATGGAAATAGATCGTTAGGAACTGCAAAGCTATTGAAAAGCGCTTCTCTCCATATCTATGATCTCTTGGATGCGATGATGTGTACCTGAGATCAGTTATTGATTGCAGTCTTTGGTCGGACGAGAAGAAGGCTATGGCAGGTAGACACTGGTGAATCTCTCGATACGAGAAGCTGAGGGTGGGTGAGGGGTGAAGCTGTGTGGATGAATGAGAGAAGATGCGTGATATGGAGGAAGGAAGAAAGCAATAGGACGGGGTGTGGGAACGATGGTCGAATACGTGCATCTTCACCTTGTGTAACACGAACATCTCCCACTTTGACGGCAAGCAGCTTCACCCTCACTCGCCTTTGTGTAACTCGAGCATCTCCCTCAATTACTGCATGCTGAGGTGCATCCGCTGCTAGTGCATCCGTGTGTTTGTCCGCCAGTTGTCGAACCCTCTGGCATTACGACCAATACGTTGAATACATGCACAGGAATCCATCATGCTTTGTCAATGGAGTATTAGGGTCATAACAACGTGATGCAGATGTTCATTACAGGCGCATGCCCTGATATTCATTGAATTCACGTCTTTTGTTGCTGTGGAACTTTTGAAGTTGCAGTTGTCCTTTTTCTTTGTCGTCGTGTGTTGAATTCCGTTGTAATACTTTAGATCTTGTAGTAGAAAGCACTTGTTCAAAATGGTTGTTCATGTCCCGACCGCTGCTCAAATGATTCCTCGTCGCTGTCATATCCTCGGACATATCCATCAAAACTCTCTGCATCTGGATCCCCATCATAGTGCTCAAACACCACATACGACTCCTCCCCGTCCCTCGACCCTTCTCTTGAGACCTTGCTCTTTGCAAATACCCCAGACGGGGCCCCCGCCTGATCATATACTGGTCCTCCAAAGGACCCAGTTGCCGCAGCATTTGCCCCTTGTGCCGCTTCCACTGCCCGGATCCGCTCCTCTTGCTCAAGCGCAACACTCAGTTCGACTCGCTCCTGAATGGTCTCGATTATGTCCCAACAAGCGCGGCCGACCTTCCGCAACATCTCCACATCATCCGCGCAGTATGCCTCGTTTTGGTCCTTTTGCTGCTTGTCTGAATCGTCCTGCTCCTGCTGCTGCCTTGGACTCTCCTCTTGTTGTTGCTGCTGTTGCTGCTGTTTTCCATTTTGATCAAGACTGTTAAGCAACGGCGAAACCACTCGTGCGACGGTCGTTGAGAAGTGGGCCAGTTCCTTTCCAAGATCAATCATGTGCGGTAGTTGTGGCATGTCCTGGTTGCGGTCCATGGTCGCATGATCGATGTTTCCAATAGGAGGCAGCACAACGTCCTTGGAGGATGGCATAGTGCGGTAACTGAACCGCGCATGGGCATATGTCTGAGAGCTCGGCGAAGGTAATGGGGCCATTGCCATCATGGAAGACGGACCAGAGAAAGATCCTGCTAGACTTGTTCCAAATCCTGCGCCGTTGCCGTAGCAATTTCCGTTTTTAGACGACTGTTGTTGAGGCGACGATCGAAAGACAGCAGAGTGAGTTGAGCCAGGCGAGTGTGGGGTCTGTTGCATAGGAATGGACCGTACAGAGTTGGAGCTCGATCCGATACCCGAGGTGGGTTCTGCTATCTGTAAGTGGATAAGGGATATCAGAAACATCAGATGCGAATAACTAGCCTTGTGGATGAGGATGGAATTGCAGACTACCGTAATTACTCTAAGTTGTACTCGAAGTTGTATTACTTACACAAATCTGATCAATAAAGTCCTTCAGACCCCTCGTGTTTTCCTAAAACGACATCCAATATGGTGGTTAGTGAGCATTCAACTGAGAATGAATGCAATTGAATACGACGTGGATCGCCATCAGGTTGAATACGCCACTTACTGTGATAAATTCGTTCATGGGCACCATCCACGACTCCTTGGCTCCAAACGCGACGAGGTTTGCCAGTCCCTGGAGCGATTTTGCAATCAATGTCAGTGTTCGGTGAGCGCGTGCCTCGGGGTGTTCTAGACAAGGTGGACAGCAATTGAAAGGAACCGTCAGCAGCCACACAGAAATCTAGTGCCACGCCACGCATGCACCACTGCGTTGGCAAGTTACCTTTCACAATGTAGAACAGTCTGGGACCGAGAATAGCGGGACAGATCAACCTCAGAAATACGAATCCACTGACACCCGTGTATCGCGCTAGGCTGGCCAGCTCGCCCTCAGAGTCCGGTGCCCCTGAAGCTCTGACTTCCGGGAATTTTTCCGTCAGTCGCTGCTGCAAATGAGAAAACACAAGCAGCAAGTCCCTAGAGAAACAGTTTGGCCCCATTAGTTGAGAATTAGCAAGACAGAGCAAATACATGAAGATTGCGCAAAATTACTTTGGAAAACGGTCAACGCTCTCTGTGACAGCTCGCCAACACCTCCGCGTATGGGTGATCAATATCCGCCATTGAGACCTGAGGTCCTCGTTCTTCTCCAATTTTGACGGATCCACTTCGCATGCGACCTTGTTCTTGCATATCTCCCGCAAAATATCTCCAAGAGTGTCGTCGAGATATTCTGTTCCGACCATGCGCATGTAGGCGTCCAATGCTTTAGTCAACAGAGTGTTCCCTCTATGAGATCAAAAAGGCGGAGATATAAGTAGGAAGCTGGATTTGGAACGGGTATGTTCATCAATTGATTATCAGTGTAAGTAGTACCTAAAGAGGGTATTCACGCGTGCTTTGAGAAAGAAGAATGGTGAAGAATGAAGACATAAGTACGCCTTCAGAAAGTGACACCGTATTCAAATTGGGGATATGCATCGTTGCTCTGCCATACCTGGCTTTGCTTCCGCAATTTCTTGGTCGATTAACGAGTTTAACCAAACGACCGCCAGGTCCTTGGCCTCCAGGATGCGTAACACATTCCTCGCAAAGCCCTCAAGGTCGTTGGTAAGCCGGTTCGCCAGTATCGTGACGACATTGTTTTCCCGAAAGTTGAGAATGATCTAAAGCACGCCAAGGCACAAATAATATGTAGTAGTGGTGAGAGCCGAGTCGATGAAACTCCGCGAGGATCCTCTTTTGTCAAAACCAGCGCATACCTCCATCAGCTCTGAGTAGTTGGCCAAAGGCAGCACAAGTAGTTCCTCGTATTTCAGCTTGAGCCTTAAATCACCCAAGTGCTCTGTGGTCCGCGTTCGATCATTGTTGTGTAGGATCGGATACCATCCCTCGCGCTCCTCACTGTTCCGAACAGGTATATACGTCCTGCCGAATGGAATCAGTTTGCTTCCTTTGGCTTGAATTACGTTGAGCGTGATTCCTTTGGTGAACGCAGCTAGATCGCTATCATGGAGCGAAAACTCGACATTAATAAAAAGCACCTCTCGGGAGAACATAGCACGACAATCATCAGAGACGTCCATGAGCAACCGGAACGTACGTGAATTCGAACCCATCCCTCCAGAAAGTGTCTGGATCCGAACTTCTGCTGGCTTTCATCCGGGTGCTGGTGCGTGCGCGCCTTTGGTCGTCCAGCATGATCTCGCAATACGCCTCCAGGTCCTTGGGAAGACCGCGCCCATCATTGACGTGAATCCAGAATGTCCTGTACAATCGGTACTCCAGCAACTCGCTTGCACCAAAGATCTCTGGCTTCGCATACGACTTCAGAGCGTAGAGCCACGCGTTAAATGTCTCCTGATCGGTGCTCGAACGCTTTAGTGACACTGTGTAGTAGTTGACGTCGTGAGGCGCCTTTATTGAAAAGCAGTGCTTCTTTGAAAACAAGCTGCCGTCCAGTGGCCAAATGTGTGTCCGCAAAGTGTCGGCCAAGGGGATTGTTTCGAAAGGTTTGTCTTTCTAGCATGATCAAAGAGAAGATGACGGACATTGCGTGTTTAGCTGACCCACACATAAGTTCAATACTTGGACAGTTTTCAAGCGCTGCTGAAAGCTCTACCTCTCCAGTATTGTATTGTGCAAAATGGCCGTTCGATCGGATACAACAGTTGATGCGCTTCCAGGTGGCGACCTTATTTTGCGCGTTCATTGGCTTCGCCCTTAGATCTAGATATAGATGCAGCGAAGCGAAGAAGCTGGGTTAGTCAACCATCCTGGAGAAAGCACTGGTACCCTTGACCCAAGCCAATCCTCTTACAACGTCGGAAAGAATATAATGAATGACCCGTACCCAAAACGAATAGATCGCCCATGATCACGACAGGAAATTCAGCTGAGGGCGGGGATTTGGGCACCGTTTGGGCACGGTCAGTGGTCCGTCCCATGCTTATGTTTCGAGGACGCGGGAATCCATGCTTCTATAGAGGTGCGCATGAGCGTTAGATATATCTCTCAAAGCGTGGTCTTCAAGTGTCCCACGAGGCTCTATGCTGCAGGCATACCGTGGGGGGCGTGGCAATCTTTAGCGTGTCAATTTGCGGTATGTCGTCGTCTGGAGGGTGCCAATAAAAGAGCGCTGCCTTCCATTCTTCGAATTCGACCTTGGTCGCTGCCTGCAGTATAGATTCCCTAGTGAGATGCCGAAGTGCAATGTGAACCATTGGAGGTGAGTTTCTCTTTCCCGTTTCCTCGTCCGGCTTAATAAGCATGAGCTATGCTGGAAAAAATAAGCAGAATTCGACATCACTTACATCAGGTACACCTCGATGGAGCAAATCTCAAAGACAAAGTCCCGCGTCTCGTCATTGATGGTCCTCAGAAGTGTCTGCGTCAAATTGGCGACTTGAATGTCCTATTCTTGCAAATGACAACCAGGAAAGCCATGTGTTAGGGACCGGTCGAACTTGACCACCCTCCAGAGCACTTGCTGCCTCTTTGTTCTTGAACACTCTACCTTGCCCTTTGCAAACTGCATCAGCATTCCTTTGGGTAGGATGTAGAAGAACTGCCGACTCCACTCCCCTTCCCGGTTCTTATGGAACAAATAGCCGGCCTTCTGTCCTGGTATTGGTGCAATGGGGTCTAGCGTTTCAAGGTCCCGATACGCGACCGGCAACATGAGAGAGTGACAAAACCTGACAAAATACGTCTGCCAGGAGCATGTCTATTAGCTGCAAGTGCAGTAGTCAATGAACCAAGTGTAACAGACGGAAACTCACTTTGAAGTCGTCCTGAGGAAATTGCACGGGCGGGAACATGAGTGCACTGAAATGACGCGTCTATGGTAGCAACATCCTTTGGTGTTAGAGTCTTGCACGAGCATGCGACATCGTTTTCATCTGAGGTATACTTTTTACCTCTGCTTTTGGTTTTGCAAAGGCCGCTTTCAGACTAGCCAAGTCTTTTGATCCGGATGCACGCCATGTACTCAACGCTTTCAAAAATGTATCTGTCTAGAGCCACGGTATTATCAAACAAAGCACAAAGTCAGTGGCGCCTTCAATATTAAAAAAAACACTTGCCAGTAGTCGCAATGTCGTGTGTTTTCATGTTACCTTCTCCAATATGAAAGTCTCCTTGAACGCAATGGCATGGTTAAGAGTGCCGCTGAGGGCGTAAATGGCCTTGCACATCTCCTTTTTGGTGTCGAACACAGCGTGCGCAACTTGACTCTAGATAGTGGCATGGAAAGGAATGCTGGCAGAAGTTAGCGCAACACAGGCTTTGGGAACCACATGGTGAACACAGAAATCCAGAAGCGCATGCATAAGAACAGGCGATGCTTCGTAGCGAACCTCTGATACCTCGCCCGATCCATCCTTCCTTTGTTTGCCAGGTGTGGAATGGTATTTTTGAATGGCAGTATCAAAGAGTTTGATGGCCTGTCGACAATACAGTTTAGCTGTCTAATAAGAATGGGAAGATCGACGACCATTATGTTAATAGGTCATAAACGCCAGCTGCACGTCCCGACGCCCTCTCCCTCTCTCCTTCTTCTTCCTATCGATCCCCTTCCGTTACCTTGATTGTCTTTTCGATGGTCTGGCAACACTCCTCTATTGGATCTACACCGTTCAAATAGGGGGAGAAAAAAAAGCATCGATAATTGCGATTAGGGGATGCATTCATGCAACAGCAATTGCGTCTTGACTCGCTGCTTCTGCATTATCGCACCAAGAGTCATTGCACATCAATGCCGCATGTTTTTGCCGTCTCACCAAGAACCATCGGGCCCAGAAATCCCAGTAGCAGTGGGAGAGCCTCCGCCGGGCAGTTCTGCAGATCTGGACCGATCGAATACAGAGCTTGCATGAGCCGTTGTTGATGTGTCCAGGTGTTTCCTCTGACTTTTTATGGTTGTGCATGAGTCATGGCGTTCGAGTGTGCACCATGAACAGTTGATGACGCGTGAAGATCGAACGCATAGATGCCATGAGGCACGCAGACGGGCAGCAGAGGAAGGAAGAGCATGAAGGCAGCGAGAAAAGTGCGATTAGTTTTTGTTCAGGGGTTTAGCATCCGTTCAGTCCTCTCGCGCTCGCGCTCGCTTGCTCAAGGGGAGAGGGGATTCTTTCCGTACTACCGTATCACTGACCCTCCATTGACAACAAATCCAAAGAGAATTAATAGGGAGGAACAACCGGCGTTTCCCTTCTGGCATTTCACCCTATTGTTCAAAAACCTCATCCATTTCTGCTTTTGGACTGAATTCCCTGCACAAAATGCGCGCATCCCTTGCGTGCTACCCCATAGTGTCCACTTTCCCACTACTTTTTTGCTATAGAATTTCACTAGTGACGACAGCTCGTCCTTGTCTCCCTCCCGTTTTCTCTAAACTCTGACGCGTCAACAACAACAAGGTCTGTGCTCTCTTCAAATAGCTGTTTCTTGGCCTCGTTACGTAAAAAGCCAAAGTCTCCTTCTCGTAGCTTTTGTTCAATTAGAGGATTATGCCACCTCCACCTTTGAACGAGACCTAGCAAGCACCCCTGAAGGTTTTTGGAGAACTCCATCGCTGTCATCGAGAAGAGCAAACTCATAACAAACAAAAAAGAAGGAAAAAACCAATAAAAACTCCTCTTTATGCATACAGAATGCACCCAATAAAATTTCCGTCGTGCACAGGAATGCATGGTTTGTAGCTGGGTTGCTTGTGTCCAAATGCTTGTCCTGCATGCGACAGTTGCATTAATGTACACCGTTGTATCGCTCCTCTACTACTGTAGACAAGTACATACTTCTGCACACACCCAGAACGAGCTCACTGTCTCCCATACACGGATGCGGCGTTGAGCGGCCCCAAGCGCCCTTTGGCTCCCGCTGCAAGCTTATCGCATATTGATAGCCCACGAAATAGGAAAGTATCCCTACCTTCAAGGACACTCCCATCGGCAGCGCGTGCTGCTCCCTGATCCAATCGCGAGATCTCTATTTGAATATCTTGCGGCAAGGCTATGTGGATGCGAGCAAGCAACAGTCAGTGGGAAGAAGGATGGGCGGTGCGTGGAGGGCTCGAGCTGAAAATAGGGAGGATCAAGCGCGGAGAAGGGGCACTAGGATGATGAGGGTAGCGGGAGCGAGATTGGGTTGTCTTGGGTAAGCGGCTCTTGTTGTTGATCTGTGCTTGGGTGATTGATGCTGCTGTGAGGTGTGTGGCGTGTTTTTTCCCGCACTTTTTCCATGTTCAATACGCTCAATAGCCATGTTGATAAAGATCCAAATACAAACACATACCAGACTGACATGCTCGGCCGATTCGAATCCAGTTGTGGATAGCGCTGTCAAGAAGTTCATGTTGTCGCTTGACGTACACGATGGACTGAAAGTGCTGTGGTGGAGCTTCGAAGATCAGCCTGGGGTCGAGAGGCAAGGTCAGGTCCTGATAGTCCAAGTAGTCACCGCCGGCGTCGGGTACAGCCTCGGCAGGAGTACTCATGTTCACGCGCGCGTCACGGTCGTTGGTGTTTTAACTCCAGCGTGTACGCGGTGTTCGGGGCTGCGAGGCAGAGAGACGAAGCCAAAAAAAAAAAAAGTCCAAAAAAAAAGCGCAGGAGCCAAGTGTGGAAATAAGACAGAAACTGTCCGCAAACCTTGAAATGAAGGTTATGCGGTAGAGCGCGTGTTGTTGTTGAAGCGGAGTGAGTGGGTGAAGCGGCTGTCAAGAGCAGGCAGTAAGAACCGAGCGTGTGGGCAAGCAAAGCAAGGAAGGAGCGCGAGATGAGGAGTAGGTGTGTTGGGTGGGTGTGGTCAACGATGGGTCAGCATCCAAGCCAAGCAATGGAACACGAAGGCAGCCAAGAGAGTACTGCGACGGATTAGTGCGGACAGTGAATGAGGGATAAAGGACGAGAGCGCGGGAGTGGGTACAAGAGCAATGAGGCAATGAGGCAATGAGGCAAAGAGGCAGAGAGGGAAAGAGGGCGTTAGGGTGGCACGATGCAGTCCTGATTCAGGAAAGGGCGATGGAATGGAAAAGGGAAAGGAAAGGAGCGAGCAAACACAAAGGGAAGGAACAAGGGAAGGAACACGGGAAAGGGACGACAGGTATGTGGATAGGTGGATATGTCGATAGGCGGAAAGAAGAAGAAAAGGACAGAGAGCGAGGAAAAGAGCGAGAAAAGAGTGAGGGGGACAAAGGAAGGGAGCAGGGGAGGAGCAGGGGGGGGAGAGAGAAAAGACTCTGCACGACACCGGCCACCGGCCACCATGGGCCATCCTGCCCGTTCATTTACAAAAGAAACACGACCGTTAAATGAACGTGCACCCCTCGCACTCCTCGCAACCTTGCCTCAAGCTTCTAACATGCCCATCGCGACATAGGGGGAGCCATCTCCTATGCCCATGCGCACGCGAACAGCACGCTGCAACACGCAAGAAAACACCTACATGTACTCTGCCGCGCATGTGCTCTCTAGAAAAAAACACGGCCCACGGAAAATGAACGTCTAAATCGGAGCGTACAGTATCATCCAACACATGCAGACCCATGCAAGCACGGCACACATCAATAATAACAATAATGACCCTACTAGGACGACCTGCAGCATCCATGCGCTGACTGTGGCATATTACGCCGCAGAAGATTGCTTTTGCTCGCAGACGGAAGCACCGCAAACAATAATAATGCGTCTACTGCTAGAGAGGGCTGGATGGACCACATTCGCTCATAGGGCAGGCTGGCTTGCAAGATGCCCGAGTCAGATGCCAGATGACCCAAAGAGTCCTTTGCGTGGGTGCGACTCGCCTGCATGCAGTTTTGCACTCTCTCTGTCTCTCTCTCTCTCTCTTGCTCTACTAGCATCTCTCGTTCTCTCTCTCACTCTCTATCTCGCTATCTCGCTATCTCGCTATCTCTCGGTCGGCTGAGCTTGATGCAGTTGTCATTAATTCTCCTGTCATCAAGACCTATTCAGCCAATGCACACTCTCTGGATGCCACGCATCCTCTTCCCTCCCCCTTTCTTGACTTCCCTCAGTAGTCTGATAACATGCCAAATTCTATGCGGGGGGGAACCGAGTTCTAATCGTATGACAGGATCATCGCTCAAGCCAGTTGCTCGTAATGCAGCGTCACGTCGACCCGAAAGAGGGGCAGGGAAGCAAGAGGTCGACAGAAAAGACTTTTGCTGCCTATCTGGGTCAACCGCATCATCGCTCGGGGAACCCCCTCTTTGCACTAAAATCTGACCGTTCTTGATCTCTTACCTCCAGACTCACGTTTCTGTCTCTGTCTCTGTCTCTGTCTACACTGCCTCTCTGTCTGTCTCTCTGTCTCTCTGTCTTTCTGTCTCTTTTTGCCCTCCTTCTCTCCCTCCTGTCCACATGCAGCCACGCGCTCCTGCTTTTTTGTTGACGTTTGGCGAATGCGCGTATTTTTATGGACCACTCAACCTCCATATCTACCGCCTTCAAGGTAAAATTGATTGTCATCATCCCTACTCGAAACCATGGTACAGTACACTGATCTAATACACCGTCAGGCACAGATCTTAAAAGAGAGCGACCACCCTAGCTTCGATCGAGGTTGCACATCTGAGTAGTATGGAAAACTCACTGAAGTGACCATTACTCACATTCTCGTCATATATCAATCAAAAGCCTTGGTGTTCTCGAACAACTATATGATACATTCCCTTCTGGCTTTCACCTTCTCCTCACCTGCTTGATAGCTGCTACATGCGGTCTAACAGGTAATCCAGTGGAATGGAATCCGGAAATGCCGGATCATGACATTCGGAAAAGACTTGTATTTCTATGAAGAAGCACATCTGAGGGCGATGTGGTTGCCATAAAATATCTCTCTCCCTCGCTTTATTCATTTATTCTTGTGGTACATGAAGCATCTCATTCTTTATGTAGACGGTGATCCAGATGCAGACTTGGTCTTCTTTTTCTTGCCCAATACCTCCAAAGTACCGTTGGAATGGAATGTGCCCAACTCTCCTGAATGAAACCACCCATCGCCATCGATAGCCGTTGAGGTCGCGCTCGGTTTCTTGTAATAACCCTTCATCACATTGGGGCCTCGTACAAGGATCTAGGCACACGCACACACAGAAAAAAAGAGGTTAGACGAAAGTGACGCAATGGCATGCGAGCCAACTCTTGAGGTACTCCCCACCACCCATCCAACTGAGAAGAGATATGCACTCCTTACCTCGCCTCGTGGAGTGGGCTTGTCCGCACTTGTATATCCAGCTGCAACATCATCCACAAGCTTAACCTCATTACAGCCCACAGGTGGACCTAAATGAGATGCGCTGGTATAATCCAGCATGTTGCGGGCTGTCACAATGCCTGAGGTCTCTGTCCTGCCATAGGTCGCAATGACATGGATACCCATTGCTGCCCTTATATAATCCAGCGTCTCGGGCTTTGTAGGATCTACAGGAGTGCCAAGGAAAAAAAAAGACCGTTAGTATCAGGTACCATGCTGCGAGGTTGCAAGGCCACATTGTGAGGGATACGTACGCGTTGTCACGACCATTCGAACTTTTCCACCGAGTTTGCTGCGGACCTCGCCCAGCCCAATCAAGTCCCAAAGGCTTGTTGTAGTGACTCTTCCAGCCTGAAGGAGAGCCAGTTTGGCAGCAAACCCGCGCTTGAACATAGAGCCTTGGCCATACGTCAACTGAAGGGCCTCGTGAATCTTTTCCAGGATGATGGGTGTGCTAAGAGGGAGGGTCAATGACCATTCACGTTAGTATCCTGAATAGTGCTGATAAGGTACTCCAGGACCGATAATAGATAAAATCTAGTTACCTTGCAAAGATTGTAGGAGCAGAAGCTTGCGAATCATGCAGAACATTCTTCATCAAGCCAGAGGGAAATACCAAGGAGCCTCCCGCCAGGATGATGGCGCTCGACATGAAGACCGAGATGACGTCTCCATTGGAAAAGTGAGAGAGGAGGCGATCCTTACTCGTGAACCGCTTCGTGGCTGGAAGTGACTCGGTGAAGGCAGTCATCGCCGCGACCAGATTAGCATGGGTCAGCATGACACCTTTCGAGAGCTATCGGATCATTGATGTTGTGAACAAGTCAAAAAAACATGATAAATCAAGCCCATGTCCAAGTGAGCATACACAACTACTGCCAAAAAGACAAGCATCTTTACCGAAGATGACTTCGTGTTGTAGTTGATCATGGCAACATCCTCCGGGTCTATCAAAAGAGGTAATACTGGTTAAACCAGTACGGCAATACCATAGACAACAGCCTTCCCTCGACTTTTGCTTCACATACCAGGCTGAACAGGCTCCATTGGACTCCAGGATCCCTCATACTCCACAGTCGCAAATTTAAGCACCTTCACTCCATACTGCGCTGCCAGTTCCAGCTGCTCTGGTGAAATATAAATTCCTGCCATGATGATTGTCTTGATGGTGGGACACTCCCTCAGAGACTGCAGAAGTAAAGGAAGCACCTTTTGCGAGACAATGATCGCCTTGAGCTTGGTCTGGTCCACCACCTCCACCAAGAGATCGTTGTTCCTCAGATCATGGATGGGGACAGCAACGAAGCTGTATCGATAAAATGCCTGCTGGGCAACGAACGACTCTAACGGTAACGAGGTCCAGAGTAAACGTTAAACACGTGGCTCACGCGTTTCAATCCTTACGCGATGCCTGGTCAGTGCTCAGGCACTCGTTCGCGTTACCTTGAGAGTAGGGCATCAAGATTCCAACGGGTGTATCCGTCTTGGGTTTTAGCCCTGTCGCATTCATAAAGCCTGTACCGAAACCGTCGATCCTCTTATTGACTTGCTCTGTGTCACCGTTGAACGCCAGATTCTGTTAGATATCCCATATCACTATATCCTCGACAGCGTAAAGAGGCTGCTGAATGACGCGTTACCATAAGTGGCCTACATGAAGGAGAATTAATCCCAAGATGGTAAGACTCCTGCAACATTTTCTCAAGAGATAAATGTAGCAGCTTGTAGCGGGTTCAACATACCTCGACAAATGCAAACTGATTCTGCAGCATAAACATCAACGACCGGCCAGCTGGGTTGACGGCAGCTCCAGTGTGCCAGACGTCATATAAAGTCTTGACTTTCTCACTTGGGCGCTTCGTCAACAGGATCCCGTGCGGCACGGTCTTGGAGCGATGGATGACAGACTCGCCCTCGTTTCGAATGGGCGTGACAGACGACTGCTGGCTGAGCAAGAGTGGGTGAAGGTCTGGCTCTTTTTCGTTGAATTTGACCAAAGCCAGCACGATGGCGATGGCGATGGTCAAAGCGATGGTGAGTGCATCCGTCTCCATTGCTGTTACTGGACGCCGAGGCTAGTAGCAAGAAAGTGGAAGAAGTGTCAGGCAGGGTTGGGAGCGAAGAATGAGATGCGCAGGGGCACATGCGCGATGGAGGACAAAGTGGTGCTGTTGGTACTGGCCAATCATAGCGCGGCCTCCGATCCAACCATCGCGTGCAAGCCACAGGGTGAGTGCGATTGTAAAAACTCAAGTCCTGGTATTGGCCTTCTAAGGTGGTATGCCGGTCCTTGCGTGGAGCGTCCCCAACTCAAGACAGGAAGCTCCCCGTGACAAGGAGAATGCGCCTCCAGGATCGATGAAGCAGATCTCACCTTTCAGCCTCAGCGGAAAAAAAAGCTAGAGCGCCGTTTGTTTATCATTCCGCTATCCGCCGTCTTGCTCGCTGTATCCTTGCCTGCGGCAAACAACAACACCAACAAAAATGAGACGCAGCAAGGATTCCATATACGGATGGCCTTTCTGTGATGAAGGTGCAAACGGGGTCCCAGGGGCAAGAATCCGCAGGAAGGCGTCCGGCTATCGAAAAAGTCGTCACATGACCGCCGCAGTACTCAGCGGAGAAAAAAAAATAGTCAAAAGCAAAAGGACGAGCCAAAGTAATCACTCATTCCACTCACTCACTCGCTTACTCGCTCTCATCCTCATCAACACACACGCATTCGCACTCCTAGGCATCCGCAGAGCAACACACAGCATCAATAGACAACATGCCGAAACGGGGTGCTAAACAGGGAGGCAGAGGAGGCAAGCCACGAGGAGGCGGACGAGGAGGTCATTCAAACCGAGGAGGAGGTCGAGGAGGAGGAGGAGGAGGCGGCCGACGAGGATATGATATTGACTTTTACGACGACGGCCAAGATGACTTTATCTCTCTCACTGGCAGTACGTCCTCTCAGTAGAAACTCTGCGGATCAACAAGACAGTGCACTAAATGCAGTCAGGATCATTACCATCGCAACGTATCATAACCCTTCCTTCTCGCCTCCCCCCCCTCCCCCTTCATTCCTTGTTACTAGGACACCAACAATATCGACAGCAATCGACCGAAGACGAAATCTATGCTCGCATTCAGAGGGCAAAAGGAGGCCGTGGCGGCGGTCGATCTGGCGAAGGATACCCATCATCATCAGGCTCTCGAGGAAATAGGAACGGAGGCACAGGAGGCTACCGACCCCCACCACCCCCACCAAAGCAGAACAGCAACGGAAAGAACTCAAAGCATGTGTTTTGGCCCCACCCAGATTACAATACCAACAACGGACAATCTTCAAATGTCAGTCAGCGGGGCAGATCAAGGAACGGAGAAGGACCACTAGGTCGGGTTTTATTCAATAGAGCAACGGATCTTTCTAATCCAGCGATCCAGGATCAGGATTCTGATGACGATGAAGATGATGATGACATCCACTCTGACGAGGAAGATGATAGTAGCGATGATATGCTTGACCGGGGGATCGATTCTGGTAAGAGCTTTATTCAGGATCCATTGCACTGCATCCAGGGAAAACCCATCTTGCTCACACTTGGAAAAAAACTCTACTGATATCTAGAAGATGAATCAGACGAGGAGTGTTTGATGCAGCAGTTTAATTGGATTGAGGAGGAACAGGACCAGGTCGGATCCTCCACGTCAAAGGAGCCACCTCAACACGCGCCTGTAGCACTGCAACAACTACAGCAACAAGCAGCACTTTCGGCTGTCCCATTGCTAAATGGCGCCATGACTCAGTCAGAGGATTTTCTTCAAGCCATGGAGGCCGAGGGCACGATTACAACCATTGCGGACGAAATTGACCGCAGATCGACACCGCTCTCAACCCAGGCTGATCAAATCCATGGTGGCATTCACACACAAACGGATATCGTACAGTCGACAGAAGTGGTCATGGATCTCAGCAGTGCTGACATCGTTATGGCCACTCCTGAGGAGGAAGAGCCGCTGCCCTGGTTTATCGATACTACACCGGATGTGATTGTCGCGCCTCGCGTAGTAGAACCAACGATCACTCTACCGCTTGACCTTCCGCTGCCTGCGAATGGGAAGCCCAAGAAGAAGGCGCATCGTTCTAAGCGAGGTGGCAAGAACCAGCGTGAGAAGCAGACGAATAAGCAACTTGTTGTCGGGCATGATGACGATGGCCTCATTTTCCTGGAGAATCCAAGCGATGAAGAGGACGACGATATGCTGGCTATGGAAGACTACCTCGAGGTACGCATGCAAAGGCTTACTATGGCTTTTTATTTTTCGTGCTACAAGTCTTGTATGCTCATTGTCTTCCTGTCATCTTTACTTGCAACTGCAGAATACTATGAACGATGACGACGACGACGACGACGGTCCGCATCAGTATGCGTCGCTCTTGGGAGCATTGAAGGGCCTTCATGCAGGTGGACCTGGTCACTTCAAGGACATTGGAGGGATCAACGCTGACGATTCTGACTATGAGCAGCAAGCATCCGAGGACAACAGCCAGGACGAAGAGGACGAATTTGATTTCGAACTGGATTACGAGGACGGCATCCGCAAGCTGGACTTTAGCAAGGTGTCGACATCGATGAACGATAAGCGAAAGAACCGCAAGACTGACGACCTCTTGCGGGAAGAACTGCAGGATCTGATGCCCCTCTGGCGATCTGGAGCCCTGGGCGATGGAGATGGGGCGAACAGGCGCTTCAAGTCGAGGGCCAAGGGCTATGACATGTACGACTCCGACAATGAATTCATTGCCAGCAGCATGACCGGTGGAAAGAAGCAGAAAAAGAACAAGAAGGAGCCTCATGGCGGCAGCTTTGAGAGTCTTATGGATATCAACAGGTATGTCAGCACACCCTTCATCATATTTAAGGCATCCTTCCCTCCCCTCAAGGGTGCAAGATCACTCACTCTAGGCGTCTCTTGTATTTGCAACTGTTTGCTGGTACTAGGTCTATCGAGAACTTTGTCAAGGATCGCACCAGTGACAACTTGCAATTGCCTCCGATGCCCAAGCCGCTGCGTCGTAAGGTCCACCTGCTCTGCAACCATTACAATCTCAAATCCCAGAGTGTTGGCTCTGGCAAACGCCGATTCCCTATCCTGATCAAGACAGATCGCACCAAAATGCCCATCAACCCAGTCAACATCAACAAGCTACTGAATCAGTCCGAGAAGGAGCTGACCATGCTCTCCGCCCAATTCCAAGGATCTCGTAAAGGAGGCAATGGGAATAACGGCGGCGGCGGCGGCGGCGGCGGAAAGGGCAAAGGAAAGTCCTTTGGCGGTGGTGGTGGTTCGATGGCTGCTCCCCATGGAACAGTCGTTGGCGCATCAGCCTCAGCCATCTCTGGCGAGAATCTGGGCCACAGGATGCTGTCCAAGATGGGGTATGTCGCACTCCCAGGGTGTTGGATATCTTTATAACACGTTCAATTGCTTTCTTTCGAGATCTTGCTCACATATCCACCTTCTTTGCCCACTGCTAGATGGTCGCCTGGTGTCGGTCTGGGCGCCACGGGCGATGGTATCACTCAACCTATCGAGGCTGTCGTGCGTGCCAAGCGCCGAGGTCTGGGCCACGAGTAGAGTCCATTGACAAGAAGGACCACCTCACGAACGCTGAGTTCCAATGCCATGCACACTCACGGCTCTTGACTCCACCCTTAAGCTTGAAGATTTTCCGAAAACAAAAACATATAAAGCTTTGAGCGCTTGCTTGATCTGATCCTTCATCCCTCTCCTTCCCTACTTGTAAGTTCAAAGTGATTCATTGACGCTGCATTCCTTGTTCAGAATCCCTCCCTCCCTCCCTGCCTCCTTGGACTGTGAGCAGGAGACCGCAAACGATGATTATTATGAATCGCTACTCTCAATATACGATGTGGATTATTCCTTTTTGATCTGATGCACCTTTGGACACTCTCCAATGCTCATTCACCCGAGTGCAAGCTCAGTGTTCTTTGCAGATCAGCATTCTAATCGACCTAGCACACTTTGCCTCTAGATCTCCCGCTGGCTACCTTGACGGATCGCATTAGATATGAACTTGCTACTGCTGAAGAATAAAGAATTGAATAGCTCAAACTTGCGAAGGGGTAGTTGTTTTTTTTTGGTCGGAGGTGTCGATCCTCCTGTGCATGCATCCTTGTTATCATGGTGGCCTGATGCCGACCGCCAACTGTTCTAAAGCTCCAATGTCGTGGTGTGATTGGCGTCGGACCTCTCTGCGATAACTTGCATCAGATGTGCATACCTGTTTCGATAGCAAAGGAATCAACTTAGTGATGATGCCCATGGATCGGCTGCGAATGAGTGTGGTAGCTATTTGGTGGCTCTATACGGCTTACATTCGTTCCATGCACCTGTCGCGTGCATCCGGAAGTAGTGCGTCCACATCGCAATCATGATCCTAGATGATACTTCGCGTTATTCCTATGCCAGATGAACATACACAGAGAGTACAGTACATGCAGTTTCTACCTGAAGACCTGCGACGGGCACTGCCAGCTCTTCTTGGCCATAGATAGTGCTTGACATCGAATCAGGGTTCCAATGTGGACCATAAAGTAGACTGATATTGTCCTTGCCGTCAGGGAGTGGGATAAATCCAAGACACGAGGTGCCTACGAGTGTTTTTGCCATGCCAATGCACACCCGCAAATGTCAGCTACCATCGTGAGCTCAAATATCCTGAAACATCGAGCCTTGCATACCGAATCGAGCTGCCATAGTCTCCTCTACCATCATGATACTATTCAAGAAGGGGACACGGCCATACGTTAACGTTCTGTGGTACTTGGCAAACACTCCATGATGTCTCTGAAGCTTCCAGCGTACCTGACAAGGGCGTCACCTGCATCAGAGACCTGACGGAAGCAAAGCTGTGTAATATAACCATTGGTGAGCACCCATGTTCACCGATCTTAATCGCCAGGTTCGATCGCAGTCGTGGTTTTGCTCAAACATACTTTTGCATGACAGGCAGCCAAGTTTAGAAGGGTCGACATGACAGCCACGCTTGAAAACTCATTTGTATCCAGCACGGATCCTTTCTTACGCATCACTTGAAAGTAGGCTTTTAGAAGATCTTCGCACTCGAAGGAGAAGCTACTCGAATTCCATAATAAGAAGTTTAAGGTGAGCTAACGCCAGCAATAATGTCGGAGGGTTGGTGAAGAGTGCTGGCCAGGAACCATATCCTACCTCACTTGGATACTGGAGGCAGATCGTATGTACTAAAGAGGCCCGTGCAGGACAAAAATGGGGTAGTGAACAACACCTTCCTTCATAGAGGTGATGAACGTGGTCGAATCTTGAAACTTACACTAGAAAACTCCATGCGGGACAAAAGTGTGCCAACTATGTCCAAGTGGTCTAACATGTGGCGGTGCATTGTATGTGCTGCAATTGCCTGAGAGATATCGGAGGCGGCATTCGACTCGCCCTGTGCAATAATAATATCGAACAGCCTAGTGAGTGAATTCCAGTAAGGTCAAAAACTGCTCGTGAACATGGCCTTACAATTTTGATGATGAGAAAGCGCACTTACTCGACTAGTGGTACCGCTTCTGCAGGCTTTGCGTTGGCTATACCAGGGAATGGTCCGTCATTACTCATGGAGGCGGAGCTGGAGATGGCGCTCGTATACAAGGACCAGCTGCAGCATCTCACATCCATTGGTACTTTGCTATCTTCATGTTGAACATAGATGTCATCTCTGTCCATGCCTAGTATAACTTGATCGATGAAACCTTGGCTCAGCCGAGTTCGTGCTCACAGTGTGTAAACGTGGCCAATGAAAATATTGATGAATTTTCTTACATGCTGATAAGCATTGTCTGCTTTTCTTGTCGAGCAGATCCAAGTCCAGCAAGAGAATGCCTTTTCTCGCGGCACAGAAAAAAGCGGCTAGTGTACGGTACAGTACAGTACATGGTGTTAAACGCTTTGATATCATGGCCATTTCTCTAATGTTGGGCCATTTCCACGGTCTTTCTTACCATCTATACAACCCGTGGAAGCCTTATTGGTCTGGTGAATGGTATAAAGCGGTTGCCGTGACACATCAGAACCGTGACTCCAGTAAACGTTGCTGTGATATCAAAAGAGACATGAGTGTATACTCGCGTGAGGACTATGAAAGGTTTCACATGGTTCCTCGACCTCTTACCTCCTGGACTGCGCTATGTTTGCCATGAGAGAAGGCACCTGCTTATCGTGACAATTGTTGATCACAAGCACATGAACTGAACGTCGGATCTGTGCGCGCCCTGTTTCCTCGCCAGGCGTGCAATCCTGATCCTCGATAGAGACAGCACTATGATACGATGACGAAAACTTGGTGAGAATGTGTGCGGTGAATGCACTTCCCGTGTCTCGAGCTACCTACCTTAGTAAAAGTGCGAGCTTGAGTTTCCTATAGGCATCCTTAGGAATAATATAATCTGAGAGTACTCAGGTCAGTTCTTCAACTTAAGAGTCGGTGCAACAACTCGTCAACATTCGGTACCTCTCACTTGGCCTACCTAAAAGGTCGACGATTGACTGACTGGTATTCCAAGGTGACATGTTTGCTGCAATGATAAAAAAGAACAGGACGCTTGGTAAGTCATTGGGTCAATTTCCTCCGCGCATCCGGCCCAGCTCGACTTTAACTTACAGCGGAGAATTGACTCAATAGAGTCTGGAATACAAGCATCAATGGGATCGGAGATCTTCAGAACATTATTGACTTCGACTTCAATCCCATGCAGATACACTCCCTCCGTCTTTTGTACCACCGAACGTGAGAGTCTTCCCAAAAGTTGAATACTTTCGCCAAACGCAACCGTATTCACGAGATCGTCTATGGTACCAATTGGTTATTAGGTTATTAGTATTGAAGTCTAAACTTGAGCTGCATAACGCAATATCTGCAAACGATCGCTGCTTACTTTTCAGAATGGCTCCTATTTGATTAACGAAGCTACCCTCGGCTCTGGCAGTGTTCAGGCAATCCAACACAATCTTTTGCTGCACTATAAGGACAAGTAAGTCAAACTTAGTATCACTTCACACCATTGGTTAGGCTCTATCGCTCTTACATAACCGTAGACTCGATGCCCACCAGAGTAGACTCTGTCGATAACCGACTCTGGCATTTCCATGTTGCAATGACTGCACACCAGATCAATTGGCAGCAAAGTGGCACTATATCATAAGATGGATATGAGAACTACGAACACAAGCCATAATCAACATCATCTGAATCACATGTATACTTACCTCGACCCTGTCTCCATAAATCCTTCATCTTCCGTGCGTTTGATAACCCGGTTTCTGGTCGCAGAGGGCGTGAAATGAAGGCAGTTTCTGTTGTTACATTTTGGATTGGTACAGTTGAACGTCTGGGAGTATCTAAAAAATTAAGGCATCAAACTAAGCATCGGTCCACCTTGTCTCTAAGCCTGTTCATTGAACACATGGCACTAGTCTCAAAGCTCTACTTTTCTTACATGACATGCTCCGCCAGAAATATCTTGGAAACTCTGCCGGTAAGAGTCAAGAATCCTGAGTACGCGTCCTGTTCCTTAGCAATATCCTCACGCGATATCTCTAGTGCAGACGAAATGGAGCGCAGATGACATCTTGATGAAAACCATAGATGAGTATCCAGCCTTTCGATACTCCTAAAGCCTTTTACAACAGAGTTCCGAGATCCATGGTTCTTGATACTTACTCCTGAAAGGCGCTAGGTAGATACATGACCCTGATCTGTATGCGAACCTGTTCCGAGAGAAGCATGTTTTCTTCACCCATCCTTTCCTGCAGAATCTGACAGCATGCAGTATGGAACAGAAGCTCCATGTCCTCCGTAGGGCCTGACAGAAACTGATTGCCCAAATTTGAACATACTTGTAGTAACTCTTGGGGATCGACGCTCAACTGGACAACGAAGCGTGAGATTGTCGCCCTAGCCTTCTCCCAGAGGTTCAAATTACAGCTGGATTCAGCGTTTTCCTTTACTACCCTATTTACCGAGGCTGATTATGAGAATCACTCGTAGCTCATACCTTGAGTTTGCTGACGACAGACTCGGCCATTGCTCGCCTTATGCTGGAAAGGTGATATTGCTCAATGTCTACTCGTATGTATGGATATGTTGGAATAGGCAAATGGAGAACGGCTAGAGAAGGATTGTCTCTGCAGCTAGAGCTTACATAGTTTAACGACTTCTTGCAGCGGTAGTTGCTCTGGGTCTGGCGGAAGAAAATGCTCATCTGCTGGGTGGATCCGGTCAGGGTGGTTGCGTGTCTATTGGGATGGGAAGTGCCGACATTAGCTTTGGAGCCTATCCAACGTAAAGCACAGCTTTTCGGCTTTGGTGAAGATTGGTGCACGCGCCACTGAGTCCTGACCTGTTCGAAACGCTTTCTAGCTGTGGTCGCTAGCGAGTGAGTACAGGTAAACTTCTGACGGAGAGATGCGAGCGAACTCTCAAGAGAAGATGGTGCTGATGTGCTGGAACGAGAGGCAAGAGAGGGGACCTCTGCGTCGAAGAAGCTGCTGTAGTCCGAGTCACCAGTTATACTTTGGTCTTCGATTTCGGGGACAAGAGGTGGCTCTGGTGGCTCCAGCGGCGGGCGCATGCTGGGCTGAATGCGCAACGACCAAGCGAGGGAGAAAGCGTTGAGGGAGGAAGAGAGGGAGACAATGAGGGCGTGTGTGTGCGTATGTGTGTGTGTTAAGTAGAAAGGGAGGAGGTTCGCGCGCTGTGGGTTTGAGAGAAACGACGAGAGAGAGAGAAAGAGAGAGTAAGAGAGGCAAAAAGGAAAGATTTTGACGACTGACATACTTCAGGCTCGACACTATGAGCGTGCAGCAAGCTATTTTTTTCTTTATTTTGTTTTGAGTGGCTATGAACTACTACGCGCTGCCCTCCCTGTTCTCTTTCTGCAGCTCCTTTGGATGTAGCTGGACGCTGTTGTTGTGGACCTTCTTGACCATTCTACAACATACAACCAAGAGGACGAATTAGAGACGATATACTCATAACCTTCACATTTCAACAATAATGACATGTTTGACAGGCCCAGTTCTTACCCCGATCCAAAGCCCGTTCCCAGGAATGCTGCAGCGCCCAGCGTGGTTTGCCAAAGGTTCAGCCCAATCTCTTGCCCATACCATCGTTTGTTCTCTTTATCGTCGGGGCCACATATTGAGTCCTTATCGTCGCTTCCAATGTTCTCACTCCTGTTAGTCAGTATTCCTGGCGTGCCAGAGGTGCTCTTAAATGAGTACTGCCGCGTTGACGAGCCGGGCGAACATTGAGAAGGAGCAGCACACGTCGGTCGCAGAGGCGATGAGCCTCGGATAAGCATACCGGTTCGCAGACCTACATGCATTGGAGGGCATAGGGTACCACCCATGCCGACCCTCGATACAGAGACATGCGATGCTAACGAACGTTGATCCAATGCTCTAGAGAAGAACCCCTGATGTGGCTCTGGAATGCTGCACCGCTTTCTTCGCACGCGTGACGGTGTGGAGGCTCCTGACGTAGAAGGAGATGAATGTGGTGACGATGAACGGGAGGAGGACGTGGACGAATGGCCGTCTCCTGATTTCAAAGCCGATTCCTTGGTGGCATGATCCAAAATCGACTGTGCCTTGACACTCCAAGACACATATCGCGTTGCCAACAAGGATGAAGGTCCTTGTAGCATCTTATTAGCCACAGGGTCCGGTGGGCTAGACATCTTTTGAAAATGCGGAGGGGAGAGAGGAGTCGTGCTGCCCGAGAACGGCGGGTCACTACTGTTCAGCGTCGTCGACTCGATTTCATAGTAATGGTCGCGCGTCGGCTGTCCTGTCGAAAGAATTCCTCTGCGGAAGCCCTTCTTCTGGCGGCCAGCCTCAGAATCTGAGGACGCGCTGTCATAGTCCCTGGAGCTTGGTGTGATGGAGCCATGGAAGTAGTGAGGTGATAGATCGCCAAGGATTGACTCCGGATTGGAGGGGCGCAAGTGAGGCGAGCTGTTCGTTGAGTAGTACACGTGGGTGGGGGATGCCGGCATGAGGGGAGACGAGCGCTGTGAGCGGTTGTCGACCGTGTAGATCTTCCTAGGACGATGGTGTCGCTGCCTAAAGCGCGGCCGTGGTCCTGTCGCGAGCAGGGTCGAGAGGCTTTATTTTTTGTGGCACAGAAGCATCGTAAAGTTAGAATCAGAGTTTCATAGTACTGCAGTGCCTGTGGCAACCAATCGATCTCAAGGAAGGAGGGGTATGCAGAGATGCAACAGCAAGGCGCATATCTCACTGCAACCTTCTTATCAGGGGAACTCGCTAGCCAGCCCCCTACCATCTCTGCCTTCCCCTTTCCAAGGTTTTTGGTTACACGCAATTCACTGTCAAGACACGGTCCATCCATGTACTTTGTGCTGTTGACACCCTATCGTTGCTTGCCGAGAGAGCCGTGTCATTGTTGCAAAATGTTCATTGTTGCGTGACATGCCCCCTCGTGCCATTCTGCAACATTTGCATCTCATGCATCATATGCATACAACGATAATTTGAAAAAGGAAAAAAAAAAGTATACAGTATGGCGTTTACCTGGCTCGAAGGGCTTCCTCGGCCTGCTCTTGTTCCTGTAACGAATGGCGCGATGACGAAGCTGAGGAGGTCGGTGGCATGTTAGTGTACTCTCCTTTCCCTGCAAATGCAAGTGGTCGACCTTGTTGTTGCATTGAATGCTGTTGTTGCTGTTGATATGGATGATGAAGATGGTGCTGCTGCTGCTGTTGCTGATGTTGCTGTTGGTGGAGGTGCTCATCCTCGTAGTGGTAATATGGAGGTGTGTCGTAGATCATGTCATCTTCGCCATCCATATCAGAGTACTCGACTTCAGAGTACTCATCCTCAAGGAGTTCTCTGGCTGAAAGAGAAATCCATGAGCCTGAGGGGTGATTGGAAAATGATGGCATATCACAGCCAACAAGGGGTGGGATTAGACATACTTCTTGGGCATAACATGAACAGGGTTTCTCCGTGAAAACAAGAACAGGTGAAAGCGCCTTACCATCACCACAGGGCGACCCAGTGCCGCTCAGAATCTGTAGCCTCGGTGATGCTGCGCTCGAGTGACCCGGCTCGTGATAGTCTGCCGTGTCTGGGAATAAGAACGCAGAGGAGGCTCGCGAACGATGTGAGGGTTTGTTGGGACTGGTTGCTGCGGCCATCTCTTTAGCCTTGATGGATGGACGAGGGGTCAGGTAGAAGGGTAGAGGGAGGGTAGAAGTAGAGGATATGGGTAAAACAAAGAGTGCAGGGACTGTGCTGTATGGCCTGATGGATACTGGATGGGGGATGGTGTGGCCGTGCAGCAAAGAGACGATAGAGTGCTGGCGGGGGATGCAGCTTCAAGAAAGGCTGGTGACTGCGTTTGACCGTCTATTGGGCGAAGGTGCAAGTCGGGACAGATGACGGGCGGGGCTGCAGAGGGCGACAGTGTCTGTACGAAAGAGGACGATGGGGGAAAGACTCTTCCAGCAGTGATTTACATGGGGAGCAGAGGTGTCAGGATGGGGGGGAAGGAGATTGTGATTGGGAAAGAGAATGGGGTTAATGGGGAGTGTGTCGTGATATAAAAATGCGCTCCTGACCCTTGCGGGTGAAGCGCCTGGGGTAAGAGCTCGTCGCAATCACGCGACATGCAGCCTCTCCCGCTCGCTTGTCTGCCGCAACCACTGGGCTGCGCGTCCCCAGGGCGCACAGGCTGCTGCGGTTCTTGGGCCATCTGAAGGCAGCCCAGTGCTGACAGTCGCTGTCGCGTCAGGAGTACATCCGTCATTGACGGCGATGGACACTAACAAATATTCATATCACTATTACAAGACAAGGCGTCAGCGTTTGCAAGACTTGATTTTTTTTTTGTTTTTTCGCACTTCAAAAGGTTCGTGCCTCAAAGACCATACTCTTTGTTGATATTTTCTTCCTCAATGCCCACTTGAACGCTCACATCTCGCTCAGCCGAATCATTCCTCTCCCTGTCACTCCCAATCAACCAGCAAGGATCGGACAAGCAGTACGGTGCAATTCACTTCCGTAGCACAGGAGGCGACCAATTCGCAATACATCCCTTTCACCGTACCACCCTTTCCAGAAAAAAGGGGTGGAATAAAGCCGCAGCGTCTGTTTCTGCGAACGAATATGCCGTCTTCGCGTCGTCTCGAGGCTCGACAGCAGGCAAGAGCCATTCCTCTCGTTACGGTCTCATTGGCCAGAGCACAGGTACGCCAATCCCGCGCCGCCATCACCTCCAGTTACGGCCTACCTGTCGACCACCAGAGACAAAGCAGTGACAATGAGAACGATGAACAACCACCGCCATATGAGCATTCTCCACGTAACAGTAGCCACCACAGCGGCACTCCTCTTTCCTCAAACCACAGCAATGGAGCAGGACAAAGTGACCAAGTGCCAGAAAGATACCCCAACAGTGGGATTCGGACAGAAGCCGTGCTGAACCTGTCACGGACCCTGGTCTCAGCATCAAAGTCCGTTCAACAACCTCCGCCGGCATCCTCGTGGCTCGTCATGGTGATATACTCTTGGACACAGACACATCGTGCGGCGACAAAGCTATACCACATACTCACTCATCCAAGTACCCTTCTCAAGGAAATCCAAGGACAGAATGAGCAGGCACTTGAGCAACAAAGGAAACAGCGCAAAAGCATCCAGCAGCAGACAGAGGAGCAAGATAGAATGGATGATGACCCCGATATGGTGGATAGCGGCGCTACAGAGATGGTGCCCGTCAGCATGCTCAACACGAGAAGCATCGCAGCCATGGAAGAATCACTACCAGAAGACGGAACACAGGATGAGATGGATGACTCGAGCGATGACTCGGTCAGTCCAGGCAAGCTGAAGAGGAAGATCGACCGCTATCCAAACCCATTTGGCTCCAATGTGTCTGATATGGACGAGCAAGAGGACGATGAAGGTTGGCTTGGATCTGGGGCGGAATGCTCTGAATATGGCGAGACCAAAAGCAACTCTGTGCGACTCACTACACCAAAGCTATCCCAAAACCACAACCGACGCATTCCCGATTTCTCGATACCATCTTTGGGCCCGGCAATGGATCCCGGGCAGTTTGAAAGTGTAGAACCTCATCCACACCTATCCCCTCTATCCGCAGCATCGATCTTCAACACACCACGTTCGCGTGCCACTTCGATATACTCTAGGACCTCCGACACTGCCTCTGGAGACGCACCTGTGATGGAACCAATCGTTACGCCAGCATCATCAAACGTGCACGATGGACCATCGCGACCCGCTTCATCAAACCAAGACGTGTCAAGGATACCACCAGTACCAAACGATCATTCACAATTGCGCAGCTCGGACCGAATTGCTCCCCATTCCGAAGCTATGCCTGACTCACCATGGGCAGAGCGATCACATATCCAAGAGCAATTTCTCACGCCGTCGACATCAAATGTTTCCAGCATTCTAACTCCCTCTTCCTCGTCAGCTTCTTTTACCGATGCATCTTCAGTGGCCTTTAGCATATCTTCTCAAAATTCGGTCTCATCCTTTGTTAGTGCTCCTTCATTGAATGAGGTCAACCCATAGCGTATTGCTGAGGCAGAGTAAAGGAAACCTCTGCAGTACTGCCGTATTGTAAACGTGTATAGCAGATTGTATTCCGTCTATCATTGTGAATAATCAACTCACACCAACGTCATCATTAGCGCAGCTCGGCAGGGCAGTCGACCTGCTGGGATGGATGAGCAGCCTTGAACTCTGGAATCTCGGCCAGTGTGCTGTTGATGCGTGAGATGATGGGGAAGGCGCTCATGTCCACATTGAAGCTATGATTGAGATATATGTCAGTTCGATTCCAACATGAAGCATGGGATCCCCCTGATTCTGCTCTTTGATATTTCGAGCTTGACATACCGAATACCGTTGTAGACTTGAGGGACGAGAACGAGGTCGGCCATGGTAATGGAGTCTCCAAACGAGTACTTTCCGGCTGTCTTCTCGAGCATGGCCTCCAAAGCTAACGGTTTAGTATGGAGAGATTAGCCAATTGTCTGCTGGGGAATCAGACTTGTAAGCTGTACATAACTGAGTTCAGAGCTAACGCGATACCTTTGAAGCCCTCGGTCACAAAGTGCTTTGCCCACTCGACCTTTTTCTCATCGCCGACGTACTTGAGGATACGGAGGTTGGCGATGGGCTGAATGTCCATCGCGACCGCCTGAACCAGGGCACGCACCTACTCTCTCATCATATCACGAAGGGTAGGTTCAGAATCAGTACTTTTGGAGGCGCGAGATCTTATACAGCAACGGGCGCGCTTTTTGTTACAGATCCCTTACCTTGGCGCGCTCAAGAGGATCCTTTGGAAGCAATGGATAGGCTACATGTGAAACGATGCTATTGTTAGCGTGGGAAAAATAACTCAAGGCCATCCATTCTGTGAGGAGCCTCAGAGACAAACTTGCTCACCAGGGTGAACCTCATCAAGATATTCGAGAATGCTGACAGACTGAACCAGCGTCTGGCCAGTCTTGTTGTCAATGTATGCTGGGACGAATCCGAAAGGCTGGATCTTGAGATACTCCTCTGATCTCTGAACGTGTGAAGTCAGCAACAAGAAAGTGGGCGAGTTAGCATGATCAGCGCACACGCGTGACATGGATGGGTGTCGTAACCGTCTTGCACCTATCGCAAGCAGTATGGTCAAGTGCTCCGGGAGAAATGGAGCAAGAGAGCCAGTCGAGTACTTGGCTGATGACTGACCTGTTCGCCCTTGAGAAGGTTAATGGGTCGCGCCTCAAAGTCGATCTTCTTGAGGTTCAATGCGATCCTGACGCGCCATGAGCACGAGGAGCGGAAGTAGGTGTACAGCACCGGGCGATCAGTGGAGGAGGAAGACATGGCTGGGCTTTAGAATGTGGAGGAATGTGAAGGAATGTGGAGTGGAGGATGTTGAGCAGAGAGACAAACGAGAAGGCAAGACGACTACGGAGAGACGGAGAGAGTGTGTCCTTTAAACCCCTTGCGGGTACTGATCTTGCATGTGAGTGAAACTCAAGGGACCGCGTTTTGCGTCTTGCTACGGTGACTCTGTTCTGTTCTCCTTTTCCTCTTGTCCGACTCCATTTTGCACACCTTTTCCTCCTGTCCATTGCGCCGCATCCCAACTCCACTGTTCATTCCAGCACTTCAGCCTGCTCTACACCCCATCAACACCCACCCTCCTTTTGCAGACAGCTACCGGCACATGTATCCTGGACAGTACTCTCAGCAGCAGGGCTATGGATACGCACCGCCTCAGGGCAATCCTTATCCGCCACCCTCGCAGTATCCTCCCCCCAACAACCCTGGCTACAACGCATACGGCCCTCCTCCGGGGCAGCCCTATTACCCACCGCCTGCCAGCTCGCCCTACGGCCCGCCTCCTCCCCATCAGCAGTATGCCCCCCCTCCTCAGGGCTATGCACCTCCCCAGCAGCAATACCAGCCGCCGATGTACTCGATCCCACAGCATTTGGTAACTTGACGTGCTGATCCGTTAAAAAAAAATAAGACTCCTGCAGGTGCGCTTGGCCCCTATGAACACGGCACTCATCTCAACCATGCTTTCCTGGCTACTGGATGTGCCCATAGATTACTCCACAGGACGTGCCTCCTCCACCTGAGGGCTGGGCTGTCCGAGAAAGTCCCAAGAGAGACCCTCCAAGGGACTTTAAGCTGTCCACCTGCCAGGGTCGCAAGAGAGCCCTCTTTATTGGTATCAACTACTTTGGGCAGCAAAACGAACTCCGCGGGTGCATCAACGACGTCAAGAACATCAGGACCTTCATCACCCAGAACTTTGGTTTCAGGGAGGAGGACACCATCAGCCTGACAGACGACCAGGAGGATCCAACTCGCATTCCCACACATGCCAACATCCTGGCGGCCATGAAGTGGCTGGTCCGGGACGCCCAGCCCAACGATTCGTGAGTATTATTGTGCCACTGTTCGACTGCATGCGCTATTTGTCGACTGCTCCAAATGTCCACAAACCACAAGGAAAAGGAAAAATGAAAGTCCTTCTGCACCGCTAATTCCATATCGGGTTCGCTCTGCACTCAACCACGATAGTTTCTTCTTCCACTACAGCGGACATGGAGGCCAGACGGAGGACAAGGACGGTGACGAGGATGATGGTTATGACGAGACGATCTACCCTGTAGACCACGAGGAGGCGGGTTTCATCATTGACGACACAATGCACGAGATTCTTGTTAGTCCGCTCCCTGCTGGGTGTCGGTTGACCGCCATCATGGACTGCTGCCACTCTGGATCGGCACTGGATCTTCCTTACATCTACAGCACGACTGGAAACCTCAAGGAGCCCAACATGTTGGCAGATGTGGGCACAGGTGTTCTGAGTGCCGGTATGGCCTACATGCAAGGCGACATGGGGGGCATGCTCAGGGGCCTGGGCAGTCTCGGCAAGAAGCTGATGGCGCCCAAGAACCGGGACAAGGCCTTGGAGACGAAATCGAGTCCCGCAGACTGCATTATGCTCAGTGGGTGCGTAGAAGTCTATTCAGAGTTTTGGTGCTTGTGCGACACATTGTTTCGGTGAGCCTTGATCTGCAGCGAAGCCAGTTGGACTAACCTTCGTCGCCCTGACTTGCGCCTTCTTTATCACTACAGCTGCAAGGATACACAAACATCAGCAGATGCACACGAGCAGGGATTCGGAATGACAGGAGCAATGACCTTCTCCTTCATTACAGCGTAAGGGCGCCGCCTCGATGTGCTGCCATTGTGATAAACGAATGCGCTGTCAACCTTGGCGATACTTTGATGCGGATTATTAAGCAACACATCTTCACACTTTGGACAACTGCATTGCCATAGACTGACGGCCAATCCACAGCAGAGCTACTTGCAGCTGTTGAACAGCATCCGCGATGTCCTTCGATCCAAGTATGAGCAGAAGCCTCAACTCAGCTCCAGTCACCCGTGCGACCTGAACCTGCTCTTCACCATGTGAACCTTGTAAATGCAATATTAGTGTAGCAACCCTCTGTAAACAGAACATCAACTTTCATATGAAGTGCTTCGCATTGTGGTGGTTTTCCTCGTTCACATCTTTTCCGCAACACAGCATACCAACACAACACCGCAGGAAGAAGGCAGCAGTGATGTCCCGCATGACGATTCGCACGAGGGAGGCACCAATGGACTGGGAGCGCGAGCACGATCGCAACCTACCCAACATATTCTCAGCGCCTCAGCCATTGGAATCTGAGCTAACAGCCCCGTCCCAGGCGCCAGGGCAAAGCACAGCCTTTGGCTCGACCTCGTCCAACTCCAATCCATCACTCCACAAGGATTCCAGTTTCTCGTCTCAACTCAGCCGTAAGCAGTGATCCATGCGCGTGTCATTCTCTGTAAGAGGGCATCTCGAGGCATCAGCCAGACGTCGAGTCGACAACCTCACTCAAAACTAAATCTGTCTCCTTTTGACGGGAGGGAAATCTAGAATCGTCCCTGACCTCCGAGGGCTGGGGGTCGACCACGCTGAGGCCCTTTCGTCAGGATTCGCAGCTGTCGTCAACTCCATCAGGACAGTCCACTCCTCGGCAAGGTTCTTTTTCGCTCACCCGGCAAGACTCCTTTTCCCACTCTCACTCACACCCTCCAGAGACTCCAACAGAGACCTCCGGCACAGCTTCAGGAGGCATGGGTGGATCAACATTTCCTCGACTCTCACAGCAGCGTAGTAAAGAAGGCAGGCTCTTCCCAGCATCGGATGCGACAGACAAGAAGAACAGCTTTGATCTAGGCACGTTAAGGCATGAAGTATTTGACCGGGAGCAAGAGCAGGAACGACAACGTAGCACTTCACGATCACCGCTTGGGCGCAACATTGGATCCTCCACCTCGGGGCGAGCACGGATACGATCCAACTTGCAATACCGAAGCAACACTGATCCAAATGGGTTCTGGAGTGGCGGCGACGACGAGGAAGAAGATGATACATCAGATCATCACGTAGACGAGGATTCGGATGAATACGATCATCGCTCACGAACCCTTTCTCGAAACAAGGTCAGTTCGTGAACGGCGACTTCATTGTGTATTACCTTTATGTTGGAATTTGGATAGCAGGACCAGAACGATGCTAACAGGCCTTTCCCTATCTCATTGTTGTTAGTCCTGGAGTCCAGACTATGACTTTCGTATGACGCGCACGTTACAGGAACAGGACTTTTTGTCACGGAACAGGCGATTCCAACCTCAATCTCACCAGCGGCAGAAACCGCAAGGCCGTGTATGGTCAGAAAACGTGGACTTGCCATTCATCTTGTCAGGGTAAGCATGAGATATGCCCGGACTGTTGATACTCTCTTTGCTATCGCCGATTGAAACCGTGCACAAAACGTTGACGCTTATTTTATGTTCGTTCGGTGCATACCTCGTCTTAGATATGTTCAAGTCGCCATGAATGCAGTGTTTGCGATGGTCATGGTCTACATTGCAGCTAGCTTTATCATTGGGATTCAAAGCGAAGTCAGCATGAACGCCAATGTTGTTTTGAAGGAAGAGCGCAAGCGTCGAGATATCTGTGAGCAGCGATGGAAGAGCTTTGACTGCGACAACTTGGTAAACCCAGTGGGCGATAAGCTGGCATGGTGCGCTGAAGCTCAAAAATGCTTGGAATCCATACCCAATTTACCTGGAAGGGCATCGGTTGCCGCCAAGACGTTCGGACTGATTGTCGATTCGTTTGTGCACGCCATCTCGTTCAAGACAATGGTAGGCGTGGCTCCTTATCTTTTCTTTTCGTCCGCCGATATACTCAACTCACACACACTCGATGGCTAATCTGCTCCTCTCTTTTGCGTCGTTCCTGGGCTATCAAGGCATTTGTGATCGTGGTTCTGTTTGGCGGGCTCTACGTCTCGAACAACACCCTTTCCTCATATCGGAATAGTTATATCATGCACCTCCAGAACGACGCTTCGCCACCCGCCCCCCCTTCCTCCTCCTCTTCATCAGCCTCTCGTACCAATACGGATAGATCGAAAAGGAAGGATTCAACCCCCCCGCAGACATCGTTGCCGGCGTCAAGGGAGAGATACAGGATCAACGGACGTGAGGCTTCCTCTTTCACCAGTGGGAGCTCGCAGTTTCAGAGTGGTAATTCGTCACACTCCAGAGCACTTATACCTCAACAATCAGGATCGCTTCAAAGGATCCATCATTCAGATAGTGACCAGGACATGGACATGTAGCCGCTGACCATTTCTCTGTCATCGTTTTCTTTCCCTTCCCCTCCCTTGTCTAATACAACTTGCGTCTCCCTCCCGTCCCCATGATCCATTTTTCCAGCTGTGTTTGAGAGCAATACTCAATCGCGCTTCTTCGTCATTGATTTTTTATTTCGTCGCTCCAAAAAAACAAATACATGTGGTGAAATATTAGCATTGCGTTTTCAAAAAAAAAAAAAAATGCGACCTCCCCCCCTCACTCGTCATCCGCTGAGCTCCTCACTCAAGCCTTTGACAAACAGCCGAGTGATGCCTGGTATTTCGCGTTCCGCATTTTCAAACGCCAGCTGTAGATCCTCAATCGCATGCCGCTCGCTCTCTCGAAGACATAGTCCATGCAGCTACAAATAATATCGGAAAGACAATCATGTCAACAGCTGTTCATCCGCAACGTTTCTCGAAAGGAAAAAAAAATAAATATATCTCCAATGTAATCTTACATTGGAAAGGACCGGTCGAACAAACGTTTGGTATACTTTATCCCGCGTCATCTCGGTCGACACAGGTCGCTCACGCCTCTCATGTCGATCGTGGATCGCTAGGTTTTCAATCTTCCTGTATTGTAGGGTTCGAACCGTATCGTATCCAGAATCACTCATCTTCATCTTTTCTCCATGCACATACATCTCGGACGGTCCTGCATTATGGGTCTTATGCACTGTCCTAAAGTCCCACCCACCATCCTCTGCATCCTCGTATCGGCTACTAGATTCGAATCAAATGGGAGGGAAAGACAAACAAAAAAGGGAAGGTAAGAAAGGGTGTGAGTGTATGCAGGCATTGCAGGAACAGTCAGTAGAACCCATCAAGTGCAAGCATGTTGTGCTTTTCGTGGGGGTAAGAAGGGGTCGTACTTTGTTGCTTCCTCGTCTGAAGATTCGCTCTCTCGTCCACCGCCTTCTGTTAACCAGCGTTCATGGATCTCAATGAGCTCTGTGAGGTAGGATGACTTCTTGGCTGAGCGAATAAATCTGTGTTTTTGAAGCTCCTTCGCAGAAGGGCGCTATATAGAACAAAGACGAAAGGGAATATTACTCGTCAATTCACCCATATCAACTCTGTAAACTGACACCGAACAGAAATGCCGCGTGCTTCTTCCCGGAAATGACAATTACCAGTGCAGGATCCCTCTGTAGACATGCTGAGACAAAGTCCTTGAACGCTTTGGAATAGTTGCCCTCCAAGATCGGCGGTGCGTTCTTGGGAATCAGAAAGAGGACTTTCATCGGATGCATGTCTGAATACGGCGGTTCTCCTTTGGCAAGCTCAATGGCAGTGATGCCTAATGACCATATGTCTGCCTTGTTGTCGTATCCTGACTGCTTGATCACCTCTGGAGCCATCCAAAACTATCGAGCGCAGAGATGAAATTCAATGAGGATCCTTCTCGCCACATATTCAGTGCACCCAGTGTCTAGCTAGAGCAATTGCATCCATTGTCATGTCCTATACTTACAGGTGTTCCAACAAACGTATTCTTCTTTGTCATTGTGGCAGTAAGCTATGCATGAGGCAGGGCAGCATCGGGTTAATAAGGCTGTAGATGCAGGTTTCAGAATGGATCCAATAGAAAAAAGATGCACCGCGTCTCACCTGCCCTGAAACGCCAAAGTCTGCGAGTTTGACATCCCCGTCTGTAGTCAATAGAACATTGGCCGCTAATGAAGTGTCAATAGTGATCACATAAGCATCCATACTCTTATGGTTTTTTTTCCTTTCTTTCAAGGGCTGCATCTATAAGCATGGCAGTCAGTGCGTGCATGCGATACCTTTGATGTCTGTATGCCAAAGAAGCAATCATTTGCACATCATGCATAGAGAGGAAAAGGGACCGAGATTCATGCGGTTAGTGCGTGCATTATTAGTCTCTAGACTTTGTATGACTCGTCTCCGCGGCAAGACCTGATGAGTAGCTTGTCAGTCCACCCAGTTTCTCTGTTGATTACCTCGATGCAACTTGCCCTCGTCGTGAAGATATTCCAAGCCCTTTAGTAGCTCCCGGGCAATAATAGCGATGTAGTCCTCTTTGAATGTCGCCGCCTTCATCTACGCGAGGAAGAGTGCTCATAGGATCAGTTAGTCTCCTTGAAAACAATTTAAAGGTCCAGCCTTCGTATTGACGATTATCTGCTGTAGAAAAGACTTACCAGGTCTGAACAAGACCCGCCTGAACAATACTCCATGATGATCCACAGGTTTGCGCCTTTGAGAAACGATGCGAAGTACCTAACGCAGCATGATCGAAAGATTTTGTTGATAGAGTTGGTTAGACTGGAGATGACGATGCAGGTCAATGGGGTCCCGTGGACAGGCGATTGCCGTGTGAAAAAGAGGGGGGAGGGAGGGAGGGAGCCTCATTCTTTGTATACTAACGCTACTTTGCTTGTGCGCTGAATTCACTTTACCTTGTTACATAGGGCGAGTCCAGTTGTGAAAGAATATTGATCTCTTGTTGGATATCGTCAATCTCATCTTCAGCATTCTCTAGGTCAATGATCTTGATGGCCACGGGCTTCTTTGTTCTTCGGTCAAAGCTGAGCAAGGAGAAGGAGGAAGGCAGTATTCGCATGATGTTAGGACGGACGGGACGGACAGGGTAGAACACTTGTGAGGAAAATGTGTGTCGTGCGAGCGGTTAGGCCAACCACTCGGCTCTTTTTTTGGCTTTCATTTTGCCTGAAAGTAGTTTGCGGATGCAACGACGACGACAACAGTACGATGAAAGCAGTAACTCTGTGCTCCTGTTACAGTAGGACGAGTCTCAGGGGGAGAGGTAGACGACTCTTGCTGGTAGCAGAGCTACAGGAGCAGGAGCAGGAGATGGAAATGGAGATGGAGACAGGAGGGGGTGTGGGGTGTGGAGAGAGATAAGGGGAATGATTGACCAGCATCCAACCCTGGTCTCAGTCGATCGCCGGATAGTACCCTGCCGCGAGGATGTTGCACCCTCTTGGATGCATAATAGGAGCACACACGCTTGAACTCCCCCAATCAGACAAGCAGACAAAGAGACGCGCCTTTTTGCCCAACCCTACACTGCGAGGCACGGCTCTTGTTCATCGCAAAGCATCGTGGACATATTACCCTTTAAAGACTTCGCCAAATGATCCCTTGCCTAGTGAGCGTTGAGCAACGCGAGCAAGCAGAAATGAAAGAGCGCGGACGAGTTTTTTTTTCAAAGTCAGTCCGAGCACGATAGGGCCAGACGCGATCCATATCGAAAATCAGTGGGATCCTTCGTGAAGCTCTTACCGATGCGCTCGAGTTTGACGTAGTACTCCTCTGGATCGAGCTGGCTGGAGGCGCTCTGGTGGATGCGGAGTATAGTGCCCCGTTGCGTATTTTCATAAGCAGATGTGAATTTCAGCCCAGCGGGAACGATGTCATCGATAGGTCGAAAGACAGGGGTTGCCAACCCAGAGATACATATGTAATATTAACCGACGAGAAGCCGCATGGAGAGAGTAGGCAGAGGTAGAAAGGGTATGTTGTGGTATGGTTAGCATTCAGACCAAAAGTGTGGAGCGTCGGGGAGGATGTAGGTCGGGGGTGGACATGGTTACCATTGTGCAGGGGAGGAATGGAGCACAGGAATAGAGTTGCGGGATGGGCAGAACGAGGGAGAGCGCGGAGATGGGTAGAGCGGGCAGCAATGGCGTGTGAATGCAGCGCGGGTGGCAGACGGGGACGGGGACGGTGGACAGGAGAGGTGGAGGTGGACAAGGGTGGGCAAGGGTGGACAAGGGTGGAGGGCGACAGTGGAGAACGGGACGAGAGAAAAAGAAGAGACGAGAGACGAGAGACGAGAGGCGAGAGACAAGAGACAAGAGACAAGAGACATGGCCGCAGAGCAACCACCCACTCCTCCAAAAAAGACAAAGGGCGCTGCTGGCGTGGATGGTTCCTTCGTCACATCGCCAGCCAACATACATCGGCCGTAGTACTTGTTTTTGCTTTCGCTCATTTTTGACCCCTGATTCCAATCCACATAATCCTATCATACGTTCATGGCGCGGCAACAGCGTGGCTCTCGCAAACCTACTGGGCAAACCTACTCGGCCCTTATTTGCGCTCTCTTCACCGCGCTCGCTCCAGTCTCTCGCTCTCCTTCTGGCCAGGGTGCTCCCTCAGCTCTCGTCATGGTGGCCTATCACTGGACGTGTCTGAACTTCCCCTCAGACTGTCGCACCCGCGCCCCGCCGGGAGCCTGATCAGCGCTGGCACAAAAGCAGCGTGGAAATCCAGTCCAGCGTCAAGCTGTGAAAATCGTACGCAAGCCACATAAACAAAAGATATGCTCGCCGGGGCCATGGAATCCTCTGTGCATCGTTCACACCCTTGTCCACCGTTCCACGCCTTCATCAATGTCGTCCCCATCACAATCCGTTCCCAGCCTGTACAGGGCGTACCTCCGTGTCATCAACCGGTGGCCTGCTGATCCCATCCGCCCCACTCGCAACATGAAAACGGCCCTCAGAAGCCAGGTCACCGAGACATTTCGATCCCCCCTCGCCTCCGGAGCCAACCACGATACCCTTGCAGCCCGCATCAAGGACGCCCAGGTGCAGCTTGAGGCTCTGCAAAAGATCACCAACAACGAGTTCAAGCAGAAGGTACCTTGGGAGACCCACGCTAATGCTCAGAAACAAACCGACAAGGACACTCTTTGGAAGAACGAGATGTACTAATGCGCAATATTGCCTTTTCGCTGTGTCGGTGTGCTAGTATCCACTCTCGCCAAAGTTGTTGACGCCTGCTAGCAACCCCAACTACTACTCCAAGCTCGTCGACATGCTTGAGAAGGAGACGGCCAAGAAGAACTTTGAAGCCATTGGAAAGAAGGGACCCAGCTTCTTCCAGAAGCTCTTCCGGACAGCCAAGTGATCAGCTCTTGTTTTCTTCTATTTCAATTCAGCATCCATCCACCCACACTTTCAACCTGTATCATAAAAAACGACAACCATTATCTCAATATTTGTAGAGTATTTTATTGGTGTATTGTTGTCCTTCCATCCAGGCATGGACGGATTTTTCGCAAAAACAGCGCAGTGCTCGCCCGCCTCATCAGGAAAACGTCATGGTGGGAGGACGCGTGGTGCCTGACTTGCTCGCGGAAGCTCTCGTCTTTTCATGGACCGTGTCATGTCGCGCCGGCCGAAATCATTGGCGACCCTCACATTTGAACCATGATTTGTGCATTTTCAACACCAACCTCCGCTAGCGTCTTGTCGACATCCTCCAGTAGCTGCTTGCCAATGAATACGAGCTAGACACAAACGAACGCAAGGGCAGGAACGGAAAAAGGTTGAGATCAAGCTATTGTTCAACGGATCAATCACTTGCCTCCTGGATAATGATCGACGACCTACCTCGAATGGCTGTGTTCTTGCATCCTCTACCTCGGACTTTATGTACTCGAACAATACCCGGACGGGGGCCGTCTTTGAAAATCTGCGCATCAAACGAGAGCCATCGCTGAGACGAAATCCAATTCTAGTTGATGTTGCGGGATCTGTGGGCTCCTCGTGGCGCACGGGCTGTATGCTGTCAAAAACCGACACCTCAGCTGCTACCGGGGTCGCATCTATAATTACGAAAAGCAAATGATCAGTACCGAGATGAAATAGCAGACTACTATGCTTCTCCTGCGACTCGAATAATCACCTTCGGGAGTTGATGTGGAGGGCGTTTCTTCCTGGTCCTCTAGGTTGATGGCTGTGGAGGGATCTCCGCCCATAGATGCTACCATGGCTGCCTGCAGCTGTTCTTCCTCCGTCATGTCGGAAACATCCTTGACCAGCTTCTTCTTCTTTGGTTGCGATGGCTTTGATGTCGAGTCCGTGAGCGAGTGCATGTCGAGGAATTCAGAAACTATGCATTGGCGAGGGGATGATATATTAAAATCAAGGCAAACGAATAGCACAAGACTGGATAATAGCAAGTAGAATATCTGACAGTACCATCAGAAAGAAAGTCGACGGGGTCGATGGCTTTGCTCCAAACATGCATCCTCTCGGCTACGACAAATTGGAATGCAATATACAATGTCAGAGATGTCAGAGAAACGATTGAAAATGGAACCGTGGAATCCCTCACTCGCCAGCGTGCACAAATGCGATACCTGTTCGAGGGTCGATGATGGCGATATGAGGAAAAGTCTTCAAGGGATAGTATGCTGCATACTTTTTGCCCTCAACGCTATCCGAGTAGAACTTTGTCGCAGGACAAGGAAAAAAATCTAATGTTGGTGTCCAAGTAGGAGTAACGAAGGGCGGTTTGGGCATGATCCACAATTGTACAGTCATGTACCTGCAAAAAGACAAAGTTCTCTTTGACGATCTCCTTCACGCTCCTGTCACTCCAGAGATCCCGATTCAAGACTTGGCAAGCAAAGACGCCTGCTTCCTGAATGTTGACCATGAGCCACTTTGTTTCGTTCTTCGCAACATTTCGACTCTAAAATACGAAGCCTTATGGAGTGAGAGACTGCGGGTCGAAATAAAGTCCTGATGACAGAGAGACATCTCATGTAGTACGGAGCAGTGTGTAGCAGTGCGCATCACCCTACCTGGTCAAAATCGCCTCTCGCCATCATATCCAGAGGTGCCTTGAAAAGATCTGCTAGTCTTGATGTCTTTGGGCTGGTATCCCCACCCAATGTTGCAGCCTCTGCTGCGAAATCACGGAAGGCATCCCTGGCAAGACTTGATGAGTCTGGTGGCAGAAACACTGATGGGGCAGCACGAGCTCCTTGAACGGACAAATGATAAAAAGTGGATGAAGGGTTAGTAAACAGTGTAGGGGACCTACGGGTTCCTCCAAGCCCAGTGGGTCTCTTTTTCGAAGCATCTACATACGGGAGGATCCTCCAAACATCGAACCGGAGTGGTCGCCATAGTCATCGCCCAGCAGCATTTCATGCCGGGGTGCGATCGGTGCACGGATGGCACTCGCTGCATTGGAATCCTCCTGCTGAAGGGAGCGTGCAAGTTCCTCGTCCTGATCCAGAGTGCTCCCAAAGCCGCCTGCAGATCCTTCATCGGACGACGACCGTGACCGGCGCTCGCCTCGGCTTCTAGTGGTATTTGTGGAAGAGGTCGTTGCTGCTAGATCGATGCCTCCGCTTTCCATGTAGAGTGTGATAGCGCGATCGAGTGATCCATCGCAGACCTATAGCCCCATAGGCAGAGAGGTTTGCCAGTGTTAATAAGACTTGACACGCTTGCGGTGTGATTAGAAGAACACTTCCGCTTCAGAGAAGCGGTAACATACGGTGAGGTAATTGGAAGCGACATCGGGGTCGGCGGAAGTGATGGCACAGAACTGAACAATGTCCTCGGAGCTGATGGCGTCCATGTTGATTGGAAGTATAGGCGACAGTGGGGAGTGGGAGGGGGTGAGTGGGCTGGCACCAAGCGCAGTGAGGTGGAGAGGGCGAAAAGAGGAGAGAAGGACAAACGAACAACGAGCCGGTCTGCAGCGAATGGAATAACAAATAAAAAAAATAAAAAAGAGAGAGCAAGGAGGCATGGATGCCCACACGTTGTGGCCACACACGCGCTCATGCTGTACGTCATGTACAAATTACACCCTTAAGCCAATTTTTTTTTTTTTTTCTTATCCTCTTCGCCACCCACCCTGTTGCCTTCTCCCTCAGTCACTCATCAATCACCTTGATCCGCCACTCCTCGCTGCACATTCCTTTATCGCCATCCCCTTTTCCCGTTTGCTTTTCCTTCACTCCTCTCCCCAACAGCCTTGATTCCCCCGTCTACATCATGGGAGTCCCCGCCCTTTTCAGATGGTGCGTTGTTGCTGCTGCTGCTGCCTTGTTTTCCGTCCTGTCAGTCATTGATGCTCTGCGTAGATCGTGACTAATACTAACCTACATTCGTGACCAGGCTTGCCAACAAGTACCCAAAGATCACAACCAATCTCGTCGAGGAGAAACCAAAGGAAATTGACGGAGTGACAGTGCCTATCGACATCACAAAGCCTAATCCCAACAATGAAGAGAACGACTATCTCTATCTCGACATGAACAACATTATCCACCCCTGCTGTAAACCAGAAGGAAAGGTATTGTGCATCTGCTTGATATATTTGCCTCTCTGCTCTCTGCTCTGTGCTGCATCCTCTTGAATCATGAATTGACCCTGTCCCAACCTTGACCCCCTTCCACCACAACAGCCTCCGCCAGCGAACGAGGAGGAGATGTTTGTTGCCATCTTTGCATACATCGAGCGCATTGTCAACATGGTCCGTCCCCGCAAGATGCTCTATATGGCAGTTGGTAGGTTCATACCCAACAGTAGTGGCATCACCTACTTGTGCATGTAAGGATCGCACGAGAACTATGCTAAACAAACTTCTTTGTTCGTTTATGTACAGATGGAGTTGCGCCTCGAGCTAAAATGAACCAGCAGCGATCAAGACGTTTCAGAACTGCACAGGAAGCCAAGGAGAAGGCGGCCAGTGAAGAGAAGGCCTGGGAAGAACTTACAGGTATGACTAATGAGCCTGATCGACCTTCATTACCCCAAACTCTGTTAGCATGTTGACTGACATTCTTTTATCTCCATCGTGTTAGCTGAATTGAAGAGTCAGCGACCCGAGCACGATACAGAGGCGAAATTCGACTCCAACTGCATTACGCCAGGAACACCCTTCATGATCAACCTTGGAAAAACACTTCGATTTTGGGTCGCCAAGAAGCTGAATGAGGATCCTGGTTGGCAGAATCTCAAGGTTATTCTTTCTGACGGCAGCGTTCCTGGAGAGGGCGAACACAAAATGATGAACTTTATCCGATCCCAGCGATCCGCTCCCCACCACAACCCCAACACTAGCCATGTCATCTACGGATTGGTATGTGTCTCTTTGCCTGACCTCATGCGATACTCGCTGCGCAAATGTTCAAAATTTCCATACTAACCTGCGGTTGCAAATTTAGGACGCTGATCTGATCATGTTGGCACTCGGTACGCACGAGCCGTACTTCAAGGTACTTCGAGAAGATGTATTCTTTCAGGAGGGCAGCGCAAAGAATAAATGCTTTCTATGCAATCAGCCCGGACACATGGCAGCGCAGTGCCAGGGCAAGGCAAAGGTCAAGTCTGGCGATTTCGATGAAAAGGCTCCACCCGCGACAGAGAAACCATACATCTACCTCAACGTCAGCATCCTCCGCGAGTACCTTGAGATCGAACTCAAGGTCGAAAATCTACCGTTTGAGTGGGATCTTGAGCAAGCTATTGATGACTGGGTCTTCTTGTGCTTCTTTGTTGGAAACGACTTTTTGCCGCATTTGCCTTCACTGGAGACGAGGGAGGGTGCCATTGACATCCTGATTGAGATCTGGAAGCAAGTCCTTCCTCTTATGGGTGGATACATGACCAGAAACGGCGATGTAGACCTGAAGCGGGCCCAGTTTCTTATGACCGAGCTCGGCAAGAAGGAAGACGGGATCTTCCAGGAGCGTCGCGAGAAGGAGGAGCGGAGAGCAAAGAACAACAAGCGGAGAAAGATTGAGGACGAGGCCAGGGCCATGTATGCATCACAGGAGGGTGGTGCAGCTCTTTCCCAGAACACAGCATGGAACATGCCCGCAGTTGCCGTCAAGGGCTTGAGCAACAAGGCAGAGGCTGAAAAGGAAGTTGCTGCTCTCAACAAGAAGATCATGGAGGAGAAGGTCCGGATAAGAACCGCCTCGAACCAAGCAGCGGCAGCCCTTCTGAAGGCTGAGCTTGCTCAAGGAGAATCTGCCAAGGAAGAACCTTCCAAAGACGAATCAGCCACGGAAGAGCCTTCAAAGGACGAATCTGCAAAGGAAGACGCTGCTGTCGAGAATCGTCAGGACGTCGCAATGGCAGATGGAGACAAACAGGACGAGGAATCTGCTGCGGAGAAACCGTCAGAAGACGCAGCCATGCCAGAGGTCAATCCCTTGAAGCGAACGCACGCAGAGGTCGAGGAAGACGAGAGCAAGAACGGCGACGACTCTGTTGCAGAGGATGATGATGACACCGAGGCAGCAGCCACTCCCACCCCGATTCCAGCCGAGATTGTCAAAAAGAGGGTCATTGCTGACGACGAGGAGCCCTTTGACAATGTCAGACTGTGGGAACCGGAATACAAGGAGCGGTACTACCGTAACAAATTTCATATCGAGCTTTCGGACGCGGAAGCCCGAAGAGCGTGAGTGCACGATCTCTCGACTTGGAGTGAACTTTTGCGTGCTCCTATCGGCAATTATTAACACCTTCTACCGTTTCGTTTGTCACTAATAGCATTGTCAAGAGTTATATCGAGGGATGCTGCTGGGTCATGAAATACTACATGCAAGGGTGTCCCTCTTGGCAGTGGTATTATCCATATCATTACTCCCCGTTCGCCTCCGACTTTGTTGACATTGGCGATATCGAGATCAACTTTGAGCTCGGCCAACCGTTCCACCCCATCGAGCAGCTCATGGGTGTGTTGCCAGCCGCCAGTAAGCAGCATATCCCACCAGCATTCCAGCCATTGATGTACGAGGAAGACTCGCCAATTATCGACTTTTATCCCGAGAACTTTGACCTGGACTTGAACGGCAAGAAATTTGCCTGGCAAGGTGTGGCATTGTTGCCGTTCCTGGACCCCAAGCGTCTCCTTGATGCCATGGCACCACTTTACCCCAAGCTGACGGAGGACGAGGTGGAGCGCAACAAATTTGGAAAGGAATTGCTTTTTGTCAGTGAGAAGAGCAAGCTCTACGACACTCTCTGTGACAAGCTGTATAGCTCAAGGAGTGAAGGCGAAGTGTACTATCTCGAGTACAAGAAGAGTGGTCGCCTTTTGGGCAACGTGTCGCGAGACCCGAGTTGCATTCCCCGTAGCTCCTTCCCTTCGCCTTTGGTGGACTACGGACTCGAGGACATTCCTGTTGACACCTCGATCAGTGCTATCTTCTCGAACCCACCCTCACCCGAAGGATTTATCCACCAGTCGCTCATGCTAAAGGGCGTCAATCCACCCAAGCGTGTGCTCAGTCCAGACGACATTCAATGGATCAGGAACGGTGGAGGATCGCAGAGAGGTGGTCGTGGTGGAAGAGGCGGTCGTGGTGGACGTGGCGGCTTCAACAACCGTGGTCAAAGCAATGGATACCAGGGCGGCTTTGATCGCAATGGCCGTGGAGGCTCCAGCTTCCGTGGTGGTCGCGGCGGATTCACCGCTGAAAACCGTGGTGCGTCTGACAGGACGTATCCTGGCCAAAGCTATGAGCGATCTAACCCGCAAGCGAACAACGGAGGCGGTTATGGAGGCTACAATGGCGGCGCCAACCACGATGGTTCACGGTTCCCCAAAAATGACCCATACCAGGGCTATGACTCGCGACCAGGACACGTGGGCTATGGAGGAGGACGTGGCGGCCGAGGTGGCTATGGAGATTCAGGCCATCGAGGCGCCTCCCACGGCCAGCGAGGTGGATTCTCGGGACGCGGCGGATACGGTGGTGATCACCAGTCTCAAGGCTACGGAAGACAGGGAGGATATGACAACTCGCAGGGCGGAGGTTATGGCGGCGGTGGATACGGTGGATATGGCGGTGGCGGCGATGGTGGATATGGAAATGGAGGCTTCAATCGGGGTGGCCACAACATGCCCCGTGGAGGCGGATACGGCGGACAGCAGGGAGGTGGCGGGTATGGCAACCATCAGTCCGGCGGATATGGTGGTGGTGGTGGACGCGGCGGGTATGGCGGCGGTCGTGGCGGACACCACGGCGGCGCTGGATTCGCACCCGCACCTCACTACGCCCCTCAGCCACAACAGGTCCCAGGATTCGCGCCCGTTAACAATTATGGACCCCCCGTCAATGCTCCTACATACGGAACACCAGCCGCGGGATATGCTGGAGCTCTGCCACCAGGCATCCTGCCTGCCCAGGCAGCTCCATCCGCGCAGACACCCGGCCAAGGGTGGTATGGTCACTCCACCCACGCACCCGCCAGTCGCGGACGTGGCGGCTACAACAATAACCTGCCACCGTTCCCCTACCCCCAGCAGCGCCAATGAGCTAAGCAATCCACGGCCCATTGATACGGCCTTTTGGCGTATTTAATCGGTTCTGGCAATTGATTTTTTTTTTTCATATCTTGTTTGTACCATACACCTCGATGTTATTCACGTATCATGGATCGTTCTTTGAAGCACATAAATAATCATGAGTATTCAATGCCTCACATCCTATGAAACTAATATGGCCTTGCATCTCGCTCCTACAACCACGGCTCCTGAAATTGGGCGAATGCATGCGCCTTGGAGATTGCACACTTCCCCTGTATGCATCTTCAATAAGCGAATAGTCATGAAACACCTGCGAAAAGACGAGCACACGAATGCATTGCTGCTACACTTTGGCAATGCTCTTCGGCTTGCAATTGAGCGAGACACTCGAGTAACACAAGGGCGAGAAAGGAAGCAGATGCTTGAGTTGCACAAGGGCGAAACGGTGATGTTCAAGCCCAGCATGCTCAAGCTTCGTTCCCACACTTTCTTTCTGTAATCCGTTCGTCTTTCTTCCTTACCCCCCAACTCCATCCTATTCACCCAAAACTTGCATCCTCACTCTCTTCCATCTCTTGCATCGAGGGGTTTCGCCTGTTCTTCTCTGCCAAAGCTTCTTTAGGGTCCAGCCAAAGACAGCAATCAAGAAAACTGACCTCAGGTACACCTCATGCTCCTTGACAGGCTGTAGACATAGAAGAAAAGAGGGTACAGCATCGCAGTTTCTTACGACCAATTGCCCAAGATAGTCGATTCGCATTGTCCTCTCATACTTTTCTGACAAGTGGATAACCGGATATCTTTCCTCTGGAAACCTTGGAAACCATTGGGGAAGGTAGGAGGAATAAAGAGGAGCAACTGATGGTCTTGCTTGACCTTGCGTATTATCTCAGTGCAACTGCTTATCATATCTCTTCTCCTCGGTGCTTCATTAGAGTATTCATCATGACCAAAAAATTAAATGCTGCAGCACCTGAGCACGATGAGCATGTCGACGACAAGTCAATCTCGTCCAAGTATATGAGGAAGCGAAACAAGTTCCTCAACATATTTCGATCCGATAAACCCAAGGTCCACGCCAAACTCTTGGCTGCTCGACCCGAGAAGACGAACCATAACACCGGTTCTGTCTGCATCAAGGCGGGCGACAGTCAAATAAGTGCCGGATGTAGCATTGCCATCAGCAACTTGGAGGCGGCTACTCAACACACGATCGAAATGGCGAAGGTCCGCTTGGATATTTTCTCCGCAAATGTAGCCAGGCCTGCTGTCAAAACCGTAGTGCCAAAGTTTGGCGCACGCATCGACAACACGCCTCAGCTCGTCCTGTGTACCACCCTTCTATCAAAAATTACAGCTGTGAACCCACTCAACGAATCGAGCCTTGAAATCAACCTCCTCCAGATAAAGGAAGCCTCGCAGGACACGCCCATCGATGATGCGAATCGCGAATGGGTCAAGGCTATTGAACAAAATCCAATTGAGCAGAGCCACATCCGCTGGCTGCTTGACCGCATGGTTGAGGAGTTTGTCAAGGATGCAGTTAAGGGATCTGCCGCTGTCACGGAGGTTGTTCTCCTTGGGCCTGTCCTTGAGTACGAGCATTACCGCAAGCTGCTCAATTGCTTCATCAGTGAGTTTGAAAAAGCCACCATTCTGGATGTCGATCTGCTCGATGGCCTTGTCCAGCTGGTCCAGTGCGCCTCTGAGGGGTATCTTGTTGCCGATGATCTGATAAAGATTTTGAGCATTCTCAGGACACGTCTGCAGCAGACGAACCAGCAATCGACCAAGAACCCGTACCACCTCACCCTGGCAGTCTCGCGACTGCTAGATGTCATGGCCAAGCACGAGGTCAAGAATCTCGACCGAGTTGAGCAGCACGAGCCACTGGGTGAAGTGTTGAGCAGCCTGAGAGAGAGCTCAGATCCGTTTCTGATGTACCAGGCGTCGTACGCATTCCAGGCACTTCAGTATGTTCCAGACAACGAAACCGTTCTTCGGGCTGTCATGCGCTATTCTGGAATCGTTGCTGAGAGCCTTGTCAGCATGTCAGGAGTCCTCAATCTGGATCTGAGCGGGTTTCTTGAGGGTCTGGATCAACTCCAAAAGACAATCGTTGAGACTGTTGGCATTGCAAAATCAGCAATTGAAGGCGCGCGGTCGCTGATTGACAGTGGCAAGGGAGTGTTTGAGGCCATCAAAGAAGGAGTCAGCTCTGGAGACAAGAGAGCGTGGTATCCAGCTATTGTCGGAGCCAATGCCTTGGTTCGAGAAGGAAGACTGCCTGATCTCAAGGTAGTTGTCGTGGAAGCCGCTTGTCGACAGAGTCCCGAGTTCCAGTGGGGGATCTGCCAGTTGCTCGGAGAGATTGCAATAGATGCCACATGGGAGAGAGCCATCCGAAACGAGGCCGTCGACTTTTTGGTTGACCTGTATATCAACGATCCAGACTGGGGGCGAGATGCCAGCGTGAAGACATGGATCTTGACAATCCTCCATATCATCTCTAAGGACCAGGAACAACCAATCCATGTGCCAGCTGCAATTCTGCATCAAGTATTTGACGATGCTGAAGCTGTCAAGTCTGCCAACAACTACCCGTTGAGATCTCAATTGCCGGTGCCTGTGGTTTCAGCTTTGCTTGCTCGAGTCCAAGAGATCCCTCTTGTTGAGCGCGATTTGAATCTGCTCAAAGCCCAGCGGCTTGCAAGTCATGATCAAAGGGTGTATATCCCTCCTCAAGCCAAGGCTAGTCTTCAAGCGTCAGACAAGGACTCAAAGCCGCTCATGGATCTCGTCAAAGAGTTCCTTGGCAGCGACCAACAAGTGTTCCTGGTGCTAGGTGATTCTGGAGCAGGAAAATCGACATTCAACAGACACCTTGAGCATAGTCTGTGGAATGAGTACACTGTAGGCAGCCCCTTGCCACTGTTTATCAATCTACCTGCCGTGACAGAAACCTATCGGGATATCATTGGCGAGCAATTGCGGACCCACAAGTTCTCAGATGCAAAGATCAAAGAGCTGAAGGAGAATCGAGAGATGGTCCTCATTTGCGATGGCTACGACGAAACCCAATTGAAGATCAACCTACATACAGCCAACAAACTCAACCAACAAGGACAACCAAACATCAAGATGATCATCAGCTGCAGGAGCACATATCTCGGACAAGACTACCGCAACCAGTTTCAGCCGCAAACTGATCGATACGCCAGCACAGCAGCGATTTTGTTCACGGAGGCTGTCATTGTACCATTCTCGAGTGGCCAGATTGAGGACTATGTCAGTCAGTTTGTGCGAGATCCAGAGGTACACAAACTGATGGGCAAGAGTCGCATCTGGAGCACGGGGGTCTACATGAGTAAGCTGCGGTCGATCCCCAATATGATAGAGCTCGTCAAGAACCCGTTCCTCCTTTCACTCTCGCTCAGAGTCCTGCCTCTTGTCGTCAAGGACGCCGTTGATCTTGCCAAGGTCAAAGTCACACGGCTGACTCTGTACAATTCTTTCACGGACCAGTGGTTGGACAATAACAAATGCCGGCTAGAGAGTATGACCTTGGCAGCGGAGACAGCGAAAGCAATCCAAGAGCTGCTTGAAGAGGGCTTTGCTTCAAGCGCGATTGATTTTTTGAAGCGCCTGGCGGCCGCCATCTTCAAAGAGCAAGGTGGGAATCCAGTAGTCCAGTACACGCCAAGGAGCGACAAAGGGACGTGGAAGTCCAAATTCTTTGGTCCTGAGCCTGACATAGTCCTCCTTCGAGAGTCTAGTCCACTGTCGCGCGCAGGTGTCCAATATCGGTTCATGCACCGCTCGCTGTTAGAGTATTATTACTCTCGTCACATACACGAGGCACTTACATTGATGCCTGAAGGCGCACAGGACCTTGCCAACTTCCCTTTGGGCCAGACCAACCTTGTCAAGGAATCATCAATCATCGACTTTCTGGCTGAGCACGTCCAAAGCGACCCGGCCTTCAAGCAACAACTCCATCGGATCATTGAGCTATCCAAAACCGATGCAAACGCATGCCAGGCAGCCGCGAACGCCATCACTACCTTGGTTCGTGCTGGTGTAATATTCAATGGCGCTGATCTCAGAGGTATTCAGATTGCCGGAGCAGACTTGAGCACAGGACAGTTCGACTCGACACAACTGCAAGGAGCTGACTTGAGCCATACCAACCTACGCAGTATTTGGCTGCGTCAAGCTGATTTGAGCGAGGCGCAGATGACAGGAGCTCAGTTTGGCGAATGGCCATTTCTTGTCGAACAGGACAGGGTGATGAGCTGCGCATACACACCGGATGGAAACACATTTGCCGTTGGCCTCGGAAATGGCAAAATCAATCTATACACGACCACGACTTGGCAAAAGACCTTGACACTTAGCGGTCATACCACTGTGGTTTGGAGCGTGGCATTCTCGCCTAACGGCCAGATGATTGCCTCGGGAAGTGGCGACAACACGGTGCGGCTCTGGGACGCACAGACCGGTGCAGCCAGCGCCATCCTAAGCGGTCACACTTCTCATGTTTTAAGAGTCGCGTTTTCGCCAGGTGGTCAGCAGATTGCCTCGAGCAGTTCTGATAGCACAGTGCGTCTCTGGGACGGACAAACTGGTGCACCTGGTGCCATCCTAAGCATTCATCCTCCTGAGAGTGCGGTGTTTTCGCCAACCTCCCACACCAATGTGGTACGGAGCGTGGTGTTCTCGCCAAGCGGCGAGCAGATTGCCTCGGGCAGTCACGACAATACGGTGCGCCTCTGGGACGCACACACCGGTGCACCTGGTGCTATTCTAAACTGCCACACCTCTTTCGTAACGAGCGTGGTGTTTTCGCCAAACGGGCAGCAGATTGCCTCGGGCAGTGATGACAAAACGGTGAGGCTGTGGGACGCACAAACCGGTGCACCTGGGGCCATCCTTAGCGGGCATGTTCTCACTGTAACGAGCGTGGTGTTTTCGCCAAGCGGTAGGCAGATTGCCTCGGGAAGTCAAGACTGCACGGTGCGGCTCTGGGACGCGCAAACCGGTGCCCTTGGAGCAATCCTAAGCGGCCACACTGCCTCAATAACGAACGTGGTATTTTCGCCAAGCGGCCTGCAAATTGCCTCAGGTAGTCCTGATTACACGGTGCGGCTCTGGGACGCAAAAACTGGCGCGGCTGGTGCAGCCGGTGCCACTCTAAGCGGCCATTTCACGAATGTTAGGAGCATTGTGTTTTCTCCAAGCGGCCAGCAGATTGCCTCTGGTAGTGACGACAAGACTGTGCGGCTTTGGGACGCACGAACAGGGACACCTGGAGCAGTCCTGAGCGGCCATGCCGACTCTGTTAGGAGCGTGGTATTTTCGCCAAACGGCCAGCAGATTGCATCGGGCAGTGAAGACAATACGGTGCGCCTCTGGGATGCACAGACTGGTGCGCCTGGTACCGTGCTGAGCGGCCATACCAGATGGGTTACGAGCATTGCGTTTTCACCAAGCGGCCAGCAGATTGCCTCAGGCAGTTACGACACCACGGTGCAACTCTGGGACGCGCAAACTGGTGCCCGTGGAGCCATTTTGAGCGGCCATACCAGGTATATTAACAGCGTGGTATATTCGCCAAGCGGCCAGCAAATTGCCTCGGGTAGTTGCGACAACACGGTGAGGCTCTGGGATGCACAAACCGGTGCAGCTGGTGCCATCCTAAGCGGCCACGCTTCTTTCGTAACGAGCGTCGCGTTTTCGCCAAACGGCCGGCAGATTGCTTCGGGTAGTTGCGACAACACGGTGAGGCTCTGGGACGCACAAACCGGTGCAAATGGAGCTATCCTTAGTGGACATATTCTCGCTGTTACGAGCGTGGTATTTTCGCCCAACAGCCAGTATATTGCTTCGGGCAGTGAGGACAACACGGTGCGGTTCTGGGATGTGGAATCAGCTCAATGTTTGACTGTAGTCAAGGGTTTCCATAGAGCAATTACAAGTATCGCCTGGGTCGCAACTGGAAACGACAGTTACTTTGCAACTGGCTGTAGCGATGGATCCGTTCGCCTATGGAAAGCGACAGCAGACCGTCATCACATCAGCTTACAGTGGAGCTCTGGGCCTAGCGAACTTGCCGTGTCAGATACCAAAATTTCAAATGTGCGGGGCTTAAGCAAGATGAATATGAGACTCTTGGAGCAACGCGGCGCATCGAGTAGCTCAGTTTTATCAGGGAGTGCACCTCCTGCTGACTAGTAGTGGTTTTCTTTGAAGGCAGGCCAATAAACCTCAACATGGATTCTCTTTTCGTGGTTGAAACTTTGATGTATTAATGCAGCAGTGTCAATGTCGTCGTGGCAGTGCTCAAGCTGCTCAAATTACACAACAGCGAGTGAGGGCGATGTTTAAATGGAGCATTATGCATTCGACCATCGTTCCCACACTCCCTCCTTTTGTATTGCTTTCTTCCTTCCTCCATATAGCGCCTCTTCTTTCACTCCATCCACACAGCTGCGTCCCTCACCCATTCTCAGTTTCTGGTGTCGAGTGATTTACCAGTGGCCACCTGCCATTACCTTCTTCTCGTCCGACCAAAGACTGTAAGCAAGAACAGATCTCAGGCACACATCATAGCATTCAAGAGATCGTAGATACGGAGAGAAGCGCTTTTCACAAGCTTATAGCTTCTAACGATGTGTTGTACAGTATAGCGATTCTCTGAGTCCTCGTATTATTTTCCGACAAGTGGATAACCGTGCGCCCCTACTCCAGATCCCTTGACAGCAATTAAAGGTAGGAGCAACTCACAGGAACAACATATAGTTTTGCTTAATCCTGTTGTGGTCCCTCGGAGCAATTGCTTATCGAATCGCTTCTCTCTCGGTGTATGATGATACAGTGGATCCTGGTCATGTCCAAAAAATCAAAGACCACGGTGCCTGAGAACGATGAGCATGGCGACGATCGGTCGATCTCGTCTCAGCATCTGAGGAAGCGAGACAAGTTCTTCAGCATGTTTCGATCTGATAAAACTGAGGCCCACGCCAAGTCTCTGACTGATCGACCCGACGCTGAAATCCACTGCACCAACTCTATCAGCATCAAGGTTGGCGATAATCATCACAGCAGTGCCCATTCTAGTAGCATTGCTGTCAGCAGCTCCGAAGCATCTACTGGACCCACGACCGAAACTGCAAAGGTCCGCTTGAATATCTTCTCTACGAATATAGCCAGGCCAGCAGTCAAAACCGCGGTGCCAAAGTTTGGCGCACGCATCGACAACACGCCTCAGCTCGTCCTGTGTACCACCCTTCTACCAAAGACTACAGCCGTGCCTCCATCTGAGGAGTCGAGCCTTGAAATCAATCTCCTCCAGATAAAGGAAACCTCACAGGACACACCTATTGATGATGCAAATCGCGAATGGGTCAAAGCTATTGAACAAAATCCAATTGAAAACAGCCACGTCCGCTGGCTGCTTGAACGTATGGTGGAGGAGTTTGCCAAGGATGCAGTCAAGGGATCTGTCACTGTCACTGAGGTCGTCCTCCTTGGACCAGTCCTTGATTACGAGCACTACCGCAAGCTGCTCAATTGCTTCATCAGCGAGTTTGAAAAGGCCACCATGCTGGATGTCGATCTGCTCGATGGCCTTGTCCAGCTGGTCCAATGCGCCTCTGAGGGGTATCTTGTTGCCGATGATCTGATAAAGATCTTGAGCATTCTCAGGACACGTCTGCATCAGACCAACCAGCAATCGACCAAGCACCCGTACCACCTCACCCTGGCAGTATCGCGACTGCTAGATGTCATGGCCAAGCACGAGGTCAAGAATCTCGACCGAGTTGAGCAGCACGAGCCATTGAGTGAAGTGTTGAGCAGCCTCAGAGGAAGCTCAGATCCGTTTCTGATGTACCAGGCGTCGTACGCATTCCAGGCACTTCAGTATGTTCCAGACAACGAAACCGTTCTTCGGGCTGTCATGCGCTATTCTGAAGTCGTTGCTGAGAGCCTTGTCAGCATGTCAGGAGTCCTCAATCTGGATCTGAGCGGGTTCCTTGAGGGTTTGGGTCAACTCCAAAAGACAATCGCTGAGACTGTTGGGATCGCCAAATCAGCAATTGAAGGCACGCGGTCGCTGATTGACAGTGGCAAGGGAGTGTTTGAGGCCATCAAAGAAGGAGTCAGCTCTGGAAACAAGAGAGCGTGGTATCCAGCTATTGTCGGAGCCAATGCCTTGGTTCGAGAAGGAAGACTGGCTGATCTCAAGGTAGCTGTCATGGAAGCCGCTTGTCGACAGAGTCCCGAGTTCCAGTGGGGGATCTGCCAGTTGCTCGGAGAGATTGCAGTGGGTGCCACGTGGGAGACGACCATTCGCCACGAGGCTGTCGACTTTTTGGTTGACCTGTACACCAACGATCCAGACTGGGGGCGAGATGCCAGCGTGAAGACATGGATCTTGATAATCCTCCGCATCGTTTCTGAGGAGCCAGGGTGTCCTATTGACGTCCCGGTTGCAATCCTGCGGCAGGCAATTGACGAGGCTGAAGCTGTCAAGTCTGCTAACCGCTACCCGTTGAGATCTCAATTGCCGGTGCCTGTGGACTCGCCCTTGCTTGCTCGAGTCCAGGAGATCCCTTTTGTCGAGCGCGATCTGAATCTACTCAAAGCCCAGCGGCTTGCGAGTCATGACCAAAGGGTGTATATCGCTCCTCAAGCCAAGGCTAGTCTTCAAGCGTCAGACAAGGACTCAAAGCCGCTCATGGATCTGGTCAACGAATTCCTTGGCAGCGACCAACAAGTGTTCCTGGTGCTAGGTGATTCTGGAGCAGGAAAATCGACATTCAACAGACACCTTGAGCATACTCTATGGAACGATTACACAGTCGGCGGTCCTGTACCGATGTTCATTAACCTGCCAGCCATCAAAGCACCTGATGAGGATATGATAGACAAGCAGCTACGAATTCACGATTTTTCAGAGGCCAAGATCAAGGAGCTGAAGAAGCATCGGCAGATGATCCTCATATGCGATGGCTACGACGAAACACAATTGAAGATCAACATACATACAGCCAACAAACTCAACCAACAAGGACAACCAAACACCAAAATGATCATCAGCTGCAGGAGCACATATCTCGGACAAGACTACCGCAACCAGTTTCAGCCGCAGACTGATCGATACTCCGGTATAGCAACAATTTTGTTCACGGAGGCTGTCATTGTACCATTCTCGAGTGACCAGATCGAGGACTATGTCAGTCAGTTTGTGCGAGATCCAGAGGTACACAAACTGATGGGCAATAGTCGCGTCTGGGGCTCGGATGTCTACATGAGCATGCTGCGGTCGATCCCCAATATGATGGAGCTCGTCAAGAACCCGTTCCTGCTCTCACTCTCGCTAAGAGCGTTGCCTCGTGTTGTCAAGGATGCAGTTGATCTTGCCAAGGTCAAAGTCACTCGACTGACTCTGTACAATTCCTTCACCGACCAGTGGCTGCACAACAACCAATGTCGGCTACAGAGCATCACATTGTCGGCAGAGGCAGAGAATGCCCTGCAGGAGCTGCTTGAAGAAGGCTTTGATTCAAGCGCAATTGGTTTTTTGAAGAGCCTTGCGGCTGCCATATTCAAGGAGCAAGGTGGAAATCCTGTTGTTCAGTACACACCGAGAAGCGACAAAGGGACGTGGAAGTCCAAGTTTTTTGGTATGGAGCCTGACATCGTCCTCCTTCGAGAGTCCAGTCCACTATCGCGTGTAGGCGTCCAGCATCGATTCATGCATCGCTCACTGCTAGAGTATTTTTACTCCCGACACATACACGAGGCACATAGTTTGATGTCTGAGGGTGCACAGGATCTCGCCAACCACCCTTTGGGCCAGACCAACCTTGTCAAGGAATCATCAATCATCGACTTTCTGGCTGAGCATGTGCAGAGCGACCTGGCTTTCAAGCAACAACTCCATCAGATCATTGAGCTATCCAAAACCGAGGCTACTGCAAGTCAGGCAGCAGCGAACGCCATCACTACCTTGGTTCGGGCTGGTATAGCTTTCAATGGAACCGATCTCCGAGCTATCCAGATTCCAGGCGCAGACTTGAGTGGAGGACAGTTCGACTCGACGCAACTGCAAGGGGCGGATTTGAGTAATACCAACCTTCGCAGTGTTTGGCTGCGTCAGGCTGATTTGAGCGAGGCGCAGATGACAGAGGCACAATTTGGCGAGTGGCCATTTCTTGTCGAGGAGAGCAATGTAACAAGCTGCGCATACTCACCGGATGGAAACACACTTGCCGTGGGCCTTAAGAGTGGCACAGTCAATCTGTACACGACCATGACTTGGGAAAAGACACAGGTTCTGAGCGGCCATACTTCCAGTGTTAGGGGCGTGGTGTTCTCGCCAAACGGCCAGCAAGTTGCCTCGGGCAGTTCAGACAAGACGGTGCGACTCTGGGACGCGCAATCCGGTGCAGCTGGTATCATCCTAAGCGGCCACACCGGTCCTGTTTACAGCGTGGTGTTTTCGCCAAACGGCCAGCAGATTGCCTCAGGCAGTGGCGACAACACGGTGCGACTCTGGGACGCACAATCTGGGGTACCTGGTATCATTCTATGCGGCCACACCAGGTCTGTCGACAGTGTGGCGTTTACGCCAAACGGCCAGCAGATTGCCTCGGGCAGTTCAGACAACACCGTGCGACTCTGGGACGCGCACACAGGTGCAGCTGGTATTATTCTAAGCGGCCACGCCTCCAGTGTTAACAGCGTGGTGTTTTCGCCAAGCGGCCAGCAGATTGCCTCGGGCAGTCAAGACAAGACAGTGCGACTCTGGGACGCGCAGTCCCATGCACCCGGTGTCATTCTAAGCGGCCATACCGACTGGGTTAGGAGCGTGGTATTTTCGCCAGACGGCCAGCAGATTGCCTCGGGCAGTGACGACAGCACGGTGCGACTATGGGACGCGCAATCCGGTGAACCTGGTATCATCCTAAGTGGCCACACCGGCCTTGTTAACAGCGTGGTGTTTTCGCCAAACGGCCAGCAGATTGCCTCGGGTAGCGGCGACAACACGGTGCGACTCTGGGACGCACAATCCGGCGCACCTGGTGTTATTCAAAGCGGCCATTCTTCTGATGTTTGGGGCGTGGTATTTTCGCCAAACGGCCTGCAGATTGCCTCGGGCAGTGGCGACAACACAGTGCGACTCTGGGACGTGCAAACTGGTGCAGCTGGTATCATTTTAAGCGGCCACACCGACGCTGTTTACAGTGTGGTGATTTCGCCAACTGGCTTGCAGATTGCCTCGGGAAGTTGGGACAACACAGTGCGACTCTGGGACGCGCAAACTGGTGCACCTGGTATCATTCTAAGCGGCCACACCGCCTCTGTTTACAGCGTGGTGTTTTCGCCAAGCGGTCAGCAGATTGCTTCAGGCAGTGGCGACAAGACGGTGCGACTGTGGGACGCACAGACCGGTGCACCTGGTATCACTTTAAGAGGCCACACCAACTCTGTTTGGAGCGTGGTGTTTTCGCCAAACGGTCAGCAGATTGCTTCAGGCAGTGGCGACAGGACGGTGCGACTCTGGGACGCGCAAACTGGTGCAGCTGGTATCATTCTGAGCGGCCACACCGACTCTGTTTTCAGCGTGGTATTTTCGCCAAACGGCCAGCAGATTGCTTCAGGCAGTGACGACAACACGTTGCGGCTCTGGGACGCGCAAACTGGAGCAGATAGTATCATTCTAAGCGGCCACACCTCCACTGTTTACAGCGTGGTATTTTCGCCAAATGGTCAGCACATTGCCTCGGGCAGTGCCGACAAGACGGCGCGGCTGTGGGATATGGCATCGGGTGAATGCATGACCGTGGTCAAGGATTTTCATGGGTCGATTACAAGCGTCGCATGGAAAGCAATTGGAAACGAGAGTTATCTTGCAACCGGTTGTCTTGATAAATCCGTTCGCCTTTGGAAAGTATCAGGAGATCGCCATCTCATTTGCCTACAATGGAGCTCAGGACACGACCGACTTGCCGTGACAGATACCAAAATATCAACCGTGCGCGGCTTAAGCAGGATGAATACGAAACTATTGGAACAACGCCGCGCTTCGAGCAGCCCGAACATGTTAGAAATAATACAAGATGATGGTTAACGGTACTTCACAATAAAAAAGCATTTGCAGCTGGGTCACTTCACCGCTCCATGAATTTTCTTCAGCTGATGCCTTGAGCAACATCAGGATTGCCGTGAACAGGAGTGGAGTAACACAGAGACTCAGTTTTGCGAGGACAATGCTGCTTCATTTGCACGATAATGTAAGCCACATTTCGCCTAATAATCTCCATAGCGAGTTTTCAGCAGAAAATGAGGAAGACATTACTTCGAGATATAATAGAAGCTCCGAAGGCGCGCTGGGTGAAAGTGCGTCGAATTGATAGCGTGGATGTAAATGTGTGCATGAGTTCGCCTCTTTTTTTTATTTGTTTGATTTGATCTCGGTAGTCCAGACTACTGGGGAGTTGGTGTGGATGGTGACCTTGGATGAGGCCAAAACGTTCGAGGTACTGACTTGGGTTCCGAAAGCCGTTTTCCAGTTCTCTATCATAATCAAAGATGTAATAAAAAGACCCAATATTGTTAACACGCGTAGAATGTGTTCAGTTCTGTCAGGGAGGTGCAACGACAGTTGACTAGTTATATCATACCAACATCCCACTTCAACCCGTTTGTGGTAATTATGGTCTCTGAAGATGCAATGGGTATGATCCCACAGGTGGGGCCTTCGATTTCCAGGTTGCACGCTATCTCATGGGTACCCTAAAGTTTCAGACAATGGGGGGTTATAAGAAATTTGACAGCCTGACTTTGGCCCAGGTATTCAATGCTGGCTATTTTCAAAGACTTACAGGTCCCAGAAGCACGACAATACTTTCATCAGACACCAGCGTAGCATGTCGTTCGTGGTACAGGAGATAAAGATGATGAATACTGGACATGGACTGATCAAAACGCCCTCCCGTCCCTCCGAGTGCCACCACAGCCAGGTTGTTGATCTGCCGCTCCTCTTGGCTACTGCGTGAAGACTCTGTCGTAGTTAACGTGGCATCGGTTGCTGCGGAGGAAACTAATTTGGTGGGCTTTGGGTCGCGTTCACGGACAAGGTGGATGCACTTCATAAAGTCGGTCGAGTCCACGCTGTCAACACGCTCTACTGGCACGCCCTATAACGTCGTTAGGAAAGGAAAGAACAGTACGTTGAGTTTTGGGTATGAATGGGTCGATCCTCGAGAGGACTTTCGCGGATGCTCCTGGCCCATTGCGGCTAGTCTCTCCCGTACCTGAGACACATAGTATGCTTTGACATCGTCCCGCAAAGAGTCCAGATCGCCACGGATATAATCTGGAAGGTATCTGCATAACACGGCAATTCAGGGTGGCGATTAGACGGCTGTAGGTTTGGTAAATACGTCCAGTTCAGCTGGTTGATTCAGTATTGATAGATCTCCTGCGCGTACCTGTTGCGCTCTTCGTCTGTTTCTAGCAGGTCGTATAATCTGTTGGCACCTCCGTCAGCACAGAACCGATACGTCGCTATGCGGAGCAGATGGAGGTGGACGTTCAGTATATTTCGTGCTTCTGGAACGCGTCTGCGGGACTCGACAGGCCAATGAGTGCTCTTTAGCCCAAGTTGCTCACCGTTTTGCCATGCATTGTCAAAGAGTCGGCGAGTGATCAAAATCGGTTGATTGAGAATAATGAGCACAAACTTGCCCTCTCCAGTCTCTTCTGAGATGTGCCTGCCCTGGTACACGTCCGGATCTTCGAGACATTTGCTAGGTTGCCAGTTCATGTCGGCGATGTTGGATTATTAAGAAGGTCAATGTGGAGTGGGAATACACCGATGCGGTCAGACCAAACACCAAGAATTTGTCAGGAAACACCCTTAAGAGTCACGAACGCGCACGGACAATGATCATCCTACGCGTGACCCCCCTCTTTGAAAGGATCTTCAAGGACGCGAAGATGTTCAACTGGAACCGCGTTGGCTGTAGATAATGCATTTTCAAACCAGCGCAGACAGCCCAGGGTACCGGCGGATGGGGAAGAACCTGGTCCATTTGCAGTCTAGTCGACAACAAACAGGCCAAGGAAAGCTCGGTTCACAATTGAGATCATCAGATTTTTATTTTTTTTCAAGTCAGTCGTACTTGGTCCTTGCAGTGGAACGGTTGAAAGTGGGGAGGTTGAGAGCGGTTGGCAGCGTCCAAAGTCATTATGTCGCTGAGATATTATGGGGGTATATAAACTACTTTTGTGGATGGCGTGAAGAGGAAGGGTGTATGAACAAGAGCGAGTCATCCCCACACTGCAACGTAAACGATAAATAGACATATAAATGAAAACTCAAATGAGAATCTCAATGAGAAGAATGCGAGATTAAGAAAGAGACAGAATACAAAGAGTAGGTAATTCTAAGAGGAGGGGAAACGTGGGCATGCTCGGCTTAAACATATGGAGCAGCGATGCCCTGATCCTGAGCAATCTTGTTGACCATACCCTTGATCCAGGCCTCGACACCCTCAGGAGACAGATCTGTAGGAACAGATTCGAGGATCTGAGGGAGTTGACGCTTCGCAATGGTTGCGGGACCGGTGGGGGCAGCGGGTGCGGCACTAGAAGCATCGATGGTCCTGGTGGCAGAGGGCTTCTCAGCAACATTCGTGGGGGAAGGAACAGAGCTGGTGGCAGTGACCTCAGGGGCGATGGTCGTGGTGTTGCCAGAGCCTCCGAGGGAGGGAGGCAGAGCACCCGCGGGTGCCTTTCCTCCGACCTGGACCTTGATGATGGTATCCGCTTGGCTGTACTGGACGTTTCCAGTGTACCCGTTCTGGCCACCGACAACAGCGGTAATGGTCGACTTGATGTTGAAGGGCACATCTGCGGCAATACCGACGAGCAGTTGTGGGTACCGTGCCATGAAGGGCAAGAGCGTGCCCATGAAGCCGAGACCGCCAGGAGAGACCATGGTGACGGTGGGCGAGAGGACGGTACTCTTGGCAGGAACAGTCATTCCAACGTCCTGGTCGACGACGCCAAAGTCGTAGCCGTTCCAGACAGTGCTGGCCTTCATGCTCTTAATGTAAAGGGGAGTATCGAAGGGGTTGTAGATCATGACCTGGACGGGAGTCTTGCGGGGGTGAAGAAGCTGCAGCATCTCAAGAATATCAGGCTGGGCACCGCTTCCGGCGCCAATCAGCTTGTCGGTGATACCAGAAATGGTCGAGGCCATCTTGACTGAGGCCATGGCTTCCTTCAAGGACTCGACCTTGGTGGAATCCGTTGAACCAGCAACGTCCAAGGTGAACGATGCGCCAGCAACGAAGCCGCTGAGGAAAGCATCACGGACGACATCAGAATCAGGCACCAAGTGGAAGACCGCAGGCAGGGTGTTGGCTCCAGGAACTAACATCATGTCCTTGACCGTGGCGCGACCCATGGAGTGACCAGCATAGCCGATGTTAAAACCAACCTCGCCAACCTTGACAGTCAGGCCGGACGGGTTCTGGAGCACGACGTTCTGGTGAATCTCAAGGTACTGGGGAGTGCCTCCGGTGATTGAAATGTTGGTAATCTGGGCTCCACCGGCGTTCAGGTTCATGCCAGCCATAGTGGAGGAGACGCTGACGGCCACACCAGGGATCTTGACTTGACCGGCAGCAGTCTCAGCAACCGTGTCGGCGGTACCAGCCAAGAAGAACTGAACTCCAGGGCCGGTCGTCAACACTTTGGAGAAGGCATTGAAGACGTCATGAGATCCATCATTGACGATCAAGGGCACATTGCTGTACTGAGTCTTGAGGAGGCCAGGGCTGAGCGTCTGAGCTGGTCCGAGGGGAATCTTAAGGCTGGCAACGTTGTTGCCCTGGGGCAATTGAATGTTCATGTCTTCAGCAACCTGGGTAATACTCAGAGGGAATGCGAAGGGAATCTTGAAGTTGGCCTCGATGTTGTCGGAGGAGGTCATGACGCTGTAAGGGTTGCCGCCAGTGAAGTCCAAGGTCATGGTCTTCATGGTGATACCGGTAATGATGTCCTGCTTGCCGAGACTTGGGAGTGAGACGTTCATGGTCAGAGAACCGAAGGCAGAGGTCAACCAAGAGACGGGTCCTCCGGCGGGCGTGACAGACTTGCCTCTGACAATCAGATTAGGGGTGCCTCCGTTCAATGCCATGCGGAACATGTCACCAAGAGCGGCCAGACCAGCCTCAGAGGTTTGCTTGGTCAAAGTACCCTCCATGGCAATTGGGGTGAGTGCACCAGGCAGCAACTTGAGGCCAACGGTCTTGACGAAACCAATGTCCTGGCCCTGGAAGATGTTTGTGAACTCGACACTTCCCATCTCAATACCAACGTTCGAGGGGTTGGGCAGAGTAGCAGAGAGGACCAAGTGGATACCATCGGGGTCGTTCGAGGGCAAATCGTACTTTTGAATGACCAAGCCCTGGAGGCCGTTGAATCCCTTCAAACTGACAGTCTTCTTCATCTTGATGCCAGGGATAGGAGCACCCATGGCGATGACAACCATGTTCTCGGCGGAGACAGACCAATCAAAGGACTCAGCCTTGAGCGAGAAGCCGACAAAGTCGCCCATATTGGCAGCACTGGCAACGTGGAAAGGAACGTTGGTGAGGGCGAGCTGGGCACCGACATCAGCCTTGGCAGAGACAGTGGGCATGGCAATCTGACCGATGGGCAACTCGGAGCCGTCTTTCAACCAGTTAACAGTAGAGCCGCTGGGGAAGGTGATTTCGGCATCAAAGGGGCCAGTATTGGCAATCAAACCATTAATGTTGGTAGTAAAGTCGGTCTCTGCGGGGCTGTTGATCATGACGCTGTCGAAGCTCAAAGTCGCAAGGTCAACGATGGCCTGAGCAATAGGAGTTCCGACGATTGGTAGGAGCTTCAAGATAGTGTCGTCTGTGGCGGTGGGGACGCCGGTCTGTGTCAAAGTAAGAGAAGTGGCATATTCGCCGACCATGACATCAACAGACATGCTGACATCGACCTTGAGTCCAGCCATAGCGGCCTTCACAAAGGTTGGCAGGTTGAATCCAGCAAAGACTGAGGATGGGATCTTGACAGCGGGATCCTTGGCCATCTTGCCCAGGGCAATGATGGGTTCCGCGTTCAGGTTGTTGGCGTGGGCCTGGTCAATCATGAGGCTGAGCAGCGAGTCAATGGAGAGATCCATGGACAGGGGCAGTGGTTGAGATGCCTGCTGGGACATGCCGGGCACAGTGATAGTGACCGAAGGCAGGTCAATGGATCCGAGAGTGCGGCCGCCATATTGGACAGTAGATTTGATGGACTTGATGGTAAGGCCGGGTACGAAAGGGTTGTTGACGGTGACAGTGGCCATGGCAATGCCTGTCTTGCCAGTGTCATCAAGGATCGTCAAGGCAGTGCCCAAGAGGAGCTGGGCGGGGTTACCAGGCATATCGGACTGGAGCTGAATGTCCTTCAGACCGGCAGCCAAGGGTGCGATCTTTGACGAGGACTCGGATCCAATGACACTGACTGTGGAGACCTGGTTGCTCATGTACTGCTGCAACAAGGCTTGGCCACCCGCAGTGCCAGTAGGGGTGAACAGGGCACCGGCTGTGCGGAGGTTCTGACCGGGGACGAGATCCAAGGTGGGGAAGATAACGGTTCCGACATTGTCGCCCTGGAACTGCATACCGAAAGTGACAATGCCATTCTCGCCTGAGCCAGTGTTGATGGAGAGCTGGGATGGGTTGACCATGGTCAAGTTAAGAGCGATCTGGAGACCTTCAGGCAGACCACCGATGACAGTCAAGCTGTTGATGACAGTGGGCTCGGTCTTCAAACCCTGAAGACCAGACAAGGCGACATCGGACTTGAAGGGAATGCCGGTAATTCTAACCTCACCAATTGGGGTCTGGGCAACGGTTCCTGCGAAACCTTCAACAGTAAAGCCCTGGCTGGATCCGATCGTCAGCTTATTGACAAAGTCGTCAAAGTCCGCGTGAGAGTCAGCATTGATGGCGAAGGGAGTAGGGGGCAGCGCAAAGTTGATGGCCGTGCCATTGGCATCCTTCGTGGTCACAGCTGGGCCCCATTCGGCGGCATTGATATTGGCAAGGTTCTTGTTGTTGTAGATGACGGTCATGTTGTTCTGGACTTGAGTCACGTTCAAGGAGAAGCCGAAGGGCATCTCGAAAGCAGCGACGACACCGGGTGAGTTGGCCAGGGGGGCGTAGGCATCGGTGTTGGTCCAGTTCATGCCCATGGGGCCGAGGCTGATGGACTTGATGATGTTCAGGGGAGCAGGCGACTTGAGGGGGACCTTCAGAATCATGGATTTGAGACCGGCAGACAGCCAGCCGACCTCGTTCACGCCGTCAGGCAGAACCGAGACACCACGCGCTGTCGTCTCTGATGAAAGTCCGGCAATATACGATGAGAAAAGGCCGCTAGGAGGGGGATGGATGATAGTGAGTATGAAACAGTTAATGACTGCAAGACGAGCGCAGAAATTAATGCTTCGCAGCGCAGGACATTCTGATGATTACCTGACAGTGGCAAGGCCCTCAGGGGTGGTTTGGGGGTGCATGGTGCCTGTCAAGTTCAGGACCGACTCGCTTTTACCAGCGATGGAGGCGCCGGTGGCCTTGACCTGGCCCAAAGGTGTGCCATTGAAGCCAATGTCAAGGACAATCGTGCCCAAGGTAATACCAATAGGACTGGGGTTGTTCATGGCAGTGTCAATCTGGAGGTTGATGCCCTGACCTGGTCCAGCATCTGAGGGGAGATCAAATCTAAGAATCTTGACATCGGGGAAACCACCCATGCCTGGACGCATTCGTTGGAAGGTGGGATGGTAGATTAGCAAACGAGTTGGACACTGCCCTATGTTGCAAGAGGTTGCAGTGATACACATGCAGTGACACAGTTGTTGTGATACATACCATTGAGCTCAAGCTTCTTGTCGAGCTGGAGGTCATTGACGGTGCGGCCCAGAGCAACAATGGTCACCTTGGACTTAAGCGTCCAGACAAAGGTGGGTTGGTTCATCTATACACAATCATATTGAGAAGGCGCCGTCAATATCGTGAAGCGAGGTGTGAATCAAATGATGATTATGAAATGAAATGTAAGGGGCTAAATGTGTATAGTTTGGTCAACGACGCGTGAAAAAAAATACGCTAAGCACAAGAGCCGCTTCATGAGCCCTACAAGCGATCGGGAGGGAGGGAGAGGGCAGTGAAGATAGTGAAGATCGGCTTGAACGGACTGGACAACGATGGTATAGGACAAGTACTTCCGCGGATATGTGGAGTGGCAGATGAGTGTGGAGGAAGAAAGAACGAAAGAGAGCGCTTACCATATCAGCAGAGAAGCTTCCAAATGCAGTAGCGTCACTGATGCTGAACGGAGCCTGCGCCAGCAAGGTACCGCTGCCACCACTAGCCTTGGTCTCTGGAAGGGTCATAGAGCCGAGCAGCTGGTCGTTGTAATAGACTTGGATAGGCTCGGGGAACTTGATGGTCGCGGCGAAGGGTCCAGTGTTGCCCAGGGACCCATCCATGGACATATCGAGCGAGGTGTTCGTTGGATTGGTAATCTGGATGCTGTTGAAGCTCATGGTCGAGTGGTCAAGGATGACCTGGGCGACCTTGGGCAGGATCACAAAGAGGGCGATGGGCACGCCGACTGCCAGGGTAATGACGGTCATGATGGCACAGAAGATCCAGTACCTGCGCCTTTTGTAGAAAGGCTGAGACTGGGGCTTTGTGACCTCGTCATACTCGTCAAACTCATGGTAGTCTTCGTCGCGCTCGTCGTATGGAAGGTGCTCGACCCCGTGAGAGGGAGCAGCCGTGGGTTGTGTCATGGCTGTGCTGTTGCAGGTGTGTGGTCGATGGCTCAGGAAGCAGCAGGGGTGGGGTCGTCGCTAAAGGCTCTTTGTGGGCGAGATGGAAGAGTCTGTCGAGGTGGTCGCGAGGGAGTTGAGTGGGCAGACAAGCAGACCAGAGAGGATATGGCGAAGGAGATGAGCGGATGGAGGACGAGGAGCGGATGGAGGAAGAGGAGGGTGAGGGCGAGGGTGAAGGAAGGGCGTTAACAGGGCGTGAGGGAAGCGGACGGGGAGGACAACGACGATGGAGTGGACGAGAGGAAAAGAAGAAAAAGAGACGAGTGGAAGAGATGCGTTTTATATATTCATGGCGGGGCCATGAGAGCGGTGGAGAAAAGACGTGGAGAGGGCGAGCTTAACGGGGGACGGAGTTTGCTACATATGCAGACTACTACACAGGTACTTGTGTGGGATGCAGCATACTCCAACATGGATCACACCGCCGAGAGCACTCCCCTCCGCAGAACACTCGACCAACTCGGTCGACTCGGTCTGCTAAACACATCCGCCAGGTCTTCATACACACCAGCAAGAGCAACGTTCAACCTTCCATGTACATGTACTGTAGACTGTTTGATTGTGCCTGCCAAAGCGCCTACTGTAGTCAAGGAGAAGGTCAGAGGGGAGTGTCTTCACTCAGCGCATGATGTCTGCCCCAGAGTGTTCGGGTACTTTCAGCGACATACATGTTCTATTGCATGCATACTTTGCGGCAAGAGGTTTCCATTAGATACATACACTCCACCTCATCAAAGCTGCCTCGTTTGCCGCCACATGGATGCTCTCCCCTACACACCCTCCTTGCTCGTGCTTTCGTGCTTTCACTCCAAGTGTCGCCCATTTGAAGCTCACCGTGTTCATGTGCCAGAGTGCGACTGATAAGAGTCCCATTAGGGTCAGCATCACTAGCGATGCACCCATGTTCGAGAGCACTTTGCAAATGACGGGAGCATGCAAACTACCGCGATATTGTATTAGTTGTATTAGTATATTGTATAGCGCACAAGGACACAAGACTACGTCTGCATCATGGTCCTTTGTCAATACTTCCAGCACCATTATTTTGTGCAACAAACATGAATGGCGGAGAACAGAGCGTAGACTAGATTCCACACGAGGGTCAGTAAAAAAAAAAGTCAGAGCCTCGCCAGAGTTAGCAAAGGATACCATCATGGTCCTGCGTGTGGGTAGGGCTGTATATTTATAATTAAGGTATTACACTGTGGAGGCCGCGACTGTTGATAATTCTTTAGCCTCAAAAGACAGCCCGAGCGGTGGGGGGGAATCTCTCATAGTCGCGCTAGTGTGCTTTGCACTAGCATGGTACTCGGTGTTCTACCTTAGACAAATCTGCCTTCATTTCACTCCGAGTTACTTTCCCCGTTTCCGAGCACGCATAGGTCTATCCATCGTTGACGATTGAAGCCCCAGAAAAGAACTTGAGCAGTTGTTCGGCACCTCAGAACTGGGTACATGTAGTCTTCTGGAAGTATCTCCTCTTTCCCAAGACGTGAGTAAAGAGTGTCCGGGAGACTGAATGGAAGCCTCAGACTCAGAGACACTGTAATCATATGCTTGGGACGCCTTATTCTTGTGCGCGTGTGTGTTTATATTAGTGCGGGCATTGAGTCGTGTGGAGGAAAAGAGGACAGAGAGAACCAACACGTTTGAGAGCATATTGGAGAAAAGCATTTCACACACGGCAGAGAGCATCGACTCTATTTTTTTCTGCCCAATCGCACACAAGCCCTGATCCAAGAAAAAAAAACAACGCTTGCGCCTCGTCTTCATCCTCACAGTCGAAAAACCATCCTCCTCCACATACGCTCAGCGACGACGAGGTGCACTGTCGGTGCTGTGTGTGTGTGAGATCACTCGACCGCAAAAACAAAAATGCTATTTTTTTGCTCTCTCTCTCCAGCTAGTCTAGTAAACGTATTTCAAGCTCCCTACAACACCCTCGTGGGCAAATGTGCTAGAGAGTAATTTAGCATTGCCCCGGTCATGAGATGGGTTCTAAAAGAAGTGGATGACAAAAGCAATCGAATTTTTGTTGTAAAGCATACTTTCACCCATAATTTTACAGGAGAGGAGGCCCATGCCTCCATATTTCGATCGCGTTCATATCGCTTAGGAAATTTTGAGGGGGCTCAATTTCACTTTTGGCCACTGCTCCCTTCACTGTCCAGACCCCTGTTTCTCGGAGGCAGTGGGTGCTCAGACTCTGGATGAGCAACAGTTTGCGTCTCATGGGCATGCAGGTTTCAACTGAAACTCGGATGAGTGCATCCTTTCTTTCATATGTTATGCGGCGAACGAGCTTGGTTCAGAGATTTGGTCACCACGCATTATGGCCCCGCACGTAATCTGCATGTAGTGAATAGTTTTTGTGTCCAAGAAGACACCACGTAGTATATTATTAGAAAGGTCTTGTCCGGCCCTCAGACTATCTGTTGTCAACATGTGCCAAATGACACCAACACCAGCAATCACGTTGAAGGAGTCGTCCAGACCCGTAAGATGATAACCGTTTCGACGTTGCAGTGCATATCAGACACACCGTCCAACTTCAGGAGACACATGCTACAGCAACAGACACCATACCCAGAAAGGGTGCACCGACCAGAAATCAAGGGCATGCGATAGGCCCAATGCCTTCAGCTACCCAGGGGTAAGAAGCTTAGGCTCGCATACACCCACTGCTATACTGCTGCCATCTCTAGTCAGGAGCTCTCATCTGTGTGTCAACAAGAACATTGCTCTCCTGGCGACCAAAGGCACCGGGCATCAATATTTGTCTTTCAGTTACAACCGTGAGAGGAAGGAACGTGGACATCCTTGATTTCACCCATTAACCTCCTCCCGTGCGTTTTTGAAATGGCATTGGAATGCTGGTGATTGTGCCACAGCCCATGAATATGGCGAGGATACTGCGCACAGCCAAGTGTGCATATCCGAGAGCTCAAGGCAACCCATCCGCATGTGAGAAATAAGGGTACAGGAGTAGAGGGTTGTGATCCATCCCCTCTACTGATGAACAATTCGCCCATCTCTTCAAAGAAGGCTCCATCGGGGTCCGTGTTGATGCACTAGTTCCTTGGAACCTAGTTCACTCTACAGCACATATACGTTGTAAACATAGCCCTTACCCCCGCCCCACGCTCATCATCGCCAACGCAGGGCAAAAGCACTGGTGATCCAAGGCAATCTTGAAGCCTCCATCTACCAGGCTCCGGTTGCCACTTCACGAACAGCCACTGCAGTCCAGCATCATCGCTGCATTTGCTTAGACAAACACAATAAAATATATAGATCTTACGCTTGTCCTTCATATGATAAAGACGCGGTTACAGAGCGGGGAGTGAAAGCACCCGAGTACAGCGATAAGGACCGTCCAACACTAAGGGGCGCATGCATGCGCTCTCTACTATAGTGCGCATGCATGTGTGCCCCACGGCCGTTTGCGAGTACAGCACGGTGCACTGCAGTCCTGGACCGCCATACACCCAACCATTCCAACCGTTGGAGTCGATGTAAATCGCTGGCAGGTGCACGAGCGGAGAGGCAAACAGGATGAAAGAGGATAACCAGAAACACGCTGTGCAGCCTTTTCGTTTCTGACTTTTCTCTTATATGAAGCAGTATGCCGGAAAAAAACAAGGATCCACCGCACACTCACAAAAAGCACGCGCCGTGCAGACGCATAGGATATATAATGCAGGCCTTCCCATCCTATGGTGAGAATTGAGTGTCCGTCTGCATCTTGAGGGTCAAAGAATTTCAAAATGGTCCGAGAACAGGTGGAGGCAGCCAAACAAAAAAAAATTAGTAGGAGGCAGATCTGCAGCAAAGCGCCTTTGAAACCTCCTTTGCTTTCAGACTTCTTCAGATATCGAAACTTGACTTCCATAACACAATGCGCGCCTCATTGGCCTGTCATGTCTTCTTCTTCCCTCTCTACATGACCCTCGTCTTCGGGATCGTCACGACGCTTCTCTCAACAACATCGGCTCAGTCCGATGCCTGCCATGCATGCATCACACGCTCCATACCCTTAGTAGCGAGTTGCACAGCTCTCACACCCACTAGTTACAAGAACTTGGACAAGGTGATTCATGGTGTCCAGGTCTACTCAACGCCATACAAGTACCGTGAAGTGGACCCAGACGGCTTTACGTGTCTAAGCGCGTTGATGTGGGACATTGTCTACTACAAGGCGACGCTCTGGGGGAGCTGTCTAGACCCCACTGCAGCATGTTCATGGATAGAAATGTCCCACTACTTGGAAATGATCCCCAAGATTGCCTCCATCTACGGTGCTAAGGACGGTCCTGTAAGGCGAGCTTTTCTTTTGTATCGTTGTGTTTATTACAAATAAGAAGTAGGTGTGCTACTAACGCCCATGGCTGCTTTTTGTACATCTAGCCAATTGATCTCATTGACCCTCCTTCGTAGAGGGTGCAGTACACACCACGATGAACTATGTGTACTCTAGGACTGCCTCTTCCCCAATGGTGGATCCATAAAAAAAGACAGCGCCTTAAAGAATGTGTTTCTCGATAAGTGTGTCTGGGGATGGACGACGTTCCAGTTTCGAGTTCAAGGCACTCTCAAGCTGCGTTCTCTTGAGCTCCTCGGTTTGTTGCTGGATGGCTGGAGCCACATTCGATTCTACCAGCCATGCAACTGGGTGTTACTAAAAAATCAAAGTCGTCATGCGTATTGCTTGGTACTATGTAAAGCAACGTGCCCTACTTAGAACTTACCATGAAGAATATGGTGCTCGATCAACTCTGAGGGTGGAGGTCGATGTTCGATCTTGGTATTGAGAGCATCCTCCAACTGCGACCTCTTCAGCTCATCAGCCTGCTTCTGTAATGCCGGCGCCAACTGTGTCTCTACAAGTATGAATTCAAAGTGTCAGACAAAAAAAAAAAAAGTGCATACTGTACCCGCTTTTAGGAGAGCGCACAGCACGCGTGCACCTACCATGCAAGATATTCTTCTCGACGAGCTCCTCTGGTGGAGGACGGTCCTGCAGGAACTTGTCGAGGTCTTCGGTAGTGTGAATTTCGTGAGTTGCTTTGAGGATATGAAGGAGAGAGGTAGGCGTTAATAACGTCTAATACGTACCCAGGGGAGAGCCAGGATGGACATTCGGGTCTTACTCATGGTGTTGGAATGTAAAGAATGTAGAGTTGAATCGGGTTGCACCCGCTCTTATACAGCTTTAAGGTTGCCATGACGGAGCTATGACCACCATCGTCATTCGAGGAAACAAAAGTATGAGCACTTTATTTCATTCGCAGTGTCACATTTAAAATGTACTCCAGGACCAGTCGTGTGGGACCGAGGGCATGGGCATTGTAGCTTGATCTATTCAGTCATAAGAGAACGTTAGTTGACATCATGCAAAATGGATAGGATCCATTAAGCGTTTAACTGTCATTTACCTGTGGATGGCCGCTTCTTGATCGCGATATTGCTTGGCACTGGCGGCCGTGATTGCCGGACAATATCTAGGATAAAGTAAGCCAAGTCAATTTCGTGTATCGAAGAATTAGAGGCATAACACAATACAACACTCGCCATGGCATACCTTCTCGTCCAAACTCCTCGCTCGAGCCTCCGCCCAGAAAGCCGTCCGGTATGCGCCCAATATTCCTTTTTGTCTTGTTCAGATTCGACTTTGTGGCATCGCTATGTTGCTGCTGCTGCTCGCTCTCTCCCTCGCTTAGCATCGACCCTTGTCCAAACGTGACCCTTCTGGAGCTGTTGGAGGGTAGGACACCCTGCCACTGTTCAAAGGCTTCATAGCATCCAACACAAGCCCTGCTCAGAATTCCCTCTGACGGATTAAAGTCCAGTGCTTGGTCCAATGGCACTTCGCGTGAGCAATGTGCGCTGCAAAAGATATCGCCACATCTGCCGCATTAACCAAGGAGAGGGCAGGTGAGCGACCAAAGTCATGATGCCGTCATAAGCAATTAACCTCAACCCAGTGCATTAACTTACTTCCTACAGTGGTGTCGTCGATCAAAGAACCCAAACTCAAGCCTGCATCCTGGCCAAGTGCAGACAAGTGTGCTGTGATCAGGCTGAAGAGAAAAAAGAGGTGTACAGTAAAAGAGTTCAGTTTCATATGAACTGGACACGAAAAAAGAAGGAATGACACTCCGCCCACTCTCGTTCATGTCTCGGAAAACTCGCGTGCTCTCTGCCTGACGCCGTCCACCAAGCTCTTTACCTTCCAATGAGCACGACCTGGTCCTGCTCTGCTCGAGGTCGTACTCATGCTCAGCGAGTCGCTGTCCCGCTCAACCCGATAAACACTCTTCATGGGTGCAGAAGCATTGCGCTGTCGTATCGGACTCCAGCTACCCACGCTATCGCTCTGAGCTCCTCCCGATGAAGTCCTTGACGATGATCCTTCTGCAGACCGAGCAGCGGGGTCTGCAGCCTGATTCTTTTGAGTGCTGGATCCAGACGCCAGTCTTTGCGGTTGCTGCTGCTGTGAGCCCCGTTGCTGCTGCTCAAGCAACTGTTGCTGATACTGCTTTTGCTGCTTCTCAAGGATCGCTTGGCGGTACTGAGGTGGTAGCTGGGAGTACTTTTGTTCAATGTCTTGTAGTGTCGGAGCTTGAAGTATCGGTTGTTGTTGTGGTTGTTGCTGCTGCTCTTGCAGTGCTTGCCGGTGTTGTGGTGGCATGCGTGAATGCTGTGTGGCTGGTTGGGTCATGGCCTTGACTAGAAATGCTGTGTGCTGTTACTGTACTCTGTCGTTGCACTACCACAGACTGGGTGCTGAAGGTGTTACTGATGCTCTGGATGCGCAGGATGAAGCAAGTGCACGAGCAAGATGAGTTGTTTGCTGGATGAAGCGAAGGTCAAGCAAAAATGTCGCAGAAGGGAAAAAAAGGGTCATCAAAAAAAAAGAACCCCGGCCACACACTGGACCCAACTTTGTTCCCACACACCTCAACAGACGCACGCCTCAACACACACACTTCAACAGACACACGCCCCCTAATGCTTCGAAAGACACAAGCACTTTCTTGTGCGAGATAACTTTGTATTTACAGTGCGCGCAAGTTTCCTTGGAGTCTACAACATCCGTCTGCCTACTTGGGGTTGATCTCGAGAAGCTGAACCTCGAAAGTAAGGTTGGCGTTGGGGGGAATGACGGGTGGGGCACCGCGCGCTCCGTAGCCATAGTCGGGAGTAATCTTGAGAATTGCCTTCTCCCGAAGAGAGAGCTGAGGGACACCTGTGTTTCAAAACAGCGAAGTGGTGGGTTAGGACAGCAGCACAGCAGCTGAACATGAAAAGATAACACTTCTCCTTCGATGTGAATTTTACCTTCATCCCAGCCCTGGATGACACGGCCTACACCAATCTTGGTCACGAAAGGATCGCCGCGATCGAGAGACGAATCGAACTTGCTGCCGTTGTCAAGCTATGTATGCGAGTCAGAAGACCATTTACAGCGTCAGTTCCGAGGTAGTCGACTCATATTTTTGAAGAGCATCCATCAACCTAACTCATTACTTACAGTTCCAGTGTCTTTGTGAGAAATCATGGAAAGGTACAGCGACAATAGCGTTGATTAGCAAGTGGCTTTCGAGTAACGATGAGGGACAAGACGGGCACTGGGAGCGTGATTCTGGGCTTACAGTGGATCTTTACAGTGTCGCCTTTCTTGGGGAAGTTCACACCGTCGCCGGGAACGAGTCTCTCGATGGTAACACCCATGTTTAAAGTATATGTACGGCTGAAGGTGGAGTGGGAGGTGAGTGGGAGGTAAGTGCAGAAAGGTGGGAGGTGAAAGGGACAAATGCACAGTCTTGCGTTGCTCGATTTGATTTTATACGCGGGTCTACGTGACAAAGCAGTGCAGGCTGATACGTGCCGTCCGAACATCGCTCCAAACTCATTTTTTTTCATGGGGGTCCCCGTTTTAAATTGTCTGTTTCTTGCGTGATTTTGCGCAGAGCCCACGCAGACAGCAAGTGGACCCGGACCAAACAATGCCCGGAAACGCAACACGCAAGCAGCAATGGCGAGACTACCAGCAGGGGACAGGAAACATTCGTCATAGCGCGTTGGCAAGAGCGCGCGCGTGTTGGCTAGTGCCAAAACCGCGTCTCCTTTCCACCAAGTATCATTTACAGTACATACTCGATTTCGGCTAGCCAGCGCTGGAGATCACTGGCTGCTAGGCTCTCGTATCAAGAGGATCTACATCCCCACGGATCTCACGATGTCACTCCACTTGTAACTTGCAGGAGAAAAGTGATGGCAACCCTCGTTGACTCCAGAATTCTGAACCCTTCAGCCCAGCTCGCCCACCAAGCACCTCTAACATATTCCAGTTGTGTTCGAGCGCGTTTCTTCGTATGACTACACAATTTGTGTACCAGGATCCTTGAGGATCACAGCAAGACGGTAGATCCTTCTAGAAAGGGGACCGCACCGGCGCTGTCCTATAAAGGATGCACAACCAACAGTGCAAACGCGCCCTTTCAATGCCTCTCTGCTGCTGTTGATACTACTTCCACATTTTCCATGTATTTGACTACATTCTCTGTGCTGGGCTATATCCTGCTGGCGGGACATGGCCTTGCCCACTCCATGATGACAACACCCCGCGGCCGAGGAAACGTCGAGTGGTGGGGCACCTGTGGTAACGTTTACCCCTCTTCCTTTCCCAAAAGCGAGTGCCGACAACGTTTCAGAGTGGTCCACTCAAAAATGCGACATTCATTTTTTAACTTCCCGCGCTCGCCCTTGACTGACGTGCATTTTTTTTTTCTTTTTTGACCACTGCTGCACTCTAGCATCTGGATTCGGATGCCACGGTCCGTGCGAATCCAAACGCGCGCAGGCTCCCATCCTCAATGACCCCACCTACCCGATTCAGACCATCCGCCGCGGCGATATCCTCTCCATCCAGTGGCAGCGGTTCAATCACCCTGGTGGGTTTGTCCGTCTGACCATGGTCCCATTTGAAGAATCCGACGAATGGACAGCATTCAACGCTGCAAACCATGCCAAGTTCTCCTGTTATGAATCCAATTGCGGACCAGACAACCCATCCGATACATATTTCGGGCCCATGAACGGCGCAGGGGACGGCATCTGCTCAACTAGTTTCAAGGTCCCTGAGGACCTACCAGACGGCAAAGCAACGCTCCAATGGATCTGGTACGGCGGCGGAGTGTACTATGGACAGTCTGAGGCTGGCTTTGGCGAATATTATACCTGCACGGACTATGTCGTTGAAGGTGGCCAACCACTAGTGCCTCGCGGTTCAGGAGGCGATTTGCGTGTTTGGCAAGGTGGCGATGCCTCCAACCCAGGAACAGACGTATGCAAGTACTGGAGCTCGAATCGCGTCGGAGACTGCTCCTTTGGAGACCGCAAACCCGCCAACCCACGCGCGGACGATCTGCTGAGCCAAAGTTTAGAGCCGTGTTCCACCGCAGGCTCGTTTGTGGGAAAGGCCGCAGAGTTTGAGACCAGTGGCGGGACTCGACACTTGAGAAAGAGATGGGGGCGAGGCGTTCGATCGGACACATATGTAAACTCAAAAGTAAACTCCAAGGTTGCGGAGGCAGTCGTTTGAACAGGATGATCGCTAGCTAGCCTCTACGCTTTGCCTTTTGCTATTTAGAACCTCATGTTTCCTCATATATTGCTTCCATAGGCGACCCGCCCTTACCATTTACTCATAGTCTTCCTTTGTTCAGAATTATATACAGACTTTTCTATTTATACACGGTCGCGTACTTACAGCTCCATATCGTCATCATGCTCATGCTCTGCCAAGTGCCCAAGCATGTTCGATCCAGCAAGTTGAGAAAAGGAGATACTAAGAGGCCGAGTGACGGTTGGAGCCATAGACAGACACGGCGAGGGTGAGGAGGATCTCGAGGGCAATTGTCGCACGGCCTCTTCGCCCATATAAACATCCTCCTGACCGTGTTGCTGGGGCGGATGTGCATGTTGGTGCTGTCCATAAGGTACTGGATGAGCGGGGCCAAACCCGAGCCTTGGTCCCCCAGTGGTCTCTCTATACTCCTTCTGAGACTTTAGTAGTTGTTGGTTCCATGAAGTTGCATCTTCGTGGCGAGAATTGGGCGGCGACAGTGGAGATGTCGGGGATATATGAGCCATTGCCGAAATAGACACAACAGCAACAGTCAAATTCGTGGGCGAGGAACCAAGGGCTGGTCTAGAGAATCCATCACTTGGTATATTCATGGTGCCATCCAATGCTGTCATTGACAGAGTATTCCACGGATGCTGTTGTTGGTGGTGTTGTGGTACTCCAGAGCCCAGCATCAATTGCCCTGGTCGAGGCTGTCGGAGCTGTGCATGCGGTTGCTGACTGTGCCTCAGGTACAGCCCTGTTTCACCATCATCGTTCCTGTCCCACATGTCCCCGTGAGGAGAGTAAATGTTGTCGCTGTGGTGCCTGGGCGGGTGTCCGGGATGGCGATGGGCCGACTGTGGGCTATACGCAGGGTGATGAGGACCGCCGTGTGGCGGAAGCTGCTGCGTTGCTTGCGTCGAGAAATAGCGAGTCCTCTCTGACGACAAATCCACTTGATCGGAGGCTGGTAGAATGTATGGATCCAATTGCTGTGGGTGGTTTAGAGGTTGAGTAAATGGGTAGATGTGGGTCTCGCTAAAGGAGCGCGCTCTGGCTCCAATGGATGTCCGCTGCTCCTCATGCGTGTTTTCTGGGCGTTGTTCAACCTTCAACTTTCCTCTAGCCTCATTAAGAGACCGTTGACGGCCAAGACCAGACGACTGAGAGTGCAACGGGGATTCCTTGGCGTTGCTATCTGGAGCCTCGAAACCGGGTTGAATAATGTTCGTTTCATGAAACAGTGCGCTGGTGTCAATTTCGGGTCCTGCAAAAATAGAAAATCGCATGTCAGGATCAAGTAGATACAAAAATAATAGGTATGGCACACCTTCAAATGCATACCTGTGTTTTCTTTGGCGCTCGTTGTAGTCGTAGCGTTGGTACTCAGTACTCGTGTAGTCAGGGGTGTATCTGATGCATGTGTAGCCTGGACATCGTGCCACTCCTGCCATTCCTTACGCACGCTGTTCCACTTGCGTTGCCTCAAGTTCAATATTCTGGTGTTCGGCGTATGCATCTCAGGTGTGCCTGCCGGCTTTGGTGCCTCTTTGCCGGAACTTGTCGGCGATGCCCTAAATCCATCCACCATGCCTTCGTCCATGTTCATTGATACGTCCATATTCGTAGGCCGCGCCGATGGTAAAGGCGAGATTGGTGGAGATGGAGGCGAGAAGGAAGAATAGGCAGATGACGTGGTGGCCGGGGTCATCACTTCCAGTCGATCCTCGTGGGTATATATATGCGTGGATACAACATGGTCAGACCTGCCAGGGCGAGGCGTAGACGAAGACGAAGATGATGCGGCTGGGCACGTTGAGGTAGAAGTAGTAAAACTTCTTGGCCTTGCTCCATGTCCTCGAGCGCGATGACTTTCTCCAGTACGTTGATCTTCGAGCGCGCTGTGGCCTTGATTACGTTGATGGTGGTGCTGGTGGGCCTGAGGGTGATGGTGATACTGCTGGTATTGCCGCGCATGCCCTTGTAGCTCCTGTTGCTGTTGCTGCTGTCTATGAATGCTCTGGTGTTCGGCTGTTGCAGACTGTTCAGGTGCTGTACGGCGAGTCGCTGCCTGATCCGTTCGTGCAGATGCAACAGCTGGTGCACTCAGTGAGAGCGACTCGAACCTTTCATGAAGGAAATCAAGAAGGTTTAGAATGACTTTGTGTTCCTGTGCTAGAGGACAGCAATGACAGTAGACAAGAGCCAACGTTTGGTCTAACGTACTCGAACGCCATCAGCTCGCTGGCCACCTTTTTACGTGCACGGGTGGCCTCCTCTGGTGGCCGAGCACGCTTCTTGTCGACCATGGCTGCAGCGCTGCTGCTGTGGTACACTACCGAGGAGTCAGGGTCGATGCTGGGACCGACGCCTGCGCTGAGTGCGAATAGGTTGGGTGCGTGTGGAGTCATTGGAGCAAAAGGGCCGAATGCAGCGGAATTGGGAAGAGCGAGGTTGGCGGACGGTACCAAGGGGGAACTACTCGGCTGGATCGTGCGAAGAAAAGGCGGATGGATGGAATGGCTGCACGCGCTGGTCCAGCAGTGGCCAGGCTCCTCGGGTGCGCCTGGTTGCTCGCGGTGATCTGCCTGTCCTGTGCGGTGATGCAGTCGCGCAGATGGGGCCTGCGGTGGTCAAAACAGATGTCTGGGGTGGGGGGCTGTGGGTCAAGAGATGAGTGGACTTGCTCCTCCACCTCGACTCAGACTCAAGAGGAGTCTATCGCAGTCGCAGTTGCACGTGACCGCACCCCGCAGCCATTTGCTGCAATACGAGTCAGTCTCCACTCACACCCCACTCGACCGCCTATCTCGATCTGCTCCTTATCGTATAAGAAGAGCTCCTTCTGTTTCTGCTTCTTTCATCCACTGCTTTTTTTCATCCACATCCACACATTCACATCTGCACCCAGTAGACCCACCACACCCAGCAAGATACAATGACCCAGCAGCAGCAGCACCAGGCAAGACTCGCATTCATCGGAGGCGGAAACATGGCAGAGGCCATCCTCGGCGGACTCCTCGCCTGCGGTTACCCTCTCTCCAAATGCGTCGTCTCCGAGCCCATCCAGGACCGCTGCGAGTTCCTCCAATCCAAATACCCTGGCCTCCAGACCCTCTCCGGTCCTCACGCCAACCAGCTCGCCGTCTACGGATCGTCCTCAGAGTCGTCCTCCGTCTCCTCCCTCATCAGCGATGGATCCATCCAGGTGAACCCTACTGCCGCCTCCACCGATTTCCCCCCAGCAGAGGTCGTCATCCTCGCCATCAAGCCCCAGGTCTTGAGATCTGTGGTGCTCGATCTGGCGCCATCGCTCCGTGCTCACCAGCCTTTGGTGATCTCTATCGCTGCAGGGATCGAAACCGGCGCCATCCAACGTTTCATGGCCGACGGTGCCGCCACCATCCCTCCCGTCATCAGAGTTATGCCCAACACCCCCGCGCTGGTTCTCGAGGGTGCCGCAGGACTGTATGCAACTGCAGAGGCAACAGCTGAGCACCGCCAAGTGGCAGAGTCTCTCATGGCCGCCGTCTCCAAGCAGATTTCGTGGGTCGAGACCGAGTCGTTGATCGACACTGTCACGGGAATCTCCGGATCGGGACCTGCATACTTTTTCTTGATGATGGAGGCCATGGAGGACGCTGGAGTCGCTTTGGGAATGGATCGGGAGACGGCCAAAGCCTTGACCATCCAGACCTGCCTTGGAGCCGCCAAGATGGCTCAGCAAAGCAGCGACGATCTCAAGACCTTGCGGGTCAAGGTCACGTCGCCCCAAGGAACTACCGATGCGGCTATCAAGACCTTTGAGGCGGGCGGGTTCCGGGAGCTGGTCCAGAAGGGCGTTGCTGCTGCTGATGCCAGGAGCCGCACTCTTGCCAAGGAGCTTGGAGGCGCTAAGCTGTAGAATCCTCTCTTTTCTTGCCTCGATACCATTGTCGATCTTCAACTTGTATATAGTAATATAATTCTCCGGTTGGGCAGAATTTGTGTGTTTACTTTGTTGTACAAGAGGGTACTTGAGATTGTGTATGAGTGTACAAGGGTGACTCACGGTGGATTTACAAGACTCCAGCACAGGCAGATAAATCTTCAATCATGGAGGTGCATCTTCTGGATGACCCTTGCAGCACAGCAAGCCATTGAGCAGAGTGATCACGTTGTCATTTCCAATTCTATTTAAGAACCGCTTTCTACTTCTTGGACTTGTTGGCCAACTTTGCGAGTTGCTCTTTGAGGATTGCCTGAGCCTCCTCCTCCGCAACGTACCGGGTAATTGTCTGCACATCCTCCTCCTCCGACTCCCTGAACGCCTTCAAAAAGTTCCGTCTGATCACACGCATCGTCTCCGTCTGGGCCTCTCGGGGAGACTGGGATCGTCCAGCCAGGTATCTAATCACAAACTCGTCCATCTGCTCCTGGTTTGAAAAGTCAGCCTTGTCCACGAGTCCAATTGAGAGGGCTTCGTTGACCGAGAGGATTCGGCCCATGGGCAAAAATCTCTCTGCATGGCGACGAGATGTAATCGACGCAAACAATTCGACAAGCCAATGAGGAACTGGAACCCCCACGGCGACCTCATTGAGACCAATTGTGGCAAGTTTGGGTGACGGTCCTGAAGGCGATCCAACCATGAAACGATCCTGACAAGCCATTCCGAGAACGCATCCAAGTCCGAGACTGTGTCCGTGCATCGCTGCTGCAGTGTTGAGACGCGAGGAATAGATCAAATCGAATACCTGGCGGATAGTCCTCCAGTACTCGCCAAAGCTACGTAGCAGTATCACAGAACGAGAGGACAAGGGTGAGCATTGTGCAGAGAAAATGCATGAACAGCCATGACGAACTACAGCATATCGAAAAATACCTCTGGGGTCCCTTCATGAACTCTTTGAAATCAATACCAGCACAAAAGATGGACTTGAGGTCACTCTTCAACATCGCAGCGCGAACGGTCTGGTCCTGCTCCATGGCCTTCCACTCCTATGAAAATGACCATTTGTCGTGAGAAAAGGAGTTTGGCTTTGAACGTTTCTCTTTTGTGCGGGCTGCATTTCCAGCAGGCGAACCCCCCTCCAAGGCGTATTACCTTGATCAGCGCCTTGGCAGTGTCGTGGCTGAACGCACTCTGGTGCAGTGTCACGATTGCAACCTCGGGCGAGCTCTCGGACTTGGAGACAGAAACGGAGGACCGAGCCGTGGTTGAGGATGCAAAGGAGCGAATCACGGCGGGGCGGGTGATGGGCCCCATCCATGCCTTTTGCATCAGATGCCTGCTGGTGGTGGATGCGGCTCTGGAAAGGAGGCCTGTAACTCTAGAATGTTGCATCTTGATTTGAAGGATGGACGTGTAAAGAGAACGATCAAGTCGGATGGAGTGAATGCACAAGGTACCGTTTTTTTTATCTCCCACGGACACGCGCCTTCCGAAAATATTGAATTGGCGCGTGATTGCACTTCGCTTCTCCGATCGCCTTCTCCCCTGCCACTTTGCCGCCACTTGCTTTTCGCGTCCATTTCATTCCCTCACTCTCCCTTCAGCAAGCACTTCTCACGCTTTGGCATGGCTTGCCGTCCACAACCAACCCATAACTATCAATTGAACATGTTAGCGAACGAACCACCAGACTATTTATGTTTCGTTGTTTCGTGTCTGTCATCAACCTCCTCCCTTCTCCTCGATTTAATTAGCCAAGGGACACTGTGCTAGTGGAAACGATTGTTACATGCTATCGATACAATACGAAGATGCTGGACTCTACTAGTCTCTTTGGATTTTGAAAAGGAGCTCCCTGAGAACACCTTTCTTTTAACCGAGAATGGACCCCGATACCGAACGCGCCCGCGCGAAAGTGGTCTCAAATGGACTTGCGACTTGACGCCGTCTTCACCTCGCTCTCCATCGGCCCAGGACCGCGTCTATGCGAATTACCATCGCCCGGGAACGTCACTTTTTGCTTGTGGCCCTTGAAGTTGTAGAGCTGGATGGGCTTTTCTGGTATTTTGCCGTTATCGCTGCCATGAATAGTGACATCCGCACAACTGGCACGAATAAGAACAAGATGTATGAGTGTTTGCCTTCCCTCTTCACGAAGGAACAACTATGCACACATGTACACAAGAGCACACTATCACTTTCTTTTGACTTACTTGTGATAGAACTGAGAAATCAGAGCAGCTGTCCAGCTCCAAGCGAATAAACACTTGCCAGGATCGTCGCAGGAACGTACATTATCGGGGATGCGTACGGGCCACTCATAGGCTGCATCGGGGCAAGTCTTCGTGTAGGTGGCAATGACATGAAAGCTTTTGCCTCCGTCGTAGGACAGCGAGAATTCACACATGCCTCCTCCGTGACGAGCCTGCTCAATCGATTTCTTGGGCAAGCGATCTGCATCTCTCATCTCTGAGGTCCAGAAACGGACTGGTATCAGCTGGCCAGCGTTGAGGTCTGACGTTGGTTGAGCGGAGAGGTAGGGCGGGGAGGTAAAGAGAGTCGAAAATTGACCCAAAGAAAGAGAGAAGAGAGACGAGTTCATGTCAGAAAAGTAAGGGTTCTGGATCAAAGTTCCTTAGAGGTGATGAAGAAAAGCAGAGTCGCATATTCCACTTTCTTCATTGCATTTACCTGTGTTGGGCCCCATGGAGTACCCACCACAGGGGTATTTGAATCCTTTATAGCCGACGAATGTGTGGATGCGCCAGTCAAACTGCTTGGTACCAAAACCTCCGCGTGGCGTTGGATATAACATGGCTATATGGGCCTCTGAAGTCAATTTTGGAATCACGACGCCAAATAACAGCACGCTCAGGCACAGTAACCACGAGCTGAGGGAACGACAGGTAGGCATGGAGAGCACTTTGAAGTAGAGATATAAAGTGACGCGATGGCAAAGACAACGCTGGGAGGGGGAAAACTGTGTGCTAAGTGGTGCCGCCAAACGGTTGCAAACTGGGGAACAAAGAAAGCGGGCGACGAGGATCGAGGTGTAAGGCTACAAAAAGAGTGGGTCAGTGAGAGTTTATATACGGTGAGACTAAGAGTGTTTTTGATAGGAAAGAGAGCAAGGCGAGAGCCGAAGAGTAGAGGCAATAGAAAAAAGGGAAAGGGGGAGGCGAAGGGATAGGTCTCCCAAGGTAGAGGCCCCAGAAAGAGCTAACACGCGCTTTGAGGAGGGTTAGCCCGCCATCTTAAACCTCCCTTGGAGTTTGCCCCTTACTGGCACTTGTTCGTCAGAAATTCATCGTTCTCTTCGTTTTCTTGAGATATTCAGTATCAACGTCCAACCCCATGAAAATGGATGGTTCAACAGCACAAGTTGTGCATTACTAGGCGCAGGTATCATCCAGACTAAAGAACACGTACCCACTGCCGCTGAAATGAATAAACTGTCAAGGAGAGGAGAAAAAAGTCAGGGCGTCTTAGTGCTGGTCAGTTTCTTTAGCATCATCTATTGCAGCAAGCGGACGAGCTGCCGACGCACCAAACAGCCAGCGATAATTGGAATCTAAGAAGACATACAAATGGCTCTGCCTATAACCTTCCCACATGGAATTCGAAGAAAGGATGGTAGATGTCTCCGTGTCCCAGGAGACGTAGAGCAACTGTCACGAAAGTGGAAGTAAAAGTCAACCTACTCATTGACCATGACGATGATTAGCACACGGCATGCATGATGATCGCGTACTTGCATACGAGCTAACAATCACAAAGTTACAGGAGAGGGCGATATGTACGCGTCGCGTTCTGGGTCATATCCAAGAGCATGGTAAAGCAAAAACGTGCCTTATGCTATTCATTGGAGTCCGAGCCACTTCAATTAATCGTCAAGATTCGCCAGCGCAAAGATCCCCCTCCATACGCATGGCGAAGGGGTCGATTCCGCGACTCAGATGGTGAAGTTGAGCGAACCAAGAAACAGTGCCGGGCGTGTTGTACCACACTCCCAGAGCTCGAGAAAACCGAATGGAATGACCGGACGCCAAAAACTGCAGTAGTAACATCGCATTTCAAAGCAGGGGTCGGATGCTATTAGAGAGCCCTGGGGCACTCAATGGCCCGCGATGGCAACCTGGTCGTCCGGTTAGCGGCGCCAGGCACTCTATGCGATCCGCGAGGATTCTCTGGCGCTCTGCATGGTGTTTCTGCAGCATTATATGTATTTTAGCACAGTTCACAATCTTAAAAAATGGGCATTGGCCCACCGTGCCTGAGTTCCTATGCACCTGCATATAGGCCATAGGAGCCATATGGTGCCTATCATTGGCCGATCAGGGCCGGATCTTGCTAATGCTTGTCGACTAGTGCCGAAATGCTTATAATCCGATACTGCCGGTACGGTGGACTTGTCCAGAGCGAGCTCGATCGTCCGAGCTGCTTGCATTGCAATTATAACCAATTTCAAGAATTGTCAAGATTCGCCAGAGCAAAGGTCCCTTCCTACAAATGGCGAACGAGTCGATTCCGCAACTTAGATTGCGAAGATGAACAAACCAAGAAAACAGTGCCGGGCGTGTTGTAACACACTCGCAGGGCTGGAGAAAAGTGGATGGAATGACCAGACGCCAAAAACTGCAGTAGTAACATCGCCTTTTAAAGCAGGGGTCGGATGCTATTAGAGAGCCCTGGGGCACTCAATGGCCCGCGATGGCAACCTGGTCGTCCGGTTAGCGGCGCCAGGTACTCTGTGCGAACCGCGAGGATTCTCTGGTGCGGTGCATGGTGTTTCTGCAGCATTATATGTATTTTTGCACAGCGCACAATCTTAAAAAATGGGCATTGGCCCACCGTGCCTGAGTTCCTATGCACCTGCATATGGGCCATAGGAACCATATGGTGCCTCTCATTGGCCGATCAGAGCCGGATCTTGCTATTGCTCGTCGACTAGTGCCGAAATACTTATAATCCGATACTGCCGGCACGGTGGGCTTGTCCAGAGCGAGCTCGATCGTCCGAGCTGCTTGCATTGCAATTATAACCAATTTCAAGAATTGTCAAGATTCGCCAGAGCAAAGGTCCCTACACATGGCGAACGAGTCGATTCCGCAACTCAGATTGCGAAGATGAACAAACCAAGAAAACAGTGCCGGGCGTGTTGTAACACACTCGCAGGGCTCGAGAAAAGTGAATGGAATGACCAGACGCCAAAAACTGCAGTAGTAACATCGCCTTTTAAAGCAGGGGTCGGATGCTATTAGAGAGCCCTGGGGCACTCAATGGCCCGCGATGGCAACCTGGTCGTCCGGTTAGCGGCGCCAGGCACTCTGTGCGAACCGCGAGGATTCACTGGCGCGCTGCATGGTGTTTCTGCAGTATTATATGTATTTTTGCACAGCGCGCAACCTTAAAAAATGGGCTTTGGCCCACCGTGCCTGAGTTCCTATGCACCTGCATATGGGCCATTGGAACCATATGGTGCCTATCATTGGCCGATCAGGGCCGGATCTTGCTAATGCTCGTCGACTAGTGCCGAAATGCTTATAATGCGATACTGCCGGTACGGTGGGCTTGTCCAGAGCGAGCTCGATCGTCCGAGCTGCTTGCATTGCAATTATAACCAATTTCAAGAATTGTCAAGATTCGCCAGAGCAAAGGTCCCTTCCTACAAATGGCGAACGGGTCGATTCCGCGACTCAGATTGCGAAGATGAGCAAACCAAGAAAACAGTGCCGGGCGTGTTGTAACACACTCCCAGGGCTCGAGAAAAGTGGTTGGAATAATCAGGTGCCAAAGAACTCCACGAGTCCAAGTCGTACACCCATAAATATGGTGCAGTTTATACATTGAGAAGGTGTTGTCTATCTGGCGACCGATTAAAAATACGATACTTGGCGACCGTATTAAATCCTATATGAGCTTTAGTCAATCTGGCGACCGAACCTTGCCACCACCACAGGAGGACCACGGTGACACAAGTGTCTGACACAACAATGACATCCTTGCGGTCGACCCATTCGTCATTCAGCGCGCCAGACGATCGCGTCCTCCCGTATAATTGATAGAGCTGTCAGCCCTTTATCATCAAATGGCGGTCTCGTCTCCGGCATTGATATCTAGGGTCGTTCGTTTTACAGTCCTTCATCCTTCACAGTCCGCCGGTTGCTCTCCCGACTTCAACAACCCAAAGCCCTGGTCCATCGGTCGCCAGATTGATTAAAGCTCATATAGGATTTAATACGGTCGCCAAGTAATGTATTTTTAATCGGTCGCTAGATAGACAACACCTTCTCAATGTATAAACTGCACCATATTTATGGGTGTACGACTTGGACTCGTGGAGTTCTTTGGCACCTGATTATTCCAACCACTTTTCTCGAGCCCTGGGAGTGTGTTACAACACGCCCGGCACTGTTTTCTTGGTTTGCTCATCTTCGCAATCTGAGTCGCGGAATCGACCCGTTCGCCATTTGTAGGAAGGGACCTTTGCTCTGGCGAATCTTGACAATTCTTGAAATTGGTTATAATTGCAATGCAAGCAGCTCGGACGATCGAGCTCGCTTTGGACAAGCCCACCGTACCGGCAGTATCGCATTATAAGTATTTCGGTACTAGTCGACGAGCATTAGCAAGATCCGGCCCTGATCGGCCAATGATAGGCACCATATGGTTCCAATGGCCCATATGCAGGTGCATAGGAACTCAGGCACGGTGGGCCAAAGCCCATTTTTTTAAGGTTGCGCGCTGTGCAAAAATACATATAATGCTGCAGAAACACCATGCAGCGCGCCAGAGAATCCTCGCGGTTCGCACAGAGTGCCTGGCGCCGCTAACCGGACGACCAGGTTGCCATCGCGGGCCATTGAGTGCCCCAGGGCTCTCTAATAGCATCCGACCCCTGCTTTAAAAGGCGATGTTACTACTGCAGTTTTTGGCGTCTGGTCATTCCATCCACTTTTCTCGAGCCCTGCGAGTGTGTTACAACACGCCCGGCACTGTTTTCTTGGTTTGCTCATCTTCGCAATCTGAGTCGCGGAATCGACCCGTTCGCCATTTGTAGGAAGGGACCTTTGCTCTGGCGAATCTTGACAATTCTTGAAATTGGTTATAATTGCAATGCAAGCAGCTCGGACGATCGAGCTCGCTTTGGACAAGCCCACCGTACCGGCAGTATCGCATTATAAGTATTTCGGTACTAGTCGACGAGCATTAGCAAGATCCGGCCCTGATCGGCCAATGATAGGCACCATATGGTTCCAATGGCCCATATGCAGGTGCATAGGAACTCAGGCACGGTGGGCCAAAGCCATTTTTTAAGGTTGCGCGCTGTGCAAAAATACATATAATGCTGCAGAAACACCATGCAGCGCGCCAGAGAATCCTCGCGGTTCGCACTGAGTGCCTGGCGCCGCTAACCGGACGACCAGGTTGCCATCGCGGGCCATTGAGTGCCCCAGGGCTCTCTAATAGCATCCGACCCCTGCTTTAAAAGGCGATGTTACTACTGCAGTTTTTGGCGTCTGGTCATTCCATCCACTTTTCTCGAGCCCTGCGAGTGTGTTACAACACGCCCGGCACTGCTTTCTTGGTTTGCTCATCTTCGCAATCTGAGTTGCGGAATCGACTCGTTCGCGAGTTCGCGTTTAACAATTTATGATTCAATACAAAGGAACCTGCTAGTGTTGGTGGCTCTGTTCTTAACTATGGTGCTATGGAGGCACAATTGAATCGTGGGATAATGAAGGAGCTATACTAATGTGCCCGTGAGGGTGGTACTGGTTCCCTTCATGGGCGAAAAAGGGCTAGGGAGGCTCAAGAGGTGCAGGGAATACTGGTCAACTGGCATTGATGTCCGGATCCGTAAACCAGGCAGTGTTCTCGGAAACGCCAGATGTAGGTGGCTGCAGACCAAAAGATGGGGTCTGTCATCGCGAGTGTTGCTGCAGAGAGGAAGCATCCTGTCCAGCCATAACGGTGCAGTTTGGTTGAATGGGCTCCCTGTACCAGTCGAAGGTAGCACAGTGCTGCCATAGGAATCTTGCAGTTTCTTGAATTTGGTCGACTTGGCAATTGAACTAGCTCGGACGATCGAGTACATTCTTAGCAACCTCGGTACTCTACCGGTAGCATTGCATTAAACACTCTTTTGGCACTGGTTGACAAACATTTGCAAGGACTGAGTCTCAGTAGGAGTACACATTCTCGTTAGGCACGGAATGTTCAGTACGCTGTGCTGCACTGACAATAGATCACACTGAGACTTCAAACCTCACAGACCAAGATGTTATTGTATGACAATTATTTATATTAAAGGTGGGTGCTTAGAAGGCACGGTACTGACGTTCAAAAACTATTTAGGCCTAAAGGAAGGCAGAGGATTAGATCAACTCATATTCGCCGGTGCCCAACTCGCTTTTTAATTAGCTGTAGTGGTGGTGGTAGTTCCTGCGGGCGTCTGATTCACCTGATTGACTTGGTCACCAGGGTTCGCAATGTTTCCGTGGTTGACGCCACTGTCAATATGGTTGGTGTGACCAGCGTACGTGGTCGTGTTCACATCAGCATTGTAGGCACTCTGAGCACGCATGTACTGAGCCTGGTTCTCGGCGTCGATTCCAGCATTGTGGTGATCGTAGTCCAGGAAACGGAAGAGAATGTGCAGAGCGGCTCCAAAGATGGCGCCAGTAAGGGGGCTATCATGAACAAGAAAGATAGTATGCGGTTAATACTCATTAACAAATTAAGCATAAAGCAGTTGTAGTATAGTAAATGGTTCTTCACCCTGCAGTGAGATCTTACCCAAACCAGTAGATCCAATGCTCTCGGGTGAAGTTGCGGGCAACAGCCGAGGTAGCAAACGCACGGGCGGGGTTGATAGCCGCATCTGTGTAACGAGTGGCAAACAGGTGGCACGAAAAGAGTGCAAAACCGTAGGGAAGCGCGGCCATGAAGGTCGAGCGGTTCTTCTCGTGTACCACCATGTGGTAGACAAAGCAAAGGGAGGCTGTCAAGAAGAACTCGAGGAAGAAGCCGCGTGCGATGCTCTGGTCGTTCATCTATGCGGTTTGAAAAGACAGATAAAGAGACATATGGTTAGGAAGCTGATGATATGATACCATAAACTCCTTCGGATATAGAGCTCAAGTCTTACCAGAGTGTTAACCTGACCAATGGTCTCAGTTGAGGGCGTAGTTCCACGGACCAAGGCCACACCCACCAAGGCGCCCAAGATCTGTGCGATAAAATAGAGAACAAACTTGGGGACCGAGATGTGGCCGGTGATCAACGACGACAGACTGATGGCAGGGTTGAAATGAGAGCCAGAGATACGGAAAAAAGCCCAGGCAGTGACCATAAGGCCGACACCAAAGGCAAACGACTGGCCCAAAATATTGCTGCAACATAGATCGAGAATGTTAATCATAGTCAAGATGGCAAACTTTGTGTAAAAATGACCAACAAGTTAGATTTTCACTTACAAGCCAGCAGCGCCGCGGGAGACGGAGTCGGCACCACCGACGGCAAGATACAAGAACATGGCGGTGCCAATGAACTCGGCCAAGGCCTGGATCGCCCAGCCTTTCGCAGATGACTTGGTATCCATGGCGCGTAGAAAGTATGGTTCTGGTTAAAGAAAAAGAGTTGAGAGAGCAAGCGGCGTGAATGGAGCGTGAGTGCGGCGGGTTGGTGAATAGAGAGCAAAGTTATGAGAAGTTTGCAGAAGTTGGAAAACGTTTAAGAGAGAGAGAAGAGGGCTTGTCCGAGAGAAAAAAAAAGCGAGCGATCACGATGTGGTCGACTGCGACCGAGCAAACAGTTTTTCGTGTGGATCCTAAACCAACACGCTTATGCGAGTACTTTGCATCTCTCGTACTCTTTTTTTCTTCGTCCGGTGAATGATTGGGCGCGTTGTCAGAAGGACTATTTTTTTCTTTGAAACTCTTTTTTTTTTTTTTTTTCGCGACTGACATCGTAATGTCGATCTATGTCTCAGTGAAAAACGCGCTTGGAAGCCAGCTTACGGACGAAGAATTCTGTGACGTATTTTATAGGCTGAGAGAAATGCAGCTTCCACAATGGAAAGATCGCGCGCAACATCCATTAGACCTTTTTTAACTTTTTGGACCTCGACAGGACACAGACCGCCATGGTACGACTTTCGCAGGAATGGGACTCAGCATACTGCTACCAATTGAGATTGGACATCACGCATCGACCTGGCAACCTGACACTCACATGTTTTCTACCCATCCACTTGTCTACAATGGTCAATAGTTGCCCCTTTCACTCCTGAACACATCACAGACGCACCCAATAGTAAGTGCAAAAGCCAAAGCAGATGCACAAGGCGTTTATGTTTGGTGGCTATGAGCATCAGCCCTGTGCGAGGACCATTCATGCCGACAAAGCGACTGACTTCTCCCGGTGCCTTCTTTTCTTGTTTTTTTTGTCGCTGATAGTTGGTCGAGTTGAAGAATGGCGAGACGTTTAACGGCCATTTGGTGAACTGCGACAACTGGATGAACTTGACCTTGAGAGAGGTGATTCAGACATCATCGGTAAGGAAGACACACCATGAGACTTTTGGAAGACCTGGGAAGCTTCAAAGGCGACGGACCGAAAAGATTACCTCTGTGGATCAGGCGTTGGGGTATCGCAGCATGGACGGATCAGGAAAGAAACCACACTCTGCGAACCAAGACTGTCGTTCCAGTTGTTTATGCCAGGGAATCAGGATAGAGCCTGCTATAACTTGTTGGCGCACTCAACTGACAGATGCTTTTCCATGTTATTTCGGCACACTTAGGATGGCGATCGTTTCTGGCGTTTGACAGAATGTTATATCAGAGGAAACACTGTAAGTCTCGCACTTGAGTACAATTCATCGCCCGCACCAGTTTCGCTTCGTGGAGGTTAGGGTTTACATCGACCTTGCCTTGATTGCTCACGCCATGCTACGCTCTACATTTGGATAGATCAAATATCTTCGTGTACCTGACGAGATCATTGACATGGTCAAGGAGGATGCCGCGAAGCAGAGGGCTGCTGGAGGGCGCAACAATAACCGCGGTGGAGCAGGAGGTAATAATGGAGGCGATCAGCGCGGCGGTCATTACTCTCAGCAAGGAGGCGATCGTGGAGGTCGTGGAGGCGGACGTGGAGGACGTGGGGATTATAACAAGACGGGACGAGGCGGGTACAATGGAGGTGACCGTGGAGGTCGCGGCGGTGGTATGCGTGGTGGACGTGGAAGGGGCTCCAGTCAGGCATAGATGGAACGAAATTTCGAACAGAATATTCATGGAGATGGAGACAAGTGAAAGCATCAAGGCTGGCGTTGCACTGGGATGCTTGCCAACCGTGCCAATTTTGATCAGCACACCTCTACCCTCTTTTTTTTATTTTTGCTTCCTTGACCCTGCCGTGTACATGTACAGCACAAACCCCCTCACAATCCACTAAAGAGAAAAAAATCATAAAAAAATCATAAAACTGATTGTATTTGTGTGCAATTGACCCTGCACTTCCTTTCAATACTCCTTCCAAATCTTCCAGATGGCAATGTTGGTCTTGCAGAACTTTGGGTCCAACGACACCGCATCTAGATCTTTTGTATCCGAACCATCCAGGCAAACTCGTTTCCTACTCAAATTCAGCCGGTCCAGCGAATCGAACAAAATGTGGTCACTTCTGGTTGAGCGAAACTGGTATGCGAGCAGGAATACAGGTGGCGAGGATTTGGTCGATCCTTGTATCAGGTCTGCGACAGTATCGACCAGCGCTGGTATCAAGTAGTCAACCCAAATGACGTCCGATGCCAAGATATAGTCTAGGTGTGGGTTTTTGTCAGACGTAGACGATTCCCCGAGAAGATTCCTTCGAATGTTCTGCAGTGCTTCTGCGCGGCTTGTCCAGTCCAAGGCTATCACTTGGACCTGCTGAGCCTGAAACCCATTCATCGTCGCTCCTTCTTGAAGGCCTACTACCGCAGAGTCAATGTCCGTGATGATGACTTGCTCTGCGCCCAACGCCGCGGCACTGAAGGACGCGATTCCTTGCCCTGCTCCCTATTCCAACCACCGTGCGAATATTAGTCATGGGGAACTGGGGCAATGCGGTACGATACTGGACAGAAGTGGACCACGAAAAAAACAACATGATTTGCGACTTACTAGTTCCAGAACTCGCTTCCCGTTCCAATAGTTTGGCGACTTTGCTGACATTGCTTCGAGGTATTTGGCAAGGACAATGCTCTAGATTGTCAAGAATGTATGTGAAACTGGTTGGTCATCTGTGTGAAGTGTACACTAAGCAGATTAAGTAAACTGCTCTGGCTAATACTCACACAGTCCCACACAGAGGAAGCGGTTCGAGCTGTGTGTGATAGGCCGTCGTCATCCTGATACCCTGGCTGGTCCTGGTGCTCAGCGTCCGACAAGCTTGCTGTCTTCTTTTGAGGAAGAACGATGCGATGTCCATTGATGACTAGAGGCTCTGCCATAGACGACGACCCAGTCGGCTCAGGCGAGAAATCAAAGCCTGAGAACTTGGGCCCTTCGATCATCAGCATTGCTGGAGGCTGTGCGTGCGAAAGCGTTTCTGGCCCGAGTGCTACTGCGGCTTTTGCCGCTGCTGTTGCTGCTTTCGCTTTCACCGTGGGTCCTGGTGCATTCGATGCGGCTTGACAACTTCCAGTGTTCGTTATCCGTTGCGAGGTCGTAGGTGGTGGCAGTGTCGATGGAGCGAATGCAAGTGGGGGAATGAGCACGAAGGGATGTAGAGGCGCGAACTGCTCAATGTGACTGCCAAAGATGCTGGTACCGTTGTGGAGATTGATCGTGGAGGATGCTGAGGTCGTCGGTAGTGTCGCAAACATAGTGGTAAGTAAACATGGATGCCTGCGTGAGAAATGCGAGGGTGTGTTTTAAGGCTTTAAAAAGGAGTGTACTATATCACTTCTCGAGCGCGCATGGTATCGCTACAGAACATGTCGCCACATAATGTTCAGTGTTACAATTGAAGAATACTTTATCAGTACTAGCGGTCTGTGAAGGTATATACATAAGAGCAATTAGAAGAGATCTAGGGTGGCAGAAAGTTGGCTATGTACAAGTCGAGGGATAGAAAAGGGAGGAAGAAAAATGGAATAGGACATAATACAAGAATGAGGTTTGATCTCATTATCCCTAGAAGGGCTGAGAAATGCGGCCTGCGCTTTCATCTCCTAGACCCGAGAGCGAAGATTCGTACGGGTTATACTGACTCGACCATTGGTCAGCCTCCATAGAGTTGGTATCCGTAGGGATCGCCGAGTTCATGGCCAAGGCAAACGCGGAATCCGACGTGACATCTCGCTCCTGCACACCATTATGGGCGGTCGCCGACACCTCATCAACAGCCGAGTTGGCGTCGGACGCCTCCTCAAACAGATTCTCGATCCAAACAAAGTCCTCTCCGAGAGTGTCCATCATGGTAAAGTCCTGGAACAGGTCAGCGTCACTGTAGTTTGGGTTGAGATTCACGGTTGGGACCGCGTAGTAGAACCCCACCTCACGACCATCTTCGTTAGTAGTTGTGATGACCATTGGGGGTGGGGCCGGGGCGGAGATAGAGTTGGGGGTACCGATCGCGGACATGTTATCGGAAGCCATAGTCATCATGGGAGATGCGGACGCGTTGCTGAGGGAACTCGACGAAGACAAATTGCGACGATGTTGACTCTGGAAATGCTGCTGCTGCATCTGGACCTGGGATCCCATGGTAAGGCTTGTATCGAACAAGCTGGGTAAGTTTTGGTGGCTGTTGCTGCCCATTGATCCAAAGTTGGTGTTTATATTCAGCGAGAAATCCAAAGGGCTGTGTGGGTGGGGGCTGCCGGCGCTTTGAATCGGGCTCGGAGCAACGGGACTGGATGGGAAGGGGCTAGGATTGCGGTAGCTGTTCAAGTCGAGTTGCTGCATCTCTTGAGGGAACTGGGGCTGAGGCTGATGGAAGAAAGGTGCCTGGGGGTAGGGCGACTGTTGAGCATATGGGTGATGCTGCATTGGCTGCATTGGCTGCTGCACCGGCTGCTGGTACATGCCTCCGAAAGGAGTGTTCATGTCACCAGGGGCAGAGGCAAGTGCAGCGGCTGCCATATTGTCTGAATGGCGTTTTTGGTATTCCACAGCGGCATCCAGGGGGCTGGCACCGTTGGCTGGACTCAATCGACCGGAGGTGGAGAATAAACCGGCTTCGCCGTTTGATACAGAAGCGTGTCGAGAAGAGCGATATCCTTGCGGGGTGATGGGTCGGGGACTGGTTCTTGGGCTATTCGAAGGGCGGTGATGATGAGGGGTTTGACGGCCGCGATCATCAGAGTGGTTCCTTTGATGGTTAGCATAAGGATGGGGTCGCTGCTGCTGCTGGTAGGGTTGCTGCTGCTGAGGCTCGATTGGGGAAACGGCCCTGTAGTTGTGAAGAGCCTGGGAAGGAGAAGCATTGATGCTTGGAGTGAACGAAGCCATCTCATTGGCGAACGAACTGGTGTTCAGAGGCGAAGGCGAAGTGGCCATGGACTATGACAATGAGAAGCGAGATGCGTTTCAGTACGTTGCTCGCTAACAGTGTGCAGCGACGATAAAACGAATACTTACATAGCTAGGAAGGCCTTGATTGTACTGACTGAACGTCGTGGAGGCATCATCGTGATCAGCAGCAAGTCCGAGCATCTAAAAGTGGAAGGAACAGGGGCCTTAGTTAAGATAACGAAGATATGCGATATACCAATTGGAGACAAGATCCGAAGCAGCTCGTTGCTTACATCCTGCGCCAGGAACGACTTGATCCTATTGTTATAGACCAGGAGATTGGGCTGCTTCTGGATAAAGTCGAAGAGGGCTTGGTCGATAACCGAGTCCATGTCACAGATAATAGGGATCTCGATCGTTTTGAACTGAACCTCTTTCTTTCTTCCGCCCATTGCGTGAATAACCTTGGCTCGGCATTGGTGCCGACCAACACAGTCTGCAATATGGTAAAGATGGACGGTGGGGGTGAACGTGCAGGGACGGTTGTCCTTGGCGCAGCGTCTGCACTTGTCACCCGAATCGGCTGCCTGACGGACCTTGTCGCACGTCTTGCGATTGAGGAAACAGTGGTCGCAGCTCTTGCGGTTGATGGCTGCAGGGCTGACGAGGCTGACAGACGTGTCAGCCTGGAACTCAAAAACCTGCATAGGCATATCTGGGTGTTGCGGAAGGAGTGGGGCGATGAAGGTGTCTTAAAACGAGCAGATGGTGTGTCGATATCTGGGGCTGAAACGGAGGATAGTGCAATTGGCAGATAGGCTGGTGAAAAGAGAGCTGATGTGTCGAGGGCGAGGGCAGAGGCGAATGCGCTGGTTTTATAGAGACGAGAGAGGAGAAGGCCGCAGGTTGTGGCGGAGAGGGTTGGTGCGTCACAGACAGTGCTAAGGGTGGGCAATTGCTATCCAAGCTGCAGTTGAGAGCAGGGCGTTCTGCTAATGGCTGAGCCTCAAAGTGGACTTTTGGAAATCCAAAAAGAAGACAGAAGGTGCAGATGGAACGCAGGGAACAGGGGGAAGGTCCTCGATAGAAAAAAGGAAGGCTCTGGTACAGAAGGCAAAGATGGTGAGACACACAAACACACACACGCGCGTGTGTACTCTGCTGCTTGTGCCCGGTGCTCGGCTGGTTTAGGTTAGAGCCAAGGGTGGCCTTCGATCGCGCCGTGTGGGTTTCTTTCTGGGGACTGAACGATGGACGCCGCTGCGATCACGCGGATAAGATGCCTCAACAGAAGAGACCTAGTAGAACAGCTCCAAAGATGAACGTGGCCTTGAGACTCGCTTGCGAAGGAGACAGCAGCCGATGTCTGTGCAGCAAAGTGGCTGCTTTAGGAGATGCGCCGGGGGATGCTTGCTGGTGGGCGAGAACAAACAACACTGGCTGGTGGCAAAAAAGCAGGCTGGTGACAAAAGAAAAAAAGTGCTGGATGGCGACTGGCTGGTACAAATCGAGATGTATGTCGTGCTGCGAGCTTGTAGCCGGAATCCTGCTCCGGGGGGTACAGAGAAGTGTCGCAAGGGGCGAGCCGGGTGGAGAGAAAAGAGTCGGGTGGGGGTCGAGGGCGAACCTTGCTATGTTTGGTGGCAAGCGTGTTGTGCAGAGCAAAGCGGCGGTTGAAAACAGACGTGAGAGCGAAGAGGAAAAAGCCAAAAAGGAGATGGGATGGCGCGGATGGACACGGCGATGGCGTGGATGAGCAGTGCGGATCAGCGAGGCTGATCAAGAGAGAGTGGGGAGTGGGCAGAAGAGCACGGAGAGGGGCGAGAGGACCGAGTCGGGTAGAGTGTCCGAAGGCAGAGAGAGAGAGAGAGAGAGAGAGAGAGAGAGAGAGAGAGACGATGGTGTATGAAGAGAAGACGAGAAAAACAGGAAAAGGGCGAGCAGGCATGCCGTATTTATGGACTCTGCGCCCGCTACTCTTCGTATTCAGTCCGAGGCTGCCCACTCTATGTGATTCAGTTTAACTTACGACTTAACTTAATTGCCGCAGGCTCGCGACCTGTGTCCTCCCTCGCTCCTCTTCCCTCTCGCCTCTCCTGAGCTGCTCAGGTTTGGGCAGTCGAAAGAAAGATTTGCAGCGGGTAATTAATCCCAGGCGATTCTCATCCAGCCTCTCTCTCTCCTATCGTCCCGCATCCCGTCCTCAATGACCGGCGAGAAAACATCTCCGTTGCCAAAACACACCTCATCGAGTCTACAGCGCGTGCCTGTCCCCCTCGCTCTCCTTCTTGGCTTGCTGGTGGAAACAAAAAGAGGACGAGGTCGAAGATGAACACAGATAATGCACACCTTCCATATTGGGACGTGTCCGAGAAAAAGAATACACTATCTATGAATGCTTTTCCTGGTCGTGCGTTTTGGGTCATGAGATCACGCTACGAGTTCGGCTCTACGAACGCTGGTAGCAATTTGCTAGTTTCGCCATTTAGCCTGTGCTGCACTGGATATAATGCACTCTGCACTTCACTGGCAGCACTCACCTCTCGCTTGAATGTCTTGGCCCACACACGACCGCAGTAACGGGGTCAGCCGCGTCTTAAAACCGGGATAATATAGTTTTTGAACCCTTCTTGGTTCAAACAAGACCGCCATCATGTCATTGTGTCTTATTACACCCTTTCGTATCGGATAGCGGACACTCCAAGGCGGGTTGATGACAGTAGCAACCAGGATCGAAAATACCTATCATGGTAGCACTCCCAAAAAAAACATGGACCACCGTCGTGAAAAAAAAACCCTGCGTTACAAACAAGTCGATCCAACTAGGTTGCGATCTATAACAAAAAAGCGACTCCAAGCAGGAGAAACTCGTAGCAAAAGTGGACGGAGAGGATATGAGGAACGGGGCTACGGGATCCTGAACGCATAAGATAAGAATAGGGCCAATTGGCAGTTCGGCAATGAACACAAGGGTCAACAACAGCAGCATGGAGCGCACCTTCCTGCGAACTTGCTGAAGGAGCGGTTTTTTGTTACGTCCAGGCTACTAGCGTCGGGCTAGAGTCATGGAGTTCGCAGCAGTCGCCTCTGTGCAATTCTAGTGCTCTCCACCCCCTGCAAATGTGTAACCAAATGCAAACACGACGGGAAACGAGGTCCTCGCAAACATCATTGGGCTGTGCCAGGAGAAAGATAAAAAAAATCGATTCTTAGGTTCAGGTCATGCCCTCTCCATTTTTTTTGTATGCTCTGTAGGTATGAGACGAGATTGGCACACACTGGCCAACGGATCAGACATGAGATACTACTGCAACACTTTATTCGCGCGTGGCCAGGGCCTTCCGCAGCTCCTCTGCGAATCATGTTCGTGCTCCTTACTATCCAGTGTTTCGTGCCACACCCGAAGGCATACATACTTGATGTCATTGCACCCGCACCTTCCTCCTCCTTCCTCCACCTTCCGTTGATCATGATCAGACCCAGTGCCTGGAAGCTGAAATCTCATTTGTCTCCGAGTACTGCGGCTGGCCGTGTCAGAGAACAATTCTTTTTCATTTGTGAACTGATCTGTCCAAGGACATGCGCGTGCAAGAGGCAGGACATTGTGCTTCCCGTGGATCGATCCTACATGACCTCCTTCTGTCTCTTGCATGCATGAAACTCGCTACGTGAAGCAACTTTCCAATTTTAACCAGCCAATGTCTGCTATTGTCGACGACTGCGTGGCGTCTATTTGTTGATCAACGCTCCATGTACCACCTTCCATCGCGCGTCGACCATCCCCTTCGCGGCTGCACCGCGTTTTCTACCTATGTTCTGACAAGAGCTCGCCGCGTCTTTGTTTTTTTTGGATTTATAAGACTCCCTCGACTTATCACTGCCACTCCAGACCGTCGTTGCCACCGACAGTTAATCCCCTTATATCCCTTCGATTCTGACCAGCGCTTGGTTCTTGACAAATCAAGTTTTCAAGTTGCACCTTGTGTCCATCGGTTGACCCTATTTCTTGATCCGATGCGTCTTTTTTTTACTTTCCTTTTGAGAAACAAGGTTTTCGACTTGACCGATGTGCCGTGTTATCATCCTTGTTCTTTTTGCATCTAGATGAGCTGCTTCTTTTTTTTTCTCTCTCAAGGAGGGCTGTCCTACATACCAAGACGAGGGGTTATTTCGATTTGCTGTTCTCCACGCTGAGCAAAAAGATATTAAGAGCACTCGGCCTCGCGGTTGCTGAGGAATCTTTTCAGCGCGTCATTTTATGAGATTTTTTTGGTAGGACAAGCCAGAAAAAAACCTTGATCAAAGGATGCAGCGTTGGGCTGTCGCCTCCAGGTCACAAGAAAAAAAAACAGAGCATGACCATCGAAGGTGAAGCGTAGCTGCAAGGACTTGGTGAGAGGTTTAATGTTTGAAGATACGTTAAGGATCCGAGTCAGCCTTGAAACTCCTCGGAGAGGAGGTCTTGGCCACCTCTCCCGCCAGCGCAGATGAATCGAAAGCGTACTTGAGTCCTTCAGAGACAAAGATGCACGCAAACAAGGTTAATTGCTCCTTGTCTACTTCGCCTCTCTTTTGCTCCAGGCCTGGCTACCATGAAGAGGAAGACAGGCTTTAAGGAGGGAGTATTAACCTGAAGCCTTCTTGGCACGCTAAGAGCGAACTCCCTCACTAAAAAAAGGCATGATCGCCTGGCAAACTTCAACCCTCCTATTGTCCGTTTCGCCTCGTTTTCTTTCTCATTGCAACCGCATTGTGCCGATTGAGCAGCAGTATGTAATGCTGGTTTGCAAGGCAAGTAGCCCTAACCTACTGAGTATGCATATGACCAAAGGCTCACTTGGGCCTTCCACAATTTTCCGATGATAAGGGGAGGAAAAATGAGCAGTGCAGAACATGTGGCACACCGTTTTCTTGGAAATGAAAGTCGACCGTTGTGACCCATCGAACAAGGGTAAACCCTCTCCTTCGCATGCTTAATGCTGCATGCAGCCTAGTTCCCAGTCATTCAACCATATGAGGTAGGTATTCTGTCTTTGCTCAATCATACTGAGAGAGGGGTAAAAAAAAAAAAGACGAAGGAAACGAGGGCCAGCATGCAATACCGTTTGGGCCAAACGGCCACGTTTTTTTTTACACTATTTTCGCTCGATGCGTCCACGGGGTCAGATAGCGAGCCATTAAAGTTTGCTGGTTCGACCCCTCTCGTTTCTAGCTCATGGGAAATAGCCATTTGAGGTTCAGCGGAGCAGCGGAGAATCGTGATATCTCTCACATCAAGGTTCTAACTCTGAACCTGTGTTGTCATACAGAAGAACGATCCTTAAATGTCTTAGACGACCATCCTTCTAGAAGGCTGCCTACTTTCATTCCGGACTATAACGCGCTTCCATCAATGGTCGTCATTGTCATCTGACCTTGGCGCTTGGGGCGCAAACGATGGGTGACTAAGGCATGTTAGCCAAAGAGAAAGCGTCCCGGCAAAACGTTTCCGGCGATCCTTGTTTTTTTTTTTTTTTTTTTTGGTCTCTTTCTCTCTACAAGCTGAGCTCGCACGTCCTGGCTCAGATTGACACAGACACAGATCTCACACGGCAGTTGCGCACGCCTGTTGACCACCCTGCTTATAGACACAGAAGTCATGTGCGTCGCACGTTGCCGAAATCCGAAAACTTTGCAGCCATCATAGCGTTTTACTTGTGCTGTGCAGATGTGTGTAGTGGAACAGATAGATCCAGGTACCGGTGATGACGACCTGGTAATCTGATCCATGGCTTCATTGGCTCCTAATGAGAAACAGCTAGAGTTATTAATACTGACGCCAGACGTCCATTATTAATACAGACGCCAGTCGTCCAAAAAAAAGCCCTTTTGTCTACCATCCCGGGAAACAGGGAGCCACAGTAGAGTAAATTTTTTTAGGTTCTCGTGCGCGAGAGACACCCACCTCCAATCGACTGGCTTCCTCAAAGGAACCTGAACCTGACAGCAGACTTAAGGGAAACTATAATGGTTTTGTTCGACTTCGTCCGGCGACTCTGAGAGTAGTAGTATCACCTCTTGGTGGCGGGGGGACGTGGGCACAAAAGAAAAGGCGTGGGTACCCGCAACACGAAAAAAAAAATGCACGTTGTCGCACGATTCCACCTTCTCTTTGTAGCACATGATATCTTCTTTTTCGGCCAACGCAGCTTCAGTTCAGAAGAATGACGAAGACAATCAAATATTCTCAACATGATCCAGTGAGTGAGGCGTTGGTTAGATGGCGCAGTGTGGTATAAAACTGGTAGTGCATCTGCACTAGAGACAGGCTAGAATTTCCAATTGTCGCTCGTTTGGCGGTTATATTTTCGGATCTTCAGACACTCTCAGTCAGGGTGATATGGCGCAGTACGCGATAGTTTTGAGGGCCTCGGACGACACATGCTGCGCTTTGCAGGCACTGAAGACTATGACTTTATACAATTGTTTATTTGGGATTGATGACGGAATCGAGGGTAGATTGCAAGAGTAGAGTGGATGTGCGTGAGAGTGCGGGAGACGGAGGCGAAGTAAAATACAGTCGGTGGAAGGTATATGTACAAAATAGAGTGGGAGGTATGGAGACGGTACGGTGGGTTTAGTCTCGAGGGTATGGCCACATTCACATGGGTAGTGTAGGCACCCTCTTGTAAACTTTCATCTCGGTCCCATAGCGACTCTGGTTGACTATCAGGGTTGCGAAGCAGGTCAGAACGGCGGCGCAGGTGGCCACGGCAGCAATCGTGCACCTTGTTCCAGACCGGACGACTGCCACACTGCTCGCGAGGATAAGGAGAACGACCAATGGCGTGTAGGACGAGAGGGAGTCGTGCCTAAAATAGGATGGTCAGTGTGTTCGTTAGGCATGAGCATGATGGCACGAGCCGTAAGCAGCGCATTGCAAGGTCGGTGAATGAAATGACAGCTGAGTGCATACCTCCAGATGTAGATCTTTGCCGAGGTTTGCTGCAGGATGAGTAAGCCCATCAGACAGCCAAGCCAAAGGCCCATAAAGAAGCCGCGCAACTGCTGCTTCGATCGAGCTATGTCAGCAATAACAGCAATGGAATTGGACTCGTTAGCGTCCGCATGACGGCCATCGGTGCGAGGTCATACACCTTTGCGTTCCTCAAACTGTCAGCGCCATGCCACCATTGTGGTCTGATTATCGATGCGCATGACGCACGCATTACTTAGACAAGGGGGTTGCAAGAGAAGGATAGAAAGGGTTGTGCGCGTGCCTGTTTGAGATTCTGACAGATAACGGAGGGTCCCTGGAAGAGAGCTCAATTGTGAGAGCATCCACACACAGTTGTGGTCGAAGCACGGAGAACATTTACTAAAAGAAGCATCCCCAACCATGCCTCGACCTCGAGCAGGAGGAAGGAAGTGAAGAGAGAGAAGACGGAAGGAAGGTACTCACTACAAGTGGTCGATGAAGATGGGGTCTTACCTCTGTATGCCTCCCTCTTTTCGACCTCCAGCTGCTTCTGGAATGCTTCATCCGGACCATTCTCCCACATCTTCCTATCGTTAACCAGCTGCTTTTGGTCTAGAAAGCTGATAGGGGACTCGACGAGACTAGGCGAAAAAAGCTTCAGGTACTTCTTGTTGCCATGCTTAACGACGGTGATGTTCTGAAGACGCTCGTCTGAGGTATCAAGGCTGAGGCGTTGTCCACCTCGGGCTGGCCCTACCGCAGGCTTTTCGTGAATGGCCTGCTGCTTCTGCATTTGAACTTGTTGCTGTTGCCGCAGAAGATTGGCGTTGGGATGAGAGTGTCGGTTTGGTTTCAGTGCTGACTGGATGTGCTGATGCTTGTGGTATTGAGAGTGCATCAGGGGGACCTCCAGGTCTGAAGCGGTGGTTCTGCGAATGATCGAGGGCAGGAGTGCAGGATCAGAGTTCGATGAAAGCAACACAGGGCCGTGGGGATGGAGGGAGTGAATGAGAGAGCAAGAGGCGGGATGGGATGGATGCAAAGGAAGGAAACAACGAGTCAAAAGATTGGAGACGGGGTGAGGGTGAAGGTGCTTTTATGCCTGTTGTTGCCTTGTTGTCCAGCAGATAAAAATAGCCCCCAAACGAAAGAGGCCTCTGTTTGGTCCCCTGCCATATAGACAGGCAGGGTAAACTTGGTTCCCTGACGCCCGAGGCACCCACAGGCACAAGCACTGGTGGTCTTGGTACATTGCACCAACAACACAGCGCCGGTGCATTGTTAGGAGCGCATCTTTCGTTCCCAGCTCGTACACATATAGAACACGACGTTGACGCCCAGTCTATTTTGTAGGTGTGAGAAGGTACCTGTGCTTGACCAGAACGTGCTCTCAACCGCCGCCCCTGGAACGCCTGCTTCTCCTCTCGCCCATTCTCTCGCAAGAACGCGTTCAAGCAATAAATGCAAAGCCTAGGGATCATTCCAGTTCGCACTGCAAGGACCGTTGAAGACCGATCGCCCCGAGGTAGAAACTTTTAAGGATGAAAAAGAACATTTTTGTGTGTTTTACATTCGACATGTCACCCAGCCCTTCACACGCGCCATAGGCCACGCCTTTCTGGGCTTCATCCTTTTCCCCATACAACTCTCTACCGGTTACATGCTTGGACAGCCATGCCACTCACTTTCCTCGCCCGCCCGCGTAAAAAGCGATGCTTTGTTCTCATAGCAACAGCTACGGTCCTTTGGATCTACTCACCGTTGGAGTACTTTATGCGACCAACACTTCATTCCCAGATGCTGGATCATCTCCAACAACCACTTTGTCCTCGATTCAGTCAATACGACCGTCAAAAACTGTTGCTGCTGGAACCGAACGAGTGCACCCCGCTACAGTCTCAACACCCAGACTTTTCAGCAGATATTTGCTTTTCACAATATCAGTGCAACGAGGGGCTAGTCCGTGTGCGACGTAAAGATCGGGTAGGGCAACGGCTTCATTCGTATGTCGATCTTCACAGCATCGATGAAACTAAGATATGTCACCTCTTCTCTCTTCTTCAAGGCACTATGCAAGCAAGCAAATTTAAAGTACCCAATCTCAGGGAATGCCACACACGATGCCTTCCACAGGCAGTTCTCTGGCCCCGACTCGTTCTACGTGCTATTTTCTGGCGCTGAAAAGCTATCCCCTCCAGACTGGTACCACGCTGGTCAGTGCCTCTATGTGTTCCCTTTCCACATATCCAACCCAGGGAAGCTATCGCTGGATATTACTCATCTGTATGACAACTTTGGAGCTGTGGTCGAGCAGGCTGATGAATGGCCCATCCTAAAGAATCAGCAAATCATCGCAAACATCCCACTTGAGATTTGCCGTGGATGTCCATCCCGAGTAGCAGAACCTCGGTTTTTATTGCAGAACAACCCACCGTTAGACTTGAGCGTACAAGACGGCTCTGGATCCCGTTCTGGGACCCATGACCAGCCTCACTCGCAGGATGACACTCTGAACAACAAGCGCACCGAGGATGCATCCCCACTTCCACTGTGCTCTCGAGACACAGCCGTGCAAGGTGCTTGGATTCCAGCGCATCCTCTTGACAAACAGAGCTGGCGCCGTTCAAACTACACCTGGACGCCGCTGGGCTGTTCTTTTGGAGAGCCTCTCGACAGCAGCTGTCTGACACGCAGGGAAAAGATGCTCAAGATCCTGTTTCAAGGCGATACTCATCTTCGCGTAGCCCTCGAGAGTTTGCTTCATAGGCTCAACGGGACCAACACCCGTCAGACCTCGAGTAGGCATCTTGTATTTCTTTGCATAGCACGTTGAGTTGCTTTCGCGCTGGGATATGGAAGCTGACATTTGCTTTTATTATTGGACCAATGTGCAGCAGTGACATCAGACGACCGTTTAGACAAGACCTTCGGCTCAACGACATTGACATACATACACGACCCGCTCATTTCGCACATGGGCGAGCAATCAGATGTTCTGGTGGCCGATATGGGCCATTGGGCGACTGGGACGAGGTTCTTGGACCAGCTCTGGTCCACCACAAAGTACCACGACAGATTGAGTGACCTTATTGATAGCATTCAACAGCGTGCTCGAGATTTACAAGACCTTGAGGATGAGGACCTGGACGCGGCAAACGAATTGACGGATGAGGACAATGGTGGTGAGGCAGAGTATGACGGAGGACACTATGAAGAAGAAGAGGATGAAGATGAGCTGGAGTTTGAACGAGAGAATCTGAGGCAAAAGAAGTTGAAAGAAAAGGAGGTTGAGGATCTAGAGGTGTTTTGGGATGGTGAAACCGAGGATGCAGAGATTGGCAGTAAGCCTAAACTTCATCCAAGTCTAGAGGAGCAAGAACGGCAAGAAGAAATGGATTACCTGACGGATAAGTATCGCGTTGAAGATAGACTTCGAGCAGAGGACGAGTCGTATCGATCTGGGGGCCGCCACAAGGATGCAGCAGAGGGAGCTCGGCTCCGCTACCCTCATAATCGGATTTTGCGCCAAAGTAAGCACCTTGTTTCCCTTGACCGATCATCAGGGAAGCAGGAACCCGACAACAAAGAACTGCCTGATGAGCCTGCAGATGAGCAAACAAACGAGAGAGTGCAGCCCAAGCATAAACCCGCCGCCCAAGAAAACTCTGTCTCCAGCGGTGAAGACGGCCAGTCGGCCAAAAGCACTGGCGACGACGCCATCAGAGACAGAGCTCAAGCATCAGGAGGCAGAGGACAAGACGGCAAAAAGTCTGGCTTCCAAAGCGGACGTTCAGCATCAAAAGACAACCTGATCAAGCTGGATGGCAGCAGAGCTAGAAGGAACAGACGACCACTTTATCGCAACTACATCTACACGCACCCAAGAGAGGTTCCTGTAGGCAGCATCAGCGTTGGTCCAAACCAACTGGTCCGTCGTCTTCATAATGACCGAGATCTAGATCTGCACAGTCAGTCCTCGCCTCTCAAAATAGCCTGGTTCGGCATGGTTGCTTACCCGGAGACCCAGGCTACTGGCACGGACCTCATTCACGACTGGCGGACGATTTACCGCTTACGGTATTGGAATCAGATTGCAGAGGACGTGATGCTGATACATGGCGTGCGCTTTATGGATTTTTTTAGCATGGTAACGGCTTTTTGAAGCAAGTCGTATGTCTGATGGTGAAGATTGAGTTGGTATGCTCACGCTTGCATGAAACTGCATGTAGACGCTCTCTATGCTGGATACTAGTCCTGACCGAAGTCACTACTTTGGCACTGACGGTAAGACGGATCTTGCAGTGGATGCGAGAGCGACCTCGAGGTCGTGTTATTGCTAGATACTAAAGCTATTCGTTTCTGCCTGCGGCCGTAGCCTCCGAGGCCATGCTCGAGGAACTATCATTCAAGCTTGGACTCTGTAATGACGACGAACAAGACTTTAAGTTCGGGTAGCCTGTCGCGGCAGTATCACAGTTGGGGGAGGCAAATCAAGTGACGCCCGCCGCGCCTTTAAATTTCGCCCTTGTTTCTTCATTCCTTCGCTCCATTCCTTGCTTCCCATTGCTCGACCTTACAGTCCATTTGCCTCACCCTGACCCTCACCCTTGTATCGAACCACTCCGTTGACAGACATACATAAACATGACACAGAACGATATCATGACCAACCTCGAGTGGACCTCGTCCCTCGATATTGACTATGTGCCCAACAACACCCGCAAGACCTCGATCATCTGCACTATTGGTACGCTAGAGCGCCGATGTGGAGTCCCGCTTCAGGGTGTATATAGGAATGAAAACAATTGGAGAAGAGCTTTGCGCTGGCCCGGGATCTGCTGCTCATAGTCCACGCTTGCCACACTCGTTTTTGTACACGCTCATAGGTCCCAAGACCAACAATGTGGAGATGCTAACCCAACTTCGTGAGGCTGGAATGAATATTGCCCGCATGGTAAGCGTAAAGGCGGAGGATGGGGCTCTTTGGGGTATGGGTTGGGGTGAGCGAGGCGAGCAAGGGCGTGGGAAGCATATTTGGCTCCCAAGGTGCTGCTGGCACGATATGCAAAATTGTGAGGGATGTGTGGAGTTTGCAAATTATGTCTCACATCGGAATACGCGAGTAGGACAGTTGACATTGACATCCGATATGCATGGCGGCGACACTTGTTGGCCTCTACGGAGGCACACGCCTTGGGGGCCAGTGAAGAGGGAAATGACCCTCTGCCCATGCTACTCGGGGAGTCGGCGATGTTGGCGGAGCAAGGGCACTAACGGACAGACTTTTATTATTTTTCTCCTAACAGAACTTCAGCCATGGCTCGTATGAGTATCACCAGTCCGTTATCGACAACGTCCGCAGGAGCTGTACGGGTGAGGCGCTGCTTGATTGCTTGTTGCTCTCTACCTGATATCGGGACGCACCCTATCTTTGTCTTTGAAGAGGCCGAAATGGAAATGGTGTTCATGTGGACCTCTTGATTTTGACTCCCCGCATCGCGCCTCAGTTGGCCTCCGCTTGCATTTGTCCTTTCGCCAACCACTCGTACTCTACGATATCCTCCGTGCGTTAAACTCAATGCTCCCTCCGCTACGAATGATTTAGAGCACCCTGGCCGTCCTATCGGAATCGCCCTGGACACTAAGGGACCCGAGATCCGCACAGGATTGATGAAGGACGACATCGAGGTTCCCATCGCCGCTGGCCACAGGATGATCCTCAGCACGGACGATCAGTATGCTGAGTCCTGCACAGCCGAGGTGATGTATGTCGATTACAAGAACCTACCCAAGGTGATCGTGCCCGGCAAGATCATCTACGTCGACGATGGTGTCCTCTCTTTCAAGGTCCTTGCTGTCGAAGCGGATCATGTCCAAGTCGAGGCGATCAACAATGGCAAGCTCTGCTCCAGAAAGGGTGTGAACTTGCCCAAAACCGAAGTCGATCTCCCCGCTCTCTCTGAGAAGGACAAGAAGGATCTCCTCTTTGGCGTCAAGAACAATGTCGACATTGTCTTTGCTTCCTTCATCCGCCGTGCAGACGATGTCCGTGAGATCCGCAGGGTCCTGGGCGAGGAGGGCAAGCACATCAGAATTATCAGCAAGATCGAGAATCACCAGGGAGTCATGAACTTTGACGAGATCCTGAAGGAGACTGATGGTGTCATGGTTGCTCGAGGTGATCTGGGTATTGAGATCCCATGCGCCCAGGTCTTTGTCGCTCAGAAGATGATGATTGCCAAGTGCAACCTTGCTGGAAAGCCTGTCATCTGCGCCACCCAGATGCTTGAATCTATGACCGTAAGTGTTTCCGCTATGTGTTCAAGCCCCCTCCTTTTTTTTTTTTGCTTGCTTACTCTTGCTTCTAATGTTCAATGTTCCATAACGTGTCACACTCTGCCCTGCTTAGTACAACCCTCGTCCTACTCGTGCTGAGGTGTCCGATGTTGCCAATGCAGTTTTGGACGGAGCGGACTGCGTCATGTTGTCGGGAGAGACGGCCAAGGGTTCTTACCCTCTTGAGGCTGTTACCACTATGGCCGAGACCTGCATTCTTGCCGAGTCTGCGATCTGCTACCCGCCACTGTTTAACGAGATTCGCCAGCTCCAGAAGCGCCCTACAGAGACCACGGAGACTGTCGCGTCCTCCGCCGTGTCTGCTGCCCACGAGCAGAATGCAGGAGCCATCGTCGTTCTTTCGACCTCGGGCGAGTCAGCACGTTTGGTGTCCAAGTACCGCCCTCAGACCAACATTATCATTGTGACGCGTAAAGAATCGACAGCGCGAAGCATCCATCTTTCGCGCGGCTGCTACCCATACATCTACAAGGAGCCCAAGCATGCGGACTGGCAAGAGGATGTTGACGCGAGATTGCGCTGGGGCATGGATCAGGCGATCCAGGAGGGTCTGCTAAAGCCTGGCCAGCCTGTGATTGTCATTCAAGGATTCCGTTCTGGTTATGGAAACACCAATACCATGCGTATCGTTGTCGCTTAAGAGGTCCCGGCCAAGTTATACATGTCTCTATTGAAATACAGTTATTTTCCAGATATCATCAGGATGCGCGCTGAAAGGTGCTGGGTGAAGGCCTCCAAAAGGGAGCGTCGAGTTCTCATTGTTACGAACCATGCGAACCAGAGCATGCCGAATGCACGATTGGTGGCAGTCACAGCCAGCCTGCCACACGCCTTATTTCAATGTGGCCCCCCCTTCGCCGAATACCTCTTTTTTCTCTCGAACCCAATTCCACCCGCCACTCACCACACACCACCCACTCCCCACATCGGTGCAATTGGCCATGGCGTCGCGCGGCAATCCGCTAGGCTGGGACTCAGTCGCGGTGAAGCGCTGGCTTGAGGAGAAGTTTGATTTCTCCGAAGAAACCCTCGACCTTTTCATCGGTACCCCCCACTGTTTTTTTTAAACTTTGACCATGTCTTTACCATGCATTGTGGTAGCTTGCTTGTAAACAAAAGGCATTCATGACTAACTGCCAGCAACTTCTCCAGAAAACGACATAGACGGACAAGTGCTGCTAGAAGAGCTGGACCACGATGCACTGAAGAACGAGATCGGAATTAGCTCCTTTGGGAAACGATGCAAGGTTCTGCAGGAGATACGAAGCCTTCGAGGTATAAAACAAAAGCTCGGGGGTTTTTTTGCTGTGCTTTTGCTATGTCAAGAAAGCAGGGCTTGTGCATAATCAACACTAACACCTTTCGGTATTATTGCAGATATAGCTGTCAGGGCTCAACAGGATCAGGAGCAGGGACAGGCCACTACCACTACGGTTGCACCTCCTGTTGCAACGAAAGCGAGGAGCGTACTCGTTAAGGACTTGACCGCTCAACCATCAGATTCCACAGCGATGATCGTGCGCGGCAGTGACGAGGTCGTTGAGCCCCAGATTGGCTTGATTAAGCTGCTTGATGTCCCACTTCGAGCATGGTGTGGTCTGCCGACCGATGTGGCGATGGAGCCCAACACCACGTTGGAAAACTTCAAAGACATCTGTCGACAGGATGGCGACGATATTCAAAACACATGGCTGGACGTTACACCGCAGGCATTTAGAGAGTCTAAACAAGGCCATGTGGGGCGAGAAGCGATGATTTCTTCAGCGGCACAGGGGCACAACAACAGCGTTTCAAGTCAAAGGACACACAGCTTGACCCTTTGCGCACCCATGCAGCTGGCACCCAGCTTTGGCTCCGACAAACACCCAAGCACTGGGGCTATTGCTATCGCATCAACTTTGGACTCAAAATCCTCGAGCCCGACACCCTCATCGTCAACCAAAGTCTTTGCTGCAGGCAACAAGTCTCCCCAAAGGGGTAAACGGACCCCAAAGACGGCTTCGTATCTAGCAGACGTCGGAGTCAGTCTACGCAGCATCTTTTTCAACAAGGACGGAGATGCATTCGAAAGTGACGGTGAAGACGACTGGACAATGATCGCCTCAAGAAGCAACACAAAAATCAGCAACAGTGGCTATCGTGGCATCGTGCAACGGAACCTGAGACGTGTACTGAGGGATCCTCCGATATTCGACGTGCCTGGGTACACTGTGTATGCTCCTTTGAGGAGGAAGGAGCATGATGTTCCTGTGAAGGTTCTATCTGTGGAAAGCCCGGACCGAGGCGTCAAGGGTGAGTGCTGCTCCATTCTTCTGCACATGCATTTCCGCACACTCAGCACAAATCATATTAATGCAATGCTTTATGGTCATGTTAGTTCAAATATCCACATGGGATGCCATATTCAAGGACAACAAAGGAACGCGTTCCAAAGGACGATTGGAGGTGGCACTCGACGATCAAGATCTTACCCGTATCAATTTTGGCGCAATCACAGGAGGAGTAGCGGGTACTCAATCTCCTGCTCTGCCCCAACCCGACGACTTTGTATACCCGGCATATGGAGATTCAGACGCTTCAGCCTATACCACGGACGAGGAGTTGTTCAAGGAAGTCGGACGGGAGGAAAAGCAGAGGCAAAACCAAGCCAAAACCAACGTCAGGCGATCACCAAAGGCTATATTGGCATTCGACATCGTTCGTGAGCTCGCCAATAAATACATTAGCGAGCGCCAGGCGCTGTGGCTAACGGAGGATGCGCCAGGAGCACAGGCTCGGTTAGATATATACCAACGATTGGCGCGGGACAGGGAAGGAAGTGCGACATATCTGGAGTCTGAGATCCGACAGCTTTCCCAGGAGCGATTAAAATCCATGGTCGACGCCATTGCTGAAACCTCCTACAGCACTACTGATGAGGCATGGAGAAAGTTCAAGGTCCTGGACCGAACGGTGGATTCTTTGAGCTTTAATCAATGGAAACTGGACCTATTAAACGGCCCAGTTTTAACGGAGCCACCAGAGTCAGGAGCAGACGCCAACTCAGAAGCGCCCTCAATCGAAGTGATTTCGAAACGGATGTCGTCACCAGGTCTTCCAGTCCGAGCAATCAGCTTGTCATCTGCTGATGACGGAGAGAACCGCGCCGACCTCGAGGAACAAGAGGAGGAGCTGCGACAGGCAGAGCTCGACAAGGCCTTTATCGACGACTCGGACATGCAAATAGACTTTGAACAACCCATGCACTACGATGAGTCTCAGGAAGAGTCAGAGTACGACATGGACGGGGATGTCATCATGAAGAAACGACAGGCCTCCCGGCGCCCACGGAGGACGAACACTGGCGGACAGAAACTCAGCGACGAGCCGCCAACACGAACAAGGCATCAAGAAAAGGCGGACGAGGTATCGCCCTCCTCTTTACCGACCCCGCCATCTACTGCAGCTACTCCCAATGACACTACTCTGCCTCTCGATCCAGACTTGGAGGATGACCTTGGTGATGAAAGTGACTCCATTGCTGACTCCATTGCTGATAGGCAAATGATCAACAATGTCGATAAGAACTTTGAGGTCATGGATGTCGTTGATCTGGGCGAAAATACCTCCGCCTCCACCGTAAGCGGAACCCCTACGTCCAGCTCGTCGTCGAGTGAGCCTGCTGCTGTTAACAAGAAGGAAGATAGAAAGGCGCGAAAGAAGGAAGAGAGAAAGGCGCGGAAGAAGGAAGAGAGAAAGGTGCGGAAGAAGGAAGAAAAGAAGTCCCAAAAGATGGATCAAGGCACGGACATACTGGAATCGGAAATGCCCAAGCTGCACACTAAATCCAGCAATGCTGAAGGGACTGAATCGATGGAAGACCCCCAACCCAGTGACCATCCCAATAACGGCTCAAGCTCAGAGTCGCCTGAGCCTGAAGAGGATACACCCATGGTGAGCATCAAAGAAGCAATGATGCCGGACTGGCGACTACAGCTCAAGGACAATGACCAGCTTGAACAAGAACTTCGCAAAATTCGGAAGCAGCTGAGTCTAGGGTGAGTTTCGCTATCATCATAACTGGCGCTTAATCTTCTCGCAATGGGCCATTGATTCTAACCTCGACTTTGAGTTTTTCTTTTCGAAGCCTCAACATTGCGCCACTCGAGTCTTATTTTTCCGCATACCAGGAGTACGTAGAATGGATCGAGCTGGACTGTGGCGACACTATCTCTTTCCGGGAGTTTTTAGCATGGAAGGACGCAGGAAATAACACCAAAGACTACCGTCAAAAGGCAGAGGAGGCTGCCAAAGTCCAAGCCTTGGCAGACAAGGCAGCAGCTCGTGCCGGGAGGAAAGAGAAGAGAAAACTCGATGCCCGTCTCAAAAGAGAAAAGAAAGAACGGGAGGTAGGGGAGAAAGGAGAAAAAGCCAACAAGGATCAGAAAGGCGCGCTCAACGCAATCAAGACGGAGGATACACCCAACAGTCATTCGCTCAAGGATCGGTCCAAGGTATCGAGCAATAGGACGTCTGAGCCAATTGTGATCGACAGTGACACCAGCAGTGACGGCGACTACACCGCAAATGCGGGCAAAAGACGGACGCAGCCGTCTAAATCAACCCAAAAAGTCGGCGACGGCGACACCAGTAGCGATAACATTGGACGTAGGGACAAGCGAAAGAAGCTGCGGTCGAAAGCAACTCCAAAAATCATAGAAAGCGACACCAGCAGCGAAGACATTGCACGCGAGGATAAACCACGGAGGCTGCGGTCGAAATCATCTCATGAAGTCATTGACAGCGACACCACCAGCGATAGCACCACACGCGAGGTCAATCAACGGCAGTTGCGGTCGAGATCAAATGGAGTAACCAGCGACAATCTCAAATCGGACGACAACAAGCGCAAGGTGATCGAGTCTGGCGAGAGCAATGACGACAGCTCTAGCTCCCAACCACGATCCATACTGGCCTTCAGAAGGCGCATCAAAATGGCACGACACCACTTTGGAGACAGCATGTCGGAGGTATCAGCGACGGAAGACGAGTCGGGCAGCGAGAGTAGCCAGCCACGTCGCAAGGGCAAAGGGAAGGTGCCTCCGCCCATGCTCGATGAAGCCGAGGAGGTGCTGCGGCTGCGAAAAGACGCAGAGAGGAACGAACTTGAACTTCAAAAGCGCATCAAGGAGCAGGAGTTGCGGGGTCGCATTAGAGCATCTATGGGTCCTCTGAAAGAAGACGAGATCTTGATCAACCCTGGTCACAAGAAGACGGAGAGTGGTGTTGCTATCCCCGCGTTCCTGGCTCGAAATCTAAAGCCTCATCAAGTTGACGGGATCCGGTTTATGTGGAAGAATATTGTCATGTTCGACAATGGCTGCATTTTAGCACATAGCATGGGACTCGGAAAGACCTTTCAGGTGGTGGCATTCGTGTACGTGCTTCTTCGCGAGATCCAAGCTGGCAACAAGGACATTCCCAAGAAGCTGCAGGCATGTTAGCGGAAAACCTGCTAAAGATTTTTGATGATCTGTAGTTATAGGCGTGCATATCCATTACTAACCATTCTGTTTTCATCCAGGCTGGCCGAGTGTTGCTCTTGATGCCCCCAACGGTGCTTCAAAACTGGATAGAAGAGTTTAAAAAGTGGATTCCAGCCCAAGAGCGCCATGTCGTCCATGTCCACAGGCTACGTAAGTTTCTACTCCTTCTGTAGATACTCGAGGAGCTGCTTGTTGCCAACCAGTCGTCTCTCACTCTGGTCCCTCGCCACTACTAATATATTGTTGTTCACTATCTCCATAGCTCAAAAAACCCCAACCTTTTCCGCTCGCACCGCTGTTATGGAAGAATGGTACTCTGGCGGAGGCGTTCTCCTCATGGGCTACAACTTGTTCCGCGAGTTAAACTCCCCTCCGAAGCGCACTGTCCCCACTCCCCCAAGTATCCTGGAGCGCTACAGACAGCTTTTGCTGTCGCCTGGGCCTTCGCTTACATTTGCGGATGAGGGCCATGCGATCAAAGGCAAGGAGGTAAGTTAATTCTGCCGATGTCGAAGATGTTCGGCTGTCGCTGAAATAGAAGTTGCCACTTAAAATCCCATTTGTATTGTAGGCAAAGATCGCGTTGATTTGCAAGGAGCTAAAGAGTGACGCGAGAGTGATTCTAACAGGGTATCCGCTACAGAATCGTCTCGAAGAGTACTGGTGCATGGTGGATTTCATCCGGCCGAACTATCTCGGCAATCTTCTGACATTCCGACACAACTACATCTCCCCGATTGAGCACGGACTCTATCCAGAGTCTACATATTTCGAGAAAAAGGTAGAGCACTCGAAAAGTGATCCATACGCAGGCGGCTAAACATGTTTATTATGCCGCGTCAAGCTAATGCATCGGTCTCGTATCAATAGATTTCGGCAAAGAAGTTGAAAGTTTTGACAGAACTAATCCAAAATTTTGTCATGAGAAAGGATCAGGCTTTCCTCAAAGCGACGCTTCCCCGGAAGTCTGAGCTGGTTATTTCTTGTGCGTTGACAGAGATGCAATACTCGTTATACAAAGTAAGTGGTTGGTCATTGGACATGGTGATAGAAAATCGTGCTTTCATGAGTATCTGACATACTGACGTGACTTTACAATGGGCGCTCATAGTCGTTTCTTGCAACACTGCCGCCTGGCGAAGCCGCACACCGAGTGCTGGGTAATGGCCAGATCCTCTTGACCATTTGTAACCACCCAGCAGCATTTAGGGTGAGTCGCAACATCATTCGATCAATGATACAGGCGAAGTTCATGTCGATCATGTGCACAACACTAACGTTCCTCGGGCCTTTTTCTATCTATCTTCCGTCTCAAGGCGACCCTGAATCAAACGATCAGAGAGTCCCAGAAAGCGCAAGTTGGATTGAAAGTCCCTGGTGATGCACCCACAACCGCAAACAAGGGGGATAGACTAACCATTGTGATAGGAGACGACAGCGATGAGGATGCTATTGAGCAAGAAATCGAGCACGAGGCGGAAGAGGCGTTGATGTACGACAGAAGACAGCTTACAATACGCGACCGCCTAGCCTGATGCGTTCTGATCATGACACTAATCAAGGCTTTAATCATTTTATTGAACGCAGTCAAAACAAAGACGTGATCTCGCAACATTGGAGCGGTGACTTTATCGAACAGAAAAGTAAGTTGCCGATGAAGGGAGGCACTAGCAAGCCCGACACTAGGATGTTGATACTTAATCGACTTCTCTCCCGATCTCTAGGCGTCGATGTGAATGATGTGAACAACAGCAATAAGGTCCGCATTCTAATGGATATTTTAAAGGAGAGTCGGTCCCTTCAAGATAAGGTCCTTGTGTTCACGAGAAGCATCCCGACCCTTGGTACGAGCTCTAACTGTGCACATAGAAGAGCACACACCTTGCTATCGCATGTTGTCATTGCCTATTGCCAGACCTGTACTTACCAGGTTACTTTCGATTCATGGCCCAGATTATCTCGAGTATGTTACCGGTGAGGCAGGATTTCGGTCGCTCAAACTGGATGGAAAAACTCCGATGATGGTATGTGTGAGAAGCCGAGCGGAGTCGTACTGAATTTCCGATTTGCCGCAGATCTGCTAATCAGTCCATGGATGCTTAATAGGATCGCCAAGACATGATCGACGAATTCAACCGCTCGGATAAATATGATCTCTTTTTGATTTCTTCTGGAGTAAGCGCTCGTAACGGATCTGGTCGAAGAGCTGCGATTAAGCCGATTGTATCTGACTTGTGTTTCTCCTATCTTTTATCTCTCTGATTACACTCTTAGGCGGGTTCTCAAGGCGTTAATTTAGTATCCGCTAACCGCGTTGTCATCTTTGACGTGGGCTGGAACCCAAGCCATGATGAACAGGCCATTGCCAGAGCGTACAGATTTGGCCAGAAGAAGCCTGTGTTTGTGTATCGTTTGCAAACGCACGATACTTGGGAGAGCAAGTTGTATAAGACGAACCTGCACAAGATGAATCTTTCTAAGCGCGTCGTTGACAAGAAGAACATGGCCAAAGACTTTTCCAGGACAGAGATGAAGTCATATTACAAGCTGCCACTACCGCTTTCTGAGACACCGAAATGGGCCACCGAGGAGCATATTGACGAGCTTCTGCAGGCAGTCAAGACGGACGACCCAGTACTAAAAGCGATTCTCGACCGGTATGGACTATCGCATATTGCTCGTGCTATGGCCTGTCAGAAACTGGTGCACATGATTGCTGCGGGCCTTGACTAACAGGTTCTTTTGCGCATTTTGATCGCAGAGAGAAAGACGTGCTGACATCTATATTGTTGCAGTCTGATTTGGTTCGCGAGGAGGTGTCGGACTTGACTGAGGCAGACTTGGCGGAAATCGACAATATGATTGCAGAGGAGCAACTCAGGATTCAAGGAATTGCAAACCCTGCCCTCGCCGTTCCAACTCAGCCGGTCAAGGTTCCATTGGCCCTGCAGCCAGTCAGCATTCTTAACACGCCTAAACCACCCACTCAACCTCGTGCACAGAATGCGACCCACGTAGCGGTTGCGAGAGCCCAAGAGGCGGCACTGGCACAGGCGCGGTTGAGATACATGGCGAGGAATGATCAGGGTGGGGCAGCAAGCACGGGACCTCCGTTAGCCAACGGCCCTAGACCGGGTGGGCCGCCAAACATGGCTGGTGCAGCGGTGATGTCTGCAGCACAGAGGTTCCCTCCCCCAGTCCCTGCAGTACCGGGATATATGGGCAGCAGCATCACGCCTTTGCATGCGATCCAGCACGTACCCGGTTACCACTCGTACCTAAACTACCCACCTCCCCCCATCAACAATCCTCGGCCTCCTGTCAATCATCCGCCGCCACCTACCCACGGCACCCCGCCTCAGCTCAGCGGACCTGGGGATGCGCGCAGCTCTACTGCCGATAGACGTCAAGTTCCACCATCTGGCAGCTCGACCGACGAGGCGCCGACCCTGAGAGGGTTCCTACAACAGCTTGACCCGTAGTCGAGAACCAATAGCCCTAAGGGACTTTCTTGCCCAAGCCACAGATTTCATTTAAAAAAATGGTTGCATATCAAAATATAGGCGCGTCTGTTGTTGCTCCGCGTCGTCTTTGTTGCCCTTTGTCCTTTGCCTTTTGCCTTTTGCCTGTTGCCTGGATTGCCCCCCTTGAACCGCAGAAAGTCCCTCATCCTCCCCAGCCCACCACAGAGCTGCCGCTGCTCCCCATCGCTCCTCATTAGTCCCAGGGTGACATTGCACTTGTTCGCCGCCACCATCAAGACATTCGTGTTCAACGGCTGACCTCCATTGACGAGTAACGCCACCATGTCCGAAGACGCACATGCCGTCAAGAAGCGCCGCATGAACTCGACCAAGGCGGCTCAGCTAGAGTCGCAGCCGTCCTTTCTGGCTGACTTGGAGTTGCTGCAGGAGACAAACCAGGCTACCAAAGGTAACTCTTCGGAATGCATTAGCTCCAAGGAGCAGGGCTTTCTTCCTCTTGAGAGGTGAGGCTCAAGTTGTATTCGTTTTTATCTCTTTCACCCCTTGTTAGTTGACGATCCGTCGTTACTGTGGGAGCGACCGGCATGCAGGTCAATCGACGTCAGCACCGAACCCTTGGTCTTCCAGCAAATCGAAGCGGATGAGTACATGAACCCGAGCACGCAGACGCCGGTCGTTCGCTTTTACGGCATCACTGAGGTATCTATTGGAAACCGTTTTGGGGGAGACTCAGTTGTAGGTCAAAGCAAACGCGCTGACCAGCTGCCAAATCATGGCACTTCTCTTAGGCCGGAAACAGTGTGATATGCCATGTCACTGGATTTCTACCATACTTTTACGTTCCCGCACCGATAGGCTTCAAAATCGAGAACATCCCTGCCTTCAAAAGCGCACTGGAGGTAACACAACCAACCATCCATTTGATACCTTGGTATGATGCGAAATAGGCTGCTAATATGCTGCCTCCATGAACCGATATAGAGCGGCATTGAGAAAGGCAGCAGTATCGTGAAGATCGAATGGAAGTTGAAGGAGAGCATCTTTGGATACCATGGAGGCGAGAAGTCGCCGTTTCTGAAGATCACATTGAAGGACCCAAGAAATATTTCGGCTGCAAAGAGATGCATCGAGCGCGGCATTTCTTTTGCAGGATTCTCGGACTTTGTTGCGCAGACCTTTGAGAGTAATTTGGCTTACCTACTGCGCTTCATGATCGATTGCCATATCCAAGGAGCCAGCTGGATCGAGCTACCTGCAGGAACCTATCATCGCAGGAACGATCACAACTCAAATGCGCAGGTCAACGTAGAGATCAGGTGCGTTGTCTGCGTATGTTTAAAGTGTTCCCACTTCCCACCTGTCTATCCTTATGTGCATTGGCAACTCACAGTTGTTTTTGGTCTTTTGTATAGCTACGACAAGCTGATCAGCCACCAGCCCGAAGGTGACTGGTCTAAAATCGCACCGCTCCGCATCATGAGTTTCGATATTGAGTGCGCTGGTCGCAAGGGTATCTTCCCAGAGGCAAAGGTCGATCCTGTCATCCAGATTGCCACCATGGTCACCGTGCAAGGAGAGGCGAAGCCATTTATTCGGAACGTCATGGTTTTGAACTCATGTGCGCATATTGTTGGAACCCACACGATGTCGTTTGACCGGGAGGAAAAACTGCTTGAATCCTGGAGCGATCTTGTCAGGAAGGTGGATCCTGATGTAGTTATCGGCTATAACACCTCCAACTTCGATTTTCCGTACCTGCTGGATCGTGCCAAGCACCTGGGAGTGCTGAAGTTTCCTTTCCTCGGACGTCTTAATGGTATGCAGCTAGATCAGATCGGAGCACTATGCAATTCAGCTCACCGACAGTTGAACCAGGATAAATCTGACCTATAACCTTTTCACTTTTTAGACATTAGAACAGAGGCCAAGGACACCAAGTTTTCTTCAAAGGCATATGGCAACCGTGAGAACAAGGCAATTAACATGGAGGGTCGGCTTCAGCTGGATATGCTCCAAGTCATGCAGCGCGATTATAAATTGCGTTCATACACGCTCAATGCGGTGTGCGCTCAATTCCTCGGTATGGATCACAGCGCCTCGTTTCTGGAAATCTCATGACCTGTCCTTGAAGTTCCATTTGTGCTAACACTGACCTATCCCATGTGTTACTATAGGCGAACAAAAGGAAGATGTCCACCACTCCATCATTACAGAGCTTCAAAACGGAAACGAGGAAACACGCCGACGCCTAGCCATTTACTGTTTGAAGGATGCGTATCTGCCGCAGCGACTCATGGACAAACTGATGTGTCTTATCAACTATATTGAGATGGCCAGAGTTACAGGCGTCCCTTTCAACTACCTCTTGGCTCGTGGTCAACAGATCAAGGTCGTTTCTCAGCTTTTCCGAAAGGCGCTTGAAAAGGATTTCGTTATTCCAGCAGTCAACAGCCAAGGTATGCTCAGATGGTGGTCATGGCACAATCTACCTCAATCTACGGTGTAACGCAACCGTGTCACTTAACTCTCACGGTAAACTCTTTGTCTATTGTAGGCAACGACGATCAGTACGAAGGAGCCACAGTCATTGAGCCTCGCAAGGGCTACTACGATGTCCCGATTGCTACGCTTGATTTCGCATCCCTGTATCCGTCCATCATGATGGCTCACAATCTCTGCTATACGACGCTGTTAACGCCCTCCATTATTCAAAAGTTCAATCTGGTCAAGGATGTCGATTATGTTGTCACTCCAAACAATGGTGAGTGATGTAAGATATATCAGCATCTCTTCCTGTTTTTGAGCTATATACTAATCTTCTCCGAATGGCGAATGATAGATGCCTTTGTGACGGAAAAGAGGAGAAAAGGCGTTCTGCCAATTATTCTGACCGATCTCCTGTCAGCCCGTAAGCGTGCCAAGGCTGACCTCAAGAACGAGACCGATCCCTTTAAGAGAGCAGTGTTGGATGGTCGTCAGTTGGCGCTGAAGGTAATATACAGCATGTTTTTTATTACCCGACATTAATGGCGGGGCTTTGATCTAACGTTTGCCGTGGTCTTGCTATTTAGATCAGTGCAAATTCTGTGTACGGCTTCACGGGTGCCACGGTTGGAAAACTGCCTTGTCTTCAGATCTCGTCCAGTGTCACAGCGTACGGTCGTGTAATGATTGAAAGGACCAAACAGGAAGTCGAGGCTACTTACACAGTCGAGAATGGTTACCCGTACACAGCCGAGGTTATCTACGGAGACACGGATTCTGTCATGGTCAAGTTTGGCGTCAAGACGTTGGAGGAAGCCATGAAGTATGGGCGGGAGGCGGCAGAATATGTCACAACCAAGTTTGAGCAACCGATCAAGCTGGAGTTCGAGAAGGTCTACTTTCCGTATCTACTCATCAACAAGAAGCGCTATGCAGGACTATACTGGACCAAACCGGACAAATATGACAAAATGGACACGAAAGGAATTGAGGTATGCGGAGCGTTTTCCATCGATGCGGGATTGCCTGAAATAAGTAACTTCGGATTCGTGATGATGATGCTTACAAGGCAGTGCTTCCTCTAGACTGTTCGTCGTGATAACTGCCGACTCGTACAAAGTGTGATTGATACCTGCCTCCGCAAGATTCTAATTGATCGGGATGTCATTGGGGCTCAAGAGTATGACCATTGACCATGCTGTGATGACTTGAATAACTCTGACTTGATAGTCATCGACTAACGCGGCAAAACCGCTGCCATTTCGTCACAGATACACAAAGCAGATCATCTCTGACCTGTTGCAAAACAAGATCGATATGGCTCAGCTTGTGATCACGAAGGCATTAAGCAAGACTGGTACGGATCTCTTGGATAAAGCGCAGCAAACTTGAGTTTTTTGAATTCAATGAAACTCATCCCTCTCTCTTTTCTGGATTGCAGATTACGCAAACAAGCAGGCGCACGTGGAGTTGGCAGAACGCATGAAGCAGCGCGATGCAGGTATGATATAGGTGCATAACATGATACTGTTCATTTATGACGCCTATTGTTTGCAGGAATTAACGAGTGGTTGATCTGTGTAACAGGATCCGCGCCAGCACTTGGAGACCGTGTAGCATACGTTATTATCAAGGGAGGAAAGGGCGTCGCAGCATATGACAAATCCGAGGATCCACTCTACGTCCTGGAAAAGAACATCCCTATCGACACAAAGTACTATCTGGATAATCAGCTCTCGAAGCCATTACTCCGCATCTTCGAACCAATTCTTGGCGAAAAGGCGGGATCGCTACGTAAGGACCATTCTAATTCATCTCTGAGCCGTGGCCGATTTCCTCTTACCGCTGCTAATGCAAGTTGTTTTTCCACGATACAATAGTTGCTGGAGATCACACACGCACCATTCAGGTCTCTACGCCGTCAGTTGGTGGGTTGATGAAATTTGCGGTCAAGACTGCAACATGCCTGGGCTGCAAGACACCACTCAAAAAGGGCGAGTCTTCTGTGTGCGCGAACTGCAAAGGCCGTGCTCCAGAACTGTATCAGAAGCAGCAGAACATTGTGAACGCCTTGGAAGTCCGCTTCTCTCGCCTTTGGACACAGTGCCAGCGCTGCCAGGGGTCGTTACACCAGGAGGTTCTGTGCACAAGTAAGGACTGCCCCATCTTCTACATGCGCAAGAAGGTCCAGAAGGAGATTCAGGACAGCTCTGCCACGCTGGATCGCTTTGTCGACTGGTAGTGCACCGAGGCACAAGTTCATTAAAAAGTTTTCAATTTCCGCGAACACGACGAACGCGCTCTGAGGCAGACTGTGGCTTTGACACTGTAAAAATGGACAAGCGCGACTCCTCCGCCCAGTCATCCTCTACACCTCCTCTAGCCTCCACACAACCAACCTACATTCAACCTACATTCTCGGCCATCCACGGTATCGATATCCTGACAACTAAACAGACGCAAAAGAAGTAACGAGCACCAGGACACACAGCTGCATGGCCAACATCAACATCAGCTGCATCGCCATCATTGGCAAGCAGGCAAGTCACTGGGCGCGCGCAAACCTGTTGCATTAACAAACGGAAGACCCTGCGTTCTTTCACTGGAAGGGACAGCTGTGGACAGTACAGTAGGATATGGATGGCTGACAGAGACTAAAGCTCCGTTTTGTGTCCGTGTCGACTCGACAATAGAACAACCCATTGTACGTCAAGAACTTCAACCCTTCGCATGCGGACCTTAAATACCATTACATTGCCCACACATCATGCGATGTCATGGAGGAACGAGGTAATCAAGCCGACGCTGTTTTCAGCAAGCAGTTACCGCGGACAAAGTCCTCACTCACCTTTCGACCCTGTGTGGATATACCCTGTCTTAGCGGCGATGAAAGCACAAGACATGTATCTGGGCGTATTATTCTCCATGGAGGACCTGTCAGTATACGGATATATGACCAACACGAAGATCAAGTTTATCACGGTCCTGACTGTACCCGATGTCATTATCAAGGATCTCGACATGAAGAATGTAAGCGGTTTGCAGTGTACAATTCCGTGATTGAGTCGAGTCTATCTGGCGGGTTGGGTGACAATTTCACGAACCGGCTATTCCTTCGTCCCTGTAGATATTTCGACGGATCCATGCAGCATATGTAAGCCATGCAAGCAACCCATTCTACGAGATTGACTCACAAAAGATGATCAAGAGCAAGAAGTTTGAGCAGGAGATCGAGGCCATTGGTCGTGGGCGTGCACTGGAGGGCGGCAACAGGAACTCGCTGACGGCCACCGGACCATAATGAGAGGACGAGCACCGTGCCGCCTCTAGGCTATCATTCAACTTGGGCGTCTGAAAATAAATACACCAGCGGTATCAACAACAAAAACGGATCTTTGGCATGTGCGCTTGTACGGCAATATGAAAGGGGGACGCTCTGTGCTCCTCTGTGCTCGGGTCACGGGCTTGGAGTGGGCTGTCAGAAAAAGGTTCTCACTCCTGTGCGCCTTTTTCCTTTCATCGCCACCCGATTCCTCGATTCCTCTCCCATCGCTCCACTTCTATGTCAGGTACGCTTCTAGTGTTCAATGCTGATGCACAGGTTGTGAATTGCATTTCCAAGTGAACTTCATGTCGTTCTTGCATTCGTTACTTATTAAGGCCCCTCCTTGTACCTGAAAAAAAAATTGCGTATTGCAGACGCTCAGCTGCCGATACTGACATCCAGTCAGGAACACTATTTCAAGAAATACCTCCTCGGGATACTCATCAAACATGAACTTGAACTCCTTCAGAAGTCTCCCCACGAGACTCTGCCAAACCTTGGAGGACCGTTTGACCTGCAAGACAAGTACGTTAACTCGACCACCCCATTTCTGCGCTACCTGTTCGAGTCCATCGTAGTCCCCTTTCCCTTCCTGACCAGCAGCCGAGGCGAGCTTTGGCCCAAGCTGCAGCTGTTTATGGAGGAATGGGCCAAGTTGGATGAAGCAGGGAACAATGGCATTGAACTTGAAGAGCTGAGACGAAGAAAGCGGCTCAAGGAGAAGGGCGAACGGGCGATGGTGTTCATGTACTCGCTGGCGATCAAGACGGTTGAGCAGCGGGCACAAGAGAAAGTCTTGGCTGAGAATAGAGCATTGGCAGAAGACGGTCTTGCTCAGTTGCAATTGGGGACGCCAGCGATATCCACAGACCTTCCTGGACCCACACAGGGTTTGGCTAGTATCATTCATGGAGTGTGTATCAACATCGTAGGCATCAGCGTCGTACGAGAGAAGAGGCACGTCCGCGAGCACGACCATGCTGTAAGAACCTTGCTGCTACATTGTACGCCACATCGTAGCGTTCAAAAGCTGAGATGCCAATGGCTCTGCGGCAGCCGACTGACCCCTTATCTCTGTCTCTATCTATGTGTATGGCGTAACAGGAATTCTTGGTTACCAGCACGCTAGCATGCGGCAAGGAGTATCTCGTGGCCAGACGACACAGCCATTTTCGTCGACTCTACCTGTCTCTGCGCGAAAAGTATCCTCAGTATGAATTTCCGCTCCCTCCAGCAAGGTGCTCGGCCAAGACGCCCAGAGCAGGCTGGGAGAAGGATAGGACCAGCCTTCGCGGATATATGCACGACCTGGCCATAATTGCCCCAGAAGTCGTCTCCTCAGAACTATTTGTCACCTTTCTCACGAAGGATGTCGTCTCCTTGACGCCGGATATGACCCGCGACATTCAGGCACGCACGGCCCTTGATGAACACAGGATGGAACAGCAGGCGAAATTTGACAAGGAGGTGGGCAAGAAAGTTGAGGAACTCGACAAGCACCTCAAGCAGGTCAAAGCGGATCTGCTGCAACCCGGTGGCGTTTCGCGATTGTTCAGCGCATTTGGAAAGTACGAGAACGTCAACGATTTACCACCGCTATACCAGGCGGTCTTTGAGTGGGGTTGCATGAACTTTGCATCGACACTGTATCATGTCTTCACGGCTTCCGACAACGCGACACTCAACTTTACGCAAATGAAGCGAACGCATACGCTGATGCCCTACCGTACGATGTGGGGGATTCTCAAAATCTCCAACCCGATGGCGGTGATGAAAGGAATTTTGGATTTGTTCCTGGCCCAGCCGTTTGGAAGCCGGAGTCTTATGCAGCGTATCATCTCGGTCAATATCTACGAAGAGATCTCCGAGTACAAGAAGGATATCACGCTGTTAGAAGACCTGATCGGAGACCAAGAGCTCTGCAACAAGATTCGCAACTATGTGCATGCATCCAAGGACATTGTTGGAACGATAGTATCCAACGATGGTAAGCCGACGCTGGATGGCGTACTTTTAATGCTGGATATCAAGCAATTCTGCAGTCTAACAAGGTTTGTATTTCTGAACTGACTAGGTGCGTACGATATCAGGGATTTGGGCTTGATTCTAGACATCATCCGGTCCGGAGATATCCAACCGCCTCTGAGTGCCGCACAGATCAAGCGTGTTTCGGACTCGAAGGAGCAACTGGACCGTGCACAAGACGAGAGATCCCATCGAACCCAGCAACAAGCCGACTTTTTGACGGCTGAACTGAGTGATCAAACGGACGATGATCATAGCGGGAGCGAGGCCTCCTCAATGGCCTCCTCTGTGTCTGGAGATCAACAACACAAGCAGCCACGGCTTTACCGCTTGTCCAGGAAACATCTCCATCGTCAGCGAGGTTCAGGTCAGAGTGAACTGGGGGAGCACATTGTCGTCCGGCAGCTACAGCAGCTCCTTGTGACACATTTGCGCATCCGCGACAAGGAACAAATGTTGGGTCTAGTCTTCCAAGGTGTTACAGGCGAGATTTTCAAAGAGTTGATCTCGATCTTCTATGAGCCACTGGTCAAGGTTTACCGGTCTGCGAACGTTGCAGATAGTTTGATGGACGTCAAGGACTTTGTGGATGAGCTGATCAAGATTGTGGAACAAGCAGATCAAGACGAAGGTATGGACACCCAAAACTCAATGCATCAGTCGTCCCCGTTGCACCTCAGAATGGCACAGGGCTTTTATTCAACACTTTATCTGTGTGTCTATGAATAGATGATGCAACGGAAAGTCAAGGCGGGAAGCAGTCTGTGGCAACTCTGTACCTGGACTTGGTGAAAAAGCACTTGCCGAGTTTTTATAAATTCGTGCACTCTGTCCATAAGCAGGACGACGGCCTCTTCCGAGATCTGCTCGAGTGGATCGAGAGCATCATCTTGTTCATGTGGACCGGATACTCTCGGGTCAGAATCAACTACAAAACCGAGGAGGAGCTCCTGGCCACCATTGACCTGGATGAATTCATCCGTTCCAACGTCAACACGGCCCAATGGGAGGCGCTTCAACAGGAAGCCGAGTCGTTGCGGTTGTACTTTGGAGAGGTCAAGGAACGAAAGAGAGAGAAGGTACGTAATATGGCTGGATTGGACCGAGCAAGCCAGTCAACGGAGGCAGTGAAGTATTTCCAAGCGCAAGAGCGCGAGCGTGAGAAGGTTGCCAAGGAGTTGAAGGGGATTGGCATGCAGCAGGAGGATGTGGATGAGCTGGAGATGCTCAACTATGAGACCCACAGCGTCTTTCATGATGGAGACGACGGCGATGAAGATGAGCAGAAGAAGCCCAAGGTGCCCCCAGTGCCAGTCATTGACACTCTTCAGGATGCGTTTGTTATGCTGATGGACAGGGCTTTATTCCAGTCTGCGCGCGAGTAAAAAAAAAAAAAAAAAGGGAGCCGGGTGGTCGCGTCCCTCGCATGCAGGCGAGAGCTGCATCAAGGGGATAGGTGAGAACACGAAAGTGGAAGAAGTAGAGGAAGGGTGTCTGTCTCCTTTTTTTTCCAAATCCAAAATACCATTGACTACAGTACAGTTGTGCTCTCTACCGCCCTTGTGTGCCATCCTTTGCATACATACTTCCGATACCACTGCTTCGGGAAACATATCGCCTGCGCGGTAGGCGAATGCTATCTATCCGCCCATCTCCCGTGTTTCTACGCCTAAGGGATAGTTGCACGATTCGTAGGTTTCGTCGTTGTATTTTGCCTTCCTGTGAATGGCGACTGCCGCTTGATTCCGCGCGCTCTGCGCGTTCGCCTTCTCGGCTGTTGTTTGAATCCGCGCTTTCAGTGCTTTCGCTTCCTCGGTCGTGGCTGTTGCTCCTGTAATTGCCATCGCCGCCATTGTAGCTGTTGTAATTATTGTTATTATTGTTGTATTAATAGTTGTTGTTACTATTGTTGTTGTTACTGTTGCTGTTGCTGTTGTTGTTGTTGTTCATATTATTGTTAGCATTGGGAACTTGCTGGCCCTGGGGGTATCTGTAGTTGCTCCTGTTACAGACTGCAGAGGCTTGCTCTTGACGACCTGGCTGGCAAATATCTTGTGGTGGCGAAAAGCGCGCAGAAGCTGGGGTATACGGTTGTGGGTCCGTGCTCCTCGGTGATAGTGGGCTAATGCTTTCCTCCTGAGCCCTAAGCGGCGGTGCTGATATGGGCGTCGGAGCGGCAGAGGTGAACATGGTAACGAAGAGAACGGCCGTCGCCAAGGACACGAGCGAGGGTCTTCATCTGATTAGTGATTGGTGTATATTGGAGTAAGTGGTCTTAGAAGAGAAGCAAGGAAATCGGATGAATGGCTGGCCGTGATTCTTTTATTGGGTGGGTTTGCCAGCTATTTACATGAGTATCGAGGGCATGCTGTGTCCTCCCCAACTGTTTCGTTCTCTGCCAACATGTCTTTTGTCCAGTCCAGTCCAGTCCATGCGCACCTGTCATCTTCTTGATCTCTGTCAAGAGCTCCATCGGGCCATCGCTCTCCTTAATGCACACACTGTTATAGGGCCACAGCGCGTTTTTACTGTATAGCACTTGGATCAAACTCTGTCGATACATCCAGAATGCCGATGCGGTCGCAAAAAAATAAGGGACATGGCCTAGCGTTCAGGAAGGTAGAAGCAAGGAGAGAGGCAGGAGAAGGAAAAAAGAACGCACTTGTCTGCAGGCGTGCAGGCAGCTGCTAGCCATGCGAGCAGAAGAAAAGTGAACAAGCATTTGCGGACAAAGCTGGGCTGGAAAGCCGTTATCATAGAGCTACTACAGAAGACCTCGCCCCACTTGTCCAAGCAGTTGGCGGCACGTCTGTTGCTGCAGTGGCTCTGTCTCCGCGATGCGTTTTGCGCATTGCTGCATAGCTATGCTGACTGCAGTTCTGCCGATCCCATTCGTTCTTACGCGCTAGCCAGCAGCATAGATGTTCCGCTTGATCCCTTCTCGTCCTTTTTTTCCTGTTATCATATTCATTCCCTACTCTACGCTGTGAACGGCTCCTGCCTCCTGACCATCTATATGCATCTAGACGATTTTTTTTGCTGCTCTTTCAATTCCAGTCATTCACACAGCATTTTTTTTTTCAAAAAAAAGGCAGCACCACACCCTCATTCTTCTTTATTATTTGTTTGGTCGAGAAAAAAAAGTGCGCACCCCTTTATTGTTCCTCCTTGTCGCCTGCAGAACCCTTTGCATTGCTGAGAACTCTGCTTTCTTCTCCACCTGCAGTCTTTCCTCCACCACCGGCTTTTTCGAGAGCTGAAAGCAAACCCACATAATCTGGCTCCGACATTCGGTCCACGGCCATCACGTCGCCACTGTTACGGAGGATTGTCTTGCTGCCTTCCTTATCTGCTGCGGCGGCGGCCGTACCTGGAACGGAGATAGTGAGCCATGTCTGGTAGAGGTCTGAAACGCTCCTGCTGGGTAAGAACTGGGCTCGAACGTCTGCCCATGAGGTACCATATTTGCGAACGCCTTGCTGCAGCAATAGGAGTTCATGATCGGACCAATCGCGAAGATCGTACCCTCTGTTACTACTGTTGCTGCTGCTGAGGGGGATAGCGGCCTCAACCCCTTCAGTAGGTCCCAGTGCTGACAATGATGATGACGGAAAGGCTGGGGAGGTTGCGGCAGCATTCACTCCAGTCGACGGTGCAAAAGATGAGATGTACTCCCAGCAACTCTGGCATTGTTTTGGAGTGAATAACGGCGGTGGCAGTTGCAATTGCTGCTGCGTAGGCTGTGCATTTGCCCTGGGAGGTACCTCGGAAATGTCCATAGTTGTTGAAATAGGTGGTGTTGCACGCTCTGCGAGGGACATCCTATCCGCGGGAGATTCATCGGCAAACTTGTCCTCCAATTGCTCTGCTATCCGGTTCCAGTCCAGCTCAAAATCTGCACGCTGGACGCCTTGCTTCTGCTGCAACACGACTTCATGCAAAGCCCGAGTTCGTTCCACTGTCCAATCCGAGCGTACTATTCTTTGGTGATGATCCTTGCGAGTTGACCGTTCGTTTTCGGACGAGATGCTGGACATCTTGGCCATCATTGGTTCCGCAACTTGCAAGAGAATAGAGTCTCCGAGTTTGGCCCTGGTCAAGGTACTGCCAGCAGCAGTTGCCTTTTGGTCACGTTGCTCCTGTTGCTGCTCCTGCTTTTCATGAGTTTGCTGCTGCTGCCGGCTTTGCTTTTCCTTCTGCAAAGTTTGCCGCCTTTCGAGCAAGTACTTTTCCAGATCGGTGGGGTTGATACCCAGTTCCAGAGCCGAGTTAACAGTGCTCCTGAAGAACTTTTCACACATGGCCTTATTCCTGTGCCGCATCCACTTGGAGATATCCTTGGAGAAGGACAGCTTGCCGCAAGTCCTGCTCAACTCGAGAACATCATTCAGCGGATAATCCTTCCTCATCAGGTGCAGATTCTGGAGATAGAAATGCTTCCAGAGCATCCAGAACTGGAACCGCTCAAATCGATGCCAGGACTTTGACTGGGCCGATTTTTCCTCGTCAGTCAGCTGAAGAAGTCCATCCCAGCGGCGCTTGCACTGCTCTGGGGAATGGTTGCCCAAAGTCAGCGAGATCTCGCTCCAGTACCGCCTCTGCTCACCATCCTGTCCCTGCAGTGGCCGTTCGAGAATGCTCCAGATGCCCGGCTTGTCCTTTTTCAATTGTAGGATCTTGCGTGCCATCACAACATCGTCCTCCAATCCCCACTCGACTCCCTGGCGCTGCAGGTTCCTGAAATCGCTTGCGACCTTGTTGGGGGTGAGAGGCATCCTCGTTGCAGACGGCAGCCATTGCTGCAGTAATGAATCCGCACACTCGGTCACTTTCTTCCAGTTCTCGCCATAGATTTCGACGCCTCGTCTGATGGCTCTGTGATACAGATCCTGATTCTCGCGAAGGGAAGTCACCGCTTGCAGAGCCTTGTAATCGGTGTATTTTTTATGGAGTGCGATTTTGTTGAAGACGACATGACGATCATCCTTCTTTTGGGTGCCTCCTGCAGAGTCTAGGGTGGCAGTGGGTCCTGAGCTAGAGCTTTGCGAATCTGATGTTGCCAATGCCTCCAAAACTGTCTGTGGTGCGAACGCCGTCGGTGTCTGCCAGGGCTGGTGCATCAATTTACGATCCTGGATCTGCTTGAACGAGTGCTTCTCCACTTCAACGAGATAGACCAGACGCTTGATCATGGCTGTGTTGGGTTGTCCGTTCGACAGCTTCCAGGCCTCGAGGTGTGGATCCAGCGAGGTGTGATATCGATAGTAGCAGCTCGAGGGCGGGCGGTTCATGGTCGCATCGATGTCTGCCCAGGACATGCCGCATTCGTGAAGGCGAATGATCTCTTTATCTGTCTCTGCGTCCCATTTGCGGTCTTTGCTGCCGCTGCTGCTGCTGTTTGTTGTTCTGCTGGGATCCTTCTTGAGGGATGTTTGCTGGGGCCGATCGGCAATCCTGCGGGTATCGTAAACGTTGTACTGATTTGCTCGCCGAGTAGTGTTGTTATTAGGTGTTCTTTGCACTGCTGTCCTTGCATTAGACGCCGACGTTGAATTCGAAGCGGAGCAAGTGGTGGCAAAGGGCCGGGAAGACAAGGATCTTGAGCGTACGAGTAATGCATCCGGACGCCGCAGGATCAGCTGCCGTTGGAGGACAGGTCGCGCAAGGGTCTCTGGGAGGATAAAGGTGGCCAGGGACAGTGTCGGCCGCATCAGGTGGTGATGCCGGCTGGTCATGGCTGTAAGGTAGTCGTGTTCGGATGTTGAGAAGATCTCCGGATCGCGCGATGGTGTTCACACTCCACACTCCACAGAGTGGCTTGGTGAATGATGGCGGCAACTCTTGGAGTGATTTTTTTTTTTTTTTTTTTTTTGCTGAGAGTGCGGGTTTATTGAACGCGTGCTATTTGTGCTCTGTATCCCTGGACGGGCGACGGTCGCTCCTTCGTGGCACTGGTGGGGGAGGTTGGGATGGTGGAGGCTGGACTGAAGGAAGTCGGAGTGAGATATCTGAGTGATTGAAGACCTTAGAACTCACACTTCGCAGCTTCTCAGGCCGAGAGCGAATACTTGAGTGTATCGGGAGATGGGGTTGATCACTTGCATGCGTGTGTGTGATGAGCATATCGCTGTCGGGGTGGAGGGCTTCCACGCTGTTCATACCAAGGGTACTTGCAATGTCTGTAGAATTTGAAGAGTCCTTGCGTACCGAACCTGGAGGAATGGTGCCCCAAGCGATCTTGGGTGTGTGGGTGAGGGCGCTTTGCGATCTGGCCAATGGCAAGGAATCGAGTCCATCGGGCTCAGTCGCAGCTTGGAGTGTTCCATCGTGAGATTCACAGCGCCGGGGCCTGTGCTTGCCGTTTATGCGTGAAAAGGACCCCTCCTCAAATCGACTTGCAGCTGTTATTGCTCCAACAACGGTGTCTACTGATGGTGAAGGTACGCGCTCCAATTCGCGGCTGGTGATGTTCAGATCCGATTCGGAACTAAAGCGCTTTCTCCCTGGTAAATCGATGCTGTCCAAATCCTCCGAGGAATGATTTTCAGAGTGAAGTTCGTTGTCAGAGGTTTCTTGATCTTGAGAATCACCACGATATTGCTGGCACCGGTGCTTGTGATGATCGTCCCTCGACCCTCTTCTGGATTCTACATCCTGACCAGGTGCATCCCTGTTCCCAAACAACTTTTCTCTGAGGTCATGCCTAAAATCGGACTTGGACGCGAAGGTGATGAAAAAGATCAGACCCTCACAGGCTCGCGAGAACTCGGTCACTGTCAACCAGGAGACACTTGGCACGTAGGGTGCAGCGATCGATGCGCACGCAGACTGGGCAATATCGCCGGCAGCTTGGCGATCTACTATTGAAGGTGCAGTGGTTTGGTTCCCATTCCTCGCCTGCTGGCATAAACAATGCACCCAGTCCATGAACCAAGGCACGTTGGGCCCCAGATTCTGAATTTTTTTGGGCTCGGTGAGAAGGAACAGCCAGTAATTCAGATAGAATGCCACCAGGCACACGGCAAAGAGTCCTACCCGCCACTGCTGCTGTAAAACAAGTGAAATCTCGTGCGCGGCATGAAGGCGTTGTCGATGTGTGGAGGCAGTACTGTGAGAGCCACGGCGACTGGAGAGATTGGAACTACCTTCAAGCCGATGGTTGCGCATGGCGTACAGCTGTTCATAAGAGGATATCCAGAAAGCGTTCATTAGATACCGGATGAGCCGCAATGCAGCAGATGGTTGTTATTTCTCGTACCTTTACTTTAATTGCGAATGCAATGGTCCCCAGGTGAAGCAAAGTTGCAATACAGATGATCACCGACACGGGGTAATTAAAGTAGGGGGCGGATAAATCCGGACTAAGTAGACAAAGCGTGCCAATGCCTCTATACTCGATGCCCCTCTTCACTGCCACAGGGATGGCAACGCAAAGTGGCAGAAGGAATGAAATGACAAACAACTTTGTCAAATGGACCTGGATGAGCTCTGAACGATAGGCAGCCAGAAAGTGGAGGTTGGCTATTAACAAGAAGCTGATGCACAAACCGACTTGGAGCCAGTACACTACAAGGATACCTGTGGAATGTAAGGACGTCAGGCGTGCGCTTTCAATCTCTCGCACTCGTATGACAGCCGAAAGTTGATCCTAATTTACCTTGCAGGCCGCATATCCAGTTGTTCGACATAGTTGCAGTCTCGTAGACACTCCTGCAAAGCAGATCCGCTCTCCTGTACAGCCAAATTGACCCAGCTCCCGATCGTGGGATAATTACTGTTGCAAAGCACAGCAAAATCGATTGCGGGTGCTTTCTTCGACCGGGCAGTATACAGTAGCAGATGGCCAGAAGCGCGCAACTGACACAGGAGATGATATCGAACACGCACTTCACTGTATAGATTCTCTCTAGTCTTTTGGGCTCATAGAATAGCAACGAGGCAGGGCAGGGAAGACAACAGGAACCTCCACACCATTTGGTGGCCAGCTTCTGTACATTTGGAATCAATGGAGGTGGGCAGGTCATCCAATCTGTCGTTGAGTTCCATGCTTTGAGCACTTCGCGTCTTTTGGTGATCAATTGGAGATGATCCACTTGCAGGGTTGGGTCATGATCTCCTTTGCTGATTTCGCGTGTTGACGACTGTGGATCGATTGCCGAAGGGGGAAGAATGTCCCATAGAAAGGTATGATCCGCTGTGGGTGCAGAAGTAACACATGAAGCGCAGGTCAAAAGTGTGGTAGCCAAGACCTCAAGTGTCTTGTTGCGTCTCATTGTTAGGGGATATGGATATTAGGAGGAACAGAGAGACGTTGCAATCAAACCAGTGCAGAGAGTTGTGATGCGAGCTCAAGAAGAAAATACAAGGAATCATCAAGTCAGTACGAAGCATGTCCGGTTATCCTCTTCGCCCGGATCAGGTCCCTTTGCTGCAACGAACTGGACAAATCCAAAGGAGAGCATTACTTCAAGCATATGCTGACGCGAATAGTTGCGACCAATTGTATGGCCTCGATAATGGGCTCGTTCTCGCGACGCTTGCGAAGTAGCAGTGCAATTAGGTAAGGCGTAGTCATCTACACCGATTGAAAAGCAAACATGGCTAATGCTCCGTATTCACTGCGATGTTAAGAAGTTTTATTGTTGCTGTGAAGAGTTTGATTGAGATGAACGTGCACGTTCGCGGTCTAGTTTCAAATCAATAACACTGAGCGATCGCTCGCCACTTCACTTGTACTCTTGCATGGCCAATTCTCCTTCAACACAGAACACGCGCTTCGTATCTTTGATGATGTAAGCCTCGACCCTGATAGTGATCTGCATTTTGATTCATACCATCGATGTAAGATACAGTCAGCTATGGCAGTACGCAACTTTAGCTCATTTTCGCATGCTTCTTCTTCGACCTACTTTTTTTTTTTCTTCCACCTTCACCTGTGTGGGCATAAACACTCGCAAATCAAAATTTTGGTTGTTTGCTTTGGTAAACAGTTCCTTGCGCGGTGGATCCAGAGACGAGTATAGCAACGACTCGTACTCGTCTACAGATAGAATCATATACAGCTCATGTCAGTAGGAGCAAACAGGTATCTACGCATAATGAAGCATCAGAGACCACCTTCGTACTATTATCGGCCGTTATTTTCAGTTTGGTGTCGCTTGGAATATCTTCCTTTATATCTCCCTCAATCGATAAGAGTATAGCTTGGTAAGGTACTAATTCATCTGGCGCCTCGATCTGCCTGAGAGAAAACGCCTATATTGAAAAGATCTGAGTGAGAACTCGTAAAAGACGACAGAGCAGAAAAAAAACACGAATGATGATCAAGGAAGGCGACGCGCACCTCAAAGTAGTCACTGCAAGGCCTGAAATTGGCAGATGCCAGCGATGAGAGGAAGAGAATAGCAACGAGAAAACCGTACTTCATTTTGTGAGGCAGGAGGGTAACGAGAGTGGATGGATCGACTTTGAGATGAAGGAAGATTCTTTTGGTTTCAACAGTGAGATTGAAGGAAGCAGAAAATGAACACCAGCTACCAATGTCGCTATTATCTGTAGGTGAGAAAAGAAAAAAAAAGTCAGGAGTAACGCAGGGCAACATTGGGTTGGAATATGCTCCTTGGTTACATTGAACTTTCACAGAAGGGGTCTGCAGAATGAGGAGAGGAGACTGCCTCATGAGCGCAGGAGAGTTTTTTCATACCTGTTCTGCTCCTTTACAGACGCTAAATGCACGAAAATGCATGCAGGGTCCAGACACAATCTCTATCCTACAATGAGACAACATCAACTGTATTCTTGCTACACCATGTTCGCTAAATATCTTGGACATGCCGCAGGTTATTCTTTGACGGGAGGATGGGAGGCGAGACATCAAGGGTAGGAACGTGGTATGTGACATAGTTTCTCTGCGCCGATATCATCATGAGAGGGCACAACGCATTGGTAGCCTAGAAGGAACGCCGGTATGCTGCTGCTTTGCGGGGTACTGCGCTGATGGCTGATTGGACAAGCCCTTGGCGAGAGAGGAATGGCATTTGCAGGTTGCCTCACAAGCACAGGAGACACTGTTCTCAACCTTAGACGGCGAGTCTGCGCGGGAGAGCCCGTGTCGATGCTGTGAAAGAGGACAGGACTACGAAAGTTGGTAAAGTTGACGGAGGATAGTGCTCCATTTCAAGGGGTTGCAGTGCTCCTTACAGGTGGTGTCGCTCGCTATAGCGAAAAGATGTGTGCGTGAGCCAGCGTGTCGTGTGAGCACTGAGGATCCTCTTACAAAACAGAGTCTTGTATTACATCGACTTGCTCCGTTCTCGATGGTCAATTTTATTCAGTCTTTGCTTGTGTCGGGGTAAAGGTAGTAGATGTGTTCGCAATTGCTAAAGATGTTGATCCAAGATTCCTCTGTCTCCCTGCTGCGTAGTCCAACAGCTGCATACGTTCGCGGCAGATTCGAGGGTGCTCCAACAGCCGGCACTCTAGTTACAGGCTGCCCATTGTCGACCGCTGGCCGGCAGGCAACGTTTGGTGGAGGGGTCGGAATGTCATCTAAAAGAGTGGTAAAGTCGTACCTATGCTGGTCCGGATAGACGTCGTCACAGGTGCCTTTGCCCCGTGGTGTTGTTCTCTCTTGATTGCCATGACACTCTGGGCGATGCTGAAGTTCAAGTTGGCCCGATTCCTTCATTGAGCAATTGCACTCTGCTGCCTCCTTCTTCCTTTGCGACCTGATTCTGAGATCATTCCATAGCTCCGTTCTACACAAGAAAATCAAAGCAAAAATGGCCCCAGTTGAGGCGAGAGTGATGTGATTCACTACAATCCACCGAGCTGATGGCACGTTCGGCCTGGCTATTGACGCACATGCGGCCTGGGCAGCGCTACTCTGGTCTGAAGCTGTAGAGAGCGATTCGCTGCGGCTCGCTATGACAGCTTGATCGTGTAGGCACGATAACCAGTCTTGATACCATGCCTTCGAAGTGACACCTGTGAGTTTTTCTCCTTCTATCCTATAGTAAAGTCGGTCTAAGATATGGATGGCGAAGAGAAGGAGTGCAAACATCCCCGGGCGCCATTGCTGCTTGAGCAGATGTGCAACGTCCAAAGTGGCTCTGAACGAACGCCTTCTGGCTCTCAAGAAGTCTGAGCTGCGCGATGGTATCCGACTGAACGAGCGCAAATGGGCAGTAGGAGAGGCAGTTTTACTCTATTTCATAACGACAGTCCTCCATTAGGACTTTTGTCTGCAACGAAGAGCGACCTCGCAAAAACATCGAGATGGGTTTGTAACTGCCTTGATACCTTGACTTTGATCATGTATCCAATGGTCCCCAAGTGAAGCAGCAACGCAATCGTGGCGACCACAGTGAACGGGTTGTAGAAATAACTGTCAAGGACTTCTGGACCAACGAAGCAAGTGAAGGCAAAGTCTGGATATCGGATTTGCTGGCGCATCGCAACCGGGACCACGGCAGTAAGCGGTAGAGCGAAGGAGACGACAAATAGCGCCGTAAGGTTCTTCTGGATGAGTGAGGATCTGTAGACTGCAAGCAGGTGCAGGTTGGCTATCAGCAGCAGGCCGAGAGAGAGCATCACTAGCCATGTGTACATAATGAGGATGCCTAGGAACACACGACAAGATGATTTAGTCGCGGTAGAAATATAATGCCTTGAACGGCAATCTCGTAAGCGCTATCGCACCTTGCAGACCGCAGAACCAGGAGCTGGCCATGGTCGCAATCTCGTGTCGAGACTTGCATATGAGCTCTGGTCCCTTGTAAAGCCAAGCTGACGAAATCCCCGACACTAGAGCCATCAAAGCAGCAAACCATAGTACGATCGACTGAGGATGTCGTCTCCTACTCGGTAAGATACTGTAACACATGGCCAGGAACGCACAGGCGATGGCAGAGAACGTGTACAGTGTGCTGGCGACGGTGTACACAGTCTCCAATGTATTGGGTTTGTAAAACACGGCTTGGGCGGGGCATGGTAGACAGCAAGACCCCATACACCAGTCCGAGGTAACATTGAGTGTATTTTGTACCAAAGGAGGCGGGCATGTCACCTCATATTGTTTGCCTATATCTAGTGGCGAGGACGATGGTAGTATAACGAGCGAGTTGTTTTGAGCTGGCGCAGAAGAGCCAAGTGGTGTGGAAACGAGTAGGAGAAAAGTCGAAAGAGAAAAGAGTTGAGATCTGAAGGAGCAAAATTCCATGCCGGGGGTCATTTGTACGTAGAGGATGATGCACCCCCTGAAGCAGGTCTTTAAGAGAGTGGAAATCCAATGTTGACGCGCTGGGCGATAAATGAGCGATGAGTGTGAATGTCAGAACAATGAGAAGGGTGCGAGAGCTGTCTTTTCAAGGTCGCTGGTCAAGAGTGAATGAAAAGCAGAGAGTGAATGAAAAGCAGAGATACAACACACAACGTGTCCCTCCATGCGTTGTTTTAATTGTCGACCGTTGACCCGCCAATGACCACAGGGACACTCGGTGGTGGCCCATTGGCTCCGGTGCCGGGGTGGCGGCTTCACCACCAGAAGGGACCACTCGGCCCACGCACCCCTTTTGGGGTGAGACATCGGTGACGAGCTGCACGAGCTGCAGAGCGTGGAGGCCACGCGCACGGCAGCCGATTGCTGGGAGCTTAAGTATCTCCTAAGCGCCCTCAGCCTGTTAGTAAAAAACTGGAACTGGCACACTCACACTCTGCGCGCTTAAGCATCTCAAGGTACTCTGGCTTTGGATCCATCGACCAAATTAGTGAATCAGTGCGCCAAGGGCTGTCACGACTGCATCTCAGTTGTCCTCAGTGGTCCTCTAGCTACTAGACACATGCATCATGGCCACAGTAACAACCATGCGGCGAAAGCATCGCGGCGAACTATTGAAGAGCAGAACCGCCCCCTCATACAGACCTTCGTAGATCTCGAAGGTCCCAAAAGAAACTATGTCTCTACAGAAATCGTGAAGGTTAAACCTTTGGTTGCCCAATTGATCCATTTATAACGAAGACGCTCACCATGGAGGAGACATTGCATGAAAATCCGCGCTAAAAAAACCGTTCCTGGTCCATTGTGCGACCTTCGGACCTAAACCTCACTATAAATGCCTTCCCCTTGTACTTCACTTCTTTCTCCTTCATACCTCCCCTCCTTCACCACCACCATGTTGTTGGGAAAACGATCTATCTCCTTACTACTCTTGTTCGTTCAGACTGTTTTTGCGACTATCCATATTACACACTCACCTTCTGAACACACACCCAGTCACTTCCTCGTCGAGAACCACCTTCCTATCGCTGAGCAAACACATGAAATCGTCAAGATCCCCGGCACTGACGTGGTGCTGATCTCTCAGATGAGCAATAGCGTCCTTCTCAAGGCCAAGGTTAACAAGCATGGAGTTGTCAAGGGTGTGAAAGCGTTTTTGGTAGGCAACAGCACGTCGGCTCTACACGGACTGGCCAACTCCAAAGTCCATCCTGGCAAGGTCTGGATCACTCTGCAGAAGGACAATTTGTTGGTCCTCATCGACCCCAAGGTCGATTCTCTCGATGAGGAGCCCCAAGTCCAGCAGGAAATCGTGGTCCCTAGTCCTGGCCTTGGTCCTCACTACGTCGGCGAGTACGACAACGAACTCTGGGTCAGCCTTCAAGACGGCTCTCAAGTACTCCGCATCAACCATAAGGATCCAAGCGATTATAGCGTCTACAAGGGTTTGCCCCGCCCTATCTTTGTGGCCAAGCACCCTGTCAACGAAATGTTCTACACTGGCGAAGATAACTCGGCAAGTATAATGAAAATTGACCCTAAGTGCGGCAAGACAACTCAGTTCAACATCTCCAGCGCTGGAGAGACCCCTGTCGGCATGATTAGTGGACCCAAAGGCGTCTGGTTTGTGCTGCTCGGCACTCCAACTCAAGGCACTGGGACGTTTGGTCACATTCACGCCGATGATACGATCACTTATCACAAGCTGACGTCTCCTCGGGGCAAGGATGCGGCACTGCTGCATCTGGCCTTTGATCTGGACTCCCACAATAACCATGTCCTCTGGCTCCTATCTTCATCAATCATCAATACCTCTGCGTTGGATATGATCATCAAGGTCACCTTCGACTCTCACTGGAAGAAAATCCTGAGCGAGGAGGTCACGGTGATGCCGAGTCAACACTCCCAGGCTCATCGCATTCTGGTTACCGAACATAACATCTTTGCTACTCAGCTCGCCACATCCGAAGTGTTGTCGTTTTACACACAAGACACGAAATGAACCTTTTAATAAATGATGGCGTACACCAGTTCAGTGTCAAACTGACAACTTTTATGCGCTTTCCGGGCCAAAATGAGCTCCCGACGTGGTCTCTCTGCATTGCATAAGCGAGGGGAACCCTCTTGCATACAACCGTTTGGGTGCAATATGGGAAGTTCTTTTTTTAGGTTTTCAAAGATGCGACCTTCCAAGGCTTCAGGGGATGATGGTGAAAGGGAGCGAGCGCCTCTTCCGTGGCAGGAGAGGGGTACTTTTTTTACTGTAGTGTGTGCTCTCTGACAAACCTAATTACCATCGACATACCCGACAGTTGACTTCAATGCAGTATGTTTATAGAATGGCGAGTCTCCATGACCATAGATCAGATCGCCATGACCATAGATCAGATCACACAAAAAGTCATCTCGAGCAATTCCGAGCTGGGTATGAAATTAGACTGGCCAATGCTCAGGAACGTCCGTGTGCAGTTTGACATGCACAAGTTCACATGCAAGTACAAGCGCATGCCGCAGTGTGGTATGAGTCTCTGGCCTAATCATAGAGTTGGTTACGGCTCGGCCACCCACGTACAATCCTGGCCGCTCAACGCCTTGAGTGCAGTTCTAAAAAAAACTGTTGACGATGATAGAAATAAGCTGGGTCCTCACCAATCCAGGCAGGAGCATAAGGTGAAACCCAACACTGGCACCAGCCTGGTTGTTTACCATTCTGCAGACAACCATCACGCTGACAAACACGCGAGCTGCACGTTAGTATGAGGATGACCAAGGTCGGGTTAAATCTAAAAAGATCGTCAGGGCTTCCTTGAATCGGCGCTGTCTCCTTTATGATGACCCGTCCGGCCAAAGAGCCTTCGACCCCACATCTCCTCGCCTACAAGACTTTTGAAGGTTTGAAGATCTTTAAAAAGCTCCAGTACGCTCATACCTTCCGTCTCTTAATAAATAGTCGTTCATTCATCATCACCCTTCATTTGCCTCCCCGCCGATCATACCTTTCTCGACAATCTTTTTTTGGATCCTTTTCCGGAATGATGGTTAAATGTTCAACAATCTTTTCAGTCTTTGCAGCCGTTCACTATATCGGCCTAGCTCAGTCCCAACTTGTCAGCCCGGGTGATATCCTAGCGGTTGCCATTTCCATGAGTAAAGCGCCTGCGTTTTAGCAGCCAAAAGGCACGGGCCAAGGGTACCACAGGTTTCAGGTGCTCATACTATGTCCTATCTGCTGTGAAAAAAAAAAAAAAAAAAAAAAAAAACATAGATGGCATCGAGGCAAACTTTATCTTTGCTCCTCAACCACATTCGGATGGTGCCGAGGTCGTCATTGATGTCACGGCAGGTCTCACGAGGCGGCTCGCATTGTCGCCTACGGGTGGATATGAATATCATATTCACGTAAACCCTGTCGGACCTGGTAATGACTGCATGGCAGCCGGTGGACATTTGGACCCATTTAAGGTCGGATCCGTGAAGTGTGATGCTTCCAGGCCTAAAAAGTGTCAGGAAGGAGATCTCTCTGGTAAGAAGGAGTTGATTCTAGGCGACAATCAGTGCGTTGCTGCTGTATCAAACTCGGGCCCTTGCATTTCTTAACGTATTGGTTTATCTACATACACAGGCAAGCACGGGGAGCTGATGGGCACAGAGTCCGGCGCCATCCCCATCATCTCGTATTTGGACCGCCAGCTAAGCTTTTCGGGTGCAGACACGACCATTGTGGGCCGTTCAGTTGTGATCCACAACAATGGGACCCGGGTGGCATGTGGGGATATCCTCTCCTTTACTTCAGAGGCCTATAGAGATGCAACAAGCACCGACCAGGGCGATGCTAGAGTGGCCCAGCACACTGCCAATGGTGCGCGGGAGAGTAAGGCTGGAGAATGGAGCCATAGGTTTTTGATGGGCGGCATGATGGCGATGGCCCTGATGTCGCTTTGAAGATAGGACGCTCAGTGCACTTATGTAAAGTAAACAAGCTTGGGCGTGGTTACGCCGAGTATTGCAGTAGCGTGGTCGTGCACGACGCGTGGCACAATAATGCAAGACAGACAGTCGGTCTGCACGAGTAGCGCAAGAGGGAATGGTGGGAATGCGACTGTCTGGCATGTGGCAGAACAGTGCGTGTGCCCTGTGTGCGATATGATATGCCATGGGGCTCGAGTGGATGCAAGAGAGCAGTCCACGCTCACCCACCCATATACCCATATAGTATGTCCAACACCACCCCCATTTTCTACTTCTTTCCATCATCATCTCCCCCATCCTCAACCACACCACCGCTGCCCCCCATTGCCCCTCCACCCTATACCCTCTCCGCATCCCCAGCCCCTTCCTGCGACAGACAGATTCCTACGAAGACAGGCAAGCGCACTACATCATGGACGTCGTGCCTGACATCGATCACTTGTCCCCACACCACGACACCGTGCCGGATGTCATGGACGCGCCCATCTCCACGGGCAAGGCATCTGCACCCGCAGACAACAAGACAGCACACCTGCCAAGGCTGCATCTGATCGACGAGCAGCAAAAGTTCAGGTACGTCTGCTTTCTCGTCTCGCATCCCATCTGTATTTCTCTGTCTACTGCATCAACGAGCAGGCTATGCTGGATGCCATCTTTCTACTGTAGTCAGTCTGCAACGCTTTAACCAACCTACATTTTCACTCTGCACTGGCGCAACCCGATGTAATCTAGTCAGGAGCTGTCGACTTACATCAACGACAAATGGACCCTCAAGGACGCTGGATTTAACTATAATGTCGCAGCCGTGTTTGGAAGTCAAAGTACCGGCAAAAGTAAGGCTCGCTCTCCCGTTCTCTCTCCTCTCTCCAATCTTGAAGTCATTTTCTTCCCGCTTCCCGTTCGTTCCCCATGAAAATTTTCACGTTACTGACGGTGGTTGTACGGGAACGATGTAGGTACACTGCTGAACAGGCTCTTTGGCACCAGCTTCGACGTTATGAACGAGACGGCAAGACAGCAGACCACCAAGGGTATCTGGATGAGTCAAGGCAAGGACATGAAGGTGTTAATCATGGATGTTGAGGGAACCGACGGTCGCGAGCGTGGCGAGGATCAGGTAAGCACATCCCGATGTTCTCTATCATTCTCGTCTCCCATCAACAGCCTAAAGCAAGCAACCACCTGGCTCGATTCTGATCGTACACTATGCCACGTCACACCAATAGGACTTTGAGCGCAAGAGCGCGCTGTTCTCAGTAGCCACCTCGGAAGTGCTGATTGTCAACCTGTGGGAACATCAGGTCGGACTCTATAACGGTGCCAACATGGGTTTGCTCAAGACTGTCTTTGAGGTCAATCTCCAGCTCTTTGGAGGCAACCGAGGGTAACTACTTTTTTAGTGGTGCATGGGGTGCTATGATAACGCTTTTGCCTTTTGCATGTGATTCGCACACATTCACCATGCGGTCATCCCTTCACAGTCCTCGCATGGCACTCATTAAGCGGCGTTTGGTGTTTGGGGTTACATATCCACTAACACATCTCTGGAAATATTCAATATTTGGCAAATAGAAAGGAAAAGACATTATTGCTCTTTGTAATTCGCGACCATGTCGGTGCTACGCCTCTCATCAACTTGTCCAACACTCTGCGTGCAGATCTCGAGAGGATTTGGCACGGTCTCTCTAAGGTACGGAGGCGTGTGCGTTGCTGCAGCGAATGCATGTACGGTAGTTGCCCTGGCAGGTGATCTTTGTCGAACTAACCTGTGCTGGCAATTCCTTTTTTGCGTTCCTGGAAATAGCCCGAAGGGTTGGAGGATTGCCAGATCACGGACTATTTTGACTTCATGTTTACGACCCTCGCCCACAAGCTGCTCCAGCCTGAAAAGTTCAATTCCGATGTGGATCAACTGCGCCTTCGGTATGCTATCGCCTTGGCCTCATCGTGTTATATTCATGATGTGTTTCTTGTTACCATACGACACGATATTAACATCTTGATTGTGCTATTCGTTGTCTGATCCAGCTTTACAGAGGCTTCCGACCCCAATTACGTCTTCCAACCGCAGTACTCCAAGCGTGTTCCCGCTGATGGACTCCATATTTATGCTGGAGGTATCTGGGATAAGATTATGACCAACAAAGACCTGGACCTTCCTACTCAGCAAGAGCTGCTTGCCCAGTACCGCTGTGATGAGATTGCCAATTCGGCATTTATTGTTTTTCAGGAAAAGATCAAGGAGTTCAGGCAACCCGTTGAATCGGGCAGCATCGTTGAAGACCTTGGACCCAAGATGAAGGATATCCGCGGAGTCGCCATGAGTAAGTTGTCTTGCCCATCACTTTTATTCGTCCACTTTTTCGTATTTGTCTGCACTCGGTTGGTCAGCCAACTCATCCTTTATACAAACGTTTTCGCTTCTAGAATCTTTTGACAAGGATGCTTCTCGTTATCATGCGGATGTCTACCAACGGAAGCGTTCAGAAATGTTGACAAAGGCCAACACGATTCTCGAGGCATACTTTTTGGGTCAACTGAAGAACCTTCACAAGAAGGCCGTCAACACGTTCTCAGCCAACCTTCAGCAAGCCCTCCGTCAGGAGGGGGCAGAGTTCTCGGTAGTGGTAGCAACGTCCAAGAAGGATGTCATGGACAGCTTTTTGGAGGGAGCAAAAGCCATCACGCTGGAGGAGACCGAGTGGTCTTATGAAGAGGAGTTGTACCAGTTGGAGGAGGGTCTGAGAGAGTTTGCAACCGCGCAGCGTGAGAAGGAACTCAACAAGATGCTGACCAGTCTTGAAAAGCACTTGCGTAAGGAACTTGATGAGCCTGTGGGACTGGCGCTCAACAACCCCGGACCAGGAATGTGGGGACGTGTGATTGTGATCTACCAGCGCACTGTCGAGGATGGAGAGGTACTGCTGCACAAGAGGGCTCGTACATTTGACCTGAATGAGCAGGAGCAAGCAGAGTTGGTAGTGAATCTGCGCCGACAGGCATGGGTTCTGTTGACAAAGAAAGTTCAGGAAGAGTCTGTCGATGGCATGATGTTGCTCAAGCTGCGCAACCGATTCGAGGAGAAGTTCCGGTATGATGAGCATGGTCTGCCCCGTGTTTGGAAGCCTGATGATGATATTGATACGCCCTTCCGCAGGGCTCGTGACGAGGTACGTTGGTTTGCTGCTATACGTTTTGCATGACGACAAAGACTTTTCTACCTGTCCGTGGAGAACTGACATTTTGAGTTCTCATGGGTCGCAACTAGACTGTCGAGTTGGTGCCCCTGTTTGCCAAGATCAACACATTGGACCCCGTCAAGGGCGAGAATTTTGAGCTCGAGCCCACAGAGGATTTTGATTTTGACCAGTCGCTCAAGGTTCTTTCGGAGACCCGTCAGCAGGAGATTACGACCAAGTTCAAGCGGGAGTCGGACGCGTTCTATCTGGAAGCCAAGCGCTCTGTTGTGGCGACACAAGCCAAGGTCCCATACTGGGTTGGTGTGGCGCTGATTATCCTTGGCTGGAACGAGTTCTTGGCCGTGATCACGAACCCATTGTACTTGATGGTGGTGGCGATGGTGGGTGTGCCTATGGTGGCAATGTGGTACCTGGACATGCTAGGTCTTGTGGAGACGATTGCGTGGAAGGCGTACGACCAGGGCTACAAGTTTGCAATGGAGAAGTTGAGGGAAACAATGGACAAGAGCCGTGAGGGCATGGAGAAGACCCAGCACCAGGGACAGAGGCAGCCTCAGGAATACCCCACCCGAACCCATGCTGGAAAGGAGGAGGGTGGCATTGAGCTGAGCTCGCTGGATAAGAAGACCCAATAGATCAAACACGTATATGATATAACATAGTACATAAAGTTCCATCGGAAAAATGAACAGTGCCGTGGTTGGGCGATGTGAATCGAGGCGCCGAGACCATTCTCGGCACGGATGCTCAGTCAGCAAAGGAACGCGGTTCGGAGAGTGAACCCACGAGGCGAGGCGGGAGGGGAGCAACGGGGCTGTGGAGCCTGGACAAGAAAATGGGGGGGGGGGGGGGGGGGGGGGTTCTTGTGGGTGGCACGATGTTGTGGGCTCTTTTCCCTTTGCTTTCGAGGGGATCTACAGGAGGCCTGGTAAAGACTCCAGCACATGTGAGAAAGGGTGCAAAGACAGTTTGCGCACTGGCCAGAATAGGCAATTGGCGTTAGTCATCGATTGGGGGCGGGCAGGCCTATAACAACGCGTTCATGTCCGCTTTTTGATCTCCCCTCCCCTTCTGCACCACCTGTACGCTGTGCCCGTCTCTCTCACACCTTCTCCACATTACACACCGCACTATACTGTGAGGAACACACACACATACGCACACAAAGCGGGCATAGAAACAAAACTGAACACGAGACAATTTCCCTCCACTCACGTCCTGCTCTCGCTCTCATCGTCGTCGTCGTCGTCTCCTTCTTCTTGCGCTCATCGTGTCACCGTCTCTGCTGTGTTCTCACGGCTTATCCATCTTTTTCACTCCCAGTCCATCTTCGTCCACTGCATAGCCACTTACCATGGTGGCAACAGTCGCCTCGTCCGAGCTGAAGCACGAGGATCCAAATCAGTATCTGGACGATAACGACCAGGTCCCTGTCGCAGACGAGTGGGGTCCTGTTGTGTCCCACCACAAGGCTCCGTTCGAGATCGGCGATGTGTTTTTCTACACGGTTCTGATCTCGCTGTTCTTTGGAGGACTGCATCTGTATGGTGAGCAGTTCTGGGCTCACATCCTGGCCACGTACTCCAAGCCCGTGATTGTTCTCGGCGGCACGTTTCTTGTGTCCGAGATTGGATTCTGGTTCTGGGTGTCGCTGTTGGGGGTGCTGGACTTGTATCAGTTCCCAAAGTCGTTTTGGCGGTACAAGATCCAGCCGCTCAAGGTGCCAACGTGGGACTGGTATAAGAAGGCGCTGTGGGTAGTGCTGCAGAACCAGTTCCTGGTCGGGGTTCCGACAGGGTTGTTGCTGTACAAGTTGATGGAATGGAGAGGAAACCCGATTGGGATGGAGCTGCCCACGATCTGGGATGTGGCCAAGGAGTCGATTGGGTTCCTGGCGGTGGAGGAGATTGGGTTCTACTATGGCCATCGACTGTTTCACCACCCTCGGCTGTACAAGAGATTCCACAAGCAGCACCACCTCTACACAGCACCTATTGGCATTGCAGGTAAGATGTGCAGGATATGTGCCAACTGAACACAACACGGATGCTAATGGAGAGTCAATATATTTGTGCTTGCTAACCCGATGGTCTTCCCTACCTTAGCCATTTACTGCCACCCACTTGAGCATTTCATGTGCAACCTGTCGCCTCTCCTGCTGGGGCCTGTGTTCATGAAGTCCCATGTCCTGACGCTGTGGCTCTGGATTACGATCGGTAAGATTTGTTATCGGAAACGAACAGAAGCTTGCATAGTGTGGGCACTGCACTTTGGGTGTGCCCGTAGCAGTGGAATCGCTGTATGTCGAGAACTCAGTCGTTCTTATCCTGCCATGTCTTTTCTCTCCTGTGGACTACGCCGTGCAACTCTAGGACAAACCAATGCTATCAACTCGCACTGTGGATTCCATTTGCCACTGTTCCCTTCGCCGCTGGCACACGACTACCACCACGAGGTGTTCAACAAGAACTATGGCCCTGTGGGAGTGCTGGACTGGCTGCATGGCACTGCCGGTAGCCGCGAGGCGACGTTGGAGAAGAAGAAGCAGAGGGAGGCGGTCCATGCCCAGAAGACGACGGCGACCAAGACGCAGGAGAGACGCAAGGGTGAGCCAATATAGTGGGCAGCAAACGCCATATTAAAAAAAAAACGTCCAGGTGTGACTGGTTTGCACAGTGCTTTTTGACGGATGCTCCTTCGCCCACTGCCAATGAACGAACCCCCGCCACTCTTTGCGCTTGCATCTCCTTTTGACTCCTCGCTGCAACCTTGACCTTTTCACCTTCGCCTTGGCCTTCTTCACCGTCCACCTTCACCTCCCCGTTCGACGTGTCTCTTCCCACTCTCTCACTCCTACTCCTACTCCTACTCCTACTCCACTCCCACTCAACTCTGCCAATCAGCCTTCCGCTGCCCCGCCACTAGCCGTCATTCCGCCGCCATTCCTGACGCGACACAGCACCACATCCCCAGTCGACATCCAGCCTGCCTCTTACCGCAGTTGTTTGTTTGTTCTCCACTTTTCCTTCCATCTCGTTCGGTCCCATTTCCTGACTTGGCGCTGCAGCCTGTCCACAGCACAGTCAACAGACAGCAGACAGCAGACAACAGACAACAGACAACAGACAACAGACCACAGACGGTGACTCTTGAAAGGGCTCCCTTTATTTCATCGACTTCTTGGCTCTATCTGTGGTAGCTGTCCCGTCCTTTGGCCTCTGTCCATTTTTCATTTTTGCCCTTTGTCTGTGTCCACTTCGCCATCCAGCTCCTCGCATCCTACGTCCTCATACGGTCACCTTTCTTGTCCAGCGCCGCCATCCGCCTGTCGTTATACTCTGCTTTTTGACCCTTCCATCAGACTGAGCAAACGCCGGTCAGCAAACTCGGGATTCAACATCATTCCAATTTGAACCTCGCAACAACACACAGACACAGTTTCTCTTTATTCTCTCGCTTCTCATTCAACTCATTTTCCCCTCGTCCACCCGCCCACAGACTCGCTTGCCTCGACTCTTTGACTCCGGTCGTCGTTCTCAGTAGCTTTCGAGTCACGCTTGCCTGGATATGAAGCTCTATCGAGCAGAGACAGGCAAGCGCGTGCTGATACCTCAGCTGCGGCCCAATGATGGGTAAGTTGAAACCGGTGCCGTTATGCAGTGTCGGTGTTGCGTCCGTGAGTGAGTGCGTAAGTGTGTATGGGTGTACGAGTTAGCTTCATATGCATGGATCAGTCTATCCACAAGAGCTAGTCAGGATGGATCATTGCCACCATTTTCTTTTTTATTGTTTGTATGACCTTACATTCTTGGAAAGACAAGACCCTTTTTGTTTTTTTTCTTACTGTATTTGAATATGTGCTCGCGTATGATGCGTTTTCCTTCTGATAAAAGCACCCGGCCAGAGGAGCGCAGTGGATGGTCAGGGGCTACTGCATACTGTACAAAGGCAAAGGAGAAGAGCGGAGGAACAGGACCCCAGCATGGTGTTGTGGTTGATCAGGACCAAAATAGCTATCGCGTACATGTACTGCACCCCCATCGATTTACTGACCTCTCTATTGCAACTATGTCTCTCGCTTCGCTTGGCGGTGCTTAGTTTTGAATCTTTGCGGCTGGCCATCGAGAAGGCGACCAGGATCCCTCAAGGCTCTCAGATCTTGATGACCTCGGAAGGTTTGCAGCTCAAGCCCGACATGATGTTTGAGGCCATCACCTCCAGTGGAAAGGTACAGTCTGCAATGGTGTGTGTGCTCTGTAAGGGGCGTTCATTGGGCGAGGCTTCAGCTTTGCCTTATCACTCCGCAAAGAGCGCATCTGCGCTCTGTGTGTGTGTGCGAGTGTGTGCGAGTGTGCGTGTCTAGACAGGAATCCCAGCTCTCAAGGGCTACAGATCATCGTGCTTTTTGTTTGATTGCTTGTTACTTCCTCTGTGCAGTAGTACAGTTTGCTGCCACGGCTACTCCTTCTACCGAGATATCATGAATATGACTGGTTTGCAACACACGACATGAAAAAAAGGGGGCAACGAGATATCCGATGACAACTGGAAACGATTCAGGAACAACAACACACCTCACTACACACACCCATACACACCCATGAGTCAATCTGGCGTAGTCTAGCAGCAATACTCTTGCACCTGCCCTCTGTTGAAACTACTTTGCTCACACTTCCGTGTTCCTGCTGCCCCTTGGTGTTGGAAAGAGTCTCTTAGCAGTGGTTCTCAAAGGGAGTGAAGGAGAAGAGGGCTGGTCTGAAAGTGGCACGAGGGCTTGAGGGACCACTTAAATGATGGCTCTGATCCAATTGAAAAAACATCACATGGCTCCTATTGGGTGTGCCCTCGTTCCGTTCCCATTGTTGTCTGTTCAGATGACCATGGCACTGCAGCTGCCGACTGCTGCGTCGTGCATACGCATTTCGGCTGCATGCCTCCCCGTCTTATTCGGGATACGTGGCGCACCCAGGAAACTAACACAATGGCTTGTGCTCTGAAAATGGCTAGGACGAATACACCATCATGGTGTACAATCGAGAGGTCCTCACCACCGACATCTCCAGCAGCATCTTGACCCTCACAGAACAGGCAAGGACCGAACCTGCTATTCCGGCGCTCTCCGCAGCACTGCTCCAGCCGGTCGCCATACCCCCCAGGCCAGAGTCACCTTCAGCAAACTGGGAATGGGGAGCGCAGTTTCAGAAGGCGTTCGAGGCCTATGTTGCCCATGTCATGGCCTATTACAAGGCTATAGTTGCCCATGCTGGAGCGTGCGAGAGGATCATGGAGGAGCTGAGGATGCAATCTTTAGCAGTTCAGGTCGCCCTGACAAACTTGGACGCCCACAGCCAGTAAGCTCCCATGCCGTTAGTCAATGATGTCGAGCAAAGTTACATCATCGAAGTGTGCTGCCCCTAATCCTGCTTTGACATTCTTTGCTATCAACAGGTCTGTTTTGGAGACGTTTGAAAAGTTCAACGCATTCGCCGTCAAGGAGTTTGCAAAGCAGGCTCGTCTCCTTCAGTCGTAAGTGCTCGATCCATCCTCTCGTCGATCAGTTTCAAAGAGGCAAGTTGGTCAGTAAATATTAACGACAGGTTTCTCTCGGTCCGTTTTGACTTGATAGATTTCCGCGAGACATTGAAGCCCTTCGCCAAATCAAGGTGCATGCAGCATTGCTACCGCCCAATTCACCCGAGCGATACATCTCTGATTTTATACCAACGGACAAGCTCATAGTTTGGGCAGAGCGCTGCCGAGAGATCCACGAAAGCCTTCAGAAGGATGAAAAGGACCTGTCAATATCTATTAAGGAGGTCCAAGAAGGCACTGTGGCCATCCGTAGCAACAGCGGAATCAAGTATGCCGCCACAAAGAGATGAGCGTCTGCCAGTGCTTCCTTTTTTTTTGTGCGCTTACCTAACACATCCTTTTCTTTATGATGATAGTCTTGAGCAACTGGAGGACGCCATGGCAGAGATCATTCAGACTGTGGAGCAGCAGAGCCAGATCCGCCACCGTGTGGAGCGAGGTAGAGGAATTGTTTGCTCATGCTGCGTTGCAGTCTATGCTCCTTTGTGATGGACAGAAACTGACATTGACAGTCATCTTAACTGTTTTGTGAACTGATAGACCAGGGCCGCGTGAAGGAGCGCTTGTCAGAAATCTCCAAACCTGGAGGATTCGCAGCATCTGGCTCAACACTGGAAGCTTTGGAACAGCTTGCTGTCGTGTACAGGAAGGACTATATGGATTCATCACGGGAAGCCGACACCATGCTCCGGGAAAAACTCAGCATTTTTCTCTCTGCAAAGCGCTCTCAGACTGCCAACCTCATCTCCCAGCTCATGCACATCTCCAAGTTGCAATCAACCATTGCCAGTATACCACCCAGCCTTGGGAGTTTGGATGAGTCACTTCGGAAGCGAGATGCAGACTTTAGTCAGCTCGTCTATGTTCAACGGATACCCATCGCATACGGCGCGTTGGTAGTTGAGATTGTCCGCCGGCGCGAATACTCAAAATTGCTTCTTCAAAAGTCACAGCAGCTGGCTGAAGTCATGTCTCGGTTCAGGCAAATGGAACAGCGTCGACGCGACTCCTTCAGGTCTGAGGTTGCCAAATTCGTGCCTGTAGTAGTCCCTGGACTCGACGACGCCCCACCCTTTTGTGAGATCAATGCTCCCAACGCCCGCGATCGTCTGCCACCATTCACCCGGGATCATGTGGCGGAGTTTGAGCGACTCGTGACGCAGCTGAGTGTTGCACTGGGCGCACAGGAAGGTAACGAAAGTCATGTTCTAGGCCCGGATCAGTCCAGCGTTGGAGGCAGCTCGATTAGCAGTGGGCCCGAGGCGAATCATGATGCGCTCTCCAAGTTGCGGGTGACACTCACCAGGATGACGGCCCAGATGGATGTCATGGGCGGAGAATTCGACAGAATTCTGGAAAAGAGTTTTTTGACAGAGCGCATCCAGAGACTGGAGGAGGAAAATGCTAGACTCCGCTCAGACATGTCTCGAGCAGATGTTCAGCAACGGTCGGGAACACCCCAGCTTGTCCAACCACCATTTACGCGTCAGAGCGCCATTGCAGGACCATCAGGCTCAGTAAGTCCGAGCTCAGCCACTGCCCCAGTTGGAGGAGGCCTGTCGGTCATCCCGCCGACCTCACCCAAGTTGAGTCGTCAACCCTCTCGGGGTAGCACCTCGACACCTGTATCCCATCGCATGGATGCGGACGACCAACAGCAATTTCAGCAGCAACAGCAGTTGAACCAGCGACTCTCCAAAGACAATGCTGATCTGGCAACCAAGATCAAGGCATACGAGACTAGGATTCGCTCCTTGGAGGAGACCCTTTACCAAAATTTCAGAGCAGGATCCAGTGCAGATTCTTCGGTGTCTAGTAAGGACTCGCGGAATCAACCAGTAGTGTCTCCGGGCTCGGACCAACCATGGAAAGCACCCGAAGATATTCAAGCAGCTCGGAGCCAATCGCAGGTTAAGGAACAGGAACGGAGACGCGACGAAGAGCGATTGTTGTTGTTGGAGCAGGAAGTTCAAGACTTGGCTCAGAAGCTCGAGCAGACAAAAGCCAAGCTCCAGAGCGAATACATTGTCAACGAGCAGGCCCTGGTGGTCAATGACGAGGTACGTGCAAGTAGATAGAGACAAGGCGTCGTATATGATTGCCTTGCTCACGATTTCTGCTTTGGAATTAACAGGCTTTGTGCTTACCGTTTACTTTCATCTTAGCTTCGCCAAGAACTTTTGGAATTGAAGCTACAATCTGCAACATCGGACGAGGCCGCGGACACCAACAACTTTGACGCGGCAGCGGCGCACAAGAGATCAGAGGAATTGGAAGAGGAGCTCAAAGGCTTGACTCTGAAATACGAGCATCTGTTGCAGCACCACGAGAAGGAAGTGGACGAACAGGCTATTGAGACAAAGGCGTTTAAGGAGCGCATCGAGGAGCTGACGAACCAGCTGGGTCTCGAGAAAGAAATCTTGGAAGGTCAGCTGGATCAAGCCAAGAGGACAGCAGAGCAGGCCTCTGAGCGGGCCACTGAGTTGGAAAATGAATTGGCGGTGGTAAACGAGGAACTGCAGAATAAGGTACTAGAGCTGGAGGAGGAACTCGAGAACCATGCGGCGCAACATGAGGAGGTGACAGCGCGTGCTCAGGAGCAAGAGAGACAGCTTGAGTCACACCGGGCTGTGCATAGTGATATTCTGGCGCAGTTGATGGAACAAGAGCAAAAGGCGGCGACAGCGTTGGCGGATGGCCAGCTTGCGAGGAAGGAGTATGAGGCACTGCAGAAGACGCATACTCAGTTCGAGGAGAATCACAAGGACATGGCCAAGACCCTGGCCGATATTGAGACAGCTAAAACTGAACTGGCGCAGCAAGTTGACGCTCTTCGCAAGCAGGTGGCGGACCTGGAGGCGCAGCGCGAGGCATACAAGGTCGATGTCGATTTGCGACTGGAGGAGGCAAAGACAATGGTGCAGCGCGCGAGGGAGGATTGGAAAGAAAAGTCGACCCTCCTGGAGCAGACGGAGCGTGCTACTACCCAACTAGCCAAGCCCATCGCTGAATGCTTCTCGGCACTGAGCCTGGATCACACCCAAGTTGAGGTCTTGCCACTGGAGCAGGTTAGCAAACGCCTGGAGGAAATTGCAAATGCTATTCGGTCAATGTCAGAGCAGCATGAGGCAACGCAGGCGGCAGCTTTGAAGTCGCACGAGGAGCGTCTCCAAGAGCTCCAAAGAGACCACGAGACGAGTCAAGATATCTTGAATTCTACTATCGCATCTCTCAGGAGCTGCTGCAAGAGCACCGAGGATGGAGCAGCATCGGTCAAGGCGGAACTGGACTCTACGATTGACCATTTGAAGGAGGAGCTGGAAAACGTACGCGTGCAACAGCGCGCCTCTGCGATTCCCGTCCCTGTTTCTACCACATCCACCTATGACGCTCGTTTGGACTCTATCTCACCCGCAACACCTATGCCCCCATCACTGCCGTCCGGGGTTGGAGATGCTTCCTATTCAGCGAATGAGAAATTCAGCGTTAACGATCGTGTGTTGCTGAGCTCCCTGGCTCTGGACCTCGGCATTCCTTTGCCGTCTCTTTCGGCAACGGTAACATCTGAAGCCATGTCCCCGACTTCATCGGTGCTGCTGGAGAACGCTGAGAGGCGTTCCAGGTCTGGAAGCACGCTGATCACACCTACAGCCGTGCCTGCAGGATCCTCGTCTACAGCTGTTTCTGCGATTGGTAGCAGCAGCAGTGCTAGCATTAGCAGGAGCTCTAGTACCACTACGCCTCTGCCGAAGGATGTCCTCCAGTCCTTTGACTTTTCGGATCTGAATGTGGCAGAGGCGACAGCACTGATCAAGAAGAAGCTGTCTGACACGGAGCATCTCCTCAAGCGCTGGCAACGCGAATGCAAGCATATCAAGGAGAAATACCACCGAGCCTCGGTTGAAGCGCATGAAAAGATTGCATTCCGCAACTTCAAGGTCGACGACCTGACGTTATTCCTGCCTACCCGGAACTCGATCTCCAAACCCTGGGCTGCCTTCAACATCAACTTTCCCCATTACTTTTTGAACATGACGCCGACCATGTCCAACCAGCTTCGGAATCGGGAGTGGATCGTTGCCAGGATCACGTCGATCACAGAAGCAATTGTGGACAAGCGCATCGCCGAAGCTGAAGATGAAAATGGCGCGTCGTCCTCTACCTCCACGGCTGTCTCCCCAAGCAATCCTTTTGGATTGGCCGACGGTGTGAAGTACTACCTGCTGGACGCTACTAGTTGGAATGGATACCATGGCCACAGCAAGTCGTCATCTTACCAGTCCAGCAGTGGCAGAGAGAGTAGCAGTAGCGGTAAACTTCGCCAGCACTCATCCACTTCGGCCTTGAGCGAGTCGTACAGCTCCTCTAGACGCGACCAAGACCGAGCAAAGGAGCGACGGGACAAAGGCAAGGACAAGGACAAGGATCCGGAGCAAAGGAACCATCGAGGGCGGGACGACCCTCGTGCAGAACTTGGTGGTAGCCAACTGAAGACTGTTGAAGAGAACCGATTGGCCGAGAGCTCATCCTCAGTGGCCGTTGGTGGATCCTCGAGCAACGCTACCTCTCCAAGGAACAGCGTCCTATCCATCTCGGGCTCAAATCCTTCGATGCTGAGCCTGCTGCAGCCTGGAGACCATATCTCCAAGGGTGTCACTGATAGTCAAGCCAGCGTGGTGACAGCAGCCACCGTGGGCTCTATGACATCCTCAAGTTCGCCCGGCCAAGTCAGCAAGGCCAGTGCTAGTCTACAGCAACATCAAGGTCAAATCTCGAAGCAACGGAAGCAGGAGACTCGCGATCGACCTGCAGAGAATGGCGATACTTCCCATGCGGACGCTTCGTCTACGATGTTGTCTGTGAGCGAATCGTCTTCTTCTGCACAGCTGCCTCCTTCGGGTCTGACAGGAGGTGCAGCCGGAAACCGTCACTCGATCGGAGGGTTGGGTTCCTCACCGATTTCGATTCCTTATCAGTCGCCAGCGGCGAATGCGCTCCGAGCCATATCGAGTTCTGTGGGAAGCACAGGATCGGGCGGATCTGGCTCTGTGTCTTCGTTGCTAGCTCATCATTTGGGAGGCGGCTCTGGCTCTGGTTCTGGCTCGACCATGGCGGCAAGCAGTCCCCCTCGCGCCATGCTTACGGCATCCTCGCCGATAAAGACGGGCGTTTCGACAGTGTCGGCGATGGGAACCACTGTGAGTGTGAATTCGAGCAGTGCGAGCTTTCCACAGGGTCACTCGCACAGCCAGTCCCAGTCTTATGGTGGGTCTTCACCGAGCATGACCTCGTCTGGAGTGGTTGGGTCGTCCAGTGTGCCTGTGCACCCGAGCCGACTGAGCACCAGCAGCAACAGGGATGAGCTGGAGCAGCTGGCTGTGTTTGCAACGGATGAGGATCAGGAGCATGACCGGGAGCAAGAGCAAGAGCAGCATCATCATCCAAGGGGTGGATTCCACAGGACGACGTCTTCCACATCTACATGGCATGGCCACCCTGCCTGAGGCAATGCATTTTCTTAGACTTTTTTTTTTCATCCTCCTCCTGCGCGGCAAGCGTGGAAACAAAAAAAAATGTAACTGCATAAGAAATGGAGTGGACGCGCTGATTCTTCGCGAGATGTTTCTCGCCCTGTTTCAAGTTGTAGCCGTTCGATTTTCATTGGCTGCGTCCGATGCAGGGACACTTCAAGAGAAAGAAGAAAAAAAAAAAAAAAAGACCTTTCATTTTTCATTCATCAGCGCACTGCTATGACTCTCTTTGCTCAGTCCTGTCAGTCCTGTCAGTCCTAGTGGGTCAATGACGCATGTGTGCACAGCAGAAACAGATAAAGAAGTGCCCTGACCTGGACAGAACCTGAGTGACGCTGGGATGACTCGACCCAGGGAAAGAGACGGTCGTGTGACCTTCTGACCTTCCATGACAACGTTCTCTTGAACCCAAAAGGAAAAAAATGGCCACTTTTTTTGCAAATTGCTCAGAGTAATTATGCCATTATGTATCCATGCAAGTCAAGGAGCGTATCGTACAGTATACATTCAGCTGCCTCATACAAGGAGTGTCTTTATTGTTTGTCAGTTTTTTTACAAGATTGATACAAGTACGGAAGAGTGGGGAGTGGAGAAGGGTGGGAGTTGTGGCGACGGTAGCATACAAGGCACACAACTGCTTGCCGGTTGCCAGCGTTCAAACGTCAAGACAGAGAGCCCAGAGAACAGTGCAGTGTGCTGCTGATATGGTCCTGAAGGAGAAAAAGGCTTCCTGACTTTTCTTGTTGCGCCAGTCTTCTCTTTTGAAAGAGGACGTTTCTTTTTTTACAGAATACGGACGTGGAGGTCCGAGACGGTGGGCTTGGGAGTGGAGGCGAGAGGGTTGGCCTTGCCGATGATGGCCATGATTTTCGCCATGGCGTTCTGCTGTGCGCTGGGACGGACGGTGGGCACTCTGTGGCGGTGGTTGGCGGTGGGGATGTTGTAGTTGTTGCGCCCGGTCTTAGGGAAGAAGGTGCGGTAGTAGGTGAGTCTTGGCTTTTGGAACATGGTGGGAAGTGGCGGGTTTAGCTGCGGTGAAGAGCGGGAGAAGGCAGAGAGAGCGAGAGAGAGTGAGAGAGAGCGGTGGTTGCTTGGCGTTGGGGTTGGTGTTGGCTTGAAGAGGGTTGCAGCGAGGTGGAAGTGGAGTTGAGTGAGAGAGAGAGAGTGCGAGAAACGGTCGACCTGTTTGCCAGCTTATATAGTAGTCGCTGGGACCATGCGCGTGACAAATTGCCAGACAGTCACTGGAAGTGTCGCTGCTGCGTCACCTATATAGTAAGTAAGTTTGCGGTTCCTGATGTGTTTTTTTTTCTCCTTTCTCTCTGAATCCTCACTCATCAGTGCGAAGCAGCGGAGAAGGTCGCCCCCATGTCCAACTGCTAGCCGCCGCTCTCTCTCTTCTCGTCGCTCCTCTCTCCAGCACTCTGGCCCTCCCTCCCTTTTAACCCTGTCCCTCGCTGCTTGCTCCATTGCTGCCCCGCCTCCTCTTCCTCTTCCTCTTCCTCCTCCATCCCTTGCTACCTGCTCTCCCAGCAGCTTGCTTATTCAACCCCTCCCATACACACAAGCGTCCTATTGAGTTATCGTCGCTCGGCCACACCGAAAGGAAAGGGACAGCAGCATTGTCAAGGGGAGAAAACCTGAATCGGACGCTTCACAGGAGACAGCATTGAGCGAGCATCCTAAGCGGGAGAGCGCAGATGACCGACGATCCGCAGACCACTTGGCTGGAGCGTTATAGGTATGCACAGAAAAGGCTTTGATTTGAAATTGACTCCTCCAAAAAAAAAAAAGCTTCATCCTTTCTAACACGGCTTCGTCGCCTTGTTTTCTTTAGGTCTACGCAGGAGCAGGAACGGCAGCTGAAGAGCCTTCTGCACCAGAAGGGTGCCACGGGTGTTACTCATGCCAGGGACAGGTACGAATACAAGCTACTCATTTTTGTATGCACATTATGCTATTAGCGCTGTATTCCTATGCTGACTGAGGACGTGATTCCCCCCTCTACTGTTACACTAGGCTGCGAGAAGAGTACGAGGGACTCATTCTGACCAACGTCGTTCTGGCGCAGTCCAAGGATATCGAGGGAGCCTTGTGGAAGAACGTCTTCTATATCGTTATTGACGGTTACCGTCGTAAGCTTGCGACACTTGACCGCCACGACACCATTGACAACCAGCAGGACAACAGAAGGCGTGACGGTCGTGGGGACAGGGAGGGCAATAGGTCCCGTCCACATGGAACCCGAGGCAACAAGAAGCCGGTCCCTTCAGTCGAGTTTCGAAAGGTGTCCTCAAAGTTCAGGGCGTTTATTCAGGAAGCTACTGGATTCTACCACCGTCTGATTCAGAGTCTGACCGCTTGCTATGACCTGAACGAGGCTGGCGAATCTGGAGAGAGCATCCAGTCGTTCCCTGCTGAAGGTAAACAGGGCTCATTTGAACGATTGCTTTTCTGTTGGTGTGCTGGCGACGCTCGATACTAACAGGCTTGTACGCTAATATCTTGTAGACAAGCGCCCAATGCTGGAGGTGACAGATGCAGCCCGACAATGCGCCATCAGCAGTTGCCACAAGTGTTACATCTTCCTTGGTGATCTCGGTATGTGCCCTCCTGAAACTCTGCATAATGAAGTCAAAAATAGGCATGGGTACGCCAGTGCAGACTGGATCCGTTGGACTTTTTTTTTTACTCATTGCTTCTCTTCCTTGTGTGTTTTTGATCCTGTTCCGTATTAGCTCGCTATCGACAGACCTACAACGATGCGCCCAAGAAAAACTGGTCGGCAGCGCGCGATTACTATAATGAGGCTCGGAATCTGCTTCCTTCCAGCGGAAACCCTTATAACCAACTTGCAGTCATCGCCACACTTGCGCCCAACAACTTTCTGGCGTTGTATTTCTACTATCGAAGTCTGGCAGTCCGTCTTCCCTTTATGACTGCTCGCAACAACATCCGCGTGTTGATCCAGAAGATGACGGCGCATCCGGAGAAGAGCAAGAAATTTATCAAGGACGAGCGACCCAACGATCGCCAGGTCGCCAACGCCAAGGAGTCGAGTCAGCTGGACGACTTCCTCTCAAAGTTCATTCTTCTGCATGGAGCGCTTTTCATGCGCACGGTCGAGGAATTTGATGGTGCGCTGATGGAAGAAAACCTGGAGCGACTGATCCTGGAGCGTCAGATCGATCCAGACTTGTTGCTCAAGATCCAGATCATCAACATGTCCAGCTTGTACACCATGTGCTATATTCCCCTTCAAGGTAAGTTTTATTTTTGCGTTTGCGAATGATTTGTGTCGTCGGTGGAGACACTAGTTGTACAGCGGCGATACTGACACCGTTTTTTTTGTTTTTTGTTTGAATTGTTAGATGATGGCTCGGCCGCGACCCCACAGCAGCAAATTGAGACGGAACGAAAGGCGCTACAGCTCATCTTGCTTGCGTTTGCCACCATTCTGCAAAACTCGACACTGGATCTGACGAAGCACAGGAATGGAGAATACAAGAACAACGGCCGCCCAATCGACTTCTTGCCCTCTCTCGTGCATCGCTCGATGCCGACACTGCGCCTATCGTTGAAATGGATGCAGGTCAACCTCCACCATGTGAAGCGCCTCACGGATGGACTGTCGGTCGAACAACGGGAGGAACGTTTCAAAATCGACCAAATTATGAGAGACCTTGCAACATTTCTCACGCTTTTGGGTCAATTCCACTGGTACACTGATGACACCATCTTTTGCAGGGATGTGCTCAAAGAGGATGCCGAGCTTCAAGGCTTTGCGGCGTTGAAGCGCGCCATTGACGAGCGACCTCTCTCGATCATCCCGCCCAGCAGAATCAGCCCTAAAGCGGAGATGCAGATGCGAGTAGCCGATATGCTCCAGGACGCGCTCAGTCTCTCCAAGTCTGACTCGCTACCGCTGTATGCCAAATACGGGGAAACGGAGGATGGAAGGCAGAGTCTGCAATTCTCAACGGAGCCGCAGGATGATGACGACTTGGTTGAGCACGCTCGAGGCAAATTAGCCGATGTGTCTCCTGAGACGGACAGGGACGTGGATAATTGCGATGAGGAAGGCGATGAGGAAGGCGATGGCAACGTCGAGGAGGAGACCGACTATGAGCGCGACGCCGCTGATGAGGATATGAACCCGTTTCATGTCGCCAAGCAGAACAAGTCGCCGGCTTTGGTGATTGATGACATCCGCGAGGACGAGGAGGCTCCACTGGACCAGGACAGGCATCACAGACAGGCCGTTGCAGCTCTACTGTCGGACGACGATAACGACGTTTCACTGATTGTTGGTGACGAGGACGACGAGGACGAGAACGATGATGAAGAGGAAGTCGTGTTGTTCAAGGGTCGTAGCAGTGCCGCACGCGGAAAGCCGACTCCCAAGCCCGCGCACTTGAAGACGTCGACCGGCGTGATTGGAGGAGGAAGGCGGGCTTCGATGTCTCCCACCGGATCCAGCCACTCTTCTCCCGGCATGGACGTGAATGGACCTGGTCAGTTTGGCTCTTCTTCCTCTGTGGACAGTCTGTTTGGCGGTTTCCAGTTTGGAGTTGCGGATGATTGGCGTCATTCCATCAGCACTCTTCGTTCTTCGAGGACATCGGACACTATTAGCGGGAACAGCAGCGGCAACAACACATGGGGAGGACTCTCGTCCAATGGCTTGGGTAATGGGATGATCTCGCCCACGACCTATGGAGCGCGCGATGCCAACGCCATGAGCGGCTTCACCTCGATCCCCGCGCGCGCACCTCCGGGACTTCCATTCCCGACCAGCCCACTCGCGATTGATCCCGATGAGCCACTCCGCCAGCAGCAGTCTCAGCACCAGCCACGTCATGCCCCTCATGTTCGACCCAAGTATCAGTATCAGGCGCACGCTGTGCAGCAACAACAGTCGGTCTATTTCCAGCACGACAGGAAAGGCGTTGCAAGCGGGATGAAGGACGGAGACTGGCGATGATTTCTTCACGGCGTGCACGGTCGCACTGACCAGGACACCACCCAGTTGACTCTTTTCTCTTTTCTATCTACTTTTCGCGTATGCCTTCGCATTCATGTTCACGTCAAAGTCATTCAGGGCAAGAGTGTTTCATGGGTGAATGCAGACACGCGTGCACAGGACGCCTTGGCCAACGATGTGCAAGAATCGAGAATTATCGACACGATAGCGGCATACAAGAGCGATGGGCGTTGAACGCAAAGACTTGGATCAGGAACATCTCTATTTTTACAACACCAAAAAAAAAAAAAAAAAAATGGAAAGCAAGAAAAAAAATACATAGCTGGCGTTTGGCCGCAGCACAGGTCGGTTTGTCATGAAAGAGCGAAATTTATGTCCACTATCCAACAATCCAACAATAGCAACAACAACTACAACAACCACGGCAACAACAACCAGTATATTCAACATGCAGAGAATGGCTAGAAGGGAGGAGCTCTTCCCACGATGGGTGTCAGCAACGTCTCAGGTCATGGATGATGATGTGCAAGGGAGGCTTCCCGCCAAGGAGGTCAGCGTCCTCGGACGCATTTTATGCTTGAATAAAACTTGTTTTTTTTCACTGAGAGCAGCAGTGTCCTATATGGAAATGCGATGGAGATTACCTTGCCCTCCGAAAGCAAAGCCCGTCTGGTCGTACCGTATGTGTGTCGAGTGGCCTGATAGTAATAAGTACTGTTGATTATACGTTTGGTCTCAGCTCAAGTCTGTATTGGGAGAAGCTGAATGTGCACCAGCAGACACTTCAGCCATCTCGGAGGCCACAGCATTGGACGATAGTGCTCATCGTACTGCACAATACTAGTACTGGCGGCAGTGGATCATCAGGGGAGCAAGAGATCCGAGGCCATAGCATATCGAAACAACCTCGTCGTACACTGGCTCCCAGCCGAAGGAATGCACAGGCAACGACGGAGAGTTGAGTGAGACTGAGGCAGTGCGTTCAGAAACAACGATAAAAAAAATTGTGAAATCGGGGATTGCCTGTAAGCAGCCGAGGGAGGCCCGGAAGCGCCAAAAGTGACCAACAGGCAGGTTACGCCCACCACGCCCGATTGCGCGTCGCACAGAGGAAATCCGGTGTCCTATTTTTAGGTGTGCTGTCTCTGGCAGTGTGTGCTGTCTCTCGCAGTGTGTGTTGTGTGTTGTCTCTCGCAGTGTCTCTTTTTCTTCCTGGGTGCTATAAAAAGGCGCCCGTTCGCCCGCCGTGCCCCGCTGTCAATTGTCATTTACATATCACACCGCCCTCCACGTTTTTTTCTCTCGTCTGTCCACCCTCTGGCACTCTCATTCCCCCATTGACTTTCATTCTTCTCCACCATTCAGTCCCTCCAGTCTCTCGCGTTCACGCTCCCGTCTGCGCGCCTCACGACCCGCTCTCTGCTGCCCTCGTCGCTCCCCCCGCTGCCCCCGCCCCTCTCGCGCCCCGCCTACCCTCGCCTCCTGCTCCCCTCGACCGTCTCGCTCGTCGACTCGCTTCCGCGCTTCTACCTGCCTCGCCTCCTCCCGTTCTTTGTCCTGGAAGCAACCCATAGCCCGCAAGCCTTGGTTCTGCACACGCTCGCTCTGCTCAACACCCACACCCAGACCATCGCCGTCCCCCCCACCACCGTCTCTGCCCTCTCGGCTGCTGCCACCCCGAAGGACTTTGCAGACTCGTTCTCGTCCGACCCACCTCATACTTTCAACAACCCCGCTGACCTCGACAAGGCACCATGGCGATTCTCCGCAAGTTGGGTCTCGTGCTTACTGCAGCCTCTGTCCTAATCTCCTTGAGCCTGGTTGCTCAGGTCGATGCTGCCGGCTGCAAGTATAACGGCGATCAGGTCTGTCCGCAGGAAAAGCCCTGCTGTAGCTCGGTAAGGAGACAATCACTCATCTGGCTCTTTTTTGTGTGTGTGTCTCCCCTCCCTTGGAGATTATTACGCCCTTAAAATCACACAACGGTTACTGCCAACAGCAACATTCCATTCTCGCCTCGCTATCAAATGCTCGATGAGCGAGCAAACACAGCACAGTATCATCTTGTATGTCTGACGTATGCTCTCTTCCTTTGCTAATGCTCCTCTTTAGCATGGTCACTGTGGAAACTCTCCCTTGGCCTGCAATTTCGGCTGCATTGCCGCGGCAAGTCATGGCGGTCGCTGTCTACAGTTTGGCGTTGCTGCCAATCTTGATGCGGGCGTTGGGGCGCCTCAGCCAGTGCCCGAGGGCAAGGCCAGGCCGGTCCCCTCGCTTCCCAAGGGTGAATTCAAGATTGTGGGTGAGACAGGAGTCGCCGCCCAGCACATTGCTCTGGTCACGCCAACAAAGATGTTGATCATCGACAAGGCTGAAGCCAATCCTCCCAAGCTGCCCGACGGTAGCTCTGCTTACAATGCAGAGTATGACCTGATGACGAACAAGTATCGCGTGCTGGAGGTCCAGAGCAATACCTTCTGCTCTGGTGGTGGGTTCCTGCCTAATGGCACTCTCATCAGTGCTGGAGGCGCAGAAACACGCGTAAGTTTTTAAATAACGTCTGCACTTTCTCCATGTTCGGCGCTGCATTGCTGCGCTTATCGCAGGAGCGAGCACTTGAACTTATTTCGTGATACTTCCTCTGTCATGTATAGCGCTCCCGTATGTTCCATACTGAGTCCGGCTTCCAGTCTTTGCGCATGTGGAACCCTTGCGACGACAAGACGTGTGGCTGGCTTGAGAATCCTACAGACCGCGCCTGGTCGATGACTGGTAACCGCTGGTACGTGTCCATCACGACCCTCCCAACTGGACAACTCTTTGTCCTCGGAGGCAGTAACGAGTCTCTGGCGATTAACCGACATGCGACCAACAACCCGACCTGGGAGCTTTTCCCCAAGCCCGATAATGTGAAGGCAGCCGACTACTTGCCCACACCTATGCAGTTCATGGAAGACGCTCTTCCTCACAACTTGTACCCGAACGTGTACTCGCTCCCGGACGGAAACCTGTACATCTTTGCCAACCGAAAGTCGATTGTGTTTAACGTTGCTCGTAATGAGGTCGTCAAGCAGATGCCTGATATTCCAGATGGATCACGCTCATACCCTCTTACTGGATCGCATGTTTTGCTGCCTCTGGATCCCGCCAAAAACTATGCACATGAGGTCTTGGTCTGTGGTGGCTCCGAGGCCCAGAAACAGACTGCAAAGGCTCTGATCACTTGTGGACGCATCAACTTGAGCGCAGCTGATCCTCAATGGGAGATGGAGGACATGCCAACACCACGACTGATGGGCGACGCTATCATTCTTGCTGACGGAAGGGTCATGTTGTTGAACGGAGTCATGACAGGCTATGCTGGATTCCGCCACGGAAACGATCCTATTCTCACGCCTGTGGTCTACGACCCCAATGCGCCCCATGGATCGCGCTTCACGAACTGGACTGAGAGTGAGATCCCAAGAATGTACCACTCTGTGGCGATGCTCCTCCCCGACGGCACTGTCTTTGTCGCTGGATCGAATGAGAACTCGGAGGTGCGCCTGGAGGGTGTGCCCTACCCAACCGAGTACCGTGTTGAGATCTTTACGCCACCTTATCTGACGACGGATTTGGCGCGGCCCGAGATTGTGTCCAAGATTCCCGAGAAGGCGACGTATGCTCAAAAGCTGACGGTGACGATTGACGTGAAGGACAAGTCCAAGTATGAGCCCGAGATCACATTTATGCTGGGCCACAAGGGATTTGTGACCCATTCGACGCACATGTCTCAAAGGATGACCAAGCTGAAGGCGACGGCGGGTAAAGTCGAGGGCACCCACATCACGTATGAAGTGGAGATGCCTCCCAATGCCAATATCATGCCCCCCGGTCCACATTATATCCACGTCTTGAACAATGGCGTCCCCTCGGTCGCGGTTCATTTCCTTCTGAACTAGAGAAACCTCATTTTCCTTCCCTCGTTTTTTTTGCCTACCATTGTATATCTTTTTTCATCTAAACATACTCCATACACTTACGGAATAAAGTAGTGCGCTTTGTTTCTTTTCTTCATAACATCCGTGCACTCTTGAGATGGTTTTCGACAAAGACCCGCGTTCGCTTTGGGCGGAGGCACATTATTGCATATGATAGTCTAGTATATGTGAACTAACGACGCGCTTTTTTGAAGAGGGAGGGGGGGCTATGTCATGAAGCTTTGCCCACATCCGCAAGACTCTTTGACATTTGGGTTATGGAATACGAATTGCGCAGACAGCTTGTCTTCGACATAGTCCATTTCAGATCCAAGCACGGACAAAAGCGCCTTGTTGTCAACCAGCACTGTAACACCTAAGAAAACAAAAAAGAAGATGAGAGCTGTTTACTAGGAGGTTCGAGCAGCTTTTTTTTTTTTTTGGGTAACACTCCCATTCTTTGCCCTAAGCGTGTCATAGGCAAGAAGAGTGTAGAGAGAGAGAGAGAGTGAACATGGACAGAATGACGTCTGATGGGACTTTACCATCCTGTTTGACCTCTTCATCAAACTTGGCCTTTGTGGTGGTGTACTCGAGGTTGTATTGCTGGCCTGAACAGCCCTTTGTGCGGATCCCGACGCGCACCATCTTGGGCTCTGGGCCTTCGGTTAAGGCCCGAAGGCGGGTCACTGCTGAGGGCGTCTGGTGGGCGTTCAAAGTATCCATAAACATGTGAGTGTTAGTAAGGAGGAAGTGTGAGGTAGAATGTAGAAGGTTGGGTCTTTGCTCAACTGCGTTCCTTTGGCTCAACAGAAGGAATGAGGGACAAAGGAGAGTAGAGTAGGATGAGGGGGAGGGAAAACGTACGAGCGTGAGAACAGCTTTCCGTGGCCTGGGGCTTTTGAGTGCTACTCCTTTGACGACCTTGGCTGCCAATGACATTGCTAGGCTATGGAACTCATGAGGGACATCTGTTACGGTCAACGAGATGGATGGGAAAGGGGTCCAAGCCCAAGAAGGCGCATTCAAACGGCGTCTCAGATCACGTGTATTACGCCCTTGCGTGTTTGGTGGCGGAAAACCGCTTCTTGTGGTACGGTGGATCCACTCCCGGAGGCAGCACCCACCCCATTGTTGTGCTTCGTGCGTGTCGCCCGTCGCTTTCCGAACAATGGAGCGACAGGCGGTGTCATAAGCACATGTCCAGACAGATCCGCGTTGAAAACAACAATAGTGAGAGAGAGGGACGAGCATATGACGTTTGCAACCCCTTTTGTTGATGTGGAGCAAGCAGCCTGAATCGAGAGACTCCTACTTGCTCCGATCTCGCTTCGTCCATGTGGAGTTGTATGAGCGTTCTAAACAGGTGGGCACATTATACTGTAATCCTTCAAGTGTCTCTTGAGATCAAGCGGCGGCCTGCGCCTGGCGGCTCGGTCCTATTTCCATTCAGAGACGCGTGGGAGAAGCCAAGATCTATTTTCAGGTCTTTTTTTCACAGCAGGCTTTTGAGGCAAAACTCCACCCTTTGGACATGGGTAGATAAAAGGGGTGTACCAAGCAAAGATACAAAGAGTCATCTTGATCGGGTAGTCATCCTGTAGCCATGCCCTGACGGTGCAGTGGGGGAGAGAGGGATTTACAACAGTTGGACAATAGGGTTCTGGAAGTGTGTGGGCAAAAAGAGAACATCGTGGCAAGAGAGCACAGTCCACCGATATCACAGGGTGAGTCACCCACAGCCGCACAGGCAATTGGTCAGCAAGCCGATACTGTACTGCATTCCCACACTCTTCCCCTCCCGCTTTCGGTCCCTCAAAGGACAATCGAAGAGAATGTGGTGCCAGTGCCATCATCGGCAATGGTTATGGCGTGTTGGACTTGATATCATTGCCGGCATTCGAAGAGAGTCTGTATCTCAATTCCTTCTCCGATTGAAAAAAAAAAGAAGAGTGAGTGAGGATTGAGCTGGGACAAGTGACTGCAATAGGCGTTCATTCCTCGCATACAGGCTGCGATACTCAAGAGTGTCTCTGGATAGACATGAAGATATTTTTTTTCTCATGGAGAGGAACTGCTGAAGATGGTCGATCTGTTTTTTCTAAACGTTGTCTACCTTATTTTTCCGGCTGCAGGTCCAGTAGCTCCCTTTGGCACATCCGAGTGTGTCAATCACGGACCGAGAAAAGGCAAAGCCAATAGTTCGACTCGGTCTCCCCCCTGCACAAACTCTTACTGCGCTTAATGTTGGCCGAGATGCTCCTCATAGGCGCAGAGCTCCATGGTTTGCGCCCTCCTCTCCCTCCTCCTCCTCCTCCTCCTGAAGAAAGGTGACTTATTTGCGCAGACATTGGAGGTAAAGAGGAGGCCAATCTGGCGGAGGTTTAGTCACACCGGGCCATTATCACACGGGCACTTATCATATCGGCAAATAGATTTGCTGCCTTCCTGAGCCTGCGATTGTGCTGCGTCCGGAACAGTGTACAGCAAGAGACCGGTTGAAAAATGACAGCGATCTTCCGCGCAAAGGTCAATGTTCATGCATGAGACGATACCGTTGTACTGCGATTGGAGTGGAGTGGATGGAACAACTGAGTCGTCAAAGAACGCTTGTTTTGACTTGTAAGCTGGATCGAAGCCCGCAATGAGCGCTATATGCACGGGTGTATGTACGGGCGGATGCATTGTGTTCTACAGTGGATCCATGTACCAGGTGCGACGCGAACAGACGGTTGAGGCCGCTGATGCTTGCACAAGGCTATTTCGGAGTCTTTATGCAAGTGAGATCCCAGTGTTCTGATGCGGTGGTGCAGACACTAGTCTAGTCCATAATTCAACTCAGTCGAACGAACCCCATATAAATAGGCGCCCAAGGCCCGTGGGTGTCTGAGACCCGCACACTGTTTGCTTCTTTGCTTCTTTGCTTCTTGACTTGTCTGCTTCCCCCCTCCAGTCGCTTGTCTTTCCCTGCCTCTGTTGCCCTGTGCATGCGTATATACCTTGGTTCTCTCCCGCTTGCTGGCAACCCCTTTCCCTGTATGCACCCCTCGAGATTCCAGCTTCTGCACACCACTTGCATCAACGTCGCTCTATATCCACAATGACAGCCGAGCAGCATTTCCAAGTCTCGAGCGAGCTTCTTCCAGGCGCCTCTCCTCCATACTCGCCAGCGTCGTCGTCCGTCTACGCCCCGGGCACACGCTCGTCCTCCAGCTCATCGCTCGACCGACTGCCGCCCGCTTCTAGCGCTGAAGGAACCACCTCTGCCTCGAGTGATGACCACACGCACGAGGACCTGAGCTTTTCCGCCACCACGCTTGGAGACGACCGCAGTGTCCAGCCTGCTCCCTCGATTGTCCGCCGGCGAGCACAGGCGCCACCAACGCCCCGGACACCGGTAAGCCCACTGACTGTGGTCCAGCATCCACCAAGAGCCTCCGCGGCAAGCGTGGATCACGGAACTCGTCGTAGGTCAGAGCCGGCGACAAGCAGCTTTTTCACTGCACCGCCGCCTTCGCACCACAGCCACCGCCCCGAGCACAACCACACAACCACACCTCTCCTGTTATTTAGTCACGCGAACGGCGACCCTCAACATCATCACTCATATGCCCACGTGAAAACGCTCCGGATCGAGTTAGTCGAGCCTGAGATCACACTGGCCATGGGGAGGCCCGCGATGCTCGAGGGGACCGTCTACCTGAGCCTGCCAAAGAGCACCAAGATCAAATCGCTGCAACTCGAGTTCTCTGGGCGAAGCTCTGTCGCCTGGGGTGATGGTAAGTGTGAGGCTGGATGAATGAATGCACAAGGTGTTTGTAGCCATAATCGTCCATTTTTGTCGATCCCCAATCGGTCGACTGGTCTCTTATTGGGCAACGAATGCAGCACGAGCAAACGTCTAACCTTGTTCTGCATTTGCTCGAATTGGACTGGGTTCAGAGAACACCTATTCATCCGCTGCTCGCCACACGACAGTGTCACATATTGAGCATACCTGGTCACTGGTCGAACACCAACACAAGCAGCCGCCAACCACCATGCCCGCAGGACTCTATACCTACCCGTTCTCTCTCGAGCTGCCAGACACCTTGCCAGAGTCTCTGAGCTTGGCGCATGGCAAGGTCATATACCGTCTCACCGCCACGCTTACTAAACCAGGCTTGGCTTTCCATTCTTCAAACGCCATTGCAACCGTCAACATCCAACGCAGACATCAAGCGCCGTCGCTTGAATCACGGACGCACCAGCGCGGAGGACGACTGGTGAACTCTGCCGAGGACAAGATCAAGTATATGGTCACACTACCCCACATCAGGGTCCTCCACTCGACAAAGCTACCGCTTCAGGTGTCGATCACTGCCCTCCACAGCCGCACCAGCATCCAAGTCCTCCAGGTCAGCCTCTGGGAGCGAGCTGTGTATAAGGCCGAGGGCCGTGAGCGGGCGGACATGCGTCTGGTCAAGATTCAAAAGAGCGAAGGATGGGCGCACGAGGATCACTCACACAGTTCGTCGTTGGATCATTCCGTGATGACATGGAACAAGGTTCTGCTTTTTGACATGCCTCGCATAGGAGCGGCTACTAATCAATGCAATCCGTCGGCCAACAATGGACTCATCAAGGTCACTCACATCCTCCGGTTTACAGTTCTGGGCTCTGAGGGCACGAAGCGGTTCCGAGTCGAGAATGAGATTTGTTTGACTGTTCTGGCTGTTGAGGACGAGCATCACCATGCGTGGATCGATGGCGGAGAGGAGGAAGAGGTGGAGTATGACGAGAATGGCAATCCTGTGACGGAGCTGCCGTCGTACCTGACATCGTTCACCACCCCGAGAGTTTCGATCGATTCGGAGCGGGAGCGGGAGCTGGATCCAACGGATGACGATCTTCTCCAGGCGTTGATCGCCGCCCGGATCCATTTACCGTCCTATGCAGAGTCAGAGGAGGGCACCAACAGTAGGGGTCCTAGTCGGGACGTCAGCAGGAATGCGAGCCAGGCCACCAGTCGAAACGCGAGTCCTGAAAGGACGCCATCAGCTGGGGCCAGCTCGGAGCACGGCCCACGTTCGAGCCTGTGTCAGGACTTTGATGCAAGGGTGATCGCAGCGGCCTCACCCACCACGAGTCCTCTTGTGTTGCATGGGCGGACGAGGATACATGATCCGCAGGTGAGATTTTCGATGGGCTCGGTGTATCCGGTCCATCACCCATCACCTCTCCAATCTTCATAACTCTTCCGGTTCTGTTCCTGGTTCTAACTAATACTTAATATACCATCGACCTTATGCGCCTAAATCTTCACGCACTATTTATGCAATAAAAAGGTGTGCCATCATAATGAGCTGCCCGCATTGGTGGTGATCTTTGAAAACATGGAGTTCAAGCCTGTAGAGGATAGTCAAGTACATGTACCCTCTTAAGAAGAACTGACATCGGAGAATAAGACGCGCGCCCTCGAGAGAATGGTATCATCGACAGCGATAAAATTATCCATTGACACCTGGAAATCTGTGCACCCAGAAGCGTGTGCGGTGTGGATCAGGCTGAGCACGAAAATTTACTTTAGGCGCTAGTCAGCGAAAAATCGCACCATTTCTCGGTGCCATGTCGTGTGTGTCAGAAGTGCTGTCTGTCCTACGCCTCGTCGTACCACAAGCTTGAAGGAGAAGGGCAAAACGCCATGTTGCGTGATAGATGAGTGCTTACTTCCCCAAGATGACCACTTCAATAGAGACCGAGAATGGAGGAGAATGTTGCCCCAAAGAAGTGCTGGACGCTATTTTGGAACTCAGGATGCATGAGGTCTCAACCCGTTTACCCCTGCATCGGTTTCCGCCGGGGTCCCATGCATTGATGTGGTCAGGCATGAGCTAAAGAATTCTGGTGCCACAGTGAGGATTATCAAAGACGAAGACGGGTCGGCAGACGCGCATGAGTGAGGTGGAAGGAGCAAACGTCGCAAACGTTTTTTTTTTTTAAAAAAAGCGCGATCTGCCCGTGTTTTTTTGTTTGTGTCCCTCTCGACCAAAGGCTAAAGGGCAAAGCACGTTCATCTGGTCTACTGAATCATCAACGGTTGTTGCCAACGGCTGCTTGTATAAAAGAGACATCGTTAGTTTTGGGTTACTATTCTTTTTTTTTTATCACCATCCATTCCTTGTCCATCACTGCCGCAAGTGCTTCCAGTAGCGAAACCTCCTCCCTCTTCTTCCTCATCCACCTCACTCTATCCTTATCGTCCTCCCCCCTTTCTCTGAACTCTCAGTCATTTATCACTACCTATGTCAAAACTGAGTGACCAAAAACTCGACCTAGAAAGGTCAGGCAGCGTCGATACCGCCACTCTTGAAAGCGTCAACGACCAGATCGACCACCTACGGCTCCGAGGTGAACAAAATCCATACTATGTTCATGACCTCACATGGACCGCGGCGGAGGAGAAGCAGATTGTCCGAACCTTTGATTCCAAGATATTGTCCTGGATTGGCCTCATGTGTAGGTGCATTTTTTAGATATGGTCAAACTTCAGAGCACGCATATGCACAATGCCCGAAATATACTGATAGCATCGCTCTTGTGCTTTTTTTTTTTTTTTTTTTTTTTTGCGCACAGTCTTCTTCATGCAATTGGATCGTGGCAACATGGCCAACGCGCTGACCGACAACTTCATGGAGGACCTCAACATCTCACTCAACACCGTTACCCTTGGCTCGACCATATTCACCATCTTCTTCTGTCTATTTGAGATCCCTTCCAATATGGTCATCCGCCGGGCAGGACCCCAAAGATGGATTCCATTCCTTATGTGTCTCTGGGGCATATCAACAGCCTGTCAGTTCTTTCTGAAGGATCGAGCCACCTTCTTGATCTGCCGCGCCCTGGTAGGCATGTTCGAGGCAGGATACATTCCAGGCATCGCCGTCTATCTGACAACCTACTACAAGAGAGGAGAGATGGCCACCCGTCTCTCCATATTCTGGTCCACTTTAGCAGTCGCCAACTCGGTCGCGGGTGTGCTTGCTTATGGAATCCTTCACATGCGGGGCGTTGCAGGCCATGCTGGATGGCGATGGCTCTTTCTTTTCGAGGGACTGGGAACCGTCCTGATCGGGCTTCTTTCGTTCTTTCTCTTGCCCGAGGGCCCTACTGCCACAAAAGGTGGACTTCGGTTCGGTGGATACTTGACTGAACGACAGGAGCAGATTGCGATCACACGGTTGATTCGAGATGATCCCACCAAGGCCGGCGACACAAGCAAGAGCGTGGTCTCTAGGAAGGATCTCTTCAAGGCGTTGACGAGCCCGAAGGTCTGGCCAAACATTCTCATTGGATTCTTTGGCCTGTTGCCCTTTGCGCCACTTACCATCTTGTCACCGCTCATTGTCAAGAACTTGAATCTGGGTGTGGCGCCGTTGGTGTCCAATCTGCTGGTGATCCCTGGTTATGTGATCTCTCTATCGATCATGACGTTTGTGAGCTGGAGTTCCGACAAGCATAATGAGCGTGCGTTCCATGGCGCATTGGCGTCAACGTACTACGCGCTGTGTATCTTGGCCCTAGCGGTGCTGCCTGAAGACGCAAGCAAACTTAGTCTGTACTTTGCGCTGATCTTTGCAATGGGTGGACAGACCTGCTGGCACCCGGTGAATGTAAGTTTGCTTTTTTTTTCTTCTTTTCTTTTGCCTTTTGAACTGCGGTTTTGCAAAGCGGAAAAGGGTCACCAACACTCTTGGTCTTGAATCATAGGCGGCCTGGATCGCAGGCAACACAGCGCCTGTAGGGAAGAGGTCGATCGCACTGGCAATGTACATTATCTCTGTGAATGCCTGTGATATGGTGTCGGTGAACCTCTTCAGGGATGAGGATGCGCCTCGGTTCTTTACGGGATTCTGGATACTGTTTGGGGCGCTACTGCTGACGATTGTGCTGTTCATCTTCCAACGGTATCACCTCATGTGGATCAACAGAAAGCGAGAGGAGAAGACGAGATATTGGACAGAGGAGGACTGGCGGCTTTACAACGAGACGACGAAGGACGAAGGCGATGATCACCTCTCGTTCCGCTATAGCTATTAGATAAAAAAAAATTAAAAAAACACTTCATCTCACCAAACCACACACCCCTCCACACCACAGTTAATTCATTTTGTGTTCTCCATACGCCGGGTGCCTGCATGAACTGGGAACGTGCACTCGATTATTTCAGAGCCCTTCCGCTGTTGGTTGCATGCGAGCCACGGCTCTCGTACCCAGCCACGAGAGACAAATTGCAATTTATTGCGGTCCCTGTTCTTGGCCAAGGTACCCACCCACTACGTTTTCGAAACGGGAGAGCGAGCGCTTGTTTTATATGTGTGGCATTGAGAGGGCGGGCTGCGAGCAGGAGGGAGCACTTGCGCGGCAGAGCGCACTAAGGTAGAGGCTAGCAGCCAACAGCCATGCTAATTGACTGGACCTGGTGTGCACAAGCAGCTGGTGACTTTTGGTGTCTCTGGTGTCGTTGGTGTCTTTGGTGTCTTTGGCGTCCTCGGTGTCGTTGGTGTCTCTGGTGTCCCTGTTTCTTGTATATTTCGGCTGTTTCCAGCTGGTCCTTTGCTGAGTTTCGAGTGCGTGTTTTCTCTCCCGTCCTTGTCACACCCACACCCTCCGCGCGCATAACTCTCAGCTCCACTCCACTCTTCCTTGCTTCCTCATCCCTTTCTCTTGTCTCTCTCTCTTTCTCTGTCACTCCTTCGTCACATTTCATTGCTCCTCGTCGTCCCCTCTCTGATCCTTCTCATCCCCCTTCACTCACTCTCTCTCTCTCTCTCGCATCACCGCCTCGTTGCCACTCTCGCCACTCTCTGCTCGTTCATTCCGTTGGATCCAATCCATAACGACTCCTTCCCCGGGCTATTCGTCCCATTCGACCCAGTAGCAAACCCATTAGAGCCAGGCTCATCTGCGACACTCAGCAGGCTGCTCCTTCCCCTTGCCCCTCGTCCCTACCTCCTTCGCCTCCTTGTGGCCGTCTTGTCCCAAGTGTCTGACACCGACATCTGCGCTCTTACTCATCTTTCCGGTATGTGCCTGGATACAAACCAGCTGGATCTCAAAGCGAACAATCAGAGCTTGTGTGGAAAAGAATGCCCCCGCGCATAGAGCAATGCATCCGTATATGAACAGCCTGCATGGCCCCAATAGCGAGTAGTCACCCGACCCTTTTCCCTTTCCTGCTCTGCTTCGCCTAAAAGGCATCTCTTGCATCTCTTGTCCTTGTTCTCTCTACAACGTGCTCGCTTGCTTCACCAACAGCAAAAGCATCAGCAACAGCAGTACCAACGCAAAGAACCCCTTTCTTTTCATAACCCCTTCACTTCATACTCCCACTCTCTCACTCTCACCCTCTCACTCTCTCACTCTCGTACACTCTCACACTCTCGTACACTCTCACACTCTCAGCTCTCTCGACCATATATTCCCGCTATTTTTTGTCTCACCCGACTCACCAACGCTAGTCTCTCTAACCATCACTGAATAATAGTCTGCCCCTGACCCTACCAGCCTGCACAAAACAGCAAACCCATTTCACGACAGGACATCCTCAACGCAACACACAGCACATCCTCATCATGGCTCTTGTCTCCCTGCCACTTTGTCAGTCTCATGCCGTGGGAGACGCTGCCGGCACAGACGGTTTCTTGACCAAGAAAAGGGCTTCGATTCACTATCCAGAAGGTACGCTGCATTCATCATCTACGATCCTACTGTACCGCATACGATCTCTGCGACCCCCACTCTTACACTGTTTGTTTTCGCACACGCTCGTAGACTCTACAATGGCCAAGCGCATGTCGTTACACTTTGGACCGCGTTGCCGCTCGTTTTCAGAGTCCTGGGCATTCTCTGCCGCAAGCATTGTCTCTGAATTCTCGGAAAAGAAAGACAGCTCCCCAGCCTCGTCTTCTACGCTCCAGTCATCCTTGGCGGCATCCAATGCCTCGTTGAAGAGTGTACAGTCTCTGGCAATGGCGACGGGATGCACAGAAACACAGGAGACATCTGATCAAAAACTCATAAAGACGCTGGCATCATTCTTGAGAGGCGAAGGTGATGATTCTGAGGGACTTTCAACCACAGATCGCAAACCTTTAGCCGCAATGCCATGTAACGAAACCACGGCACGGTCAGGATCTTCTTTTTCGGCTGGTCCGGTAAGGCACACAGTCTTCATACCCTCGTTATAATTTGCGGATCACTTTTTCGCTTTTTGCACCCTCCCCTTGCTTTGAGTGTGTCTAGTCCCCTACCTTTTCTGCAGTGTCTGCTTGATCATTGGCGTAATGCTCCGATCAGATGCGCACTCCCCCCCTCGATGGACGGCAGTGTGGTCAATTGCTCGCGTGAGCCACAGACTAATCTAGAATCTTCACGTTATACAATGTTATATTAGATCGATGAAGACTCTCACGCCGGCGAACTTGGTAAGGGGCGACTCTAATTTCACACGGAAGGGAAAGTGGCGTGGGTGGCGAACAACCCAAGGGGAGAGCGTGATGCGAGGTGGACCACTGAGTTGTTTGTGACACGACCAGCGGCTCCGTTTTCGTAATGTGCTCGCATGGTCCAACGTTCAGTTAATTGCAAATCGAATGTCGTCTCTAACGGTACCTACCCTATTGTTTAAATTATGCCTCGATTTTTTACAGTTGTCACCGTCCGCGATTTTGCGTATCCAAAGTCGCACCCATACCATCTGGGTCAGTATCCACCAGAACCCGAGTACGAGGAATCGGATATTGAGGAGGATGATGTGGAGGAGGATCAGGAGCATTTCGAAATCAAGGACGAGGATCGTACGCAAGGGCAGGCCCATGGACTATATGACTTTGATGCAGAAAATGACACGGAGCTCAGTTTCCGGGAGGGAGACTCTCTCTGGATCCATTGTCGACAGTTCCCGGGCTGGTTTCTGGGCGAGAAGGGCAACAAGACAGGACTGGTACCTGAGAACTACGTTCAGCTTCTTTAGACTTTCTAGCAGGAGCGGCATTTTGCCAAACTTTTTTTTTCTCCTTCATTTCAGCTCTTGCCCCCCAGTCTTGTCGTTCGCCTGTCCTAAAAGGAATCGCTGGCCGATTTGCACCATGACGGATAGTCTACTGCATTCGCCGAGAATATAATAAACAGCTCAACACACTGAGAAAAAAAAAGAGAGAGGAGAGAACGTGCCTTAATGTCGGTGCCTGAACCTACTCTTGGTTTTTGCTGCAGTGTCTCTTACAGCGCACATTGCCCCTTGCATTTTTGAGACTAGACACTTGAGCGCGCTATACTTAGAGCCCGTGCGCGCGAGAAGTTATGCCCGCTGTTCACCATTGTTTGCGTCTGGTCATTGTTGCAGAAATATAACGCTTCGAGACCAGATGAAAAATACCAGCCTTATATACAATAGAAACTACTGCACCGACCCACAGTACCACCCCTTGCCTTTTGTTCTCAAATTTGGCGCGAGGGACAACCTAGCCACTTTGTGTCTTGGAACGCACGATGCTATTTCTTTCGCGACTGTTTCGTGTCTAACGCCTTAATGCAAACAATGCTATATAACTAGCAACTCTTCCACGCACATTTGCAAAATCAGCATTCGTTAAGCGTCCTTCTTCCCTCACCTATACCAGTAGTCCTTTACACGCAAACTCCACCTCCCTTTGTCCTCATTAGCGAGGCTAAATTATAACCAAACTGTACCATGTCTAGCCCATCCTTCTTCAGCTCCATCTCAGAAACTGCGCGAGGATTTTTTGGAAGATTTTCATCCAGCTTACGTGCACGTCCATCCAATGTGCTACTACACTCCTCGACATCGTCATTGCCACTAACGCCTCCAGTTCCAAGCATGCTGTCACGCTTCTCAAAGTCATCCGTCTCCCTGTCTACCGAGAGCGTTGGTACTTTGCCGGTAGACATTACTCAGTATGCAATGAACAAAACACAATCCTCCGCTGGCGATGACGACGATACAGAAAAGACCTTCAGAGCAACAGACAAGACGAGATTCGAGGGCAGTGGATTTTCATTTCATTTCAAAAATCGGAATGGTAGCTCATCTAGCCTCCTCCACTCGGCAGGTGTGAGTCTCAAGACCAGTCCGTGCAGGCCACAAAACCAACAGCAACCGCAATGTCATGAGCAACAGCAGTTATCGGAAGCAAAACTACAGCGACGGTATCTGCAGCTTCCTACACAGCCCTCAAGGGACAGAGATGGAAGGAAGGGAACTAGGCATTCGTCGGTTTTGAGTACAGGTGTCGCTCATGGCTCTTCCTCGGGCAAACTAATACATTCCAAGCAGCGTCCAGTATTCAAACGGCATCATACAGACACTCCATGCGCCTCAACCCAGAAGGAAGTCCCTGCAGCTTTTAAACCCATTTCAGAGGTGAACACCAACGACAATAATGCAAGTCGAATCACCGTTCCGAAAACAGTGACCATCCGCCATCTTCCCGAATGCATCCCTGACGAGAGCTTTGGTCACAACGCGAAACGAAACGAGAAATATGCACGGATTCGACTTGCGGCGTTACGAGAGCACCAGATGGTCCTTGTAAAGTTATTAAGCGACCTTGTGGAAACCGAGAATCGATTCCGTCAGCAGCATCAGCATGTGGAACCGTCGGTGGTGGCGGCCAGTGGGCACTCTGGAGACCCACCCCGATCCAAAGCCCAAGAAGACCTGCGCAGCGCGAACACTATGAACGCCCGCTCAATCATAATGTGTCGGCACCACAAGCGCGAGGTGGCCGCTCACGAGTACCAAAAGGCTCTCCTGGATCTCTGGCAGGCGGACAACAGTCTGTGCCACTGGTTGATCCGATACATTCGAACTGCGCGCCGTGTCAGTCGAAACCTCGATCTCATGTTGCTGGATTCCAGCGCCGCTTGTGCCCTTGGGAGCCCAGTGTCTCTGGACACTTCAACTTGTCATAGTATTGTGCGCCTCAGTGGCGTCCTGGCCACCACCCAGTGCTCCACGTTTGATCTCGTGTCGACCACCCTGCCCCATGTTGATGAGGTTGCTCGATCGAAGGGCCCGAGTGCGACTCTCGGACGTGCCGACAAGACTCTCAAGACCCCGAACCCCGTCCTGACGCGCAGCCCCAGGGTCTCACATCTTTCAGCACCACCGATACCCTCTCACTCTTTACTCCGCATGCCTTTCCAGGCTCCTACATCCCCACCGCCACCAGTGCCTGCGCCACAGCCCCCGCGGGACTTTATGCGCAGTACTGCTAGCACTGGAGACTGTTTCACGCAACAGCTAGTAGTAGTTCAGGTGCACCCGGTACCGTCGCATTGCAGAGATAGGTTTCAGGATGTTCTCGGCCTCCCGCCGCGGTGCAAGTCTCCCATAGCCGGCGGCGACGACCCCATGGACCAGAGGAAGTTCCAGGACTATGACGAACTGGAAGCTGCAGTGTTTGTTGGACGCCATATGCAAAGCCTTCAGAAGGCGAACGAGTTCCTGTATCGATTTGATAAGGAAGCTAGCCATTCAAAGATCATACTGGAGCGGTTTGAGAACGCAAAAGACGTGTACAGGCGCCGGGTGAACAGAGGGTGACCGTGATTGAAGAAAAAAGAGAGGAAAGAAGAAGAGGGAGTGGAGTTGGCTTGAGTGGCCAGCAGGAGGAAGGGGCGAGAGATGTGAACGAAACGCTGGTTCAAGGTTGCACAACGAAAACCTCAGTGAGCAATTGCCATTATTTTTTCCAGACTATTGTAGACTTTGGGCAACAAACTTGTCGCTGAACATGTACAGTAGTGTAACGCGCGGCATTAAATAACGAAAAAAAGATGCGGCATTCGAATCCAAAGGCGATCTGAGTTGTGAGGTAGAAAAAAATTATGTATCGGTTGTTCCTGAATAAGGATCATATCTGATCCTTGACTCCACTCTAGGACAGTACAGAGTTTTTTTTTCTCTAATGACCCACACCCCCAAAACGCATTGACAGGTCACCCTCTTTCTTGCGATGTTATCAAGAGACAACTCCATTACCGGACCTCTCTGAATGAAGTCCTTGAGGGCTCCGAAGAACAGTTGCGTTCTCACCCAAGCACCATTGCGCGTAAACCGCCGGCTGAGCTGTTGTCGAATGACCGCCTCAAAAAAGTGGGCAAAGTAATGAAGCGAGACCAAGACAGTTTGAGAAACTATGTCGGGCTAAATGGTTTCCTCCTTGCGCATGCAAAGGGGATTGAAATTCCTAATTTTGAGTTTCCATGGAATGAGGTTCGTTTCCAGATGTCATCTTCAAAAAAAAAAAAAAACGCCCGCCTTGATCATGTACAGTACAAACCTGCTCCTCCATTCTTTCTGCGTCTGAGTGTACCGCACGCATGTATGCACCACCCAAAGGGCGTGAGAGAGAACACGAATGGGCTTTGAGGAAAGAAAGAAGGTTTTTTTTTGAGCCTTTGCCCAAGCTGCGTGAGTTACCGGGCAAGTGCTGGTGGGGACTGAAATGCACTGCACGCACACTGCATCACACATAAACACACAACAAAAAAGAGACGCCTGAGAGCACTTCCTGGTCTGGGATCTGATAAGGGATCTGATAATGCTGCACCCCAAGCGGAACTATAAAAACTGCCCTGCTGGTCACGATCCTCGCCTTCTGGCACCCTCTCTTTTCTCTCTCTCTCTCTTCTCTCTCTTTCTCTCACCTTCACTTCTCACCGCGCTCTCCCTTTTCCTGCTACACTCCACTACAAAGATGCGTTTCTTGACCGTTGCCGCCGCTGTGAGCGTTGTCGCTGTTGCCAGCGCCCAGACCGAGAAGTACCCCTTCAAGCCCGATGGTGCTTGTGTTGAGGCGTGCACATTGGTACGTACTCCCTTCCTCAACTTCCTCAACTTCGTCACGAACCCAACACTTTATAATTCTCACATCAACCCCCTTGATTAAGAAGTACCTTTCACAAATCGCCTCCTTGCCAATTCAAACTGACATAATCAATGTTTTCGCGTTTTATAGAAAGAGGGAAAGCTCCTGTTCCCCAACTTCACTCACGACGAGAACAGCCCCTACTGGTTGGAGTCGCTCGGCTACGATCATGACCGCTCGCACCCCAAATACTCTAGTATGATGATGAATGCTGGAATCTGCATGAGTGCATGCCCCGTCCCAGAGCAGGAGCTCTTCAGAGCTCAGTTCCAGGCCAAGACTGAATGGTACCAGAAGGCCAAGAGCGGCGCCGGTAAGACCGAGCCAACTACTGGCGGCGACGGCGGCGCGTCTGGTACGACCCCTCCTCCTACCAGTGCTCCTACTGGTGCATCTGCTGCTCCAGCTGCGTCCGGAACCCCCGCTGCGTCCGGAGCACATGGCTCCGCTAGCGCCCCTGCTGGCGGCAAGTCCACTGAGGTTCCCAAGAGCGGTGCAGTCTCTGTGGCCTCCGGCATGGTCGGTGTCGCAACCGCCGCTCTCCTGAGCGCCGTTGCTCTTCTTTAGAGGTCCCATGTGTTTCCCCACCCAACATATTCCCTCACTTCTGTAATTCATACCATAATCGCATTCTTGACAATAAAAACACCAAAAAAAAAAAGTAGACGCGTTTCATGGTGCTACTAAGGCGACTTAGAATGTTTAAGATTTGTGCGTGTTTCATGAGAACCTTTAAGCACATGGACTTACGATATGCACTCTTCTGAGGGGAGCTCCCCCTGAGTCCACATGGACGGGAGGTAGCGTGGTCTTGTACCAGTTGTGAAGATCCAGCGTGGTAGCAAACCCAATATGCCTCCCAGTGAGGCAACTTGGTGAGCCTTTTGACAAAGGTGGACAGAGAGAAGCATTAGACCATAGACCTTATGGGAAAGTAGATGCTCGACGTTAAGATCAAAAGACGTGGGTGACTTACAAGAAGAAGAAAAGCGAAAAAAAACCCCCCAGCTCGCAGAGGGGTAAGCACATTGGAGAGGAAAATGACTTGTACACTAAAATGCGGAAGCAAAAGACAGCGAGGAGAGATGGAACGAGGGAAAGAATGAAAGTTGTCATGTTCTTTGATTGCCCGAGCATCAAACTAGTCCGTTTCGAAAGGAAGGCGAAGTGAAGAAGAGATGCATCCTCGGGCAATGATGACTTTTATACCAGCGGCCAGTCGACATCATGCGACACCATCACTTCATTTTTGACTATATACTATTTGCAGGTCGTTTCCGAAAATAAATAAGAACTCAGGACAAGAGTTCAGTCTCGACGGTCTTGATGAAGGCTTCCACCTCCTTTACCAACGCTCCATTTTCTCCAGAGCCATGCGAAACTCTAAGGATGTTCAGAGCCAGCTTCAAGATCTCGTGCGACAGCCTCACAGATGTCATCCCACCCTTCTCATCGTTCCAAAGACTCTTGGCCAGCGTGAAGCAATGCAGTCCTACGAGCGGATGGTGCCTTGGGTAAATCATCAAGTAGATCGCCAAGATAAACGTGCCAATCTTGGACGCCAATGCCCAGGACTGATGCTCTAGACTGGTGACAAAGAACGACGTTGCATTCGTCATCACCGTCGTCGTAAAAGGTTTGGGTGAGCTGTGCGGTGTCTGCTGAAGAGTCCTATAGATCACAAAAAGCCGTTCCGTGTACTCTTGTTCCGAAGCACCCAGTTGGATCAGGGGTACGAGCGAGTGCATGATATAGCTCGTAAACGAAGCCCGCGTGATGACAGACGGTGGTTGGAGAGGGGGTCCCGCAACCTGAAGGGAACGAGCACCAGGCAAGATGATGGTCTCGAATTGCTTCGTCAGCCATTCACCGTCGACCTTGGAGCCCTCAGGACCATCCTGACTTCCTTCGATCAAGTCATCCAGCACTCGGAACCCGGTTCGGTCTAGCATTTGCACACTACTGGCGTCATCCGCACTTGCTTTGATTTCCTGCTGAACCTCGTCCTCACAGCAGCGTGGGCAGTGACAATCAAAGTAGTACTTTTCTTTCAAAAGTTGTCGCCGCTCCTGCCGCTGCACAGCGTTGTCGACGTACGATGTGCACAGCTCCTGACCAATGGCAACATCCTCGAGCGCCCTCACGACCTGAACTTGCCCCTCGTACATGACGATCGCGTTGGGTCGGCACGAATGATTAAAAAGTGCCCCAATGGGGAAAGTACCCTCAGCCATCGTAAACAGCTCCGCATCATGGATCGAAAAGTTGTTACAATGGAACCGACACAAGTACTGAACCAACTCTTTCACCGACGGCGGCTCCCCTCGACTGGACACGCTCTTGAACGCAAATTTGGATTGCAGCAGTTGCTCTCGGATCCTGGTCGCGATCTCGGTGTAGTTGGCCAAGACCGCAGGGTCGGACACGGCCTCGTGGCCCATTAATGTCGAGAATACATACGCCGTCAGAGCGAGGGACTCTCCCTTCTCGTTTCCTGCTGACAGTGATGATGGTGCTGATGATCCTGTTGGTCCATTGTGCTGCTGCTGCTGCAGATCGTCCTCTGCTTCATCCTTGAAAGCGCCGTTCCGCAGCCGTTCAATTGACATGACCACCATCTTTAGCATCTCATAATCCAGATCGTCCTTCTCCATATCTGAGCAAATCCATCGATGCCATCCCTTCCACGCCACAGTGAAGCACTCCCGGCTGCAGAAGTACCGTTTCTTGCAAACAGAACACCTCTCCAACTCGATGGCAGATGCATTTGGTTGGGTTCTGCTGATCCGAGTTCGGAAGCATGTCTCGCAATGCTGCGATCGGTGGGTTGGGAAAATGACTGGATTACACAGTGGCCGCGAGGTGATGAAGGTCGTGCCTTTTTTGAGCACACGCTGCGCGACCACCTTGCGATGCTTGTGTTCGTCGCTGACGAGTTCGAGACCGTGCCGTTCGAGATGCCGAGCAAGGAGTGAGGCGGACATGAGGTGTGAAAGGGAAGAGATTCTGATCTGTGTTGCATTTTTATGGGTCGTTTTGTGGGTGTGACACGACAAGTTGTGGTCCGTGTGGACTGTGTTTCTTCACGCCATGCCATCGTCGAGGAGTGCCCTGCGTACACGCTCGCTTTCCTCTTCAAACTTCTGTACCAGCTCCTCAGCCTGGATCTCAAGCGCCATTACCATCTCGGCAACACACGCCCGATGGAACTCCTCCACTGTCATCCTGAGTTCGTCCTCTGAAAGATTGGCTTGCTTTACGAGGTTTTGCCGCCGCCGATCTTCCTTGGGGTCGGGATGGAGTCGGGTCCGCGACTCTGCTGGCGGCCGTGAACGCTTCTGCTCCTCCTCTTTCTGATGTAGTTGCAGCTGTTTTTGATGGAGCTCCATTGGTGCTGGGTTGATATCCCTGCGGCCTCCAGTCCGTTGGTCGCCCTCGCCCCCCTGGCGTGCCTGGATGCGCGTTGATGCTGTGGTGGAGTTGTGTGGATCCTCAGTCCTGGCCTCATGTCTATTCCTCCTGATTGCACCAAGATCTTCGTTCCTTGCCTCATCCTCATCCACTTCTAGATCCTCTAAGCGCAGCGCACTCGCCGCCTTTTTAACGGGCGTTCGCACAAAAGGTAATGAAGCCGCGTTGTTATTCCGACGTGATGCTGCACCAATGGCCGAAATGACTTTGGAGATTGGCAGAGGTGTTTTGTTGATTGGGGTTGTCAATGGCGTGGTGGATTCGTAAGATCTAGTGCCCATCTGCTTGACGGGCGTACGCAAGTTGACATCGATATGGCTAAAGTGATCGACTTCTAAATCAAGATCATCCAGGGCTGCTTTCGGCTGAGGACCATCGCCATTCATATCAGCAGGGGGTGTTATATCCTCGGCCATTTGTCTTCGCTCCCTGTTCTGTGAACGCTTTAGGTCTCGGACCTCCTTCATGAGCACATGTTCAGCCACAGCCATCACTTCCGAGGCCGCGTTGTCGTGCATCAAGCCTTCCAGCCGGTCGATCAGCCGACTGTGCTTTTTCTCCGGAGAAATGTCGAGCCGTGCAGTTTTCCTTTTCAACGGTGTAGAGGGTGAAGGCGAAAAAGTCCTGTCCATGCCTGCATGTCGTGTTGACGCCTTCAAGCCGGCATTGCCGACTAAATCCTTGATTTTTTGACGCGGTGAGATTCCGGGGATCGGCTGCGTCGGTGTCCTTTTGCGGATCGGGGTCGAGACCGTCAGAGTTCCATTCAAGGGCCACTGAGAAGGTGAAATGAAAGGGCTTGTCAGTCGCCGAGGACTACTCGATCGACCTTCTTCGTCCTCCCAGCCCTCAAAGTCCGATTTCTGTGCTGCGCGCCGTATAGGGGTGGTAGGGTCGACGACCACAACCTCGGCTTCTTCATTGTCCAATAGGGAGATCGCCTTCCTACGGACTGGAGTGGTGCTGCCTATGCCCAAGCTGCTCGGTTCTAGACTAGCGTCGTCCTCAGCGCCATAGTTGGCTATTGATGGGGTCTGGTGGGCGGGTATTGTTGGGGTTGTTGTTGGACGGATATTATTAGCAACTGCGATCTCATCTCCAAGGGTGTCCATATTGATACGCCGAGCGTCTAGAGCGGCCGATGCAGTATTAATCAGCACTGTGTCTTTGTCGCCCACTGTTGCATCGTCCGCTATTGCCATTGCGTCGTCAGGCGCTTCAACGTTCTCCGCTGACACCGCTGCCAGATCTTGGCGTTGAGAAGGGGAGTCCTGCGGCTGAGCCAGCTCCTGCGCCTCTTCGTCCTCGGGAAAGATCTCGATCAGAGCCTTCCGCTGCTTTTTTAAGGGCGACTTCAATTGTGCGATAGATGTGTTGGATCGTGTGCTTCGCTTCACTTGGCGCTTGCCAACTTTCTTGCTTGAACTTCCGGGCACACTCAACTGGCTATCATCTGGCTCCTCCTGCTTGATTTTTTTTTGCCTGCAGCCGCGCTTCTTGACCGTCGGCTTGACGGTGTTTGACGACTCCTCAGGACCTTGCACCTCTTCATCTCGACTACGCACGCCATGAGCAAGTCGCCGCCGAGATCCGCCAGATGCCGATGATGCTGAATCTGCCGAAGTGTCAGGGGTATTATTTGAAGTGAGGTCTTGAGATCGAGAATGCGCTGTATCCTCACCAGAGACTTCGCCTTCAGCGTCGTTTGTATTTTCCCGGTGATGTTGACCCTCTGCATGCTTGTTTTTAGCCAGCCTACGTTTCTTTGCCACCACGACCGAGACAGTTGAAGCACTCTGCGGTTTCGACAAGTAGGCGAATCTTGACGCTGGAGTCGATGTTGAGTCAACCGCGTCCCCGCTGCTTTGTTGTCGCCGCTTCCTTCCCGATATCGAAGACGAAGTGCTGCCTGCCTCTGATAATGGTTGATCGTTTGTTGTTGACGTAAGAGTTGTTGATGAGTTATACACATCGTCCGCCTGGAGACGTAAACTGCGTCTCCGGTGAGGCTCAGTTTCCTTGGACTGGTCAGAGTTAGCCGAGAGAGTGAAGCCGACCGAACGCGTTGGGGATGATAGCCTTCCTGCGCCTCTCACCGCACTCTTCACGAATCCTGCGGGGTTAGTTTCCACGGGCGTTCCAGATACTGAACGAGCACTGCTGCTTCTGATGCTGGACGGTCTAGAAGAACCTCCTGATAAAGCTGCTTTCAGAGGACGCGCTCCTTGGTGACTCGGTGTGATCTCTATCTCTTCCAGTTTGATACCGTGCACACGCTGTGATTTTGGTGAAAGAAGCAAGACCTGCGACGAGTAACCCGAGTTTTAGTTAGCTATAATTCTGAACTAGGGCTGCCTTGTAAATACATAACATGGTGCAACATACCTGCTCCTTGGAAATTTGAGGGTCGGTACCTCCTGTCACTTTCCGCCTGTTCTTTGTTGCTTTGGCTGCGGAGGCCTTAGTGGGAGCTGCTGCTCTGGTTGCAAAGAATGGACACGCAGGGCACCGCCTCTGATGTTCATGAATCGGATCATCCGTCGCCTCCCACCCATCCAAGGCCAGGTCGCAATAAGCGCACTGAACCCTGTCGTCCGATCCTTCTTCCGGTGCATAGAAAAATCCAGCGTTCGCCATCTAATTAACGCGTAATATGGTATCGCGGTGGTCAGTTGTGATCAATCGAGAGAAATAGCTTATATTCTTGAGGTTCTCACGTACCCGCTTTGTGGTCCCGTACCAGCCCTTAGTGTGTTCATGTGGCCACCATCTCCCAAACGTCTGCAGTCTCGCTTTTGTCATCCTCGGACCTTTAGGGAGCTCATCCTCGTTGTCCCAACGAAAAGGCAATTCATCGTCAGTCACCCTGATCGTCTTGAGGATGGCCCAACCGCAGCGTCGGGCATGACTGAAATGTTCGAGATAAGGGTCGTCCGTGTCGGTCCACCCATCCAGTGACTTTTGACAGAGAAAGCAAACGACGTTGTCGGGCGAGGACGGTGCGGGCAAGAAAAAAAACCCTGCGTCTGCGAGCTATTGTTTGGAGCGAAGAATTAGGTTTGCACGGTGCATGGGGTTGAGAGTGCATATCGAGGACTAACGGTCCCGCATGATTCCACCGAGTCTGAGAAAGAGAACTGCGCCTTACAGTGGATGGAGTGGCCGCGTACGAGTCTGGGTGAGGCCATTGTCGCGTCCTGTTGGTGAATGATTTCAATCTCGCAGTGGACAACTCCATCCTGTCCTGGCACTCGTGGGATGGCCCTGACTGCTTCCAATCCTTTTGCTACTGGCTCCGCTGTGCTTTCCTGCTCTGCCAAGAGTCGTTCAGTCCCGACGATAGAAGGGGATGCAATGGCTGACGCAGGGACGAGTGAACGAGGGAAGCGCTGGGTAAGAGGGGAAAAGAGGTTGTTGATTGAACCAGGGAACAAAACAAGAATATATGTAACTGAACAGTCACGCTCACCCACGCCTTTTGGAAGCTACATCGACCGCTCATCATTCTCATTTGTCCACCGCACTTTCACTACCGCATGCCTTTTGGACCATAACACAGCTGTTTCAAGGGCTTTTTGGAATGGTTGGCGATAGCGCAGGCCCCCTGTGCTGCATAAAAGTTGTTTGGGAGGAACTACAAGCACCGACCTATGCGTTTATTTTGCTGCAGTCATGTTCATCTGGCGCCTCAAGAGCAGTGGCAAGGAGTGGTGGAAGCTGTTATCCACAAAGGCAGACACAAACTCCTACCCCCGTACAGCGCGTATGAAAATGCGAAGTGAAGCTGAAGCGAACGACCTCAAATGCAGCAAGGGCATTGGTTCTTTTTTTCTTCCGCTCTCGCAAAATTGTGCTACTGCTCCCTTCCTCTTCAGCGCGCGTCTGGGGCGAGAACAGCCTCAATAGTGGGTAAAGCGTCTCTAAAAAGCCTAGCGCGTGCACTTCACCAGTACCCGTGCCCACTTTCCGTTATGCCACATCTTGCAAACTTGCAAGTCGTCCAGCCCTCTCACTGCTCGTCAGCGCGTTCGCTCGCCTCATATCTCCATGCAGCCGTCCCTTACTCTATTCATATTTGAATACCCATCTTCTTGCTCTAGTGGCACACGGTTGCAGTAAAGAGAGCGAGAAGGCGGATCATCCTAACCACGTCTTGATACTTAAAAGAGAAGAGAAAACAAAAGAATCCTTTCGCCACCTCCGAACCCTACGCTTTATTTTCACACCCTTTCAATCCTTAAAAGTCAGAAGCACTGCACTAGCTATTGTCGACCTTAGTTCCGGTCGGCTCATCAAGATCGAAGCATCTACCTCTCTACCTTTCCATCATTAGTTAGCATTGGTAGCTCACCGGTTACGCAGTTCTCACATCTGCTTCCGTCTCTACCAAATTTGCGAGGCACATTTCCACGCCATCAATCATTCCTCATAACAGCCCTTCCAGGTGCCTTGTTGGCCACTGCGTTGTGTATTCCTATCCTTCTGCGTCGCTCCGTTCATCAGTAGTGTCATAAAAGGTAGGCTCGATATTGTTCACCATTATTGAATGCAGCTCTTGTCCTTCATTCAAGTCGTGTGCCTCCATGCCCCCTTCATGTTCATATCAACAACAGTTGGATGCATAAGCCATTTGCATGATTGTCGGGGTGTCTCTGTATCTTTGCTATGACATGATGCAGGTGGAGCAAGTGTACAAAGGGGACAAACTCAGAGGAAGAAGGAGAGAGAGATAAAGGAAGAAAAGAAAAAGTGAGTGAAAGCAAGAGTAGACTCTAGTGCCCCTCATGAGGGGATGTAACGTAAAGCGGCAGATGAAAGCCCCCCCCCCCCCCGCGGCCCGCGCGCCTAAAGTGATGAAAGAGGAAAGGAGAGGAGTGAAGGAGTCAAGGAGAATATTACTATCTGGTGTGATACGCCGAAGGGACACCAGATATCGGTCCCGCCAGAGCTATCTCTCGCGCCTATTATTGGACCTCGCCTCCTCGCTCCACAACCACGCCGCAATGCACATGTCTTGAATCATCGACTTTATGGTCTGGGACCTATGCCCTGCTTTGCTGCAACGCACTTAACTCAAGATAGTGTGTTGCTCGCGTTTGTTTTCCCCTTGAGTTCCCTGGCCACAACCAGTAGCTGCTCTGTACTCCCAAGGGAGTGCATATCTTCATCCTCAGACCTCGTATGCATGAGTCCAACGGTGGAGAATTGTCCGCGAGTTAACTCCCCCCCTCTATTACCATTGTGGTGTCCCAGATCGCCATCTTTGTCCAAGAGAGCTCGCTCAATTGCAGGGTACCTTTGCCTTGGAGGGTTTAGCCTTGTCTCTCCTGCTTTCGTTCTCGCACTCTCGTTGCTCTCTTTGCTGAGAAGATTCTGCTTCCATGCCACGTTTTGCTTTAATTTCGTTTAAACCATTAGTCAATTTACATGGCTGGACAGTCGGAGGTTGGTGCTGATGGCAGACAAAAGAGTGAGCCCTGCTTCATGCTCTGCTTTCATTTGCGTATACAGCTGCCCTCAGGGTCGGTACCCACATCCTTTTTTATGTTTAAGGCTTGACTGGGAGGTCTGGCTAGGGTCTTTATTCTACAGATGCTGCTTTCGTTCGGAGTTCTATTGTCATTATTGCTGGCGCCTTACTGTGCGGCGTCCAGTCTGGATCCACCTCCCGAGGAATAACGCCCGTTGGTGTCTTTGTGTATACTGGGTTGCTGCTCCAGTCCTTTCCAACACGAGTTGCCACTAAATATTTCACTCATCAGCTGCTGTATCAACCGCGCAAAGTGTTCAGAGTCAGCTCCGCATTGATATTACCTATTCGAGAGGGATACGCCTGGGGTAAGTATGTCGGGAGATATATGTGTGTGCATGGTACCTTTGGCCATTGGTATCCATACTGCAGTGTGAGCGCTATAAACAAATTGTAAATCGACAGTCTATGTAGTGGCCACGGTCCATAGAGCATGGATGGACCATGCTCCTATGCATCGCATGCATGGAACCAACAGCAGCGAGGAAGAAAGAAATATCGTGCATGGTCGCGTCTACAACTTTGTTTTTTTTGAATTTTCTGTTCGCACGAGAGAGTGATCGAAGGCATTTCTTCATCCGAACCTCATCGTTGCTGTTTGCTGTCTCTTTGCTCGGTGTCTCTTCGGTACTGAGCAGAGAGGCCCTGCCTGTTCATTGGAATAATGTCAATATCCCGCAAATTGGCTATTAAATGTTTTTAGTGTATGATGAAAGCCCATTCTGTGGTGCTGTATTCTCAGTCAATTACACTCGCGGCAGCGGGGGCGCTGCTCTACCCTGGCCTGCTACTCCCGCCACAACGGCCGCGATTGCAAATTTGATACATTGCACATCTTGTCCATTTTGATCTTGCAGCCCGCAAACACAAGAGAGAGAAAAGCTGCGAAGTCAATCTCCTCCCAACGGTCTTCTTGCATTGGTTGTATGTGTGTATGTGTTTCTACTCCACTTTGTTTGTCGTACCGACCAGAGAATACATATCCTTGCAGGGCTGACAGTCTTTTGCTGGGGACAGGGATCTCGTTGCATTCTAATATAAAGGATCGGCTTTTGCTCCTCTTTGCGAACTCTTCCCATCCTCTCCCACTGAATCTCATGCCCGCCTCTCCTTCACTTTACCTTTCCACTGTATTCTTCCCGTCTGACGCTGATTGACCATCTTGCTCGGTCTGACTTTCTATCCCATCTTTTCTACTTTTGTCGGCTTTGAAAGCTATCTCACACAAGCGTTCTCCATCTGAGTCAGACGAACGCAAATCTTCTACTGCACCCATTACACGAGAGGCGAACCCGTACCACCAAAAAACAACAACGCATCACTTACCAGCAAGTCTAGAGCTCAGTATGACTATGGGAGCTCCTCCAAGTAAGTCCAAAGGTGCCATGCTAGTTCCCCCGGCCTAACAGCCATATGCAAAACTCCAAAGAATGAAAAGATTGCAGTCCACCCAATGAGCACTCTTCAGCACTGGCACCCGGAGCTTGTCTTTTCTCGATCAATTGTGCTTGTCAGCCGAAGATGGACCCTACCGTGTTGTTTTTTGGATTTCATACCCAGAACGTTTTACCAATCGAGGGCACAAAAAAAAATCTTTTGGCTGTTGCTGGTCCTCTAGGATGTCCTCAGCAAGCGCCCTGTGTGGACACTTCGTTTTGTTTATTATTTTCTATTTTTTTTTTTTTTGGACAGCCTGGCGACACTCATCCATCCTTTTCTTCCCTCCTCCCTTCTTCTTCCCTCTCTCTCTCCTTCTTTCTCCTTTGTCCACCTTTCTCTCGTCCTGCCATTCTTGCTCACGTTTTGTTACCCATTGTCTGTGCTTCTACGTTTCGCTGTCCCTGAAATCCTATTATACAGTACTCTGTAACCCACCTTCTGTCTCCCATACCCCTTCTTCATCCCCACCCGACTCTGGAGACCTCCTCTTCCTCTCTCTCTTCCCTCCCTTGTTCTGCAACTTACGATATCCATACCCATCCAGCAATAGACATCATGACTGCCACGACGTTTATGAACAGCCTACCCTCGCCCACCATCTCCATCGCCGCCCTCGATATCACACTCTCGCCCATCCCCGACGGCGAACTCACGGACGATGCCCGTGCACAGCTCCAGAACGAACTAGAGCAGATTCGGAAAAGCTCCGCTGAGTCTCAGCTAGCGTACAATGCCGCCCATGCCTCCATCCCCACCTATCAGCAGCTTGTTCTCACCACCCACGCCCAGGTCGCCGCAGCCAAACAGGCCGTCCTTCACGCCAGAGGCATCTCGTCGTCGGGCTCGTCCTCAACAACCAATTCCTCGTCAACGTCCAATGCGTCTTCGCCTCCTTCGCCGTCGTCACCACTCAACAGCCACCTGAATCAGGACATGCTCAAGAGCGTCGAGGAGCATGAGCGGAATCTCCAGAGGCTGGAGCAGGAGCACGTCGAATTAGGGCTAAAGCTCTCCCAAGTGCTGAGGGACAAGGCCGAGGCCGAGGAGACAAAAAAGCGATTGAACGATTACATGATGCGCGCAAAGTCAAGAATCAAGGAGCTCGAGAAGAAGCTCTGCGAATGAGTTGATTCGCCACCCGTGCACACAACAACTCCTGCAGGTGTTTTCACTGGGCTTTCGAAGAAACGAACAGACTGGACGGCCATCTTCACACTGCCACAACCCACACAACAAGCTCGCAGCAGCGCATAATATCTAAATCAGCAACGCGACATGAAAAGCAACATGCACCGCGCGAAACTTCTATCAAAAGAACCACATAGCATAACGACCAAACAATCTCACCACGACACCGAGCCCCCCAGACACAGAAAATAAGGAGCGCGCCTTCATGGTCTTGATTTTCTCACGACAAAGTTGGCAGAGCATCAGGAAGCAACAGCAGCATCAACAGCGGCCTTTCCTTCCAAGCATATTATGCAAGATGCACTATCGTTCATCCCGCGTCATGCCAACGTTGTGTTCTCTTGCCCGTGTCTCGTGTCTTTCTTCCCATTCTTTTCTCTCTTGCCTTCCAGCCTTACCTTTTTTTTCTCTTTTTTTTTTTTGCATTTCATTTGATAACGACGCTGGGCGCGGCACTTACCTTTCTCCTCCTCCCGCTCCTGCACATTTCCCATTTCTGTCTCTCCTTCCTTCCTTGCATTGTCGGCCCAACCTTCGGTGGTCATTCAGGGCATGACGCCTGCGTGTTTTTGTTGCGCAAAGAAAAACTAGGCAGACCGCGGTCAGTGTGCAGCATGCGTTGTTGGCCAGGCCTAAACAAATGCCATCCTACCGCATGAAAAAAAAAGAAGAGTGAAAGGGTAAAAGCACCTCCTTGATTGCCGTCGATCTTTCTTTTTTCCTCGTTTTTTTCTTTATGCCATAGCTCACATACGAAAAGTCAATTGTAACAATCCAATTATGCATCTTTCTCTCTTTCTTCTTTCTTTCTTTTCTTTGTCTCTTGTATAACTTTTGCATACCCCTGGTCCTCTTTTCCTACAATACGAATACGAATAAATAGCATGTTGCTTTCATCCGCCCAATTGCTACGCCTTATTGATATGAACTCCAATGGACCAAAAAACGCCATTGCTCTGAAAGCGACTAGTGTGAAACATAACCAAAAGGGCCGCAAGTGCAACGGCACACCAAACTGTGGGCTTTCATTTGCGCCAGAGCACTGTCAGTGCGGACTTGACCCGTAGTGACGTAATGGAAGTTGGGTTGGCTTGACCCTTAATATTCCGCGCCGCTATAAATTATTGGGGCATCGCTGGTCTTGAGCGGTCGCTTTTCTTCTTCATTCTGCTTTTGAAGGGGATAACTTTTCATTCCTAGGGAAGCAAGGCTGCTGCTACACGTGCACCGTCCCTCCGACTTTTCTTGCCGACGTTTTATGGTCAAAGCATAGCAGACAACCATATCACTCGCCTCCTATATTGACGCCGTCCTCCATCACACAGACACACACACAGATATCCGCGTAGCATCGTTCCACAACCACACGCACTCTCTTTTCTACTCCCCAACAGCACCGGTCTCCTCCACGCCACAGCTAGCAGTGGTGCTGTCAACGGACCCCCCGCCAACTCTACACCCGGTACTCACGCAGCCCAGCATAAGTTTTCCGGCCAGGGTGTGCGCAAAGCGATGGATGTCGAGTCAAATGATCGCGAGAAGGTAAGCTTAATGGACGCTGTGGAATGGCGGATGACTTGGTGTAGTCGAATGGGCGAGGCACAATTTTTTTTTCTGTCTTTGATTTTTTTGAGGGTGAAAATTATACTCTGCCGCGTGGTCTTCCCTTCCCCTGTCCAACGACGGATGTTGTGAACCCACACACCTAAGGTCGAGGGACTCGCTCTTGAAAGGCTCTATTCTTGCTGTGTTTTTACCCATGCTTCGCACGGGAAGGCTGTCGGATCGTATTTTGCTAACCCCTTTCTACTCTGTTATTATCTCGGGTGCCTCCTCGATGCTCCATCCAGACGGCCATGAGCCTCGTGGTTGGTATGAAGATGGCCATGGCGCAAAACAAAGCTGCGACGCGTAGGCAGCCAAGTCAGCAAGGATCCACAGACGGGGTATCCACCAACAACCCCTCGAGCAGTAAAAAACAAGGTAAGCCTTTCTCGCTAGCATTTTCTGTACTGTACATGATTTGTGTCACCGTCCTCCGTATTGCTCACCTTCGTCGCATTGTAGCCAAAGTTTCAGCAAGTGCGAGGCCACGACCACTTATTGCCATGGAGGCGCCAGTCGGTGCGTTCCCGGTTGCAGGCATCAATACTAATGTTGAGAGGCGAGAGTCACAGGCGGCGCTCGACGTGCCACCTCACAGTCCTGTTCTGGCCCACAAGCAGCCCAATGGGTCGGGCATCCCGCGGTCTGGAAGCTCTGACGGACCCCAGTCCTCAATACCACCGCATGGGCAGACACCCGGCGTTCGACCAACCAACAGAGATGTCATGCCGCAACACACTCATGCCAACGGACAGCACTCGCAGCATCCAGAGCCCATTCGATTTTCTTTTGCTACCCATCCGACCAATATTGCGGCTCAGTGGAGACCAACCCTATCATTGGACATGATCTCGCATGGCTCAGCCCCGGCAACTTTGAGAACAGTGGAGGTCGTCTCCCGGCCAGATTTGTTACCTGTCTTCCATCTCGAAAGCCACTACATGGTTCGGGCAAGTCTTCCTAGGAGCTTTTACTCTGTCATGGCCTCCAACACCACTCTTAAGCATTCGTTCGTGCTCAGCTATCCGGTCGGAAATAAGTGGTGGGATGAACTCTTTGGAATGAGGAAGGTAAGGGAGCAAACCAATTGGCGTATTGACAGTGCTTTTTTATACGTCTCATGCGAAAGTACTGATATTCTTCTCGGCACCTGCATGTCTTGTAGAGTACTTATATCGAGTTAAGGGCGGAGAATTCTTCTGTACAGTGGGAGCTGCACCTTAAGCCCACCAAGGATCGATCGTACGTGTCTGCTCGTTGTTCTTCTCCATGCATGTCGTGTCGATGGTCAGATACATCTGTACTGAACACTCTAATTCCGTCATACATGTTGGTTGATAGCATTTTCGGATACATTGTCAAGCACGACGATCTTGCCAACATGATCAACAATCAAAAGATCAATCTGCTTCGCACTAGGCGACTGCCACTTGTGTTAGATCTGGACGATACCCTGGTGCGCTTGGTTGGAAACGAAAGATCTAGATATGTATCTGAAGTTGACGCAGCAAAAGGTAAATTATGCCGCCAATTGTTGTCGAGAGCATATGCATCTCTTTCCTGTTGCCTACACTGACATCCTATTTCCGTTTCTTACCCCTTATTCTGCACGCTATAGTCCCTAGCCGCGTGCGGAGACTGCAGGATGGCCGTCAAGTGGTATTCACAGAGCACGTTGAAGAGTTTCTGGAGTGGGCTTCTCGGTTGTTTGAAATATCCGTGTGCTCGCTTGGGTAAGTCACCATATTGTATGACCAGCTGAGGACAATTGTTCACGGCCTACAGATACGTTGTACTCACAGAAGATATCGTACGATAGGGATCAGACGTATGTGGATCAAGTAACAGAGGTTCTCGACCCAATGAAGACACGGATACGAGGCACTCGATACTCTGCAAGACAGGAATATGACTTTCTGAATGGTCCAGCACCAGTACCAGCACCCGCACCAACGCCCGCACCTCTGCAGGCGGTGCCTAGTCCATCAACAACGCCATCAGGCGAAGCTGTGGCAAGCACACAGCAAGAGGCGAGTCCCGGTTCTGAATCAAGCGGATCCGGGATTAGCTATATACCGGTCTCATCCCTATCCACAGCAGCCATAACAAACGCGGTGATACAAGCAACACAACCACCATTACCACCGAAGGACCTTCTATCGCTGTATGCATTCTGTGCGGCCACCAAGCCGCCAAGTGACGGCCTACCTGATATTGGGAATGGATTCGGGTTGCCGCTCATACTGGATGACCTCACTCAGATGTGGCCGCCGGAGCAGCACGATAATGTGATTGTGGTTAAAGAGCGAAAGGATTCGCCGGTCTGGACTGTGAATCTCTTCCCGATGGTCCAGATTGTTCTGGGAGGTGTGCACCAAGAATTTTATAGGCATTATGATGCCTGGGTCAGTGCTCGAGCCGCAGCCGTGGCGTCGATCACCATACCAGCTCAACCTCCAAATTCTGCAGGAGTGGATGGTGCAGATACTACCAACAGCACCACCAACGGAGTGAATGGACCACACCACAGCAGCAGCAACAACGGACTCACGGCAATTGACTTTACGGCGACTACGCCAGCCAAGACTGCGTTCCTGAACATGCCCATTCCCTCTGCGATTGGATGTTACAAAGAGTGGTTACGAGGAAGCCTGAGGGATCTGATTAGCAGTCATGCGGGACTCCCAGCTCCTCACTTGACGGCGGCAGTCGCTCAGCAACAGCAGATGTATCAACAGCAACAGCAGCAGCAACAGCAGCAGCAAATGCAACAGCAACAGCAACATTCTCAGCTCCAGCAGGCTCATCAGCAGGTGCAGCAGCCCAGCCAGCAACAACCTCATCAGCAGGTGCAGGTTCAGCAGCAGCCCGGCCAGCCATAGCAGCTGCAGCAGTTGCTGCAAGTGGTTCGGCGATATCCAAAGAGAAAACGCGATTTGACTTTGGAGCGTGCCATACAACAATAAATCAAGATATAAAGCCCTTTTTTTTGCTATGTATTGAATATTTGTTTGCTGCTGAAAATGAAAGAAACGTAGAAACTTAGGCAAGACGCTTAGGAAGACCCTCAGTGTTCAAGAGACCGTGCTGGGCCGAGTCAAGGACACGTGGACCGTCGTCGGCCTTGGTATGCAAGATCTGCTTGACGCTGCCCTGAGCAAAGACGGGCGAGATCCTCGTGTCAAAGTTCTGGGGCAGAGGAGGCAAAGCAGTCGACTTGAGCAAGTCCAAAGAGTCGTCAAAGGCGGCGCCAGGGAAGTAGTGCGAAAGGAGGGCGTAAATCTCGGCCATGTTCTTCTGGGGTGCGTAGATGACAGCGTTGGGGCCAGCATCAAAGGTGTAAGCGGCTTTGGCACCGTCCTTGTTGTACTCTGTGATGATGCGAATGATGGCCCTGGAGATGTCGTTCATGTAAAAGATGGGAGGGTAGGTGTCGAGGCAGACGGCGTGGAATTGGTTTGAGTCCTGCATGGTCAACTCTGCAAACTTTGTAAAGTCCTTGCTCTTGATGGCGGCGATCATGTCGTCCATGCGCTTGGGGACCACGTCCTTGATCCTGTGCTGCAACAGAGCCGAGGTCTTGACGGTCAACTGCATGCCCTCGGTCGAGGAGGTGCCTTTCTTCTCGTCCGAGACCACGCAGATCATGGCCTGGAGATCAGGCCAGTGGGTCTCGGGAGCAATCTGCACGGCCTTGCTGTCGGATCCGTCAGCGTTCTGGCCCATTTCCCAGGCGACGAAGCCTCCAAAGAGACTCCTGCAGGCAGATCCAGAGCCTTGGCGGGCGACGATCGAAAGATCCGAGGCATTCAGGGGCAGCTGGAACAACTGGGACAAGGTGTAGACCAGGCAGGCATAGCCCGAAGCAGAGGAGGCCAAGCCCGCAGCTGTGGGGAAGTTGTTCTCGGAGCAGATGTGGATCTTGAGTGCTGCGAGCTTGGGCGCGTTCGCGTCGTTGGCCTCGATGGTGGCACGAAGGGCGCGGGTCTCGCGCAAGCAAGCGACAAGGCGCTTGTTCTTTTCGATCGATTCCTCGGTACCGTTCAACCAAAGGCGGTCCGAGGTGAAGTCGGCGGAGGCGCGGATGGTGGTCTTGGAGTGGAGCTGGTCCTGCGAGAGGGTCACGGAGAGGGACGAGTTTGTGGGGAGGATCAGGGAGGTATCGCGCTTGCCCCAGTACTTGACGACGGCGATATTGACGGGCGCGGTGCAGGTGGCTTCGAAGACGGTCATGGCGGGGCAGGAAGGTGGGGTATCGCGGGATGAGGGATGAGTAGGGATGAGAAGGGATGAGAAGGGATGAGAAGGGATGAGAAGGGATAAGAAGGGATGAGAGCGGATGAGAGGGGATGAGAGGGAAAGAGATGAGTGCTGGGAACGAAAAATGGCTGTTTATTTTCGGTGGTAGCAGTGCTGTGTGGAAAAAAGTGGGCAGATCCAGGGCACGCTGGCGTGTGATTGGCTGCAGAAGCCAATGGCTCGATCGCATGGGCTGCAAGGCGCATGTCGCCCAGACAGGCTGCCACACAAGCACACAAGCGCATCCAAGCGGGCATACAGGACTTGCTTTTTCCTGTCGTCCTCTGCCCTTCATCTTCCGCCCTCTTGCTGCCTGCCTGCCTTGCCCTTGTCCTCATCCTGCATCCCTGCTTCATCTGATCGCACGCGCACCCTCCCCATCGCCTTATCATTCGGCCGCGCTGTCTCTTGCGCTAACAATAATCGCACTCGTCTGGCGGCCATCCTTCGCATTTCTTCGCATTTGACTCCCTTCGACTCTCGCCGCTGTCCCTACCATCGTCTACGCAATCTCTCTTTTCTCTTTCTCTCTCTCTCTTGTCTCTCTCTCCCTCTCTTGTCTCTCTCTCCCTCCTTTCGTCCTCTATCCACCTCTCCACACCATCTCCTTCCTAGCCCACCCTTATCACTCTCTGCTCCAGCTACCCTCTCCTCTCAACTTTTGCAGTGAATTGATGTCGCAATAGCTTAAACAACTCCTCTGTTCCAACTGCCCGCATTGTCGACATAAGTATACGTCTGCCCGCCCACCATGTCAAGGCTACTTTCGTCCACAACGCCCTCCTTTGCCCAGGCATCGTATGCACCGCTTCGGGACTCTAGAACCTCCTCAGAATCAACCCCGGAGGAAGACGACCTTGATCCAGACTCTATATCCCCTCAACAACAGCAGCAAGCCCGACAGCATTCCCGACGTAACAGTAGAGTACTATCCATAACCGATCCACGACGCCACGACGAAACCTCACATCATACCCTTGCAAGCGATACGGAAGAGGAGGATACAATCGACAAGCGTAGCACCCGTAAGCGTGGATCGGGCGATGACTCGCTGCTGAGGCTTGGTCAACGTAACCTCTCGGGCGAGAGCAGTAGCACTGTTGTGTCGATCGAAAGCAACCCAGACTCTCCACCACCAAAGTGCGTACGAGAGAGCTTTGAGTTCTTAGAGCCAAACCCACAAGAACAAGGGCTGGACGCAGAAGAAGCCGGTAGAGGAGCTTCAGGCGACGAGAATGTTTCAGAGCAGGGTCTGTGGATGCAGGTAAAACGTGGTGCTTTGGATAAAGTTGCACACGACTCAAATTTCGCGGACTCACATCGTATATCCGTGCCACGGACCATAGGCGTCGACAACTCTAGTCATTGCCGTCAGTGGACTCATCTGTGCCGGTTGGCTGCTGGATGCCGTGCAGGTAATAGAACGCCTGCCTACCTGCCTTGGCCAGATAGATGCTCGCCCAATCGCTGCACTAATGCCTTCTCCTTACTTTTGATTGCGGGTCGCCTTTGTAGCATTGGCCAGTCTTCATCGAGATTTCCGAACTTATTATTTTGATACCCATCCTTCTGAACCTGAAAGGAAACTTGGAAATGAACCTCGCAAGCAGACTGTCCACAGCCGTACGTATTCGGAAGTAACATTGTTCGCCTCATATTGATCTGTTATATTCATCTAATTTCACTCACTCACATCTCTGCTGCCTCGTTTCCTACTCTTTTACTTCAAAAAGTCCAATATGGGATTGCTCGACACACCCGCCACTCGAAACGAATTCATCAAAGGAAACTTGGCGCTACTGCAACTTCAGAGCTTGACGGTCGCGTCAGTAGCAGGATTGTTTTCGTTTGTGCTCGGAATGATTGTTCATCCAACCACCAACAACCTGGAAGAGATTGCACTCATGATCTCGTCTAGCATGCTCTGTGCATCCATCAGCAGTTTTTTCCTGGGCAGTTTCATGTGCGGCCTCGTCTTGATCTGCCGCTACTACCGAGTCAATCCAGGTAACGAGACGCTCTGGCTATCCGTTGGAACGACGTTTCAATTGTCATAGAAAGGATGTGGCGCTAACATACCTAAATTGCACATTAGACAATATTGCATGTCCACTAGCATCCTCGTTTGGTGACTTGGTCACTCTACTAATCCTCTCTGGCTGCGCAGTGTTCCTTGCTGGTTATATCCGTAAGTTGCTAGCTAATGTCACTGGCCGATAGTAGTGACAAAATGAAGGCTCTTTCTTGACTTCTAAGCGACCATCCTCGTATACTTTCTTATTTCTCTGCATTAGAAACACCGGTCTGTCTCGTCTTGCTACTGGTCCTGCTCGCCTTGATCCCAGTGTGGCTTTACTATGTACGCCAAAACAAGTTCGTGTCGGAGGTGGTCAAAGAGGGCTGGGGCCCTGTCTTTGCGGCGATGGTGATTGCTAGCACAGCTGGATTGACGCTGGAGCGATATATCAACCAATTTCCAGGAATGGCCATGATCTCACCTGTGCTGAATGGGCTGACCGGAAACATTGGCTCGATTTACGCAAGCCGGATCAGCACCTCGCTGCATGCCAACATCAAGGAAAACTACCGTTCGACGGAGAAGGCGCTCTTCCTGGTCCATATCCCGATCGAGGTCTTGTTTCTCGGCGTGATCGGTATTTTTGGATTGGGCGATGTGCAGTGGAGCTTTAGTGTTGTGATCGGATATGCCGGCGTGGCAACGGTTCTTGTGGTGCTGGCCCTGGTACTGGCAAAGTGGATTACGGTCTTGTTCTGGAAGTGGGGCTACGATCCTGACAACTATGCCCTGCCAATTTTGTAAGTTTCTAGACACACCATTGAGCTGCATGCTGAAATTGAGGCTCAGGCGTTGAACCACTCACTTTTCTTTGTCTCCATTGACACTTAGGACTTCTCTAATCGACGTGTTGGGCACTGCGCTGCTGGTGGCTGGCTTCTGGGTGCTGGGTTACGGCAAGGATAGTGTTCCTCCGACGAGCACGTAAAGCGTTCAAATCCCTCATAGAAAGCTTTTAGATTCATGAACGCAATAGACACTTGTCAACCGCCTGTGCTGTGCCTTCTCACATATCTCAAGGCGCGAAGCTCCAATATTTGGGTTGCATAGGGACATTCATTACTTTTTAGAGCAAAATTTGGGATGTCCGGAGCTTCTTCATTCCTCATTCACATTCTATACTTTCTTTCATATAATCATGGTGCAGACAGGTTCAGAGTTCAAGGTACACCTGTGCAACGCTTGCGGGTCTCCTGCTAGACCCCCGTTATGTTGGTTCCACGAGAAAAAGAACTACGTCTCCCTCGCGATGTTTTCTAAGCTTGTTTGCACCATTTATTGCATGCAAACTGCGTAGACCGAGTTTGCAGTCGAAATGACATGCGAGTCCTGCGTGAAGGACGTCAAGAACGTGCTCGAGGGTGCTGAGGGCATCAAGAAGTTTGATATTGATCTCAAGCAGCAGCGCGTTGTTGTTGAAGGCAATGGTAAGAGTTGCACGTACTGATATGATACATAGATGTATGGGCGCCAAGCAACTGCGCTGCTTGTTAGGCCGATCCTCAAACGACCATGGGATCCTGCTAACACATTTTCTTGTCGACCTTCATATTCCTCGATAAAAAAATCTCACCCTTCCCTACCAGCACCACCATCGTTCGTGTCGCGACTGTTGAAGAACACTGGCAAGACAGTTATCGTTCGTGGTTCAGGTGTTGCACAAGGTAAAGACCGTAACCTCGAGACTTTTTCTTTGATTTGTCACAATCTCGGAAGTATCGAGTGGCTCACGCAAGCGTCTTTTCCCTCCCTTACCCATTTTGATCGACACAGGAGCCCATTCTGGTGCAGCCGTCTGTATTCTTGACATCAATCAGGATGACCACACTGTCACAACTCTCCCCGGCACTGAGCGACCCTACGGGCTAGTCCGACTCCTGCAGGTCAACAACGATACATGTGTAGTAGATGTGACGGTTCAGGGATTGACGCCTGGTCAGCATGGTATCCATATCCACGAACTGGGAGATACTTCAGGGGGCTCTGCCACGACCGGCAACCATTACAATCCAACCAATGCAGCCCATGGTGACCACGAGACTGGCCATGTGGGCGATCTCGGCAATATCGAGGTGGATGAGAAGGGCTGGGGTGATTTGGTATTCGAGTCCAACAGAATCAAGGTCTGGGATGTCATTGGCCGGTCCATGGTCGTCACTGAGCAGAAGGATGATCTTGGCAAGGGTCCAAGCGCAACCTCAAGAGAAGATGGAGGCTCTGGAAAGGGAATTATCTGTGGAATCATTGCTCGGTCTGCGGGCGTCTTTGAGAATGCAAAAAAGATCTGTGATTGCGACGGAACAACGCTGTGGGAGGAGGCACGATTGATGAAGGGCGAAAAGGGCAATGACTTTTACTGACAGATACGGACGCGAGATGGTTCCCCCAAGCTGTAGGCATAGTGCATGTCGCCAATCTAGGTGGTCAGATAAATCTTGGAGGGTCATCTGTTTTTTTACGGATCCTGAGGAGGTATGCGTACTGTACAGGTGTAGTATGCGGCGACAATGAGCTTGCTCAGCAAAAAATGAAGTGCCCATACCTGTGGGGTTATTTTGTTTTTATCCATGACTCGCGACACCATGTGTTTGTAGACATCCCGCGGATCTTTTTTTTCTTTTGCCATCTCATCTCCCTACTCCGTTGTGTGTGCGCAAGCATGCAAAGCTTCTAGGGACGCTCACAACGAATCTTTTGCGCCTTGACTACGGAGCGAAAAGAGATAAGGGCAGTCTTGATCCTTCTGACGCGGAGAGGAATGCCGGCGAAACGGAGCTGGAAAAAAGTACTGGGGACTGCTTTGCTTTGACTTATGTAAAAAAAAAAGACCTTGCATTTAGCTTTTGTTTTCTCATTCTTCCTCCTCTTCTTCTCTCCATACAATCATACAATCCCTCACCTTCTCTGTCCTCTGCAACAACTCGCCTTTCCACCCATTGCATTGCCACATCCCTCAAATCCATACAGCCACTGGATTCTAGATCCCTTGGTCGCAAAGAGGCACTGGCATCGAACTTGACCAAGAGTCTCTCCACAATGGCCATGGATACCGTCTCTGCCCCTTCCGTGGCTGCTGCTCCCATTGCCACCAATGGCAGCAGCACTCCCCCCACCTCCTCTTCCTCCTCCACCGATGCTACGGCTTCTGCCCCTACCAGCAAAGCTACCGAGTCCGCGGTCTCTTCTGCCTCGTCTTCGCCCTCCATGGTGCCCGCTAACGAGTACTATTCAAGTAAAAACTATGTTGGTCGGCACAGGACTATTGGCAGCGTAAGTGGTTGTATACTTGTTTTCTTTCTTCCCGTTAGTCAGCATCCCTTCATTGTCGCCTTGCCACCGCGCAAGCATGCTCTCGGCTCTGGCTCAAAAGGATCGTGGCGATTGGTTCCTGTGATGTCCTGTTGGGAAGGAAAAGAGGGAAGAACAATGTATTAGACATAGGTGAATCATGGAACATCCCTTTTTCCTACTTGCCCTCGATATTCGTTGCTGCCACGCAATGCGCTGCAAGGCTTCTTTTTCTCGAAGGTCGGCAGGACATGACAGAGTCAAAATCTACGCCCTGATCCCTTGTTTTAAGAACAAAGTCTGCTGATTTCAGTCGGGTCCACTATTTTTTGGTCGGCCTATCCAGTGCTGCAGTTCGCCATATGTGACATCAGGCGGGTGCTCGGCAAAAGCCAAGTGTCCTGTTATACGATAAGAGAGGAGAGAGAGAGAGAGAGAGAGAGAGGGAGGGAGAGAGACAGAGAGAGTGAGAGTGAGAACGTGAAAAAACAATGCCCGAGAGAATCAAAGCTCTCGAGTAGGCCTGATCGATCACCTTGGGTGTCAAATGCTTATCTTACCCCTCTCTTTTGTGTACGCGATGTGATGTGGAAAGGCGTCCTGTGCAATGCCTTTTTGCAGTGTGGATGTTGCACAGGAGTTGGAACAGCAGGTTGACTGTTCGTCTCACGCTCATTGGTGATCTTAGGGCACATATGTTCTAACACTGTTTGTATTCTTCCTATCATGAACCCATATGTCTAAACTTGTTCCATCTAGTCCAGCAAGTCCTCGAAAAGCTCCAATGACCCTATGGCCCATTCCGAAGCCGCAACAAAGTACCGCCGGCCCCGGCGCGGTTCACATGGTTAGTGTCTTTTGATTTATTGCGCGAGGTCCGCTTTGTTGCTGTCGAACCCTTATCTTCCTCCACCTTAAAATTTTGGCAGTTGCATAATAATTCTGACCTTCAAACTTGATAACAGCCCTGAGCGTTGCCGTGGCTATTCCTATCACTTACACCCAATATCCTATCTCTTGACCTGGTTCGATTTCGTTAGACGACAAGACATCCAAGCCTCGACGCTTTCTTATCGATGTCGAGGAGACCCAAAAGTTGATTTTGGAGCAGGAGGACACGGACGGCGACTTTCAAATCACAGTTAATGATGTTGGCCCAAAGGTTATCACACTAGGAACTGCAGACTCGGCTGGATTCAACAAATACGACATCCGTGGTACGTATATGCTCAGCAATCTGCTGCAGGAGCTGTCGCTGGCACAGGATTATGGGCGAAAGTACGTTGTGCTGGATGAGGCACGTCTCAACGAAAATCCTGTCGACCGATTGTCCCGCATGATCCGGCATCATTTTTGGGACGGCTTGACTCGCCGTATTGATGCAGACGGATTGGAGATGATCGCCAACGACCCCAAAAACCGATCCAAGAACACTGCACCCAGAATCTACGTCCCTCATGGCGAGGATGAGGTCTTGGAGTATTACAAAAGCGTGAGCGTGCTCAAGCCTCATCTCAATCTCGATGTGCAACAGCTTCCTGAGGAGATCACACCTCAGTATGTCCAGTCTATCAACGAGAAACCAGGAATTCTAGCCTTGGCCATGACCAAGTTTGTGGATGAGGAGGGCCATGAGACCTTGAAGGGTGTGCCCTTCGTGGTTCCAGGAGGAAGATTCAATGAGATGTACGGGTGGGATTCATACTTTGAGTCTCTCGGCTTGCTGGTGGATGGTCGTCTGGAACTGGCCAAGGGCATGGTGGACAATTTTGTGTATGAGATTCAACACTATGGCAAGATCTTGAACGCCAATCGCAGCTACTATTTAATGAGGACACAGCCTCCGTTTCTCACAGACATGATGCTCAAGGTCTATGATCGTCTCCCGTTCAGCCTGGAGATTGAGAACAAGCAATGGCTGGCTGTCGCGCTGACAGCTGCGATCAAGGAGTATTTCACCGTTTGGATGTCTCAACCGCGGTACGACCCCGAGTCAGGATTGTCGCGGTTTTATAGTGAAGGTGTGGGTATGCCACCTGAGACTGAGGCGACTCATTTCGACCATGTTATCAAGCCATACGCCGACCGCAAGGGCATTTCGATTGAGGAATACAGCCGGATGTACAATTCAGCCGAGTTGTTTGAGCCCGAGCTGGACAACTATTTCAAGCATGACCGGGCTGTGCGTGAGTCTGGACACGACACGACGTATCGACTGGACAATTGTTGCGCGGACATCGCCACCGTCGACCTGAACTCGTTGCTGTACAAGTATGAGATGGACATTGCGGAAACCATCCACGCGATCTTTGGTGACTCGTTTGAGACACCGTTTTTTACCTGCTATGACACTTGCCAATTCTCGCACCAGGACCGCCCAGCGACCATGATGCACAGCTCTGCTGAGTGGTTTGACAGAGCGCGCGTTCGTCAGGAGAGGATCAACAAGTACTGCTGGAACGAGGAGCGAGGACTATTCTTTGATTATGACACAAGGCTCAAGGCCATGGGAACGTATGAGAGTGTCACAACTTTCTACACCATGTGGGCAGGATGCGCGGATCGCGAAAAGGCCGAGAGAATGATGTAAGGGTTTCCACATGTGTCATATCAACGTGTTTTTCTGGCCTTTTTTTTGTTTTTTGTTTTTATCTACTCTGATGTTTTGCTCATTGTTTCCTTGCTCATTGATCAAACTTAGGGTGTCTGCGTTGCCACTCTTTGAGGTGACTGGAGGTTTGGTTTCAGGAACAGAGAACTCCAGAGGCCTCATCACGCTCTCTCGCCCCAACCGTCAATGGGACTTTCCCTTTGGCTGGGCACCTCATCAAATCATCTCCTGGATTGGCTTTGAAAAGTATGGATTTATGGAGGAGGCAAAGCGAACCTGTTATCGTTGGCTTTACACGTAAGTCTCGACTCATGTTACCCAGTGAAAATCCGACGGCAATGGAGTGGGGTCTAATGACTTTCAAATACTGTTGATCTCTTTAGTATCACCAAGTCCTTTGTTGACTTTAACGGAGTGGTGCCGGAAAAGTTTGATGTCGTGAACATGACGCACCGAGTGCAAGTCGAGTACGGCAATGTAGGCGTTGACTTCAAGTTTATCCCACGCGAAGGATTCGGCTGGATGAATGCTAGTTACCAGGTCGGCCTGGGCTACATGGACAGAGGTCTGCGCCGTGCTCTCGGAGCAGTGATGGACCCATGCAAAGTGTTCAAGGGCAGGGAGCTGGCGAAAGAGAAGTCTAGGGCCGAGACGGACAGCATCCTGGCGCAGCCACCAGATGTTACCACGAGGCTGGTCCGCCCTCGGTCTCTCCGACGATAGTTTATGTAATTGTATATGATTGTGATTGAATAGATCCCGGCTCCATACCTGTGGCTTTGTTCGACTCTTTTTTTTCTCATTGCTCCGCGTCTTCACTGCCTTCACCTTCACCGCCCACTGTCGTCTCAACCCTCAGTCTTCGCCTCATTCCTCATTGACTTGACTCTCACCTTCCAGCTCCAGTCTGCTTCCCTGACCACCTCCGCATTTCTCGCTACACACAACAGCTCCATCCAGCTACCAGAACTATCCCCATGTCAACGCCTTCTCGCCGCAGACTGATGAAGGACTTTAAGCGACTTCAGAATGACCCTCCTGGTGGAATCTCGGGGGCTCCCTGCTCGGACAACATCATGCTCTGGAATGCAGTCATCTTTGGCCCTGGTACGGCGTAATCCCTCCCGCCTTTCCTTCCTCCTCAACCCCTCTTTCTTCCCCTCTCTGGCATTTACTTTCGAACGGTCCTCTCGCACGCGATATTCATTCTCGAGGCGTCATAGCAGCACGGAAAGGGCGTGTCGTAGGGACCCACCTCTACACCTTTCACAGCCCACAGGAGAGACAGGATGAGGATTCGGATGTGTGGCGGATCCTTAGCCTGACTAAAGACGCATGGAACAGAGCCGAGCGGTGTCAAACTCGTAGCAATAGACAAACGACGCTTGCACCCACCCCACTCCACTTTTAGCTCTGGATACACATTAATTATTTTTCATTTCGGCGAAGTCGTCGCACAAAGAGAGAGAGAGAGAAAAGAGAGGCCAATGCGCTAATTACCTTACTCTGCCCGAATGTTCTAACGACAAAGCGATTCTTTTATGGTAGGAGAGACGCCGTTCGAAGATGGAACGTTCAAGCTCCTTCTCCAGTTTGATGAGACGTATCCAAACAAACCCCCAACGGTCAAGTTCGTGTCCAAGATGTTCCACCCTAACGTGTATGCGAACGGAGAGTTGTGTCTGGACATCCTGCAGAACCGGTGGTCGCCTACATACGACGTGGCTGCGATCTTGACCTCGATCCAGTCATTGCTTCACGATCCCAACCCAAATTCACCAGCAAACGCAGAAGCGGCGAACCTATATCGGGAGAACAGAAAGGAGTATACCAGGAGGGTACGAGAGGTGGTGGAATCATCTTGGGAAGCATAATGAAAAGAAGTTGGTCAGTTCTAGCTTTAGCCGGCACGCAGCGGAAGGCGTGGAAAAGGAGGAAAGACAAGAAAATGAATTACACAGAAAGGGATGGGGCGAGTTTGGGAGAGCACTCCATCTGCAAGAGAACTTATACGCCGTGTCAACCCCATGATCAGGATACAGGAGGGTCGGCTATGTACCCATCTGGCCATCTCGAAAGGAAAGAATTGTTACTGGGAAAGAAAAAGGCAGACCCTGGATGGAAAAGTCCCTCCCGTGCGCACGTTCTTGAATCGTTCGGCCGTAGGACCCCCCGGGAACTGGAGCTACCCAAAAGGGTAGGACAGGCGACTACTATAGTGCTTGGCTATAGGCTGTAGCTACGCATCTCCTCGCGAATTCAATTCATATTGACACTCAAGCCACAGAACGCGCTTTTTGCCACCGTTGATGTTGTCTCTATAGCTTTGGCTGCCTCTGCATTCTTTCCACTCTACATCACAAACCAACGCCTTTCGCAGCCATGGGAGCAACTACTGGAGAATCATCAACATCCGCCTCGGCATCCAACGGGCATCGACATGCCGGCCCACCATCTTCCCAGAGAGCACCAGGAACACAGCCAACAGTAGCAGCAGCATCCACATCCACAGAGGCAAACCAAAATCCCATTTTCCCTCGAACGCTCGTCAACAGCATCAAGCCCACCATGGGAGCCTACACTCCACACATGGATCAACTCAAGAGAGGACTGCAGTATATTGTCGATTCCTCGGTAGAATACGAGGAATGCAGTGGCAATGGAACGTCCAAGGGTGCAGGCGCTGCGGATGCACCTGCCTCCTACAAGCCTAAGAAGCCCACAGGAAGGTCCAAGGCGGTCCTGGCTGCCCATGCCCATCAACAGGCTTTCAGTCAAGACCCACAGATCCATGCGATGGAGGATTCACTGCAAGCGATTGTGGAGATGCAACAACAAATGGAGACGGAACGAGCAGCCCTAGAGAGTTTAACCAACATGGTTGGACAAGGGATGCGCCTGCCTGCGAAAGATTTACATGCTTCGTTTGAGCACTTGCTCAAGATTCAGGCCAAGCAACAGCAGACGCGGCGGAAACAGCAGATCAAGGCGAGAGGAGCGCCTGGAGGCATGGAGCCCGAGTTGTTTGATTTAAGGACCAAGATCTGGGAAGTCCATCATTCACGGGATCCGTTGCCAATGGGGGCGGGCACAGGAGCAGGGGGTGGGGCGGATGAGGATGAGGATGAGGATATGGAGATTGTGGTGAGTGCAGCAGCGAGTGTTCAGGAACTCAAGTGTCCGATCACGACCAACTTTTTGGAGGATCCAGTGACGAGTTCGGTCTGCAAGCATAGTTTCTCGCGCGAGGCGATTATGTCGTTGGTTCGATCGGGAGGTCGATCTTCAAGCTTGTGTCCAGTTCATGGTATGGACGCAATGGAGTCGGAAGCCTGTTTCTTGCATACAAACTTGCACTTGCGTCAAAAGAGACTTGCACGAAGTTCTAATCAAGTATACTATTACTGTACTATCATATAGGATGTAACCGTCCAGTGACGGTCGAGATGCTGCAGCCAAACAAGACTCTGGCAAGGAAGGTTGAGCGGCAAAAGATGGTGGAGCAAGAACTGTTTGCTCACGAGGATGAAGAGGTAAGGAAAAGAATGGAAGACTAGGATCTGGTCAGTTTTCAGTCGATTTGAAGCTGTCGACTAACACTGATGTTCTCTTTCGTGAACGTGTAGTATACCACGGTCGAATAGGAGCACAATGGTTTGTACAGTCTGAAGTGCATCGTATTCCTTGGGGCCGTTGAGCACTTTGCTCTTCGACCATGTCTTCATCAGCAGCCAAAAAGTACAATAACAACCCTGTTGAATATGTAAAAAATGCATCGCGTGGCTCGACAAGTTTACGACTTTGAAGAGGAGGAGCACCGCGCCGCAGGGGATACATTGAACCAGACCTCGTGTCAGCAGACGCGGCTGAACCCATGCTGGGAAGTTCATGGGATATCAGGCTTACAGAGCCTAAATGATTGCACACCGCTTTCACAACTCTACTTCTCCCATAATCCCGCTGCTATACAATTCGAACATTAGCTTTATATTCGGTTGGTATTCTGCGCGTGCGGGTGTATTATTATGTTTGAGTGAAGAGGCTGCTTGTCCCCTACTTCTGCATAACGTTGATCAGCCTAGCAAGAAGGATAGAAGAAAGACCGATCAGCAAAAAAAAAACGAAGTGGCGAGCTTCAATGGACTTTTTGTCATGCAAAACACATTCACATCCACCATTGATACAAGGCACTTACCAGTCCAGTCCTTCTGTGAGACCCTCGCCCTTGACGGCACTTGTTTTGTAGATGCTCCACTGTCGGTTCATTAATGTGCTCAGACCGAGTGCATCTGAGACTTCTGCCGCTGTCATGGCTCCAGCCATATCCTGCTTGTTTGCAAACACGAGGAGCGATGCGTCCTTGAGCTCATCTTCTTCCAGCATGGCCATCAATTCCTCCTTGGCGGTTGAGACTCGATCACGATCCACAGAGTCGACGACGTAGATGACTGCGTCGGTGTTGGCGTAATAGCATCTCCAGTATGGTCGAATCGAGGTCTGTCCTCCCAAGTCCCAGACCTGGAACTTGATATTCTTGTATTGCACCGTCTCAACGTTGAATCCGATAGCTATAGCACCAAGAGTTCAGTAGGGTCCGTTAGAAGCCAGCTCGTCAAGAAAAAGTGAAAACGCTGCTGTGGCGAACAAAAGTGAAGCTGATCCTTTGAACTTACTAGGAATGGTGGTTACGACCTCGCCCACCTGGAGTCTATATAATATCGTCGTCTTTCCTGCACCATCAAGACCAAGGATCAGGATCCTGACTTCCTTGTCGCCCCATAGCCTGCCGAGAATGCGAGAAAAGATGGATCCTATATGTCATCAACAGGCAGTGTCGTTGAGGATGTCAATTAATGCTTTTTTTTGTGGTGTACGGATTCAGTAGCCCTGACGGCGTAATCCTGCCATCCCGGGTGCATCCAGACCATTTCCTGTCCCTGAATGTGCCGCCTTATGACTTCTTTTTTTTTGGCATCCATGCGGTGAGCTTCTTTTGATGCACCTGAAAAGTGATGATGAGAAGCGTAGCTGTCCCTCCAGTTCAACGGTGTTGCGTCTGTAGATCTCTACGTCTCTTGTGTCAGCGTCCTCTTACCCATGATAAGTCCAGGACAATGTCAGAGTTGCGCTGTTAGATTTGCGCTGTCAGCGGAACAGTTGATGACAGTGAAGGATGCGTGCTGGAGTCGAAGCGTGGTTGTGGGCAATGGAATGATGGCGGGCACAATGGCCAGAAATAGGACATAGGGCTGCGCAACCATTAGTCGGGGAATCGGTGACGTAGACTAACTTAGTCTCAGACGGGGAAGTTCCTGTGTTCCCGCCTTAAGAGACCCAAGCGTGCTATGATCGGTGCTGTATGTTCTCGAGTTGTGCGACGTGATGCAAGGTACAGAGGAACTGGGCAATAGATCCTGTGCGAGAGAAAAGCGTCTGGCAAGGGCAAATGCACGCTCGCAGAACAAACTGGATGCACGAGTTCGTTTCTATTTTGTTTAGAGGACATGGGAGGATGGACATGGGAGGACAAAATTATGTACGGCTTTGAGTACTTGAGCATGCATATTTCGAGGCCCATGCCGTTGCTGTCGTCTGCAGCGGTGTTTAGTGAATGGCCCGCGGGATCACGATCGTCGCAAACGACCCGAGCCCTTCTGGACTGGTCAACCGTGCGGAAAAGAGAAGCGTAAACAACGATGAATGTTGATGTGTCTCATGTCACGCGCAAGCTCACCTTGCGCCAAAAACATTCGCGGTGACAAACCCCATTCTCCACGCCTCTTTCCTCAGCGACTACGGTAGTCTGGCGTTGCAAAGTGCACTTGCAGTGCAAGCAGTGGCACCGATGCCCTGGTCGCAGTCGAGTCGGCAGGTTAACAGTCGTGTTCTGCACATGGCAGACAAGATGAAACACCTACGGGATAGGGGTAGCGCGTTACAGAAAAGTAGTAGCTGCCACGGCTGGCTCCCAGAAATATGTACCTTTCGCTTTATTTCTTTGCGACATATTCGCCGAGCATCGACCCTCATTGGGTCGCCCCACAAGCTTTTTAGCATTTGTTTGGAGGGCCAACAGAACACCGACGAATGAGTGCGCACTCGGGAGAATATCACAAAGTAAACAGACCAGCGCGGCCTGCGTTTTCAGTTTCAAGAACAGTGGGTGCCTTGCAAGGTGCACCTTGGAGCTATGGAATGTATTTTGGCGGGCACTTTCTATTATTCTCGTCAGGAGCAGGGGTGCTGCAATCGTTACGATGTGCCACTGTCGGCTCACTCATTGTGTTTTCAAAACCATATATATTTTCTCGCTATTGTTCAGAGTTAAAAGATCGGCCAGAAAGGGATCGAGAGCGAGCGAGGAGGACCTTACGCAGATGCAGCCAGTGTAACGTGTGTCAGCAATCGTGTACGCTGCTCTTTGCAGCACACAAAAACGTGGAAGGGGACAGTGGGACAGTGGGCAAAGAGACAGCTTCTCGCTCAGCCAGGTTTAGACCTCTTTAGACCTCTTTCCTCTCGTCCATCACTCTGTCTCGCTCGTTCTTATCTGTGCCCTCCCTTGGACCCTCCCATTTGGCCCTTTCTTTCTCTCCTTTCTTTGCTTCCTCACCCCTTCCTGCTTCACCCACTCCGCTCGTCAACAGCACAACGCCAGCGCTGCTGACCGTCAACAAAGTCGTCCTCAGCCCGTTGCTAGCCCGGAAGGGAAAAACACCCAAATTCCATAGAGACCCTGACAGCTTTGTCATCTACTCCTTGCCTGCCCTCTCGCCACACCCGCATCGCTTCCACACCTCCGACATTCTGTTTTCAATACCTCGGCAGCCTTTCTCCTCCTCGGAGAGTAGCTAAATAGACGGCCCACTGCGATCCCACTCACCGACGATACACAGGTCGTAAGTACACGCTCCCTTCACATCTGTGTCTGTACTCCCATCTCACCTATCCAGCTGCATCCTTCACCGCCCAACCACCTTGACTACCAACTTGATTACCATCCCTGAGCCATATGCATCCCGTTTGTTTGGTGTCCTCCATCGCCTCACCTCACCTCACCTCACGTCGCCTCCGTCACCTTTGCCGCAGAAAAGAGCCTATCGCAAGATCTTTTGTGTTTGTTGGACTCTTTACTCACTGCCACCCAGGCTTGCGTCAACACGACAATCTTCAGTCGCTTCACTGTTATCGACTCCACTCGCCGTCTTCTCGGCCTTTGATTGCGCTATATTTTCGGGGGTTTATTTCAGGCCCATCTCATCTCTTATTTGCCGCCCAAGGAAGGAGTTTTTATTTTTTTCTGGGTCTGTGTCCAAGTGCAGTGCAACAACAAAGAGAAAAAAAAATCAGGAGAGTTTGTCTGCACAAAGAGAATAGTTTATCCCAGCCATGCAAACACATACATACACACACACGCTCCCTTTCCTTCTCGCGCATTTGCATCAACACAAACGATCACTGCAATCCCACAGCCTTGCCTTGCCCTGCTTTGCCTTGGTTGGTCTGACGATAGCACAGTCATTGTGCATCAAAATGTTTGCATCCAAGCTCGTCGCAACCACAAAAAAAACATGGCCCGTCGTCGTCAATGACACCCAGCAACCACAACTCCTGCAGGCGTTTGTATCCCAGTACACACATACCCCAAAGCTGGGGGTGGGAGGGCACTGACGGGCGGGAAAAAATTGGAAGACACAGGAAAAAAAAGAAGAGTAGGGCCGAAAAGAAGAAGAGGGAGAAAGTAGGGGTAACCCTAATTACTTCGAGTACCAGCCTAGAAATCGATTATTTTCCCTCTCTTTCTGGCACTTCTACCTCCTTATTGCTCCTCGCTCACGCTATTCAGCAATCGATCGAGGAACGGCAGGAAAGAAATATCGATGGTCATCCAATTCGACAGCATGTCCGTGTTGGCAAGCCATGCCGTAAGCCTGCGGGCTTAGGGCTAGCCATGAGCTCGCTTCAGCCTACGTTGTGTACGGACTGTGAGGAGTGAGACCTCAGGGCGTGCGGAACACAAAGTCGTGGCAGACGATCAACGGGTCTCCAAGACGACGCGGGAAGGGGGAAGCGACAATTGCTGGCGACACGACAGCGGGCGGGTCAAAACGACAGTAAAGCGCTCAACGTTGGCGGACGAGCGAGGGCACGACCGCTATCACGCGCGCTCTGGGTACAAGAGTCCCAGTTGGGGCAGTCGGTTTCGTTTCAATTGTTCTTTCTGCTTTTCTGCTCTGCCTCCCAATCCTCACCCTTTTCCATCCTGCCTCCACTTTCTCTTACTAACCTCACCACCACGCCCTTATTGGATCTAACACACCCCTGTCGCCCACCCTCGCAGCTAACGACCCTCTATTCCCATCATCTCCTCAGTAGAAGGCCGCAACCACCCTCAGATCACCCTAACAATGACGGTGGCAGTAAAACTGGTCAACCAGGAACTTTTGCTAACACTCCACCAAACAACGCAGCACATCCCATTTCAAGAGTTTTCTCGCATCAAATACAACGCCCATGTGCCTGGACGGTACGACAAAATACACACAGGCCGCTGGAGGGACCAAGAGGTAGAGATTCAGGTGCCCTTTGGCGAGCCCACCACCGTGGAGAAGAAGATCCGACTTCTCCAGAGACTGAGCAGTTGTCCTCAAGTTCTACATCTTCATGGATACACCATTGACCCAGCAACCTCGCAGCCTTACCTCATCCTCCAGCACAACGAACATGGAACTTTGCACTCATACCTGCGTAATTTCCATGCGCATCTAACGTGGTCGGATCGTTTCAATCTCGCGATGGACATTGCACTTGGTGTTCGTCATCTACACCACAAGGGCATCAGGCATCGCCATCTGCACTCGGCAAGTATTTTCATCGACTCCAATGGTTCTGCTGTTCTTTCGGATTTTGGCATTGGAAGGGATACTGAGGTCATCTCGTCCAAGGAGCACCCAACAAGAATGGCCTACCTCGCGCCTGAGAGGCTGTCCAAAAGCAGTGACCGTTACTCTAATGAGTGCGACATTTATTCGCTCGGCGTCGTCTTTTGGGAAATCTCGAGTGGGCGGCCCCCTTACCAAGACATCATCACAGGAACGAATGTGCAGAGTGGCGCACTGGCCCAGCTGGCTCAGAACATTGTCTCGGGCCGACGTGAGCGCCCAATTTCAGGAACAGACCCGATTTTCGAAGACCTTTACAACCGATGCTGGCACCCTATCCCGGAGGAGCGACCACCCATCGAATGGATCATCCAGACGCTCGGGGTGCTCTTGAAACAGCCTACGAGCGCTATTCTCCGGCAGATAGAGGAGCTGAGTCTGGGTAAGTTGAATTGCATTTCGCGGCACGTTTCTCTGACAGTTACACAAACGTCGGGGACTTGTCTCTCATTGTTCTCCCCCTCCCCCCTCCCTTTTTCCCTCGCCGTGGACAGACGATGAACCCAGCGTAGCAGCCTACTCTTTCAAAGCACACCCTCCTCCGCTGAACTCTAACAGAGACACCATGATGACGATCAAGATTGGGCGCTCGCCTTCGTTGGAGATCGACCGAGACATCCCTGAAAGCCCAATGCTGCCCACGAGCCCTGTCACACGTTCTCGGGAACTCCGACTCTCACCAAGGGAGCCAGACCACCCACCACCTCCACCGTCGATGCCCCCGCCCATCCCGTCCATCTCCCAGCGAAGAAAGCTTTCAGCCGCCGCCAACTTTGAGCACCCAGGGTTGCGGTCCGCGCCCGCGCTCGACCATCAACGATCAATGTCCGTCGACCATCCTCAGCTACGCTCTGCACCTGCGCTGGACTACGGACGCTCCATGTCGGCAGAGCATCAACCATATCGGTCAGCCTCACGCTCAGAAGATCGTCCTGTATTCATTTCGGCGGAGCAAAACACCTATCGGGCAGGCTCACGGGCAGAGGATCGTCCCACTTTTCGATCTGTAGAGCATCCTCCAATGAGACCTGTGGAGCATCCGAGTTTACGCTCGACCGAACAGGAAACACCTAGGTCAGTGGAGCATCACGCAGTGCGACCTGCAGAACGGTCGGCTTTACGATCTCCACCTGCGCTGGATTATGGACGCTCAATGTCCGCGGAACACCATACATTGCGGTCAGCTCCTGCACTGGACTACGGGCGGTCCATGTCTGTTGGGACTCACATGCACACGCAGGGCACCCCGTTTGAACACCCAGCACTGCGCTCTTCGCCTGCGTTGGACTACCCTCGCTCCATGTCCGTCAGCAGCAACAGCTCCAATGGCTCAGGATCCAGCGGAGCCCCCGCCATCCCTGCTCGAGATGGCCGAAGGATCTCGAATATGGCCCTCCATGCCCCCAAGATCCAGTCCTCCGAGATCACAGTTCAGCAAAAACGACGCAGCAGGAGAAATGTTTGGGACGCCTGCCAAGAAGGAAGCGCTGATGTTGCTGAATGGTGCATTCTGACCACAGGGGCAAGTCCAGATGAATTGTCGTCGTTGCCAGCCTACTCGGTAGTCGCAGAAGTGGCACCCGTTCATGTCGTGTGCTTCTACCAGCCAGAAAAACTCTTGGACGTCCTTTTGTGCCTCGAGCGTAACAACGCCAACATGGAGCTCCAGACAACAGAGACAAAGCAGACGGCGCTGCATATTCTCCTGGAACATGCGACTAATTATGAGCGGGCGTTGGAGGCAGCGCGGTATTTGATACTGGAGTGCAAGCTGAGCGTCAATGTACAGGACCATCGAGGATTGACCCCATTCCACAAATACATCAAGAACCCTTTGCTGAGCGATATTGTCTCGGTCGCCAGCTCGGATCTCTACAAACTTTTGAAGGAACGTGGCCAAGCAAACTTGAGCCTCGAGTCTCAAAATGAGGGCAACGCACTCGGTCTGACAGGACGCTACCTTCGTGTCGATCTCATGAAACTGTTCTTACTGACGGACATTGCATGCTCGGATCCCAAGAGTTTGAACTATGCAGCCAGTGCCATCGAGGCGCCTCTGAGCGACAGCCGCACGTCTTCAACAGCCCAGGAGCAATGCCGGTTGGTTCTTTCTGAGTGGAAGGGCGATCGCGGGGAGAAGAAACGAGTGCAGATGGCAGAGCGCATTTTGAAGCACCAGGGTGTGGCAGTGGACGCATCAGGGGCGAACTCGCCAAGCAGTACTTACAACATCTTGACGGGGTCACAAGTGAGGCCCCCAAAGAAGCAAGGAGGCGTTCTTGGCTTCATGCGATCCAAGGACAAGGACAAAGAAAAGGAAAAGGAAAAGGACAAGGACAAAGAAAAGGACAAGGGAAAGGACAAAGACAAGGCGTCCAAGGTGGAGGTAATTCAGGCGGAACTAATGCTTAGCAATGGACCGAACGAGATTGAGGTCGCAAAAGCGATCATGCAAGCAGCAGTGGCCAAGGAACGCAAGATTAACGAATTGATCAACTATGCTGGCTTTTGAGGCACCAAGAGCAGGAACCACGACCAAACACAGCGTGCCTCTCTGAGAAAAGAACACCTCCTTCGCTCCCCGTAAAAAAAAATGAAAAGTAGTTGTATTTATATGTTCTTCGCCCTTTTTCAACCAGCATGTATCTTCTTTTAATTACACCTCCATCCGTTGCCATCAAGTATATATACATATAAACATAGACTTTTTCAAAGAGTCGAAACCCAACCATGGTGATGCGTGTGCAGGAGTCTGGGCGGCACCATACATTTCTGGTAGGCAACCGGAATGACATTCGATCCTTATCCCTGAATCAGAAATGAATACGATCTTGGCTAATGAATGGCTGGAATGTCTTCCTTGACTTTACTCTCGCAACCTCACTCGTACCTTCTCCCTCTCACAGTCTGACATCTCTTACTTGTACGCTGCATTAGGAGGAAGCGTATATCCACTTGAGAATTGAGGACAGCAATTGCAGCATGCAGCAGCCGGGTGACATTGCAAAAGTTATCGAAGGATCGGACGAGGAAACACAAGAGATCTTGATAGGATCCTCCTTGGGCATGAATGAAGCGCCCCAAGAAGCTAGTGAGACTCTTAATGACAAACACAGCACACCCTCCACTTCCACAGACCGCAAGCCGCAGCGATCTCTAACACCGTCATCTGTCTTGGAGGATGTGCCTTTAACATCACCTGCACTACCAATCAGGCCCGAAGACGTTCGTCCTGGAGTCATCCCGCGACACGATTCAGAGAAAACACAGGTCGGAGACATGATATCCGATAAGACGGATAGTCTCTGCCAGTGTGACACGTTAGAGGTCAACTCTTCATCAGGTCCTGGCGACTCTAAATCCAACCTCATGAAGACAAAAGAACAATATGACCTCGAATCGCAGATCTCTGCGGGAGCCGAGGACAACTCACCCATTGAGGAGGTGCGTGCTATCGTGCCTGGTATGTTTTCTCGCGTGTCTGCCCTCTGGAGGAGCATCGATGAAGCATGGTCCCTTGATTGACGCCGAGTACGACATTTCTGTGGTTTTTGTTTAGTGAACGACGATCCGTCCATACCCACCAATACCTTTCGCATGTGGCTCCTAGCTATCTTCTTCACTCTTCTGGTCTCGTTTGTGAACCAATTCTTTTACCTGCGCCAAAACCCAGTCTCGATCACCTACACAGTTGTCTCTCTCATCTCCTTGCCCATCGGTAATTTCTTGGCGCGGGTGCTACCGACACGCCAGTTCCATTTTATGGGGATACGATGTTCATTGAATCCAGGGCCCTTCAATATCAAGGAGCATGCATTGATCGGAACCGCAGTCGCGTGTTGTTCAGGAACAGCTTACGCGGTCGACATTGTGATTTTGCAGAAAAAGTATTACAATGATGATCAAGGATTTTTTGCAGGCTTTATGCTCATCCTGACAACTCAGATCACTGGATTTTCACTCGCTGGTGTGCTGCGAAAGTTCCTCGTCAAGCCGGCTCATATGATCTGGCCTGCCAATCTTGTAACGGTGGCCCTGTTCAGAACATTACACGAGAGAAACAATGAGGAGGAGGACGCGTTTTCAGAAGATGGAAGGGTGCAGAGGAAGCGTGTTGGGAGGATGAAGTATTTTGCTTGGGTGACAGCAGGGTCATTTGTTTGGTATTGGTTCCCCAACTATATCTTCCCGACGTTGACAGCCTTCTCGGTCCTTTGCTGGATTAATCCTCAGAACGTTGTTCTCTCGCAGTTGACTGGATCCAATGGATTGGGCATCGGGACACTATCGTTTGATTGGGCGACATCCACCTCTGCACTAGCGCCTCTAGTCACACCATGGTGGGCCCAGGTGAACATCCTAGTTGGTTTCGTGGTTATTGCTTGGATCATAGCGCCGATCGCATACTACTGCAATCTTTGGAACTCCAAAATGTTTCCCATCTTGACTGCCGGCTTGTTCAAGGACGACGGAACAGAGTACGACAAATCCATGGTGATGACCAACAATGTCCTCGATCCTGTCAAGTACGAAGCCTACGGACCACTCCGCATGGACTCTTTCTTTGCCCTCACGTATGTTTTGGGTAGAAACCCCTTCAGCCTTCGACTCGTCTGACCCAGCGTAGGCGCAAAGTGATCTCATTTCAATTTTCATTTCCTCACTCGGCTGCTAGCTATGGCATTGGTTTTGCTGGCTTGACAGCGACTTTGACGCACGTTGCCCTTTACCACGGGAAAGATATTCGTGATCAATGGAGGGCGGCCGTTTCAACAAGGGACCACGATATCCACTCACGCATGATGATGGAGTACAAGGAAGTGCCGCAATGGTAAGACCCATTTCCCCCCATTCGCATCACATATGCAACTAACCACATTCAGTCAACTTGAAAAAGAGTAAACCAAGTACTTACTTTGGTTGCTTGCTTGCTTACACCCCAAGGTGGTATGCAACTCTATTCTTCGTGTCGACGGGCCTTTCAATCTTCACGGTCGTGAAGTGGAACTATCTTCCTTGGTACCATCTGCTTATAGCACTCGGGATCGCTTTTGTCTTTGCACTCCCAGTGGGCATAGTTCAAGCGGTGACAAATCAACAACCAGGGCTCAATGTGATTACTGAATATGTGATCGGATATCTCATGCCAGGGCATCCCATCGCTAATGTCACCTTCAAAGCATATGGGTATATTACCAATGTCCAGGCTCTTCAGTTCACGCAGGATCTCAAGTTGGGGCATTACATGAAGATCCCACCGAGGATCATGTTCTGGTTGCAAGTGACCTCGAGCGTTCTTGCAGGTCTGATCAATCTCGCCACCACTGACTGGCTGCTCAAAGTCCAGCCTAACATCTGTACCAAAGCTGGATACCCATGGACGTGCCGTAACACCAACAGTAAGTCGAATGAGACGACCACACGCCCACTGCTCCAGCAATTGCATGACTAACGAAGATGCACCTATATATATACCTATAGCGTTCTATTCAGCATCTGTGATCTGGGGTGTGATCGGTCCAGGACGGATGTTTGGCAGCGGATCTCAGTATTCTATCATTCAGTGGGGCTTCGTACTCGGGGCTTTTCTGCCGCTACCCATCTGGTTGCTTGCTCGCTGTTACCCGAACGTTCGATTTTTGAACAAGATCCATTTCCCAGTGCTGTTGGCTGCAACTAGCAATATGCCTCCCGCGCAGGCGTATTTTTATCCAAACGGCATCTTTTTGGGGTTCATTTTCATGTGGTATCTTCGACGGTACCACAATGCCTGGTGGAAGCGGTATAACTATGTCACGTCGGCGGCAATGGACACAGGCGTTGCACTTTCGGGACTTGCATGTTACTTCTTACTTCAGGTGAGTCCACAATCTGCAAGGCAAATTTTCTTGGTTTATTGACATGACGAATGAACTAGCGTACAAACAACATTCTCTCGGTGAACATCTCGTAGAGCTGGGACAAGGATTTTGTGGAATGGTGGGGAGCCTCTGAAGACATTGACCATTGTCCTCTGGCGGAAACAAACTACTACGGCCAGTAAAAGTCGAGAAATATAGAGGTGACTAGAATACAAGTTGAAAAAAGGGGGAAAAAAAATACTTCGATGGACCTTTTGTTTCTATCCACTCCCCCTCCTTTTCCTCTTTGCCTTGTTTGTTTGGTTGCCTATATGCACTGTTCGTTCATCATCGCCGTCATCCCTGCATCCCCTTGAAACTAGGTGCTTTGGGTAGATTTGTGAACTGCTATTCAGACAAAGTGCCTGGCTTCCCAGGTGTAAGAGACGACCAGAAAATATGCCTTTCTTCCTTTCTGCTGTGTGCATGGTCGTGGGTGCGGTTGTGTGTCTGTTCCTTCTGAACGTTTAGGGTCGCGTCCCTTCCGCTCATAGCCACGCCAGTTTTTAATCGTGCTGTCTCGATCCATACTTTGTTGCAACCGGCGTTGTGAGTGGCGACATGTGTCAGCCTGTGCTGCTGAATGTGTGATATCGACCAAGAAACGCGTCAAAGTCCCCCTCCTCCCCCTAGCTCCATGGTGATGGATGCCTTGCCAGCGTCCATAATGGCTCGCATGCACATGAACTAAGTTCATGTGCGTATTTCTCATCCCTTTTTTCCTGACTTTGGCTTCCGTAACCTGCCTCCTTTAGACAGACAAGAAAGGCCAGAGAAAGAGGAAAAGGTGTGCCACCCCTCCTCTGTCTCGTGCACGCACCCGCGATCCCCCCGTCTCACCCTGTGCGCATTCAAACTCCACCCTACCATCTCACTTAAAATTAGCGAGCACCGACCCCTTCAAAAAAACCACCCTCTGAGCCAAGCAAGCGCACCCGCACTGTACACATACACAAACACACACACACATACACACATACACACATACACACACACACACACACACACTAAAGGAGACAAGCCCGAATTGGCCGCCAACGATTGTCTCCTCCGCGCAGGTTATTGCACCGACCGCCCTTGTGTCGCGCCCCGACAGAGTGTACCATGGCAGCGGGTGAGAACACCAACTAAACTCAAAAAAAAACAAATAAACCTTGGTCAATCCATTCCACGATGACCCTGGTGGGCCTGAGGCTGGGTCTCACACCCTATCCTTGAGAGAGAAGTCATGCACCCCTCCTTCTTCCCCTCGCCCCTCTACTGTGCATCTTCAGCCACGTATTCAATAACCTTTGATGAGCACAGTGGCATCGGACCGCGTTTTTGATTATCATATCTGAAAACATACTACCCTTTTTCGCCGACCAAGAACGCTGACTCCCTGAGGCCACCGTCTCCTGAGAAACCCCTTGATCCCTGTTATTTCCTCAGTCGTCCTTTCCTCTCTGCACTCCACTTTCTCACCTCGCCTATCCCCTTTGTTACATTGGCGCTTCCTTCCTCACCCCCACCCCCCTCTGCTTAACCTGCTCGCTGCCTCCTTCCTCCTTTCCTGCCCTTGCCATTCATCGTTCTCTCTCTCTCTCTCCTTTTTGCGCCTTCATAGTCTGATATTCACCCCAACCCAACCCCCAGGCTAGGTTTGCCTTTCCGTTTTCTGTTCTTTTTGTGCGTGATCCGGTCGAATCGTAACCGAGGCACATCCTCGAACCTCATTGTCAGTCGTGTCAATCGTGATCATCAGCAAGCTATTTTGTCCTATCCGGAGACTGTCGCCTTGACGGCTCGAAAACAGGCTCCTCAGTCTGTCAGGGTTATTTGCGTCAAGTCCAAGGTCTGAGACGAGAGCTCGTGATAAGCCATCGATCCGCGATAAAGGTGGTCGTTTGGCTCCACTTTCCTTGACCCTTGTTTTCACAGATTCCCCTTTGACCTTGAACATACCCCCACCCTTGCCCCCGCCTCTTCGTTGATTTAATTTGAGGAGGGCAGCTCGCTGTCCAAAAAGAAGGAGAAGTATAATCCAAACGCAGGAAGTGAGGTAGAACAGCGCTACAAACGATCACCCCGTATTTCCCTTTCATTCCTTTCCTGTCGGCCACTCTGTACAAAAAAAACCTATCGCTTCTACATTACAGCACGCGCACTCCTTTACCATTGTCTGCTTCTCTCCCTTACCACTTTTGTTACTCAACCCCTCTTGTCAGATCCAAAATATCCTCTCCTGTTTCTCTTTCATCGAGGAGGAAGGTTTATTATCGCACACTGATCTCTTGTCCAGTGGTTGTCATCTTTTTTTCGCTCTCCTCTCCACTGCACTGCGACGCCATTACACACACACCGCACTCGAGCAGCATATACACATCTGTTCTTGTTGTAGAAGGAAGAAGAGGTGAGGTAGAGTCAAGCACGACACTTCATATCGGCAGAGGAAGAGCAGCTTGTTTGTATTTTTTGCACCCAAATTTTTGGCAACTCCTTCACCTGCATCTTCAAAGCCTACCCGTACCCAGACCTTGAGCACTGTCACACCCACCCTCACGCAGACAACAACCGTTCTAGGACGCTTTTCAGTGTTTACGGACCCCATCAAGTCTACGCAGAGACTTCAGTGCTTTCCACCATACTATGGCTGCCGCGCCAAATCACTCTCTTGCTGCAAACTCACACTTCAACACTCGAGGTAGGTTTCATACCCAGGGACAGTCTTATTATCATAGTGGGCGCGCTTATTACGCGGTTTCAAAACAGGGCGTGTAGCTGCTATGACCCCCGCCAACTTCATGCTGCTTTGCACAGCACACGCTGTCGGAGAGCCTTTTGAAGCAAGGAAACATTTGCTCCGACTCGAATGCTTCTGCAACAGAGCCACGTCTCTCCGCCACACCTCCTTGTATCCGTTTTGTGAATCAGTCTCAGGCCCTGGGTTCATAGCACTCGTATATTTTCGCCCTTTTCCCTCGTCCTAGCAACACCATCTCTATCTTTCCCAACCCCTAATTTAGTCGCCTCATGTATAAATTTTCCCTCCCATATCCCACGCGACCCAAGCTGCATGCGCATCAACCCCTTTGAACTTTCTTTTGCTCGCAAAAATGGCGCTTAACCTCGAGGCCTCTTGGTTTTTTTTTTTGGTTGCATGTAGAGCATCGCCGCAACTCCGTCCCAGTACCATCAATGCCCGCAGAACGCCAACGTGTGCCCTCGGGGGAGCGCCGGATGAGTCAACAGGAGGCATACTCTGTAGGAGGACAGCATCGTGGCGGCTGGGGTGACTTTCGTGACGCCAGCTTGGAGCATCGTCGAGCCATGTCGCCGTATCACCACAGCGAGCACCGAGAGTATCCACACGCTTTCGTTCAAGGACCATATCATAATGCCGGGCATATCGACTACCGTGGTAGCAACAGCATGCAGGAAGATCGCATGGAGGATACCCCATATGGTATGCATGGATCATATGAGGACCATTACGGTCAGCGGGTTATGCGGAGCGAGCAGTTGGATGGCAATGGTGATTACGCGCTTTCTCATGGCAACTACCATGGTGGCAGTGGCAACGGCAACGGCAACGACAACGGAGATGGCAGCAGCAACAGCATGGTTGATAAACATCGTAACAACTCCATCTCGTCCACAGGCAGCTCCAACTCGTCCAGCTCCAACACGACCAACAAGCACCCGTGCAAGTTTCCAACATGCGGCTGGAGCTTTAAGCGGTTCGAGCACCTTAAACGACATATGCTTGTGCATACCAAGGAGCGGCCTTTTGTGTGCGAGTTCCATGGGTGTGAAAAGTCGTTCAGTCGGTCGGACAATTTCTCAGCACATCTTCGAACACACCAGAAAAAGAGCATGAACTTGCGCAAGTACAGTAACGGCCTTGTGATGGATCCCACGAGTTTCATGTCGTTGCAGATGCGGCCCGGAAGTGCGGACGTCAGGGGTCCAGGAGAAAGAATGGCAGGAGGAATGGCCATGGCGCCGTCTAGTGGAGGTGACATTGCAGCTCCCATGGACTTGGAGCATCGACGCAGCATGTCGGACTTTCGCGAGTACCCTAGCTCGCGGATTTCTCCGCCAGCGCACGCCATGGGCGGTCGAGCTATGGGCGGCAATCACGTACCAGGTAAATAGGCCCTCCCTCCCGTCGCGCAGGGCACTGTTGTTTTTTTATCGTAGCTGAATTGTTTGAATATACGTTATCTCTCTTTCAAACTCTCTCTCAGTATCCTCTAACCATCCGAGAAACACTTTGGCAGGCCATGGAAGCCATGAAGCCTTTCCCTTTCGCTCCAATAGAACCTCCTCTAGCGACTCTCTCTCCTACGGTCCTGAGAGCACCCAACGCCTCAATTACGAAATGCCCAAGATCTCTCAGGGCTCATCGGCTTTTGGACACTCAGTCAACCGGCCCCAACATTCGCCTGTAGGGATGCGCCCTCAAGACAGCTTTAAAACATCAGCAACAGGTTTGACATCCTCAGCGATTAACTTGGAAGCTCCAGAAGCAACAGGTGCCCATCGCATAAACAGCACCGTCCCTAAATTTAACACCATCAAGCTGGACCTCAAAGCCATGTCCAACAACCCAGACGATGTTCACTTGCACAATCAGCACAACCCAAGGATCGAGCCATTACATTCCCGCCGTAGCATGGAGGAGACTACCGATCCTGAGCAAGGGCGCGCAGGAGGTTTCGAACGCGACAGTCAGTACGATGTACACCATCGCTCGCAACAAGGAGGCCATTACAGTGGTTTCAAACCGTTGGATACGAGATCGCCGAGCCCAGTATCGTCTCCAGCTCGACGCAGGTTCGGCTCAGGGGAGCCATTGCATAAGACCCATATGTTGGGCGACTGCCACGACGGGCTGAATCTGAACCCCAATGGCGAATCTCCTACTCAGCCGGAGAAGGCACCTTCGCCATACTATGAGATGTCGCAGGCGGGCTATTCTTCTCATTTTGTTCCCATGGGAGAGGAGATCAAGGACAAGGAGGAGCGCCGTGATGAATTGGATGATGAAGTAGCGCGAGTCAAGAAGCAACAGAAACTGGACACAGACCGACCAGAGCATAGACAGTCGTCGCACCCTCCCTCTCGTCATGGGTCTGAAATGTCCCTGGATGACGACGGCAACCCCATCCACGATCGCCCACATCCGATGGAAGAGGACGACAACGACGATCTTGATGATGATGAGGAGGATGATGGAGAGGAAGATGACGAGGAGGGACATGGGCTCTATGACGGACAACCGCATCGTCACTATCAGCGTCATCAGCATCGCCATTCTATTCATGGCTCCGCAGGATCGGATCCTTTGTCTGGTATGATGTCGCCCAAGTTACAGAGATCCGCTCTTCCCGCACCAGGTTACCATCATAATCATCAGCGGAACCACCACCAGCACCATCATCATCATCATCATCAGCGGTCTCATTCGTACTCACAGCCCTCATATCACCACCATCGTCAACATCATCCGTACACGGGCCGCTCTTCCATGGACGACTCCTCGCCACAGATGATGTCGATGCAAAGTCCAGAGATGCAGCATTGCATGATGTTGAACCATGGTGGAGGGAGGGATGGAGGTATGTTAGGAGGTCCTGGGCGCGTCCGAGGATCGAGTGTCTCGGCCAAAAACCACTGCTGCTCGGTCCCTGGGTGCATGAAGCGATTCAAACGGTTGGAGCATCTGAAGCGACACATCAAGACGCATACGCTAGAGAGACCATTCGGGTGTTCGCATCCGGGATGTAACAAGCGGTTTTCGCGGTCGGATAATCTTTGTAAGTCCAAAATGGAGACGAAAGAGGGTGGTGCTTTTTGTTCTAACAGTTCTGCAGTCTTTTAACATTGATTTTTCTTTTTTTTCTCTCTCTTTTCGTGTTTTAGCACAACACATCAAGACCCATCTGCGCCAGTCGATGAGCAAGTCGCACTGGAAGCAGCGAGCGATGTAAAATGAGAGTAAAACAGCCGCAAAGTGACGGGGACTACCTCATTCATGCCCCCGACATTTTTGTAAACAAGTTAGCCCCCCCCCTCTCTCTCTCTCTCAATCTTTTCTCGTCCTGTCCTGTCCTTTCCTGTCCTTTCTTTTTCTTACTCTGTCCATTATTGTATTGTCAACCCATTGTCCTTTCTTTTCAGCTTTTTTTCTAGCGTTCTGTTGCCCAAATGTATAGTCCTCAGTTGTCAACTCGTTCTCTCTTGTATATAGCCCTTGTCTTTCTTTCTTTTTTTTTCGTAATTGTTTATACACCACGCACATACAAAAAAGTTGATTATAAAGAGGAGCAAAGAACAAAAAAAAAAAAAGATGATGAATGTATTAAAATTACAGGGAAGACTGAAAAAAAAAGAGTATGGTGGGAACTAGGTGGGCTATTGTTGTTGTCCCGAGACTTTAGCCCAGTACTGGGCCAAGAGCATCGAATAGGCATGCTGCTGCTCTTCTTTGGAAAGTACTGAGCCATCGCTCACAACGAAGGGTGGGGTGGGAGGAGCGGCTGCTGCAGCAAATTCGTTGAAGAAAGGGTCGTTCAGTTGCGACCAGCCCGTAGGGTCAAATGGATTGGTCGGGATGGCCTCAAATGTTGGTGGCAGAGTTTTGTTGTACATATTCGTCGTAGTTTGGATAGGGAACTGTGTTTGCAGGTTGTGGAGCAAATGCGACGGTGGTTGTGAATGCTGCTGTGGTTGTATCTGCTGTGTTGATGGCGGCGGAGGCGCTTGTCCAGCTTGAGGAGCCCAGGAGTTGTTGTCCAAGCTATAGGACTTCTGCTGTGGTGGTTGCTGTTGACCATAAAACGCCGCAGATGGATGGTGCGCCTGCTGTTGCTGTTGCTGCTGCTGCTGCATCAATTGCTGCAGTAACGCGATATCCCGTTGTGGCGTCATAGGCATAGAGTTGGGGCGCGCGACAGAGGCGTGGAACGCGTCGATGGAGGCAGACTCGGGCGATATGCATGAAGAGGACTGGTTCACTGGCGCATGGGACGGATTGCACGCTGCTATCTGTTCCATGGCCTCTATTTCAACTGAATGACGCCTCGGTCGCTTGAGTGGGATATGTGCTGTCGACGACCCTTGATGGGCCATATTGGAGAACATTCCTGACTGACGAGCGGTGTCCATCCTCATCATCTCTCTCGCAGACGACCCACTCATGTTAGCGGACGCCCTGTTCGCGCCTGCCTCTGAATCGACACCGTCATTCATGCTGGTACCTCTGGGTAGTGGTGGGGCGCCATCCGAGTGGAAGCTGTTGCCTCGGTCGTGTGTAAATCCCTTGTGGTCGCGATCCCGGCCAGAAGACGTGTTCTGAAGCACCTGATCCCGCTCCTTGTTCCTGTGTTCATTGGTCTTGTTGGATTTGCCATTGGCCCCTCCTCGGTTGCGCTTCTTGATAACGTCTGTCTTTAGACTGAGTGGACGTGTCCGGCCATGTAGTTTCAGGAACAGCCCGCATGCGTTGCAGAGCGGAAGCCCGTTTTGGTCTCGCCGCCAGAGAGGTGTCTTGAGTGTATTACAATTGGTACATTGAGTCGGAGGCGCCGCTTCTGAATCTTCATCGTCGGTTTCAGAGTTGGAGTGGGAGGCATGCCCACGTGGTGGATGACCCAAAGGATTCTGGGACAAGTAAGGGAAATAACCAAATCGCCTTCCAGGGCCACCGTGTTCAGGCATGGAGGGCATCATGACACTCTCTAACCAGCTAAAGTCAAAGGGCAATTGCTGATTATCACCGCCGTTCAGCATTTGCAGCGGGTTGGGGCGCATACCCAAGAAGGGTCCGCCAAACTGGTCATAACCTTGAGGTTGCATTGAGGTGTGTTGCTGTGCTTGAAAGTTGGGGTGAGAGGCAGATGCCAAGGAGAGGAGGTAGGCATTGTAGAGTGCCATTGAGTTCTGGTGTCGAGGGTCGGCAGCAAAGGCAGGATGCGCAGCGGCAGCGGCAGCAGCAGCCGCAGCCGCAACAGCAGCAAGGCTTGGGAACGCTCCCGTGTTGGTGTTCAGATTTGGGTGTTCAAGATGATTGGTATCCATGTCCATCGAGTGTTGCAGCAGGAGTTCTTGCGCCGCAGATGCTTGCGCTGAGAGCAAGTCATTCGCTATCCGTGGTGGCGATTGACTGGAGGACGAGGCTGGAGACCTGGCAGACGACGATGACGGAGTAGGAAGCGAGAAGGGCATGCATGCCGCATCCGAAAACTGGAAGCCGCCTTGCTGAGGGTCGCCCAATGGGCCATTGACTGTGTGGTGGGAGTGTTCAGGGCGAGTGGTATCTGCCTCAGGACGAAGGGCGCCGCACGGACGCGAGCCAGTGCTGGAGGTTCCAGGCCATGCCCGATGGCTGTCCGGGGGCAGTCTTGAGCTCACAGTGTCCACGGAGCTATGTGGGCATTAATGAAACGATGTGTGAAAAAAAGTGAGCGTTAAGAGCCTTGCGGTTGCAGCGGAGTGAACGTCGACGGTGATCGGGAAGGCCGCCTGCCAATCAGAGAGCCACGAGAGGGGCTTGCTCACAAAGCCAAGACAAATTGTGGTGCGTTTTCTTAGTGCTGCCCCGTGTCAACAAAAGGGCTTCATGCAATATGCATGCAATATGCGGCAAGTGATTGCCAAAGGAAAACGGAACCAGCTCTTCCTGGTCAGCCCTTTTTTTTTTTTTTTTTAGGCGACGCCATAACCGAGATCTGGAGAAACAAACAAAGACACACCAGACACAGCTTAGTGTGCCCTTTTTGAAGTGTTTGGGTATTTGAGCAGGCGTACATGTACTTTCGGAGAGTGGGCGAGTGGGATGAGAAGGGCCAGGCGTCTGACGTGGTTGTGAGTGGGAATATGGATATTGTACTTCTGCAGGGTACCAGAAAATAGATGGCCTTCGCGCTGTTAACGAGTGAATGACCAGATAAAGGCAAGTCCTGTACCGACGACCACACGCTGAAGATAAGAAAATTCTTTGACCCTTTGGATGATATGAATGTTTTTTGTTTTTGGTTGGGTTGTTGTCGTTCTTTTTTTTCTTTTCATTGTGTACGAACCTTGGCTGGCTGAAAGGACCTTCGGCCTGTTGCAGATCCTTCTTGTGAAGAGTCATGGCCATCATCCTCCAGGTCAAGTTCTCGAGTCGTTGTCCGTTCGGCAACGAATTCTTGGCCTGAGAGTACAAACGCCAAACCTGTGCGGCCAATGGGTCTTCCTTCCTGCCCGCCTCGTCCTCATCATCGTCATCGCTCTGTCTTTCATCGTCACCGTCATCTCCTTCCTCCTCTTCGTCCTCTCCTGACCTGTACTTATTCTTCTCCTTAAGCACACTCTTGCCCAGCAGCGATTCATTCTGGCCAATGATCAGGAACATCTCCTCCAAGAAAGGTGTGAATGATTGGGGCGAACCATAGGGGGAGCGGCTCTTGGACTTTGGGAACTGAAGGTTGGAGGAAAGGAAGGATTCAGGAGTGACCCGAGGCTTCCTTTCCGAGGAGTTGTTGAAAGGTGGGATGGCTGTGGTCGACGTCTCAACGCATGCTCTGCGAGTCGAAGGGGAGGAGAGGACTTGATCGAGGTGTGAGGTTGCAGGGTGCTGTCGGAGGACCTCCATTTGCAAGCGGGGGGGGGGTTATATCAGGGGAGTGCCAGAGAGATATGAACGGATGAATTGACGATGATGCAGGAGAGAGAAAGGGGGATGTAATATAGAATGAACAGCGGTAAACAGGTGCAAAAGTGTGGGGGAGGAGAGAGAAAGAAGTTAAGAACAGCAAGGCGTGAAAGTGTGGAGGTGTCAGAAGAGATAGAGAGAGAAAGAGAGATGTGATATGCTGGAGAGCAGGGGCGCGAGTGTCCACGGGGATAACAAGTAGCCCCGAACAAATATGTACATACACTGTATGACCTGGCCTGCGCTGAGGTAGGTACTCGGGGAATACCCAGGCCTGGCTGAACGTATGCGGAAATAGCTGTTTGTTTGTCTTATTCTGACTACATGTTTGCCCCGATTTGCCCAGCATGTCTCACCCAATCTTCTGCTTTCTTATCTCCTTCGCCCAACTGGGCGACGTCTTGAAAAGCCCCCACAGGCTACAGCACCGGCACAAAGTTTATAATAAGGTATCAGGGGCTGCTGTTAGCTCGAAAGTGCCCGAGCTCTTCTGCGTCGTGTGATTCTTGTGTTCCTTGGCTGCTCTCGGAGAATTCAAGCATATGCAACCCGTGCATGTTCACGGCGGTCGTGCTCGAGCCAAAGTCGGAAAGAGACGTTGACGACGGCCGCTCAGGAAGACTCCAAGGCGAGCGATATGTTGGCTGGTAGACATCTCGAGGGATAGTGTTCCCTGGAGTCTCGTCTACCACCATCCGAATAAGGTCCACGGCGCGTGCATCCATACGAGACGCAACAGATGAATGTAGTAGATCTGGGTGCGGAGTCCCGTGAAGTTCTGCAGGAGCTGCTTGTGCTGGATTAGAGGGATCAACACAGCTTGGCTCTGATGCACCATCATGGGCGGATGGCGTAGGCGCTGATGGAGGCGCTGATCCAGATTCTGGCTGCGCTTTCTCGAGGGCTCGTTCACCAGCTCCACAAACATCGGTTCCTGTATTCTTCTCCACGTCAATGGTACCTTTTGATGGTGGGAGGGCAGACACGACGCCGTCTTCCTCGCCGCCAGCGCTCGTCTGCTCATCTCCCAATTCAATTGGCGCAGTTTTAACAGGAATATTAGAGTCATCATCAGTAGGTATTGTCGCCAGCGGGACCTTCGCGACTGGATCATCGCTATCTTTGCCTTCTGAGGCCACAGGCTGCTGTCCCGAGACGGGATCAGGGACTGGTGCTGGTGGCTGTTGTACAACTTCCTGAGGACACTGCTCGTCGTCATGATACAGGACATCGTCGATCGTTCTGCGCTCAAAACATCCGCAGCTGATAACATACGCGTACACCTCTGATCTGGTCCGCAAATGGTGGTGAATCTTTTGCCCAACAAGCTTTTTGGGTCGCTTCCCGAATGGACGTCCGTAAATGCGAAAGATGGCCTTGCGGTCCAAGAACACGGGTGTGGTGTGATGCCAAAACTCCCATGCGGACCCCAGTGCTGCCAAGACGAGGGAAGATGCAAGCATCACGTAGACGGCCCAGTTGGGGTGATAGGTCAAAGTCTTGCCCGTAAAATCAAAAATGACAATCATCTCTCTGTATCCGACTTGAGCGAGCTCGTCCACGCCGTACATGAACATGTATGCACCTCCAAAACTGGTCGCCAGAATAATGAAAATGCGCTCAAAGAAGGTGGCAAAAGCTGACACGCCGAGGATAAAGACCCCCAGGATCACATAGCGGGCGACGTTCTCAATGGCCAAGTTCGCGGCTGCAATGACGCCCATCGCGGCAGCAAACCCTCCGAATGCGCCAGCAAATGTGACACCCAAGTCCCAGTACCGGAAAGACAGAAAGGCACCCATCAATCCTGCAGCCAACCACACCCAAAGATAGTAGTATTGCGGCATGAAGGTCGTGTAGACGAGGTCCCAGCGAATGGCCACCATGATGATCATGGCTACGATAGCTATTAGAACAGCAATTGCAAGGGAAAAGAAAGATACGATTCCCTTTGGGAAGTGAGCAACTTGCACATGCATAAACGGGTTGCCTATCGTGGCAATGCGTCTCCAGGTCTACAGCGAGTGCGAAAGCATACGCACCCCATGATAGAAATCCAGTGACGACCAAGGTCAAGCGAATGAGGCGGAAGCCATAAAAGACCTCCACGAGCCCAAGCACGATAAAGACCACTCCAAGTCCCCAGTTCTGTCCTGATAGCCTGCTACGTTGCCCTACATTCAAATCCACGGTACCGTCGTCGACTATGGGGATTAAGGTGCTGTTGCTGTTGAATGGAAGAGCAAAGACGCTTGACAAGTTGCTCAAGAGAATAAGCAACAGATAGATGAGCAGTCGAGTCCGTGTTCCAGCCGGCGGTAACGTGGCGGGTTCAATTGCGGCGGGCTGTGATATTGACATCCCTGACTTGGACCCTTGTCGGAACTTGAGTGCTAGTAGGTCCGTGTGTCCTATGTCCTGTGTCAGGTCGGCATTCGCAGCAATATGTACAATATGTACTGGGCAGGGATGGTTGCCAGTAGCGTTGTGGAGTCGTGATATGGTGGAGGAGCAGAGAGAGCGAGTAAAAGGAGGACGAAAAAGAGGTTTTTGACCTCCCCCGTTCGCTTTTTGTGCGCTCTTGGTTCGTTTGTTTTGTTACTCATCCCACCATCTCTGTCTGCCCCTCGCTTTGACACAAGGTTGCGTCCCTTGTGGTGCTGCTGAGCTCCAATACTGCCCATCGGATACACGGATGTCTGCTCCGCCGTCTGACAGACTAAGCAAAAAAAACAAAGCAGCAGTAGATTTGGAGGCATCAGTATCTGTTTTTTTATATCTGGATCATGCGTTGTAGACGATGCATGTCGACCCTGCTCTTGTCGAGAGCGGTAGGGGCAAGCATGGGTCAGCGCATTTCTCGCATGCAACTGCTGACCATCCGCACCCCCCCTATTCATTGGCGTGCCGTTCAATAAAACAGTGGCAGGAGCACTGGAACGTACTTGATGCCAGGTCTAGTCCCAGTTAAGCGCGAAACAGGAACTGACTCGTCCGCTGTAGAGGCAATAACGGTACTGCAAGCGTGTGTAAGAGGGTCAGGCACCAAGTCCGAGAACAACTCGTTTATGACCCGCGTTCGCCCATGCGCCTGTAAAAAAGCCCTTGTTTCGGGTGTTTCGGGCATGCCTCAGCGTGAGTCCTGCTATCCCGGCACTGAGGTCAATCTGAAGGAAGGTCCATGGGATTGTAATGGGTTTGTGATTGCAAAGGGATTGCAAAAGGGTTGGCCAGAAGAAAAGCCAATGTTCTTGGGTCTTGGGGAAGCACTTTTGATGTTCGGAGTGCGAATAAAAAGAAAAAGTCACCCAATGCATCATTACGCTTTTCTTCTTCCTTACCTATTCCTCATCCACCGCTCCATTGAACCATTCAATCACCCACCCCAATGGAACTGGCAGGAGACCAGGCCGCTGATCTGGCCATTCAAGGTAAAAAAGCGCCCGCAAAAACTGCCTTTCGAGGCAATCCCACTCTTGCTTGCTTGCGCTTCCCGAATCCTCACCCTGGGCAAACCCCTTTAGGCACCAACACCTCCAGTATCACCTCTAAACGAAGTCTCGAGCGCCTCGGGTATCTGGAATCATGTCACGTTCCTGGCGTCACCGAAGTGGACACGCCCCTCATGTTCAAGTACGTGGTTCCAAAGCCCAGTCGCCGCTCACCCGTCATCAACCGTGCGTATTACCAGCGGACAGAGAGCATTCGACTCTTAGTAGAAGGCTGGATCAACGAGTGTGAGTCGCTTGGACTGGAGCAATGCGCTGTGGTCAGTCTTGGATGCGGATTGTAAGTTCGTATCTTACCTTTGTTCGTTATCTGACAAAGAGAGGAAATGATAGTTTGGTGGTGCTGAAAGTTTTTTTTTTGTTATAGCGATCCCATGTTCTTTCGGCAGGCCACTCTGAGGAAGCATAGGAACAGCAGGACACGGCTAAAGTACGTTGACATTGACTACCCCTCGCTGATCCTGGAGCGACTGTACATGATCAGGAACGAGAACACACTCCGTGCGCTCCTGCCCGAGGATCCATCCAGAGACGACGTTGGCGCCTTCGTCTCCGACAGTTACTCGTGTTTGGGCATCGACCTCAGGCAATTGGATCAGCTGCAGAATGGACTTGAGGAAGCTGGGATCAAGAAGGACAGTAGTGAGCGAATGCCAATCCTGGTCATCTCTGAAGTCGTACTGGCGTATCTCGAGGCCGGGGAATCAGATGCCGTCATCCAGTTCTTTGCGCAATACCCTGAGGGTAAGTTTTTATGGTTTTGGTTTTGGTTTTGTTGTCATGTACGCGCATTTATGCATGCATGAAATTGTGCACGACACTGACAGAAAGTCTGGATATACAGCGACCTTCGTCCTTCATGAACAATGTATCCCGGACTTTGACGTGGAGCAGGAGAGCGGCAACCTACACCCGTTCGCGTTGACAATGTTCAGGCACTTTGAAAGGACCATGACCCCACTCAAGACCCTCCAGGAATACAGAAGTCTCAAGGACCATCGGGATCGGTTTGCGAAACTCGGGTGGGGCTCCTGCGACGTCATGAACATGAATTTGATCTCGGATTACCTGACCATGCCCACAGCAGCACACCACCACCGTGTGTCGATGCTGGAACCCTTTGACGAGCACGACGAGCTCTACTGGATCGGCGCATTTTACTTTATGGCTGTGGCCATGACGACGACCACAACTACGACCGGCAGCAAGAAAAGCCCTGATGTCCTACAGTATGTGGGCTTGCGCCAACGGTTACAGCAGGCAAAGACCTTGGCCAGCGATCATGTCGATCACGGCAGCTACACCAGCACCAACAGCACCATTGACCCCATCCTGGCCTCGTGTCTCCCAGCACCAGCAGCGTTCTTGAATGTCGAATGGACCGATAGCAAACCATTTTCGGGACTGGACATTCACCGGAAGGGACACACGCTCTCACTTCTCAAGGACGATGCGTATGTTTTTGGCGGGTTTGGATCCGAGGTCGAGGACTCTCAGGAGGACCAGTCAAGGATCTTCCAGGCGCGTGGCCAACAACAGACGCGTCTTGGATCCTTACTGAGGTTCAACCTGATCACGGGGTCCTGTCAACTGGTGTCTCCAGGGACCGATGATGCGCCGTCCCCGAGAATGCACCACTCTGCCGCCACCACTTTGGACGGCTCCGCAATCTACATTTACGGAGGCCGAGATGGCCCCACCAAGGTCCACAACGACGTCTGGAGATATACACCCGAGGATGGCTGGGACTCGCTCTGGCGCGCCAGGATCAATCACTCGGGCGACAGCTCTGTTCCCAAAGGCCTCTTCAAGCACACCGCCAACATGATGCTCGTGGCAGGGCGGGAGATGATGGTCATCTTTGGTGGACGACTTGCCAGTGGGGAGGCCAACGACCAAGTCTGGGCGTTTGATCTTCAGGAGGGTCAATGGGGTCATTTCCAATGGGGGCGGAATGGACAGTCCCATCATCATGAGCACCGTATCCCTGGGATCTTTTCACATAGCAGCGTGGTCGTAACCGACAAGGAACAGGGACAGGACACCTTGCTCATCGTGGGAGGTGTCCGCGGAACGGACGAGAAGGTCTTGGACAAGGTCTGGAGGATGACCCTTGGGGTAAGCGAGGGCGAGGAGCCCTCGTGCTGGGTGGAGGCTACAGCCATGGAGGTCAAGACCAGTGCGGGCGATTCGTTGAAGCCCAGATTCGGCCATGTGTGTGTCAAAGTCAGCGAGGACCGGATCTGGGTCTTGGGCGGCGTCTCAGCGCCGGGCTTGCTCCAGTGGCACGAGACCCTGTTAGAGATTCAGCCTAGCAAAGGCACATTCCAGTACTTGAGGTCACCTTCGTTCCGAGAGCTGGTGATGGTGGGCCATGCAGCTGCCTTGGATCCAGATCGGGGCCGGGTTGTCGGCGTTGGGGGAGGAGGCACATGCTTCGGATTCGGGGCTTGGTGGGACTCTACTGCGTGGGCCTTGACGGCTTGAATGAAATTGTACACTTTTTATTTGTATGTCTATTTACATGAATGATATGGGTTTATGCCTCTGGATTGCCGGAGTGAATGCTGGACGAGGAAGCGGCCATCACAGGTGCCTCCTCGCTCCACATATCCTCGCCCGCAGTACTCTTAGTGGAATCATACATGGCTTGGAAAACACCGTCGTCATCTTCGTCCTGCATCTGAGGGATGTAAAAAGATTGCAGGTGCTGGTGCTGAATAGATCCGCGATGTTGCTGGGGTTGCAGGGCATCAAGGGCCAATAAGTTTCTCCTCAATTGCTCCTGCTGCTGCTGCTGCTGCTGCTCGTGTTGCTGCTGGAACAGAGCATGAGCACTTAATGGCTGCTGCTGCTGCTCCTGCGTACCACCCAATTGATCCCCATCAAGGTCCAGTTCCGGTGCCACCTCAGACTGTGGAGAATCGTTCGCGCTGATGTTGATGCTCGGAGTCGAGTGGTGTTGTTGCTGTTGCTGTTGCCACGAAAACTCCGTGTTGGCAGGGACTGCAAAGGAACCAGAGTGATTTGGGATCCACATGGACTTTAAAGTGTCTTGATGTACAGGTTGCACGAGTCGCACCTGGCGTTGCTGCAATTCCCGCTGCTGTTGGAGGTAATTGAACTGGACAGCTGTGGCCGAGGGATCGTACACACCGTGCTCGAACGTGGGTGCGCTCGGCCCTTGAAGCAGTAATTGCATAGGCATGGATAGTGATGGAGAGGTGATTGTTGAGTCCGCACTGCCTAGCGGCGCCCCGCCTGACAGATCGGACAAGAGTCCACCAAACGATCCCATGTTCTTCTTCATCAGACTCTCAAGGGACTCGCCCGTGTTGAGACCAAAGTCGGAGTAACTGTTCTCCTGGCTCGTCGGTAGAGGCTGGTGAAGTTGTGACACATACTGACCCGAAAATGGTTGGGTTTCTGTCTGTCCCATAAGATTAAAATCCATCCCCATTCCAATGGCGGGTGGAGCCTGGACCTGTGAGTACGGCACCGAGTGCATGCTACGACCAGAACTTTGTTGTCGAAATGGAAACTGAGCCTCAGAAAAGTGCATTTGGTCCACCGATCCCGCTCGCACCGAAGAATTTTCTGATCTTGGTGACATGCTCATATCTTCTTGCTCCGCGCCTCCAACGTTGAATGCCTCTGCTCTTTCTGTCCGTGGCGAGGACGTGGCGGAGGAACATGTTGAAGAGGACGCTGGAACAACCAGCGAACCATAAGAGCTCGCCATTGGGATCGCCATGGAGTTGATTATTGCTCCTGGGAGTCGATGCTGTGATTGCTTGTGTTGCTGATACATGTTAAAAGCTGGGACGCCGAGTTGTCGGTGCGGATGGCTCAGCATCTCGATCTGTCGCTGCTGTTGCTGCTGCTGTTGTTGCTGTTGCAATCTGCACGCCTGCTGCTGGAGCTCTTGGCCATGATTAAACGACGATACGTTCATGGGGGTGGATGGAACCGCAAGCGGCGTGGCAGAAGACCGCTGAGTGGGGTCTTGAACCTCAAGCCTCAAGGATGTAGACGACTGTGCTGCTGCACTGTTCGTGGCGCTGGCGGTGGCGGCGGTGTTGGTTGTAGCGGCAGCCCGAGCGGCAGCCGCAGTAACGCGTTTTTTCCTTGTAGCCTGCCTCTTCCTGGCAGCTTCCGCGATGGCCTGCGGCAGCTTGGGCGGAGGCTTTTGTCCTGCAAATCCAGCTGCCACATGAGGTCTTTTAACCACAGCACCATTGCTATTGATCATGTTGCCACTCTTTTGCTTTCTTGCTTCCGTCTTGCCATGCTTCTTTGAGTGCTTCTAGAGAAGGTCAATTGTGGTACATAATGTGAGTACTGTTGACAAGAAACTAGGCTACAGCAATAGATACGCCGTTCACCATTTTTTTCCTTTTACCTGTGGCTGCTTTTTCCGGGATGCAGAAAGGTCTTCAGAGCCATCGGGGTGCTCTTTCTGAGTCTCGGAAAACATGCCTTGAGCGAGGGGCAGTTTCTGAACAGTCCGCAAAAGGATCTCGATTCGCTCCATGCGCTGAACGTAGTCTGGAGTCAACGAGGGAGTCCCTGCTTGTTGAGACAGTGACAGATTGTGTTGCTGCTCCAGTTCATGGTTTGAGACCTCAGAAGACTGAGGATCTTCTTCATGCAAAGCAGCCAATCCCGACATATTCCTGACCCCGAGAGACGCAGCTGGGCCAGCCTCCGGTGAGGCGAGAGAGATCCTGGAGAGCAGCTCCTGCGGCGACAATATCACATCGCGATTCTGCCGCGACTTTAGGCCGTGTAGGTTCAAGGAGTGTCCTATCTGCACACTCGACTGCTGCTGCAGTTGTTGCTGCTGCGAAACCAGGGAGTTTTGTGTGCCATGGGCAATAAATTCAGACGCACCAGGGATGACATTGCAAAGCAAAAGTTCGATGCGTCTCATGCGCTCCAAGTGCTCCTGATCCTGCAGATTCCCTTGGCTATTCAGAGAGGGGCTGGAGAAAGAAGGCGAGCCGGCAATTTGCTGCGAGTTGCTGCCACTACCTGCTGCATCCAGACTACCCAACAGGTGCAACGGTGATCCTGATCCAAGACCGTCCAGTCCGGCAAGACCCAGCTCTGCCAGAGTTAGGGAGGTGGGAGTTGATGGCAGAGATTGGCCGGTATGCGTCATTGAGCTGGTGACAGACAGACGATCATCATCACCATCAAGGCCATCATCATCGCCCGATGAATATGAAGTATAGGAGGAGCTGAGGTGGGAACTGATACTGCTGCCACGATAGGATTTGCTCGCACGACGAGACGGTGCATCCTTATCGTCGTCCATTCGACCGCGTTTCGTCTTTGAGGTCGAGTCTGGCTGGTCGGCATCGCTCTCTCTGTCTTTGTTCTGGTTGCTGAGCAGGACCGAGGGTGGGGTACGGATGCACTCCCGCTTGGAGTGCTGGCAGGAATTGCAAGGGGACTCGCGGTCGCATCGGATCTTGCGGTACCTGCACCAGTCGCAGACTATGGTTCGCGCACAAGGTTTGTTACAGTTCAGTGTTAGTTTGCAAGAATGTATTCTACGTGCTGCATGTCACAAGAGCGGCCAGGCCAGCGAGGGTCGATTGGGAGTCCGCCGAGGAGTGACGGTCCCACGACTCAGCGATGACGATCGGCTGCAGACATGGACTGGTCAAGGGCCCCAGGCGGACCGCTGGACTGTCAACAAATTAAAGTTGGAAATATCATCTCCTGGGGCCAGAGAATAATAGACGCCCACACATCACACTCGTTACCCAAAACAGCATGGGAGGGGTCTGCTCGGAAAAACCACCCATGGTATTTAGCCCAACATACCTTGGTTGACATTCAATCGCTTCCGGTAGGCTGCGCTGTGGGCAGGACTGAGGTTATGCGGCGTGGACGCCTTCTTCTTGGGTGCGGCAGCCGACTGCTTCAGAACCAACACAGAGGGAACGGCGCCGAGCTTGCTGTCCAGGGTGCTGTGATAGTTTGCTTGGACTAGGTCCTGGAATGAGGCTTCGATCAGTGACGCTGACATGGCTTCGCCTGGCGACACGGTTACCGACGCCAGTCCGTTTGCATGCTCCGCGTCGTTGGTGGGGATCAGAGTAGGCAGGGCGCCTCCTTCCGATGCTTCATAATGTGGCTGCTCCTCAGTTGGTGTGGTCTTGACTGGAGAGGAGGCCGTTGACGAGGAGGAAGAAGTGCTGGATGCGGCTGAGGATGCAGACGAGGCCGAGTTCTTGTAGCTCTGCTTCGGGTCGCGAAGACTGGGTAGTCCAGAGAATGTCATGTTGAAACTGGGCGATATAAGGCGGGACTGAGCCTATTGCGGCACGACGACTTGAGCAGAGAAAGACAACGCAATAGCTGTGGAGTTCACGTTTGCTCTAGGACTGGCGATGAAGTGAGGAAACGAGAAAGACAAGCGTTGTGGAGGGGGACTGCAGTTGATCCACAGGCTGCAGTGGGTGGGTAAATACTTTAAGCTATATAATGTTGGATGGATGTCCAAGGAGAGCAGCGAACGAGGGCAAAAAAGAAAAGGGAGAAAAAGGAGCTTTGTGGAACGGGAGGGAGGATAGAACGTTGGATCTACGAGAGCACGCTAGAAAAACGGCGCATGCCAGGATTGCTGGGTGCCTGGATCTTCGCGAGAGCGAGTATGCAGGAGCACCGGGGTGTTGGGTATGTGGATGGACTGAACCACGGGCGTGTTGTGATAGAGGTGGGATGGGGAGACGGAGGACAGGGGACAGGGGAGAGGGTATATTGGGCTGCAGGGAGGCGTGAATGGAGACGAGAGAGTGGAGAGACGAGGGTCTGATCGAAGATGCAGGGGACGTGGATCAGGATGCAAACAAGGCAATCAAGGCAGAAGGAATGGATGGGGAGGTGCCTCGTGGAGGATGGATGGATGGATGGATGAATGGATGGATGGATGCTCAAGCAGCAGACAACAGCTGGAGAGAGCAAAGGTGCAAAGACAGAGCGAGAGAGAGAACGAGAAGTAAGTGCGTGATGGAGAGAGAGAGAGAAAGCGAGAGAGAGAGCGAGAGAGCGATGGAGTCAAGAAGGACGGACAATCGAGAAGACAAAAGCAATGAAGACAACCGGGCGACATAGCGTCGAGATAATATAGACAATATAGGCCACTTTGCACCGACTGTCCTCACTGCCCCTGCAGCACACCTACTGTACAACCTACAGGACAGCACTTGTCCAGTCATCGATTCGCTTCTGGCACCGCTCGATACCTTATAGAGACAAGAACAGGACGACCAGCGCACACACTCTCAAGTTAAGGAGTTGCTGGGAGCCGCCTCCAGTGTGCCAGGTGGGGAAGGTTCGCCCACAAACCTAAACCGAGCGAGAAGGGTCAAGAGGCAGCAGAACCACTCGTCGGCGTATCACTCATATGCGTGTATATGTATATACAGTACAAGGACACCTGGTACAGCGGGTACGATACCAGCAGGTATGTAGACAGACAGCTTGCACTCAAAGACACGGAACAACGAGGGACGGATCTTTCATTTCCCTTTCCACATCAACAACACAAGAATGAAAAAGCAATCCGGCACTGCTTGAGCATCTGTTGATGGCCAGTGTCATCACGGACGTGGCTCTCTCTACATCCCACAAGGGACCCTAGTCAAAACAGCATTCCGCATCCGAGATGCCCTGCGTCGATCGGTAGGGCAAGACCTTGGCAGCTGCTGCCGAGTGTGCCTTGCTTGCCCTGAAGCGAGAACACTCCACCGGCATCAAGCACTAGCGTGAGCACTCTGCAATCCGCAGACTCGAGATCAAGATTAGGGAAAGGGCCAATGGGCGACAGTCGCCGCCAGCTGTCGTGGGCGCAAGGCACGAACAGCGGACATGCGCCTCAGCGTCGTGATCGAACTCTAACCTGGTCCAACCAGCGCCTCCTTGCCTCTCGGTTTCTTCCGAGAAGATGAAGCGATGAACACAAGTGCAAAAAAAAAACTGGGGTCAATGCTCTCGCACACCCTTCCCTGCACCTGCAGCAGTGCGCCTCGTCCGACACTTGCTCGCGTATATAGAAGAATCTGGGGAAAGACCCGCAGGAGGCCTAACGCTTTCTTTTTGTGTTCGCCCTAGAAACCGTAATGATAGCTAGCCTCCATGAAATGCACACTTCCACTCCCGAGGCGCTCCGTCTCGGGTGACCACGCTCTCTCCACTTTCTTCCCCCCCCCCCCCCCCCCTCGTCCCGGTCTTTGACTTTGCATAACACCGCAAGATCCACCTGCGTACAAGTGACAAGCCGGGCGCGCACTCCTCGGTCGGTTTCATAGTAATCAACTAGACCATCAAGCCTTCATCTGCCATGCAGAGAGCCGCCCAAGCCAAGAACGGTGGTCAGAGGCGCATGTCCACCACCCCTTCATTTCTGCTTCATTGTGCCCTGATGAAACTTTACTGCCGAAACTGGCTCCGGCACTGGTCGTCGTTTTTTTAGCTGCAACCTTGAAGTTGCTCGTACATTTCCTGTGACCACACCCGAGCCTTATTGGACTCAACTCTCGTCTTGCCATCGATCTTGCGGCCAGAAAAATAATACGAGTTTTTGTCTTTGGCCAAAAGGGCGCTGGCCATCTCCAGCAACAAGGTTGGCGGGAGCCGATCCTTCCAGAGTACATGTACCTGCTCCCTCAAGATGACGATACACTCTGAGATTTCGTGTCTAGGAAGCCAGCGCAAGAGAGTAGGGGTGAAAGTGGCGTAAGAGCTCGAATGGCAGCTGGATGCAAGTTCACTGATCCACGTAGGGACCTCCTTTTGTTTTTTGCCAGGAACTACATTCGTATGAATCGCCGGCTGAAAAGCCTATGGAAGGCCCAAGCATGACATGGAGTCTGGTGTTGCTATGTACTAGCACAGTAGAATGAAGTCCTAAAAAACGGGGAATGTTTTTTTTTGCGGGGAACAGGGTTGACAAATACGTGATGTAGGTAGTGCCTGTCGGAAAGGTGCCACGCGATGCAACGTGGGGTCCAAAATGTGGGGAAAAGTACTTTTTTGATCACGTTCTCGTGTCCACTGGGACCATGCAAATGAACAGACAGAGCCACGACTGTATAGCCCAAGAGGTCACGGTCCATGCTGACGAGAAGAAAGTCATGGTCCCTCTCCTGCTTTGGTCTCCATGCGCGCGAGACACGGTACTCTGAACCAAAAAAAAAAAAAAAAAAAAAAAAAGCTACCCCCCCCCCCGCCCTGTGTCGTGGTCGAGTGCAACAACTGGGTTCTCTCCTGTATCTTGAATGCTCATCTCATGAATGCGAGTGCCTAAGCCCAACCGTAAGTGCACCATAGCGCGTTTCAGGCAAATGAACGAAACCTGTGAGATCTGCACGCGTTGACCTCCAGGAAAAATAACTCTCCCTCCTTTTTTCTTTGTATTGCACGTCCCCAAACACACACACACGCATCGCGGTGCATCCATGAGCTCGAGCGAGGCGGGGGCGCCATTCGCACCATCGTGTTGTGTTGGTTCCTCTGGACCTGAGACCTTTCTTCACACTAAAGGAAGCGCCTCATTCTATCGCCAGTCTGAACTATATATACAAGGATAAACCGCCATTGCAGCTGTATGGTCCATGGGCTTGATCAAAATGCATTATGCCTGTTCCAGCTCCTTTCTCCCCCCTTTTTTCTCTCTTCGGGTCGTCAACCTTAGGCCTGAATATTCTATCAAGGACGGCCATACAACCATAGAGTGCATAGAGTATCCCGAACTAAACAGGGCGATGGAGAAACTGCATGATCCCAGTCTAATCGTACCAAATCAGGAGAGGAAGATCTCTTCCGCTGACAGGACTTGTAGGATGTCCATGGTACGTTCGAAACAGAAAAAAAATGGGGTGGTATGCCAGGAAAATGGTATGAAGGTACATATGGCTCATGGTCTGTCTTCTTCATATGGTGACATATCCGATATCAGCCCTACCCGTCCATCATATATCTGTACGTGCAGTGCAATACCTCTGCAGCGGGAGGACTGAGTCGTCTACTGTCACTAGAACGAAACGCCGAGGGTGGACTATGCGTTGAAGGAGAGCAGCGCAACCCATGTGCAAAGCTCCTATCTTTGTGGTTGAAGGCAAGATGATCTAAAACTGCAGAATATATGGTAAGAACCGAAGCCAAAACGTTTCGTTGCTCAAGAGCGAGGGCCAGGCCTTTCAGAATAGATTCCACCGCCGAACACGTTGGCACAGAACCCCGCATGTGCTCTTGCAGATATCTAAGGTGCGATCTCTGGCATTTGTTTGCAATGGAATGGAGCACAAAGAAAGTGCAAGGGCGCGTAAGTTGCTCTTTTTTTTTTGTGTGTGTTTAGGTCAGCAAGCGATCATATTTTTTCTAGCAGCGAGGTGCCAAAGAGCAGATGGCCTCTAATTGCAAACCACCACGATTCGCAACTGGCCATGTCAATGCCGACCGGCAATGGGACTAGCGTTGCGGAAGCGAAAAGTGCGGTTGAGCCATTTTTTTGTCTCCTGCCCCTCTCCTATTCGCTGTAGCCGAGTTGTTCCTGCCTTCCTTGTGCCTGGATTTTGCTCCTTGGCAATGCGCATTGGAGAAGAAAAGAGGCTAGCGAGTCGTAAGGTTACCACGCAGCTCCCATGATGTCTGGGAATTCTGGGTGTACAGCATAGCGACACTTTCTTGCGCCCCCCCTCGTCGAATGTCGTATTTGGACATGCGGATAGCTATGAAGAACACTCCGAAAGTTTTTTGCACCCTTGGGCAATTGATACCGTCCTGGTACAGTACTTTGGTGAGTACATGTCCCCGTACCGTGCTGAGAGACTACTCTACAGGGCGGAAGTAAAGAAAGATGGAGACAAAACAAAAAAGTTTGAATGTCTTGGAAGGATAGCAAGAAGGATGGTAACTCTTTCGTACGCCTACCCTTGGCTTTTTTGTAATGTTCCGTCATCCTGCTTTTTCACAGCAAGCTGCAAAAGCAAAAGACAGCGCTGTCGCGCCTTGCACTTGGCGTTCAAAAGGAAAAGTAACATAAACAGGAGAGGTGAAGTGCACCATGCCCAGGATGAAGCTGACCATTGAGTACTCGCTCTAGGACAGCATTCCATCACCCTTTTTTTGTTCTATATCTCTGTCCAAGTGGTGTCCCTTTGAGGCAGGTGCTATCCTACGATCGGACCACTCACAGTCCCCTCGAGTGTGAAGCGACGCCAAAGGAGAGCGGGGAAAAAAACAGCTCTACTAGAGTAGGGATGGTAGGGGGAGGAGAAGGGAGTGTACCGTAGGAAGATGGGAGGATGCATGTAATGTACGTATATGACCTACTGTCGAGCATGGATGCATGGTTGATAGTCAGAAGGGGTCAAACCCGAGAGGAGAGGAAGGCACGCTGTAAACGAGGAGCGGAGTGCAAGGACACCATGTGCCCGTAGGCGATTATTATTTTTCCCTTTGTGAATCTGTTTTGTGTGCTGTTGCCAGCTGATACACTTGGCATCGAGTCTCCGCTTTGTGTGTGTCTCTCTCTTACCAGAAGCACGTTGTACAGAAAAGAGGCGGCAATGGACCGACTGAATAGGACCTGCAATTGATTCATGATGGTAAGTGCTCGTAAAGAACGATAGAAAGAACGTAAGAGCACCTCGTCTCGAACAGTCTGTATCTCCATCCGCCCTCATGTTGTACGGTAGAGTGGTATTTCATGGTGAACAGCATGACACGACATGGCATGGCAGTACTGGCCACGAGTAGATAAAACGACAGTATCGGCATTGAAGGACAACGGCGCGCATAACAATCGCTCGCGTCCTGAGTCCGTGTCTCGAGAACAAAAAGCTTTAAACCAAAAAAAAAAAAAACCAAAAAAATGGCGCGCGAATGAAAAAGGCACGGTAAGGCAATCGCGCGTTCTCCGTCTGGCTCCTGACTGACCTTGAGGCCTTTCCATCGATGTCCTTTGTGTTCACCCCCAAAACGCACTCCAAGAAGAGCAGAAAGGGCTCTCGAGGCTGTCATTGTCCATTCAGGACCAGCATGCTTTGTGTTTTCTTCTTCATCCTTCATCATTCTCACACCTCTTTCCGCCATCCTCTCACTCTTCCCCTCAGCGTTCAAGTGTCCAGACTCACACTCCTAGGCCCTTACGTTTAACTCTATCACACCTTCTTTCTTGCCATCCTGTCCTGAGCTCGCTCCCACTTGTTTGCAAATCACTTTCTCAATTGAGGTTTTCCTTCCCGGCCCGCGTCGTTTTCTCTAACAGTAAGCAGACATGCAGTCATGATTGGTCCTTTTACTGCCTGGTCAGAGCAACGACCGTTTCTTGTGCTGCAGAGTTCCAATTCGACGGTAGAGCCATTTTCCTTGCTTCTCGTTTTTCTTTGCCAGGGTCACTTCATTAGTTCTCAAACCAGAGAACTACGGGTCGTCTAGAAACGGGAGGCCATGGTGCTCTAGGTTGGGTTTCCTAGAGAAGAGTCCAAACGAACCCCTGCTTAGTTGATGCAGCAATGGTCTATCGATGATGGCATGTTAAATTTGGTCCTGGCCCCCTTGCTTACCCTTCACGACCATGAAGAGCGGTGGTGATTGGTCTTTGGTTTTGCATGTTTGGTCCTGGGTCTAGCGTGTTAGAGTGAGAAAGAGTACGAGTGTGCAAGGGAGGTGCAGGTGCGAGAACGCGGGATGGCAGAGTGTGAGCAGCAATGCATGACTCTTTGACCCTTATTTGCACAAGTGACAGAGTCGACCAAGCAGACATTGGCATGTACTCCCCAATGCCCAGTGCTGTGAGACCAAGGACCATGGTCGGCCATGGGTCAGACGGGGGCGTGGCGCACAGGATTGTTCCTGCGATAAGTTGCAGGAACGTAGACGAAACGAAGGGGAGGGCCACACCGCAGTGTCGTACAGACCCGTCGCGAATCCGTATATAAATGCTGGCCAAAACTGATGTTCCCCTCCTTCATCTTTCTAATCCTCAGCCCTCTCCTACAGTCTCACCATCCTTATTTCTCGGACCTTTTTTCTCCTGTGCACGCTCCCTCGCCCCTCCTCCCCCTCGATATTGTATCCAAATAGACCCCATCAATCCTCCTCCGCCGCCTCTTCCTCCTCTCTTCCCTACCATCCGTTAGATAAACAGTCATGAGCATGAGCCAAGTCCCCGGTACAAAGACCTCGACGAAGACGTCGACCGTGAACGGAGTCACCACGGTTGTAACCACCATCACGACCCCCGGCCAGCCCACACGGATCACCACCACCACCACCACCAAAGTCCCGGCTGGCCAGCAGCTCCCCGAAACCCAGAGAGTCCCAGCTCATCTAGGCGAGCCGCAGCCTCAGCCCCGTCCTCAGCCAGTGCAGCAACTGCAGCCGCTGGTCCAAGACCCTGTTAAACGCAAAAGTTTCTTCTCCAGCAGCCCTGCTCAGCCTCAGCCTCAGCCTCAGCCTCAGCAGCAGCAGCCCCAACTCCAGCATCCGCAACCACGACTACCATCACAACAGGACGAGCCCAAGCGCAAGAGCGGCTTCTTTAACTCTCTAAAGAAGCATGTCTTAAGGACCCCCAGTCCGGGGGGGCGCTCATCCCCTCAGCAACAGCAGCAGCAACAGCAACAGCAGCATCAAGTACCAACACAGCAGCATCAAGTACCAACACAGCAGCAGCATATCCCTACCACAACTATCATCCGCCACCAGAGCGACGATGGACCAGTCGATAACCTGGCTGAGAAGATGCGTCGTGCGTCGTTGAACCGCCCCACCGTTGTAGACCATCATACTACCACGACGACCTCAAAGCCTCATGTGGATACACACACATCCTCGACAATAACCCAGAATGGCCGTGTTGTGAAGCACACAGACAACAACTACTGTAGCGATGGCCCTGAGGACTCTATTGCCAAACTGAAGTAGGTCATAGTCTAATGTGCCCTTTGTTTTTGTATTTTTACATCACTATGTTGTTGTATGACAGGGTCTAATTTTAGTTTCGTCTCCTCTTTCCTCCTCCACGATCCTCCTCCCCTCTCTTTCTCTCTCTCTCCTCTTCTCTCCCTCTCCTCTTCACTCTCCCTCTCCTCTCTCCACTAATTTCTGCCTGCGCCTACTGTTTTATGCTGTGCCTTTCCCTGACCACAGGAAATGCCGACCCGTGGTTGCACCTTCGTTCAAAGGCGAGCGTCTTAACAAAAAGGCGATTGACTTCTCACGCGAGGACGCCCACGCGCGTGCCTGTCCCAAATCCGAGGCCGCTACCATCCCCCAACTCTCCCATTACCTCACTTCTCCCTGCGCCGGTGACCAGGTCTCGCAGCTGAGGACCATCTTTACCTGGCTGGCCGAAAACATCGCGTATGATGTGGCCGGCTTCATGTCTGGTCGATATGGTGACCAGAGCCCCGAGGCTGTGCTTCGAAACCGACTGGCCGTCTGCGAGGGGTACTCCAACCTCTTCATGGCTCTGGCACTACCTGCCGGGCTCAACGTCGAGAAGGTGACTGGAGTTGCGCGTGGCATCGGTACGCAAGTCGGTGATGGTCGATTGGGCAGTCCTCACGCGTGGAATGCGGCGACGGTCGATGGCGAGTATCTGTTGATTGACTCGACCTGGGGAGCCGGTGTCTGTGACATGGGAACACGGTCGTTCAAGAAACTGTTCAGACCCTTCTTTTTCTTGCTCCGCCCCAACAAGCTGATCTACACGCACTGGCCCGCGAACCCGAAACAGCAGTACTTGGATCCACCCATTGATGAGAACGTCTTCCGAGATCTGCCAGCGGTCAAGCCCGAGTCTTGGGAACTGGGCATCAAAATCGCGGGCAAGAACCGTGGCCAGGTGATCACGACCCAGGATGATTATGTCGAGCTCGAGATCCGTCTCAAGAAGCGTCCCTCCGATGGCTGCACGGGCAAGATCGTCGCACGCTTGAACTGGAAGGGTCAGGCTTTGCCTACAGCCTGCCAATGGCTGCGAGAGGATGAAAAATACGTGTGGATGGTGGTCAAGGGCTGGTGCCCCTCCTCAGGAGCAGGCGAGCTCCATGTCTTTGGATGGCCTCCTGGTGGTGACCAGACCAAGAACGGTCCTCAGTGTATGAGCATCAAGATCCAGAATGAGGGGTCTGGTCGTGCGGCCAAGCCCTTGTTGCAGCAGTACGTTGTGAAGGGGTTCGCCTTCTCGGTGCTGGAACCCTTGACGGCCCAAGTCAAGAAGAACACGACACAGGTGATCCGCGTGCGCGTCTTTGATGTCGAGCCAGGTGTGACCCCCGCGCTGGCGATCCAGGGTCCTGAAGGTGGGATGCCCGAAAGATTGCCGCAGGTGCAGTTTGGCGTGTTTGAGACAACGAAGGAGATGACACCTGGAAAGTGGAAGATTGTCAACATGACATCCGAGTACGCGTTCAGCTTTGCTGCAGTCTTCGAGGCTGTATAGAGGGCAGCGCAAGGAGTACTTAACCCATAGAGCCATTTCCGAGCGTTTGCGACTGTTTGAAAAAAAAAAAGAGCGGCAGTTCGTATGTCATACAGGATTACAGCTATTCACATATACACAAATGCATGTCATTAAAAAAAGATACATACAGCACATGGTTCATAGTCTGTTTGTTTGTGTCTGATCTCTGTAGGCTAGTCTATTCATTCCGACTCTCCAACGTCTTTGACCATCTCGTTGACCTTGGTAGCAGGCTGCGTCATGATAAAAAAAAAAAAAAGTGGATAAGGAATGTTTTCAGCGATTGTGTCATTGTGCCGAGTCGTGTAGTACACATACCTCAGCAACCACGGCTTTGCCCTTGTTCCAATCGACGACCAAGGGCTTTCTCAAGTAGCCAGGATTGGCGTCGAGAATCTTTTGCACCTCCGCGACGGTCGAAGCCTTGGGCGCGCCTTGGCCCAAGATCTCCTGGCATCCACGCTCCACAGAGCCCTTGCCTAGATACTCGACAATGTTGGAGACCTGCTGATGGGTCGGAGCCGTGGCTTTGGCGTCCACAACGTCGATTTCAAAGTTGTGAGTCACCGAAGCCTTACGAAGGAGTTTCAGCGCTTGTGCACTCACATCGCTGGCCGGGTTGTGAAAGAGCGTTAGCATAGGAAATTTGGGTAGACGAAAGGACATGGTCGGGGGTCTTGGATATGTGAGAAAAGGGAGTAAGAGATTGGAGTGTCTGGATGGATGGAGGATATGTTTGCCGAAAGAGAGAGGGAGGGAGGGAGGGAAGGAGGGAGAGAGAGAGGTGTGGGTGGGTGGGGCGGGGAAAGGGATGAAGGTCGCATTATCTTGGCCACGGATGATTTTGCGTCTGGTTCAGTTTGCAACGACGCGATCAGGCGTGTGAAATTTGTCGTGTCGTCCTTGGAGCGGATGAGGATCGCGCTACGGTACGGTTACGCTCTCTTTCTCTGCCTCAGCCCCTCGGAGAAACAGCCGCGTCGCACCTTGGATGGTAGTTCGCCTTGGTGCCTCTCTAGCAGAGAGGGCAGGAGGAGAGAGGAGGAGGAGCGAGGAGGAGGAGGAGGGCTCATGCCAGTGCAGACTAAGGACGCACTTGCAGCCTTGCTATCGTCGTGTGGCGGTGCTGCACGTTGGAGGCTACCTGCACATAGAGCGCGTCCGACGCGGTGCGAGGGTCGAGGGCGAGGAAAGTACAAGGCTGGTTGCGGCGAGATGCTCATCAAGACAAGCCCCCTTCCTGCTCCCCGGGGGCAAAGAGCCATTCGCCCTGCTCTGCTCTTGTCCGCTTGTCCCTCGCCGCGCGCAGGTGGATGTGTGTGTGTTCTGTGCGATATCTGGTGGTGGGAAGTGACTCTTGTCAGTGTGTTTTTGTTTTCTTGTGCGCACTTACAATTCCACAAAGGTCCATCCTGTATTTCTCGTCGCTGCTCATTTCTTCCTCTGTCCTCCCTTTCTTTTCTCCCGCAGCCCCATCTCTCTCTCTTCACTCTCTTCATCTCTTCACTTCTCTTCACTTCTCTTCACTTCTCTTCACTTCTCTGCCCGTTCCACCTCCCCCCCGAAGACAATCGCAATCCGGCAGCAGCGAAGCAAATGTCTGATCAAGTCCCGGCCCACATCGCACAGCAGCGCCAGCTCTACCAGGCTGCTCTGCAGAAGCAGAATGGTGGCCAGCAACAGCAGCAGCAGCCCAACTACGGCTCTCCTAACCAAGGCACCGTCGACCCCTACGGCGGTTACCAACAGCAACAGCAGTACTACCCAGGACAGCAGCAGCAGCAACCTCACTATGGACAGAACCAGCCTGTGCAAGCCGACGTCTATGGCGGCCAGGCTCCCGGCGCCTATGATCCCTATGCTGGCCAGGGTGACCCCCACCAGCAGCAACAGTACCAGCAGCAACCATACCAGCAACAACAGTACCAGCAACAACAACCATACCAGCAGCACCAGCAGCCATACCAGCAGGAGCCCGCACCACAGCAGCAACAGCAGCAGCATGCCCCCGTCCCTGCAACTGTCTCGATTCAACCGCTCTCGTATGGCCGTCCATCGAATGACGCCGCGAATGCTCAGGGCCAGCAGCAGCCGTATGCTCAGGGCGGCTATGCAGACCCCGGACAGCAGCAGCAGCACCAACCTGGCCAGGCTGCCCCTCCCCCCTCCACCCAGCAAGTTCAGCCTCGTCCCAATGCCACCCTTGGCAGCGAATATCCCCTGTTGGTCGCCATTGATTTCGGTAAGGACTCGATGAACCGGAGGTCAATTTTCTTCGGGATGAAAGAGCATGGCAGGCTGATGATCCATCGCAAGTGGAGCAGCGAACAAGCGGAGAGATTACCAGCTGAGCACGAGTAGCTCGCCTGGACGCATCGTGTGAGAGGAACAAAAAAAAAGAACACTGCCAAAACGCCTCAGTGTATGGTCCAACACGACAGGACTCACTTACCCCCCCTTGGTTCGCAAACAGTGTAGCAGCTGCACACATCCCACGACTGACATGTGCCTCTTCTTCTTGCACCCCTTCTTCTCTGCTTGCTTGGTCCTTAGGAACAACGTTCTCCGGAGTGGCCTATGCCTTCAAGAGCAACGGCGACGTTCTGGAGATGACCACCTGGTAAGTTTTGGTCTGGTCAATGCTTCCTATTGTTGATATCTCGATCCTTCCCGCTGTTAGATCTCGACCTCGGAGGACTCATCGCAGGGCTCGGTTTTTTTTTTTTCACTCTTAGGCCACATCAGGCCAACTTGTATGGAAAGGTGCCAACCGTCAGCGCATACAGCAAGGAAAACGACAAGATGCATTCATGGGGCTATGCTGCCAAGGCAGCGATGCTCACTCCCAACAGCCGCAACCTCGACCTGCTGCAAAAGTTCAAGCTGTTCCTCGATAATGACCTGGCCCCTTACCTCCCACCTTTGCCCCGCACCATCAACCCACAGTCGGCCATTAGCGACTATCTTCGCGCCATGCACACCCACGCCATCAATGAGATCATCAAGAACAGCGGTGGTGGCATGGTCGATCCTCAACATATCCAGTACTGCCTGACAGTCCCTGCCATGTGGACGGACGCTGCCAAGGGTGTCATGCGTCAAACCGCCATCCAGGCTGGCCTCATCCAACCTCAGGACCCCCCTCACCGTCTACTCCTCGTCTCCGAGCCCGAGGCTGCAGCGATGTACTGTGAAAAGAAGTGCGAGCAATTCAACCTTCGTCACGGAGATCGTTTCATGATTTGTGATGCTGGAGGTAAAGTATTCAAGGATGTGATAATGAGTGTACACTTCTGTTTCAGCAGGGATTCTTACAGATGCCATCGTCTTTTTTCGTTTTGTCCAAAAAGGTGGAACGGTCGATTTGATCGTCTTCCAGGTCGATTACAGCAGTGGTACTCGTGCGCTCACGGAGGTCACTCGCGGATCAGGAGCCAGTTGTGGATCTGGATTCTTGGACGAGAACTTTTCAATGCTCGTCCGCCACAAACTGCAACGCTATGACCTACAGCCCAAGGCCTGGGCTCAGATCATGGAAGAGTTTGTCTTTATGCATAAACCTCAGTTCGACGGTGACGAGGACTCGTTCATTTCCATGCCAGCATCCGTCGCCAACTTGGTCGACTTGGATTTGAGACTCGAGGACGGTTTGTTGGCCATCTCGGCACAAGAGATGCGTGAGCTCGTCTTTGATCCCGTCGTGAACCAGGTCCTGGGTCTGATTGACGGACAGTTGTTCCAGTCCCAACAGTGCTCAGCCATCTTCCTCGTCGGAGGCTTTGGATCGTCGCCTTATCTTCACAAGCGTGTCCAGCAAGAATTTGAAAGCCGAGTGCCCCTCATCCGCTACCCTCCTCGCCCTGACCTCGCCGTCGTCCGCGGCGCCGTCTACCACGGATTGACCCAGCAACCCATCCAAGCGCGTGTGGCCCGTCGTTGGTACGGTGTCGACACCACACGCCCTTACAAGGCGGGTGACCCAGTCGACAAGAAGTACATGCAGGACGGCAAATATCGCGTCCGGGATGGCTTCTCTGTGTTTGTTCGCCCTGGACAGTCGATCGCTGTGGATGAGTGCATCAGCAAAAAATACATCACGCACAAGTACCCAGAACCGCTGTCCTCGCCCCTCTATGTCTACAACGGCGAGAACCAGCCCGAGTTTGTGGATTCTCCTGGTGTCCAAAAGCTGTGCGATTTCACGATTCCGCTCCCTCACATGCCCGGCGCAGCACCGGGAACGCCCGTCATCTTCACGTTGCGCCTGTTCTTTGGACGCACCGAGTTGAAGGCCGAGGCCGAGTTCCAGAATGGAGAGATCATCTCCACCTTGTGCCAATTCTAATAAGCATTTATAATACAATAAAGTTGTGGTACAGTACACACCTCCCGGCGTCTCTCTCTCTCTCGCTTGCTCGCTCTTGGGTCGTCCTAAAGCCTTGAACAGGGTTTACCCTCCTTGTACCAGCGAGACGAGGTTCGGGTTCTTGCTGCGGTCGATTTCAATAAGGTGCGAGGCGACCAAACTGTAAACAGCCTGGACACCAAGGGATTCTGTAGCGCCCCGCTCCAATGCCTCCTGACCAATCTGATCCTTGAGATCCGGGAAGGGGATGACGCCCTCCGCTTCAGAGATGAGCTGCAGGACTCTTGCGGACAAAAGACTGTCCAACGTGCGAGGCGGGTCGAATTCGGGCGTGTCTGGATTAGCGCAGCTATCGATCAGGGTCGAGGCCACCTGATGAAGAACGTCGATGGTGATAATGAGTTGTTGCGATCGCTCCAGGCAGTCGAGAAGCCTTTGCAGCTTGAGCGCAGCTTCCTTGATTCCCTTGGGTGTGATGACAGTGTCCCCGTTTTGCTCCATAACCTTGAGTAGTAGCCGCTGAACTTCCTCAAAGTGTGTACTGGAATCCTCTTCCAAGATTGCCTCTGTTTCTTGTTCCATAGCCGACAGTTCGTTGCTCTCTCGCAAAAGGTCTTCGTAGAGTGCGATGTTGTCCTCTTCCTGCTTTCGTTGTTCCTGAATCATTTGGTCTAGATGCTCGATCTGATGAGCAGACAATGCAGATGGATAAAGGTAATCATGGTCAGGCTGCCATGTCTATTGTACCAATAACGTTTGTCATTGTGGTGTGAAAAAAATAACAACGTTTTTGAAGATCTTGGTGCTTCATTTACCTGTGCTTTCTTTGCTTCAATCTCCTCATCGATCTCTGGGCTTACTTCGACCTCCATTTCCCGATCCATGAAACTAGTCTCTGGAATATCCGCCAGCGCGTCCAGCTCCTTTTGCATGTCATTCAGCTACAATGAAAAACAGACCGGGCAATCATAGTTAGTTGCATTTCTGGGACGTAAATCTCTTGAGGTATGATCGCAGTATTCTGCTCTAGGCATTACCAGCTGTCGTTTCTCACTGAGTATCTGTTCCAAGGCAAAGATCTCTCCTTCTTCCCGTACGATATCGATCATGACCTCGTCTCCCTCCTGTCTGGCTGGTCCCTGCGCCTCGTCTGTCGAATTTGACTCCTCCAGCTAACACCATGGTAACAAGGCCAACAGAAAAACCGTGGAGTGCAAAGGTGAGAAAGTGTCAAAAAGCTCCTTACCGCTTAGACTCAGCCCGTATCGCAGCTCTATGTGTGCGCGACGTTCATTTTTTGTCCTTCTATCTCGCACTTGTGATATCTCCCTCTCACCTACCTCTGCAAGGTTTGTTGTGAGTTCAGAAATGGACGAAAGCACGTCCGCGTGAGCCGTCGTGATCTGATCCAAGCGTACTTGAACGTCCTTGTTTTGGCTAGCAATTTGGCAGCAACAAGGCAAAGGGGGTGGTGGTTGAATATCGCTTCCGCCTTATCTAGACAAGTTCTGCTCGTAATGAAGTCTATGTTTTTTACCAGATCTCATTCATGGCTTTGGCGAGTTCCATGGTCGTCTCAAACTCATCGGCGCCCTCCCTTGTTTTGATTCTATTGACGTTGTGCAAGCATCGTTCATAGCGGGGGATGCCCTTGTCTGTTAGACTTCAGATTGCCTTTTGCGATGAAGTCGTCAGCAGTGTCCTTGACTGGTGATACCGCTACGCCTTGTTACCTTCTAATAGTCTCGCCTGCATTGGATGTGAACAGGTTCTGCTCAAATGATTTTGCGTTCCTGATGGGCACTACCTGATTCTCGAGAAGCAAGGCAGAATAGAGTCGAGGTGTTGAAAAGTCGATGGAGGTCAGCCGTCCAGAGGACTCTTCCAATGCTGCAACCTTCTCGTTGAACATGGTCGTGGTGTTGTCGATTTGGTTGTCCTTGCGCGGCGTGGTGTGTGGTGGTTGTGCAAAAAAAGACAGAAACTTTATGGTGTCACTGTCACATGATATAGTCTTCAATCCATCCTATTGAGGATGTCCATGGACGCGTACCCGATAGAGACACGTAAACTCCGGATGCCCCCAGTTGCTGTTGATTCTGAGCACAATTCCGCGCGACGCTGCTTTCTGTCTCGACAGGGGAATCGAAAATGTCTGCCTGAGACTCGGGACATACTTGGCTGTCTCCTTATGCCGCTGATCCAGCTGATGTCTGTCGGCTCCATACTGTGTCCGCGCCTTGTACTCGAAAGCCGTCAATTGACTCGCACCTGGACACGGCGATCCCTCCTTCCACCAGGTACCCTGGATTGGCGATTGGTGTAGCTCCTCAGGTTCTCGTCTCCCAGCGCTGCTTTGTCCTTCACCCGGTAGCGGAGCAATAAGACTCCAAATCTCAATTTCTCTTGGAGCGCTTCCCCTGTCCAGTGCCATTCTCGGGTCCACATGCTCAATCGTCACCGCCGTCACCACAACACTCCTAGTTAGACGGATGCCGATTTGACCTAGAGATCCATTCATTGCCCAGCAATCGCCCGCTTGCATGCTTGGTTGAATGGCCTTCTCTGCCAGCCTGGTGGCAAGTGATTGCGAGTAAACGAGCTTTGCCAAAAGCCTCCTCGGCCAAGTTTTGACTCCAATGTCGTGCTTTTGGCGAACGTAGTCCGTATAAGTCAGTTTTGGGATGACACGTCCACCAGCATTGTAGAGTGCGAAATCTGGCTTTTCCAGGACATCAGCAGGGTGCTCTTCCACTGCGCGACTGGTCAACTCCCAGAGAAGCTCGTTCTTTGCCTTTGCAGCGCTCTCAGAAGACGAACAATCGGATCCACAACGGAATCTTGCTAATCGATCTTGCATTCGATTCTCGATACCGACCCAAATCATCCTGGTCTCAGCCCTCACAAGGTCGAGAAACTGGTCTCTGGAGTACACCGCAATGCGCTCGTCCACCAGGTTCTGAAGAGCCATGGCATTCTCCTCCAAGAACCCGTCCCAGGTGTGGCTTCCGCCGTCCGCTTCCTCGCCTTGCAAGGTAGCATCCTGCTGTGAGTCGTTGCTGATGGTGGACCTTCCATCCTGGATTCCAGCAGTAAGTAGATTCCTCACGCCATACCAGAATTTTGCGGGGATCCGAATGATACGAGTCCCTGGTTCTTTGACCACAGCCAGATACGGCGGGATTTCATCGCGGACCAGTTCAACAAATGTGATTTCAGCCCACTCGCTACGCCACCCAGCGTCTCTCCTCGGTGTCATCTCCTCGATGAATGCTTTCAATTGTTGTTCGATTCCCACGACTCTCTGGTCAATCAGATTTAGGTCGACTCTAAGCTTTCGAATGAAGTCTGCGTCGCCAGGATCGGTATGATGCGTGCCTTCGTGCTTCCAGCGCGATTTTGGACAAGGTTCTTCAAGAGAAGATTCCTGTACTTGACGCGTTAGCCATGGCGGCAGGAAGGCTTGCAGGCGCCAATAGATCAGGGCAGCTTGCTTGAGAAGGACGCCTGAATCGATAGACACGGACTTGAAAGCTGCAGCGCTCGTACCTGCGAAAGGGCTCGCGACCCACACGATTGTGCAAAGAGCTATTGCTAATAGTAATAGAGTTGTGAACCTTGAAGCCGTGGACGGACCAACGTTTCCGGCCTTTGCAATAATCGCTCTGCCAGCAGGATTTTCGTCGTTCCCATGCCAGTTGCAGTTGTAACCGTTGGGCGGTGTGCGTGTGCCCCGTTGGCTTGTCATCTCTCCCTGCCCTTGGACGTTCATCGTAGGACGGCCCCAAGCGCGCCACCACCGTGACCGAGGCGGGTCTAGCTTGTGTAGCTGCTCTGCCGCCGCTCTCTCGATCATCCTGACCATGGCTTCCTCCTCCGCGTACTCATCACTGTCGTCGCAGCCATCTTGCAAAGTCTGACTATCCGAAGTTTGATCAGCCTCGAACAATGCTGATTTTGAATCTAGTCGTGCCTGCCCCTTCTCTCGTAGCGCAGCCGGCAGCGCAAGCTGTTGCGCCAAAGGGATGTTGCCTTCAAGACCGGACGTATTGATGCGGGAACAGAGCCTGGATGGGGCGAATGGATAATACGGGTACCCTGTTGCACTAGATCCAAGAACACTTGGAGATTTGTCGATAGTATCATCGTCGTCCTGAAGGCGCTGAGACGCAGTCCTGGCTCTCATGGTTTTCGACAAGACCGCACTGTTGATCGAGGGGGAGAAGGCAAGCCGTTGCTTCTAAGAACCGCGTGGGACAGTACATGGCGAGTAAGCTTTTGTTTGTCTCTCTAGCGCGCTATCATGCTCGCAGACAGGACACTACTCTATCAGGAGGTCAGCTTACGGAGGAGAACGAGGACGGGGAGCGGGAGTGGGTTCGGGATGCGATACCCGACGAGGCACTCGAGGGCATTATTGAAGCGATGGTCAAGCGAGCAGCAAGCTCGCTGCCTTGTGCCCCGTGCGTATTCACCTGCGCGTGAATAAATATGCAAGCTACGGAGGCGGATCGGAGAAGGGTGGGCAGGCGCAGGTCGTTGGTTGCGGATGGGCCCTGGGGACGAAGAATGGGCTGCGAACGCGATTGTCGATTGCCAGACGTGCAGAGGGGGAATGGGCAACCAAGGAATGAGCAAGAGGGATGGAGCAAAGAAATGAGCAGACGAAAGGAATGGGGTGTAGTTTTATTTGGTGGCACAAAGTCATATTTCTATCAGGCTCAATCTGATCTGTCCTGTGATTGTTATAGCATGGCGACAGCCACGCCAGCAACCACAGCCAAGGCCTGCAGAGTGCGCGATGTCATTGTAGCTGCGCTCGGTGTGCTGCTCGACGGGTTGCCTCCATTCGTGTTGCCGCCATTTCCACCACCTCCTGTGTTGGTGCCGTTGCCATTGTTGCCGTTGTTTGCGAGCAGCGCGAATCCGATCCGGCCTCCAGTCTCAGCATTGGTTCCAAAGTCAAAGACAGAGTATACGTTCTTGAGGAACGTGTCTCCAATCAGCCACTCTTCAATGGCCACAACAGAGCCGGTGGGGAACATGGCTGCGCTCAAACAGTACTCTGCACCATTGTTACCCCTCGCTCTGTTGTTCTGCATAGCCATAGTGTTGTGAGGGATCCTGACGGCGAGGCCTCCAAACGTTATCGTAATTAGGGTCGATCCAGAACATGGCAAGAACCAAAGACCTCCCTGGTTCGCCTAACGTCAGGGAAGTGAATATATCAGGTAAGTACAGATCCGTTGTGCATAGAGGACGATAGGGGGTCAACAAAGACAAGAGAAGAGAGCCTGTGCTTACGGATTTTACAGACCCAGGAATGGCACTGTTGATGGCGTCTGCCACAGCCTGGGGCATCAACATTGCAGTCGTGCCCGTGTCGATGGTGCCCAACGCATTAGCAACATTAATGTTGCGGCCATTGACGGTCATACCACCAATTGGGATCTGAAGATGCATTCAAGATGGGGTCCAGGTTAATACAAGGCAACTGATCCAGCGGATGCCACACGAGACTCTTCCTAAGCATGATCTTACAGTCCATGGCCGATTGCTGACGCAGTTCACGTATGTCAAATCGCCTGTGAAGCGGGTCGCGTCCACACCTCCAAATGTGATTTCTCCGCCAGGGGCTGATTTTGCCTTGGGGTCTGGAGAGGACTGAAGCCAGATACCGACTTGAGGCTGCGCAAGAACGGTCGAGTTCTTGAGCACGTTCAAGAATGGGACATCTCCACCTATAGAACAGCGAGTTAGCAAACAGTATGTTTTAAATCGCGATGCTCACGTCTCAGCGTACGGTCGTCGACTTTACCTTTGGCGTAGTACCACAGCCCCATGATTCCATCAACACCCACGGGCAAAGGCGCGGTATCCACGTTGACAAGTCCAGCGGCAGCCATGAACTGAAGACTGCCAAGAGTGTATGACTCCTAAAACGGTGTCGGTGTCGAAAGACTGTTAGTCCGGTGTTTGTGAGATACTGCTCACAGGGCACGACGCCTGTTCTCCCCGGATTCACTCACAGAAATGTATTGGCCCTGGACACCGTCGCCACTGACGTAAGAGGCGTTAAACGGAGACTTCAAGTCTCGGCACGTTCTGAAGTTTTGGACGTTTGACAAAGAAATAGGCCTCGCGTGCATTAGTCGCCATCACTGTAAAACAGACAGGGGAGGAATAACACAGTCCAGTCCTCCAGTCCAGTCGACCTACGTAGATGCGGCGCAGTTGAAACGGTTGGTGATGTTGGGGCATTCGTTGAGAGTGCACTGGCTTGAAACGACCCAGGTAACAGGACTTCCAGTATCGATGGCCAAGTTGAACTTCTGCCCAGGTGTGCCCAGACCCACAGGCACGGCTACCATGCACAAAGTCGAAAATGCGATTAGATTCAGGTTACACAGGGAGGCAATGGCGCTCGCTGAGAGGTCTAGGCAAGGACCGACAGAAGGAAAGGACGGGGGTATTTTTAACTTACTGTACATCACATCGCCCGAGACGGTTGTGAGAGGGATGGACGAGCTCAGGCCACGCTTATGAAGGTAGCGCCTAGTCATCGAGGCTGCGTTTTGATTCGCAGTATTGACCTGCCCTGTCATCGGGACACTAGGGGGCGCAAGGATGATGAGGCAAGTTGAAAAGTCAAGTTAGCACGACTGCAGTGTCGACTGAGCAGGGGGTAAGGGCAGCAGGGGGTAAGGGGATCAGTAATAGTATCAACGGTGAATTTGCCGCGACAATGAATCCTCCCACAGTGTGCCGCATGTAATCTAACGGTCAACACGCCCTTCCCTGTGTCTCGGAAATCATCCACAGGCTGTAGTAGACTTGTCTCTAGGTCTTCACCCCACAGTGGCTGGACCCAAACGACTTTTCCCATTCCACACCCTCGGGCAGAGATCCTGTGCAATTGATGCTACACATTCCAGCTCCATCCTTCATCGCTGGTTGCGGTGCATTCTGCATGCACCGAAGAGTCAGTTTGTGCGCCGGGTGAAATATCGATGCCTACATACGTTACTACGCTTGCAGCGCTCGTGACCGATGCGTATGCCAGCACGACAGCAGCCGCAAGTGAGAACTTCATCAGGTCGAAAGTGGGGGAGGGGAGGGGGTAGAAAGACGTGCGGAGGACGTGCAGAGAGATGGGGAGGAGTTCCGATGGAACTATCGGATCTGGAGAGGAGTCGTGACGGACGAAGGAGGTATGGCGTCTACGCAAAGGAAAAGAAGGCCCACTTTCAACAAGAGGGGCGGTATTTTAAAGGTCGGGGGGCCCTGAACGGTGGGCAGACAGTGGAGGCGAAGGAGGAGGAGCAGCAGGAGGAGGGGTCGACGAGAGAAATGAAGAAATGAAAAAAATGAGCTCCGTCGCATTCCTTTTTTTTCTTGATTGATTGCCCCGTGTTCATAGGCCCTGGGCTGTGTCCGTTGAATAGCATCAAAACATCGTGCAGCTGAAGAAGACCCCCGCGCGAGCCTCAAGGAGCGGGATGGAGGCATCGATCTTGACCTCTTTGCGCTGCAGCTGACATGTGGAGCGACATCCATCGCTTGCGACTTTTAGTCATGATCTTTCTCGTCAACCCCCCCCCCCCCCTCCACTCCCTAAAATCTCGATGCAATGTGCTCTCAGGCTAGAAATGTTAGTGTGACGAACACGAACTGTCGGGCCTCGCCCATCTGTTATTTAAAGAGCAATTTGCCACCGTTGCCTGTTCATTGTTGACAGCGTGCGGCGCTTCACCCACAGGCAGAAAAATAGAAGGTCCAGTCTCTCCCCCACAACGGCAAAAACATCGCTTTTTCTTACATCACCCTACACATCTCCCGCGAACGGTCCGCAGGTGGATCTGGCATGAAGAGCCCTAGCCCTCTTTATTCGATCGCCACAACCCGCACCACACAGCGCGCCCACCAATCACAGGCATTTGATTGAGCTCACGGTTGTGGAACATGAGGCTATCGGTACAACGAATGTGAGACAGTCCTTGGCGCAGAGTGTTGGGGACGAGCTAAAGAGCTACCATGGCCATGGTCATGGCTCTGACACTGACCTTTGCGCGCGAGATGGACAAGGAGCGCTTTATGAACGATCCGTGATTATGAAGCGAGGAGTGACAATCGATGAAGGGGTGATATACTGATGTACAACTGCCACGCGCTTTTATGGTGGTTGAAAGCCCTAAGGTATATAATTTACAATGAGACAGGCAAATCAGAAGGACCCGTCTCTCTAACTGAACTCTACAATCTCCTCGAGGCCATTTCCAAGCCATTTTGGACTAGGCCAAATCTATGTGTTCACAAGACAGGCAAAGCTGTGGGTCAATACTCGACAGATTCAACATAGGTACATCATTTCTGACGAGCCGATATTTTTTTTCTCTCATTTCTTACTCTTGCAAACACACGTCCGAGAACGAGCCCTCCACTGACCGGGCCATAAACACGTGAATCGGTCGAGTTGTTGAGGTTGTCGCCCATGAGCCAATAGTGTCCAGGAGGAACCTATATTAGATCCATGCAGGAAAGGCATGAAGTTTGCTTAAGAAGGTCGGATCGACAGTCGCCTCTCCTTGACACAAGATCCTAGAACGCAAATCCTCTACCCCTGTTCTCAGCTTACAGTGATGTACCGCCGATGCATTGAGATAGGGTCAATGCATACTCTGTCGCCCTCCACTCCGATGATCCGTTTGCAGACTAGCTTGGATGGATCGGTCGGTGATACTGCTACCACCAGGTCGCCAGTGTCCAGCTTGGAGAATCGCTGCGTCAAATGCTCATATCCAACGATATCTCCCGTCATGTTGAGTGTGGGCAGCATCGATGGTCCGAAGCACTGTGAGTAGAAGGTTGAATTAGAGATGAGCGTTTTTGTTGGTTGAGAAGAAAGCAGGCGAGATGCTCCAAGAGTGACATGAGCTTGGGCACCCTTGTCACCTACCCATGTAAACTCGGCGACATATTCATTGAAGAGCTGGACACCGCATGCGACCTGCAGGACCAGGGCTGCGCTCTTGAAGTACCTTGACATGGCGAGAGGATGTAGAATGTCGGAAGGGAGCACACGAGCATCGAAGAGCAGCGACGTTATTTTTGTGACGGTGTTCCAGCTGACGCTTTTGTAACGGACAATCCACTTGACGCACATACCAAGAAGCAAATGTCCCGCTGCTTGTTCGCGTCTCGTTCCCTGGCTACGCGCTCAGACATCGAGGGCACAGTACAGTGCAAGCTTACTGCGAGACAGCTGTCTCTAGGATGAGTGGCACTCACGCATACAAGGCAGGCAGGCTGGCGTATCCTTCAGAATGTAGTGTGTAGAGCGCATCACCCCCAACGCAACCGACGGCCGCGTCAACGCTCTTGCGCCTGTGGGGATGAGAGGGATGAAGGGTGAGGGAGACATGTCGATCCAGCGATAGCCAGGCTGAGGGGATCCAGCAGAGGAGCGTCGCTCGAAGGGTACTCGTGCCATTGTGCATATGCTCATGCAGCTATGCCTGTTTGATTTTTTTTTTTTTCCTTTTTTCTTCCTAATCTGCTCCTTTTCCTCACGGCTCATTCCTTCGTCTCCCCTTCCTTCTCCAGTTCTTCCCATTCGCGAATTATACCCCGCCCACGAGCACGACACCCCGTCAACAGCCGTGCCCATCCTCATGCTCTCTGCCGTGCCCTGATCCTCCCCTCCCACGCTCGCATCCACCCCTACGTCTCCTTTGTTCTTCTTTTATATACACCCACTCACGGAAAAGCACCAGCGCGAATGTGGCCGTTGGACGAGTTTCCTGACATCAATGTAAGGAGACTGACGCACCAGCATGAACAGGAACCACAGGAGAGGCATATTGCTTGGCAACAGCACAAAGCGCGAGGGACAGCCGACGCAAGAGCCAAGCACCTGCCCCTGCCCTTATGCCCTTGTGCTGCTCGCCCTGTGCCCATCCGTCCTACTCTCAGCCCTGAGCAAAAGCAAATGACCCCTTGCGGTCTGTCCGTGTGCTGCGTTGGTTCCATGCAGCCTGGATGGACGCAAAACTACAGCTTGTCCTACACCGGAAGCTAACTAGCACGCTCTTCCTCTCTTGACAGGTGCACTCGTACATTGGGGTCATCATCGCCATCGCTGGAAACGTAAGTGAAGGGGTTTCGCCCCCTGGTATTCGAAAAAGAGCTTGCTTACCATATTGCCTCGCTGACCCCTCTCTATCGATGAACGCTCTGTAGATTCTCATTTCTGTCGCCCTCAATATCCAAAAGTATGCCCACAATCAACTCCAGCCCGATGCAGACACAGACTCAACACCGCTTCACACGACGCTGCCCACGTATGCAATCGAAGAAGAGGAGGCACATCTCGACCCAGCAGCAGTCGCTGTTCATCCCTACCATGACGACAGAGAGGACTATGGGTCTGGACGAAACGTGCACAGCACCCACAGTAGTAACAATAGCAGGAGGAGCAGTATTCATTCACACGAAAACGACAACAGCTACGATAGCGACACGAGCGAGCAAAGTGATTCCGCGTACGTTCCACTGAGACCGAAGCCAAACAATGGCGAGGACAGTGCAGCGACCAGTTCGATCTCGGGCATGGATTATCTGCAATCGAAGGCTTGGTGGGCTGGAATGACCCTCATGATCCTGGGCGAATGCGGCAATTTCTTGGCTTATGGATATGCACAGGCGTCAATCATCGCGCCATTAGGAACAGTGGCCTTGGTGAGCAATGTCATCCTCGCCCCGCTCATGCTCCGAGAGCCATTTCGAAGCCGCGACCTCTTGGGAATCACCATCGCGATCATCGGAACAGTAGTGGTTGTGATCAACTCTAAGGAGAATGAAGTCAAGGTACAGTCAACATGCTGCACGATTACTATTTTTTCATGCAAAACCGGCGCACTCCTTTTTTTTTTTGACCTCACTGTTCTATCGAGGATACGCTTTACGCCTTGGCAAACAATGGAATACAGCAGTAAAACCTGTTTGCAAGGCACACAAGCGGGGGAAGCGGGAGGGTGCCTGGTCCGTGGGCTTTTTGCGGGATACTATTTTCATCACAAAATTGTTCGCAGACTCACCATTTTGTTTTCCTTATCTTCTTTGTTTGGAAAATCGATTGAGAGCAGTTGACCCCTGAGGCGGTCATCGCAGCGCTACTACAGACACAGTTCATTGTGTATTTTATCATCTGCTGTGTTATGGTCGCCGTTCTTGCCTCGCTCTCAGACTCGATAGGCAGCGAGTACATCTTCATCGACCTTGCGATCGTCGCCATCTTTGGTATGGAATGTGACAAAAAAGAAAGACCATGCTTTGCGTTCTTGAGTAACACTACCAAGCGTGCCTTGTCGTTCTGATGTACGAACATCCTTCTGATTGCTCTCCATAGGCGGTTACACAGTTCTAGCCACGAAAGGCGTGTCCTCCTTGCTCAGTCTCTCCTTCTACAAGATGTTCACGTACCCGATCGCCTATCTGCTCGTATTCGTGCTGGTCTCCACAGCAGTATTGCAGATCAAATATCTCAACAAGTCATTGCAGCGATTCGACTCTACAGTAAGCACCGGCCTATGATCCCAATTTATTGCGGAAATCGAAGATCAGGAGAAACTAGTCCTTGGCTTGGATTACCACAAAGGAGAAGAAGATGACATTTGGCATCTTGATGCACTGTTTTAACGTATGTCTTCTCATGAATAGCAAGTGATTCCGACCCAGTTCGTCCTTTTCACTACAAGCGCCATTATTGGATCAGCCATCTTGTATAACGACTTTGATGAGATGGATTTCAACAAGGGATTGCACTTTCTCACGGGTTGCTGCATGACGTTCCTGGGAGTCTACTTCATCACATCGGATCGGGACAAGGGCGTGCCTGCAGTTCCAGTGCCAAACCCCAATGCTCCCTGGCCCTTGACTCCGCAACCATATACACCGGTCCCAAAGCGCACGTCGTTCGACCATTATCCAACGGGTCGTCCATTATACCAGTCGCAGGAGCGAAGCCGATCGCGGACAGACTTGGAGCAAGGCCGACGACCATCAGTACCAGTGAGCATTGGATACCCTATACCCCCATTCCCTCCCAATCGAATGCCACGAACAGGAACGACGTCGATCTCAGCCGCGGAATCCGTCGGTCAGAACGCGTCCGTTCCGTTGCTGGGCACGTCTTACTCAAAAAATACTGCCCATGGAAGCAAAGAGCAAGGTTTCTCGCTCACCAGCACGATGCACAATGCACTTTCAGCGGTTGGATCTCGCCATACAAGTCTGCTCGGACTCGAAAAGGTCATGGAAAACTACACGGGTCACCGGAGCGAGGACCGTCGTGGGAGTGTCGCCAGTCTGGCGCAGACCAGTACTCAACATCTGCAGCGGCCACCTCTTGGCTCGAGATCCAGCTCTGCATTCAGTGGGGTTTTCCCCACACCCTCCATCGCGAATTACCCGTCGAGCACATCGCTAGTGCCCATTCCTGACCACAGCTATGGGTCGTCGTATCAAACACATCACCATCCTCATCACAATCCCACGCCACTACCACCACCATCGCAATCATCCTCGGCTCAGGTGCGGCCTGGTACTGTGCATACTCCAGCGGACCACCGATTTCCGGCGCCGTATCTACAGGAACGCTCTCAGTCGCATGAAGTGCTGACGAAGCAACCTCGTCACAAAACATCGTCATCTCTTCTGCTCAAGGAGCAGCAGCAGCCTTCCAGAGAATCTAAAGAGACATTTGCGCCAAGGATCAAGACCTCAGGAGTTGCCGTCCCGGGACGGAAGAATGATGATCGCCAACAGCATCAGCACCACCACCAACATCACATGTCACCTAGTGAACAGGACTTTGCCGTCACTATCTCGCACTCTATGGATTCCACGGCTTCGTCCAACAACAAAGGCTCAGGTGCAGCTGGTGCAGCTGGTGCAGCGAAATTTCTCCCAGGTGCAAAGCTGAGCTCGAGCCCAACAATACGTCATGATCATCCACCACAAGGGTCCGAGTATGCATTCCAAACCTTGAGATCGCCAAAGGAATCTTCGTTTGCAAGCAGTGGCCCATATTCGAGCCAACATGGTGCTTCAGCATCAGACGATCAGGAAACCGTGGCTTCAGCGACCTCCTTATATCCGTCGGACTCGACTCATCCTCCCCATCTTCAACAACCGCCTCAACAGCAGTCGTCGCGCTCCAAGAAAAAGGAGAGTACAGCGGGAGAGGACTCTGAATTGACAGAGTTGCATCAGCCAAGGCGCAGGAATGGCATTGATCAATAAGGTATCCATTCAAGCATATCCTATGGACACCAGGAAAGGGCGAGAGGGAGGGGAAAATGGTGGATGCTATCAAACTTTCACTCAAATCATTGAGCGGCATACTTTTCTTTTTGATACCTAATGTAGACTGTATAGAACTTCCCTTCCTGCCTTTCTCACTCTTTTACATGACAATCTCATTCTCACAGCTCTGCTTCAGTTCCTTGTGTGGCAGGACGATACAGTTCCTGATAATGATCTCGTCCTTGACTACAACTTCCTTGCCGAGGATCGTGACGCTCTGGATCTTGAGTCCGCTCTTGGTCACGGCCGTGCTGTTGTGTGCTGGGGCTGGGGTGCCCTCGATACGCGACCAGCATCCGACCTTGGAGTTCCAGCCAATGATCGCATGCAGGATACAGGCGTTCTGCTTGATGTCGACATTGTCGAGCACAATGGCGTCCCTGATACGAGCTCCCTTGCCGATATACACGTTGGGTCCAATGGACACGTTGGGTCCGATCTATAATATCGTTACAGAAAAAATCATGTCAACACTTGCGGAGGGTGCGCAGACTTGAAAACGTTGTTTCACTTTTTCTTACCTTGGCTTTGGGATCAATCTGTGCAGTGGGGTGAATGTACACAGCGCCCACAATCTCGGGACCATCAGCCGTGTTCTTGGCGAGCTTTTCAGGGTTGGTATGCATGATCTGCTCCAGGTACAGTCCGTTGACAGGCACGGCAGAGCTTTTTTTTTTCAAAAAGGAAACGAACGACACAAAGCATGTCATTTTGAAAGGTTAGCCGCCAGTCGTATTTGGACACTGAACAGGGTTACTCGATGTGAGAGGCAGAGGGACAATTGCTTCCTGGACAGAGTGGGTTGTGCTCCATGTTGCTTTCTGTGTTTTTTTTTCTCTTTACCCTGCAGTCTTGATCTGTCTCCAAAAGTCTTTGGTCTCGTAGACGAACAGCTTGCGTGCCTGTGCCAAGGGACGAAGAAGATCCTGCTCAAGGCGCAACTTGTTGCCATCCTGGAAAACTTCTCTGCCATAAATATCTGTTTCGACACTATCAGGAATATTAGCAAACGAACCCTTTCTTTCTTTCTTTCTTTTTTTACGCAATTGCCCCGTCAGGAGTTCGTCCTTTCCTCGACTACTTACTTTCCCTTCTTGTTCTCAAGCGACTTTCGAATCTCATCAAAGATGGCGCAGTCAAAGAGATAGACACCGCAAGAGATCAGGTTCGAGATGAACGTCTCGGGCTTCTCGACGTAATGCAGAACCTCGTTCGTATCCGGCTTTGCGACCAGGCAACCAAAGTTGTTGGCCGATTCCCTGGGCACCTTGGTCCCGAGGATCGTGCACAGACCACGGTGACCTTCATGGGCCTTCTTCATGGCCTGCAAGGGGAATGTACAGGCAACATCCGCGTGAAGGACAAACACCTGGCCAGGATTACCGCGCATGATCTCGTCGCGGAAGTGGTAGAGACCTCCTGCAGTACCGAGGGACTGATATTCACGAAGGTAACTAAGGAAGAAAGAAACAATAAGAAAAAAAAATGGTATTAGAAAAAGAACAAACACATCTTGGAATTGGATTCCCCAAATGTTGTGTGGTCGTCCAGATGTATCGATATATCCTCGGGGTTGTTTCTACGCAAGTCAGGGCCAGCGAATCGGTCCACGTTTTTCGTTCTCTTGGCTGGCGATGAATGCAAACCAGTCCATTATTCCCACAAAACAAGAGACAAAAAATAACCATAATCCTCCTGCGAAAAAAAAAAAAAAAAAAAAAAACCTGGATGAACCAAAAGGGTGTTGTTGTTGTGCACAAAGCAGATGCAAAAACTCACCGAATGTGGAGATTAGGGTATTCACGAGCAGCATCCTGGAGGAATGAGGAAAAGACCGAATCCTCAAAGAAACCGATGAGGAGAATCTCCTTGAGATCCTCGACCTTGGACAGGGCGGCGATGTGATGCGCGATAATGGGCTTGCCCGCCACCGGGAACAGGGGCTTGGGGACATTGAGCGAGAGGGGGCGGAAGCGCGTGCCGCGCGAGGGACCGCCGACGAGGATGATGGCCTTTGGATTCATGGATGATGGAATGGGCAGGGAGGAAAAGAGCGATGAACGATCGATGGTGATGGATGAACGAAAGAACTGGAGGACAAAGGAGAGATGCACCTTTTTTTTTTAAGGTTGGCGAAATGCTATATTTGACGATGAGGCACACTAAATATATTTGCGTGCCCTGGTGTCCGGGATGGGTCCTGGCTGCCGAGCTCTCTGACCCGAGGCACCTATGGCGCGTCACTCCTCCTCTTCACAATCATCCATCTACCACTGCATGCAACGCTTGAATAAAGTCTTGTATTTCTATTCAGAAGCGGTTCGAGCCACAGACGGCCTTGTACCAGGTCCCCTGTAGACGTCCGTGTAGTCTGCAGCTGCTGCAGTCTGGCCTTGGGCTCGATTCACCAGAGCCTGAGTCCAGGGGTCGTCCGACAACATGCGGCCCTGGGCCTGACTGGAGTAGCTTGTAAGACTCTGGCTCCTGCTATCCATAGGCGAGTGTGGCCAGTCCCCTTGGTTGGCACCCATATGAGAGCTGATGTTGGTCATAGTCGTCGACGTGGAGCCTCCACCGCCATGACGCGTCGGCGAAGGGATATTTCGAGTGTATCCGTCTTGGCTATTTGACATGAAGTAGCTGTTCACGCCACCGCTCTTCTTGATGCCAGGAGAAGGAGGAGATCCTCGTGGTGAGCACAGGGCTGATGATTGCAGCGTCGATGGGATCGCTATCCCCGAAGGCTCGCGGTACTGTCTCAAAGTCGGCTGAGAGGACGCATGTACCTGGCTTGTTGCCGCACTTGCGCTGTTGCCGCTCTGATTCAGCTCCGAGGCGCGTTGGTAGTGGTATGCGGACGAGAGGTTATCCACTGACCTCTGCTGACGACTTGAGTGAAGGCGTGAGCTCTGGGCAAGACTGCGCTCGTTCTCTCGGCTTGCTCTGGGCTCGCTATGCTCTAGCGAATTTCCGCGACCATCCAAAGTTGAACGGTCCGGAGGACTTTGTGGACGGTGCGCTGTAGGCGAATTCGCCAGATCTCTGTGAGTATCAGTGACGACGCCAGTGGGTGAGCTCTGGGCCGAGGACACGAAGGATGTGTCTGTGGCGCTTGCAGAGGACAAAGGCTCGCCTGGCAAGGCAGTTGCGTCATTGTTGGCTAGGGCCGTATCGATAGTTGCCACTGACATATTCAGGCCCTTGAACGACTTTGAACGCCTCCAACTCTGGCGCGGAGGAGGAGATAGGGAGGTCTTGATCATGACAGGCGGCTCGGGCGTCGGTGCGGCTGGGGACGAGGGGAGGAACCTGCTCGCAGACGCAGGTGGGGCTGTTGTCGTCGATGGCTGTGCAGCATCTTGGCTTTCGCGGTACAAAGAGTCGGATCTGGACCGTGCACTGCGCGAAGACAGCTTGGAACTCGATTTCTTGGGCGACATTGGACGTGTTGATTGACCATCCCGTGAAGGTGCACTCGTCGCTGCCGTGGATGTGGCTGCATTGTTCTTAGATAGGCTTTCGCGAGACTTGGAGGATCCTAGGCTTTGAGATGAGGCGCTGCCTTTTGTGGTAGCAGAGGAGGCCGAGCTTTTGGATTCTGCCAGAGCGGCAACCCTGGCCATGCTGTTACTATCCAAGCGACCGTAGGCATTCTGTGAAGTATTATGGTAGCTGGCTGCTCCATGGTGGGGTTGATCTGCCAGTCGCCTGAATCCGGCGTCATCTTCGTACGGATCAGAGTAGGCACCATAGGACATCATATTCTGCTCATTTTCGGCCAGACCTTGTTTCCTCATGACCGAGAGCTCAGCCAATTGCTTGACCGACGCACCAACGGGGTTTCTGTTAAGTAGCAACTCTGACGAAGAGATTTCGATATTTCCAGTGCTGAGATCTCGATTCTTGAGGTCTTGCTTGACACGGCTTTGAGAGTCGTCTGTTCCTTTTGTAGCGACAGATCCCTTGCCAGGAGCGCCGCTGGAATTGTTGCTTCCACCACCGCTGAGAGCCTTCGTGAACACGGAAGCAAAACCCTCCTTTGACTTGCCAGAGCCCTCGCGATGTTTGCTTGCTGTTGCGGCCTTGGTGGCCCCAGAGTAAGCATTCTCTCGCTTTTTGGGCGGCGACGATGCCATGGACCAATGCACCGGGTCGACGTTAGGTAAGGCAGCTTGATGACCCGTGTCTAGTTCCGTGCCCTGAAGAAGTTTGGATGAATAGTGGCTCCCTGGAGATAGATCCTCGTCGGATTGGCGAAGAGGAAACACGATCCTTGAGCCAGAGTCCTCGCTGGCCATTGCTCGGGCTCCCTCTGACTCAAAAGGTTCTCTGTTGAGGCTCTTGAGAGAGTGATCAAATTGTTCGGCGGCGGCACGATCTTCGTGGTAGGCTTTGAACGCAATGACTTGAGGCAGGATCGCGGACCGGTGTTCAGCCAGCTGTCTTTGGAGCCCCGTGAGCTCTTCAATGGGAGTATCAGAGAACGGAAGCGTGTCGGATGGAGGTTCTTGGTGTTCGGCCACCTGCTCGCGTTTGGTACTGGGTAATTTGCCTGATGCTACACTTCCCAGGGGATTGAAGCCTCCAACTTCCCAGCCAGTGGTGCCAATAGATCCCCTTGGAGCAGTCTTTTGCAGACTGTCTGCGGAATCAAAATTCCAGGAGGGGTGTCAGTATTCCTCTTCCACGGCACACTTCGCCATGAATAGTGAGCAATAAACCTAGAGAGCATTATGGGGACATCCTACCTTCAGTTTTTGCCAATGACTTATGTGCGCCTACCATGGGCTCGATGGAACTTCTTGGTATATCTCCGAAATCTGTTCGGCCTGCGGTCCTGCTGCTACTCCTTGCGGGTCGTATGGGCTGTTGCGTGAGAGCTGGCTTGGGTGCTTGTGGTATATTCACCACATATGACGGTTGGTTGCTATGTGATGGGGTGCTCATCGCTTCATTGATATCTTGGCCACCCTCGTTGTCGTTGAGGACAGCAGAGTTGTGCAGTGGATGCTGGTTCGACTCGTTGTTCGTGTAATACTGATGATAGGAGTCGGGCCGGTCCTCCGATGGGTTATTCGACTGTCTTGACTCGCACTCAAAGTCCTTGCTCAGGACCCTGCTGCTCTCCACTGAAAGGCCGCGGTCTCTGGTCTGGAACAATTTGAGTCGCCCATAAACGCTGCTTGGAGTCGCGAGATCTTTAGTCTTGTTTTGATGAACATTTGTGTCAAACGGGCCTTGGGGTGTGCTGCATTCGCCGAGTCTGCTCTCGACCCGAGTGGTGGTTGCGGACATCGCAAAGTTTCCGGTGGGGTGCGGACTATCGGACTTGGCGACTGAGCTGCCGAAATGGTTGTTGCTGGAGCCCCATGTACGAGCAGCGCTGCCATTGTTCCTTCCACTGCTGTTGCTGCTGCCCTTGAACTTTCGAAAGTGGTCGCGATAATACCTCAAAAGAAATGCAGGCGCTGGCAGGAAGAAGATAGGTCCGATGGTAATTCGCAGACAGAGATCCAAAGCCTGGGCTTGTTGCTCGTATATAAACTCGTTGTTGACCATGTAGATGATGTTGAGAATCGCGTACGCCTTTCAGACAATAGGGATACATTGGGGTTAGCAACAGGTATTGGAGGGGTGTCAGTATGATGGATCACAAATAATATAACTCACCAGTGCTAGTGTCATCAAGCTGGACAGGTACCAGACGCCAACAGCCATCATGTCGCTATCAACTGGGCGGCCGATAGGGCCGTGGCGATGGTGCCGCACCAGAGGGATGAAGAGATAAAACACGACCACGATACAGGTACATTCCATGAGGAGTTGATGGCCCAAGTAAAGTTTTGTTAACGGCCGAGCAAACATCTCGCGCTCGGGCCAGGCTAGTTCTCTCCAGTCATTGACACCGGTGATAGCGCCATCCGTTTGGGGGATCAGCCCACGGCGTTGCTCCCAAAGGCGCAACCGATCGAGCCTGGCTTCCGTGACGATACCAGCATCAATAATGTCCTGGCGCAAGCGCTGGACATCCTCGGCTGAAAGCGGACGGAAGATCACCTTTTGTTGAACGTAGTACGCAAGATTAGCTGCTGAGAGCAATCCGTAAATGACTATCACCAACATACAGAGTCGCCAGAACTTGTTCCGACTTCCCATCATTGGGTAGAACCCTGATCCAACAGAGACGATCGTCAACGCGAGGATTACGACTCCAGAGCCCTCGCCTAAGAAGTTCCACGCCCAGAACCATGAAGGACCGATTATGAACTTTGCTCGCAGAAGTCCGGCGACCGAGATAGTGAGTCCAACGTATGTGATGAAGCATGCAAAGATCCTGAGTCGCGTCCGGGATCTCAAGCACATGATAACAGCCACGACGCAAAGAAAGGAGAGGTAGCAAGTGGAAACTACGTAGCTCGTGTCAGGCATGAAAGCATTGTTCCAGGCGCCGGCATAGTCTGGGCTTCGGGTCCAGCGCGGTTCGGTGTCGTAGTTGTCGTCATCGTCGTTGTCGTTGTCCCACCAGGATCCATTGCCGCGGGCGTTTGGAGGAGGAGGAGAGGGCCAGGTGCCATTATAAGGGAAGCGAGTGCCATTCCCTCCAGACATTATTAGGGCTGAGCCTGGGAGCTGTGGAGGATGTGCAGAGTGGGAGGAGAAGAGTATGTCGGAGGATACAATTTAATTACTCTTTCCTGACACTGTCCTTGAGAAGGAGAGGGGGAGATACATGCAAGCGGGGAACGGGGTGCAAGGAGCAGCAAAGCCGCGAAGGTGGAGTTGTCCTTTTGTGCACCAGCGGTGAAATCCAGAGAGGGGAGATTCGAGAGAGATCGAAGGAGGGGGAATGGCAACTGGAAGGATGGGTGGATGGATGGCGGGATGGATGGATCTGCGATGGACAGCGGTGAATGTGTATGGACGTGGTCTGCAGACCGGCGGTGTGGGCTGGGCGTGGGCGTTGCAGAGTCGTTGGTGTATGAAAGGCTTTGGTCTGGGCGTAAAGTATGTCGGAAAGTCAGTATGTCTGAGAGACGCGGAGAACGGAAAGCGGTGATCAGGCGCACGGGATGGCTAGGGATGGGTAGGTGTGAGGATGAACCAAGCGCGGCACATGCGTGATCAGCGTTGGGGAATTAGAGTCGATGAACAAGCGATGAACAAGAGCGATGGGTGCGTCGATGGAAGGAGCAATGGATCAAGGAGCAGCCGAGAGAAGCAGGCGAACGTTCCTGTGGAGCACACCGCATACACCGCGTACACCGCATACACCGCATACAGCGCACTCGTGTAATTTATGCGAGACCGATAAGGACTCGCGCCTAGTGCAACGGTCGATCGATTTGGTATCGCCGACGGTGTACCCGGAGGAGTGCGCTCTGCTGCAGGACACAGTGCCTGGACCTGTGTACGTTTCGACGAGGGGCAGAGGAGGGAGTATCGACACACACCCAGCGAGTGGGGGGTGGGACAGCTGCTCTCGCGTATTTCATTCAGGCACCGCCGGAGCTAGCACATGCTACGCTGCCTTTTCTGCATCCCTGTGCCTCAGCATGTTGCGAGGATACCGTAGTCCCCTTGTCTCTCGTGGAAGAGCGCCTCCTCAGATTTGCATGTGTGCAGTGCTTACAGAACACTGTCTATGCCATGGATGTGCAAGCCAGACCCTGGGGGTGATGAATCATGCGAGGCCAGACCTCATCTTGAGCGATGGAGGTGGTACCTCTAGAGCGGTACCCTCATCCATCTAGCCTATGCTAAATCCCAAAAAAAACAAAGCTCCAGCAGATGCACGAGTTTAAACTTTGAAGGAAATAAGTGAGAGCTTTACCAGAAGATATGTTATGAATAGTCAACAGACGAGACGGCGCATGGCCTCCCCTTTCCTGTCTCCACTCAGGCTCCGCTCCGGACTAGTCCCACTCACCCTGGACAGTCTAAAACTGTTCCTGGCCCTTGTCGTACGCGACTAGAGCCAGCCAGGAATGTCTCCTGTCTGTCGTCCGGTAAAGGGGTTTCATTGTCTGCGTGCGACATGACAAAGCATTGTCTTCTATGAGGCTTCTACGAACATCGTCATGTCCGATGTGGCATTGCATACAGTGCACAACAATAATACACGCAACAACAAGCAACCCAGCTCTCAATGGCAACACCACTCCACAAGCTATTGTTTAGGAAATGCCCCTGGCGAGTTATTGTTCTATATTGAGGCGATGGACCCGTAGGCACAAGGTCGCGTCCATTGGTCATGGGTACAAGTAAACACAAGTGGTGCGCAAAGTGTGCTTGTGTTACAACCTCAATTATGAAATAAGCATCACCGGGAAGGACTGAAGCACTGAAAGTGGCATGGTGTAACATTTGTCTGCCTGCACACAACCGAGTTTTGTCAAACAACACTCGATTGCTGGAAAGAGGCGGCATCTCACTCTACTATAATTACTTCATTCATAGCCCAACGCTAGCGCAACTTAGTGATGCGCTAGACATTGCGGTACCAGTCCTTTCATTTGGGTGGCAGGAACTCTGGAGGGATCTTGTTGTTTTCAGCTCTCATACACGGATGGAGTGAGTCTTTGGTGTGCGCTGTCCTCCTGACAGTTCCCTCGCGAGTGCTTTCCGCTGCTCTGGACAGATCAAGCGCCGTGCCAAATTTTGCAATTCATGCACTTTCTAGTCGCATTATCCACCCATAGTCACACGTTAATGCAAAGGCGGGATCGCGGCAAAAGCTCATCGAGCTCCTAGTGAGAGAGTAAAAAAAAAAATTGTACCACCAGAGTATATCAATAGCAGAGGGAAAGAACCACAGCGAGAACGGGGTGAATGGATGAGGGACGCAGAGATGCAACTTGTTTTTTGAACAGAGACCTAATTAGGGAGCGCATGCAGCACGCTGTTTGCCTTCCTATTCTACTTTTCGTCGCTTTTCAACCCTTGCTTGCATGGATATGTAATGTAGAGCGGCAGATGGACACTCACCATCACAACAGACGTCATTGGGGAACGACTGGGCTTCTCAAGCGCACGCAAGCTGGTGTAGACTCTTTGTACAAAGAGGAATGTATCGAATGACCCGGGACCGACCAGGACGTTAGCAGTTACCAACCGTGCACTCCCAACTCCGAGTACCATTTTTTGTAACCTCTCGTGGCTCAAGCGCGGCCGGTCGGACTTTGAGCTCTGTGTTTTGTCCACTATGCCATGTATGTCAGCGGTAATCACAGGTGAAATCAGGGAGACAGAATCCGAGGCAAGAGCAACAGAAGGGAAGTGTGAACGGAGGCGGGATTTGGGAGTGACGGAGACAAGCAGCACCTATGCGTCTCCTGCAAAGGCTGGGTTCCTGTGATCACACAGGCTTTCCTTTTCAAACTTTTTATAGCTCCCTACATGTGCAGCAGACCCCCGTCTTGTCCCATTGTCCCACTGTTCCTCTTGTTCCCTGCGACGTCCCTTGTCCTTCCCCTTGATTTTTTTTATGTGTGCAAGCTTGGCTTTCCTCATACCTTTTTTTCCCTCCATCCATTCCTCTTCATTGGTCGCGTCTTCGAAGCAGTGTGAAGTTTGAATAACCGCTTTGGTGCATGCTATCATACCAAGAAGATAAAAGATGAATAAAAACTGCAATACAAATCCTACTCGCGGTCTTTCTTAGATCCACGTTGCATCGCTCGGCACTTTAGTCTTCGAGCGAATCGACGGTTTATGATCCTGATACTCTTTTTTTTCACAAGGAATTTGACGCTGCGGGTGGAAGCTTCTCACCTTTGGGCCAAGGAAAGAGGAATATGCCCGCTTCGATAGCATTAGAGGTTGTAGCGCAAATTGCAATGCCGCTCAATGCAGATGCCTCAAAGACCACAATAACACCAAGCCCAAGCCCACGGCTGCTCACGGATGCGAGCAGACCGCCGTGGTTGCGTTTACAACCAAGACAGTGCATACAATGCGTTGTGGTGTGCATGCCCTAACAATACTCCGCCTGAGACCATTTGGGCTGAAAGCGTTTTTCTTCACCTTCATATTCCGCTGAGGAGGAGGACGGGTCCATGTTCATCTAGCGCTATTGCAGGCTTTTGGCGATCATAGACAATGGTTACCCGCTCGGGCCAGGACAGTGGTCGGGACAGAGCCCAGAGCCCGTCGAGCCGAGCGAGTGTTTGCTGCCATCACATAGGCTAATCGCTAGCATCCTACCAGTGTTTCCTCTTTTGTTTGTCACCCTTGAATCTTTGCATGATGGCCTAAGGGCGCATGTCAACAATCAAGCACCGTCAAGCACTGTGGACAAAAAAAATGCTGCTCGTGCACCTCCATAGACATGCATGCGGGAGAGTGTAACATCGACTGGATGTATGTATGCATGCACGAAAACACACGAAACAGCACTACGCTTTGGAGGACATCGTATTCAAATTCTTTCCATAGTACGGCACTTTGCCTCCCCCCCCCCTTCTTTTGGTCTATCGGACGCTTTGTTTTCTCTTTCTTTTGGTCCGAACTATGCGCACTGGCCTAGGCAAGCAAAGCATTCGCAAGCACAACATATTTGGTGCCGTGCAGTCATGAGCAAAAACAATCAGTCAGAGCGGTTGAATGCTCTGGATGGCAGTGGCGATTTTAGTATCGTGCGTCGACGTGGCGTTGAGAAGGACTCCTGCGGTATTAACATGCCCAATGACGATGGCACGCTGGCCAGAGACGGTGCCTGCCACATCGTCCTTCTGGCTCAGAAGCTATCGCTGTTTCGACAGTTCTATCCGTCCCTGTTCGCTATCTGACAGTATGGCATTTCAACCTGATCCAAGAACGCGAATTTCTCTCTGTTTTTTCCGGCTTATTTTGACCTGCCCCTGATTTTCTCTAGCTCTCGCTCGCTCGCTCGGTCTCGCTATCGTCTGTTTTCATCTTTTCCGTCTACTGAATATCATCTAATCATCCAAGCGGGAAGAGAGGGAGGCCAGAAGGACTCACAGCCAGAGCGTGCAGAGGCTGGGAAATGCGCGCTGGATCTAGCCCGAGGCACTTGCTTTAGAATAGACTGGAATTGAACAGAAGAGGGGCAGTGCTTACTCACGGACAGCACACTTCTCAGTTGCGAGTGTTTTCTGTTTGTTTCCCCAAGGCTGCCCATGGCTGGCTCAGCACAATGTACCCCCACTGCCCCCCTTTTTCCTTCTCGTAAATAGAAACACATAGTGGCATTGAGAACATAAAATAGAAAAGGCTAACAAAGGTGCATGGGGCGATGTGCATTGCTCGCCAGCGTTGTTTCTGCCCGGCGCTGTTGACGTCGGCCCACATAGTGCGCCTTTTAAAACGTCGCGTTCTTCGATCTTTTGTGCTCTCACCTCTCCTCCTCTCTTCTCCACCACCTCTGGCTCTCGGTCCTTGCCCCTCTTTCTCGCTTGCTTCTGCTTCCGTTTTGTGCTTTCTCAACCTCGCCAAACGCTCTTCCGGCTCCAACCCAGGACATCAACGATCCAAGCACGCTCTTGCCAACCTCCGTCCCTGCTCTCTCAGCTCAAACTCCCCAGAGCCTTCTTCAGGATCCTCTCCATCTCTCATTTATGTAAGGAAGAATGTACGAGAGCAGCAACGCCTCGCCCACTAGCCAACGCTGAGGCGCATCCCCAGTCTTCCTTTATATTTGCCCTGATGCCCTGATGCCCTGCCATCCTTTTCTTCTCTTCAGTTCTCAGCTCGCATCCGCTCTCCTTCACCACGTCATTCCGCCCACCCTCCAAGGTAGCGCTCTACTTCACTACGTCTTCAGTACCAACCGTTCAGTGGCTGCCTAGCTCATTTTCTCCCTGCCTTGAACCCTGAGTCGTGGTATGAGGTGGATGTGGTTTTTTTTTGGCTCTCGGTGACAGTTTGGTTCTACCCGTGCGGGAGTTTGTGCTCCCATTTATTCCTCCAAGCTTTGATCACTCCTCTGCATCCTTCCTTCCTTCCTTCCTTTGCTGACATGCATAGACCTCGTCGACCCCTCACCCGACACTTATTCGCCAACTGTCGCTCGTGGCTACATCTTCCAAACATCCCCATGCCCCTTTTAAATCTGCCAAAGAAAATCGTGTCGGAGGGATTAGTAGTGTTGGATTCCAATCCAAGCGCAAGCTTCGACTCTGAACTTGAGCTACTACCTACCCTACCCTTCGTGCTCACTGATCTGCACGTCCCGCGTCTAAACATTACCCCTATCGCACAGCCAGCTTTTGACGAGCGGTGGTACAGTGCATCGTCGCACGGCGTCTTTGTTATGCATGCCTTTTACACCGACTTTGGCACTGCCTTTTGAGCTTGAGCCACCATGCAAGAGAGCTAACATAATTTGCCCAATTACGTTTCAATGGTAGACAAACACACCCACGGACATTGACATCCACCACAATTGGTTACTGAACACCCCCACCTCTCTCACGCACCACTCACCACTTACCAGCTATCATATCATGGCAGAGAGCACTGGTAAGCAAGATCACACGTCGTTTGATCGAGAGTGGCCCTCATTCGTTGAACAGTGCACTGACAGCGTTTTTTTGCACCACCTTTTCTCTAGTGATCGCCGAGTGCGGCTCAATGGAGAATACCTCAGAGTCTGCGCAGACACACTGCAGCGATAACTTCCATGACTCAAACCAGGCTGGGCGACCGTCGTCTCCGATGGAAGACATCAAGCAAGAGGAGGTGTCTACTCCTCTAAGCATCCCCAATGCAGTGTCATCTATGGGACCAAAGCCAAAGATGCCGCCTCTGAAGGGCAGCAAAAGCAGCAGCATGCTTCGCTCTGTTACTGCACCACACCCTCTTTCGCTCTCGTCCGGTCATGGACCCCTTCATCACTTCCAAATCCCAGGCAACAACATGTACGGATCACCATCAACGGCATTCAACGGTAACGTCAACAGCAGTCTCGGCAACACCACAAACATCCCCATGTTCTCGGCCAGTACCCCAGTCGGCCCGCTGTCTGCCCCATCCTCACCCTCATTTCCAAACTCGAACACACCTGTCTCTGTCCCTCCTTCGTCGTTCATGGCCATGCACGGGCACAACACCAGTTTGTATGAGCCATTTCGTCGCAATTCGGTGCCAATCCTGACTGTCGACCAGACCGAACACAAGCGCAAGATCTCGGAGGAGAAGCACCTACATAGACAGGGTTCATGGTCCGCAATGTCGTCCTCTCCTATGATGACAGGCTCCATGAATGGTATGGTCGGTGTGCCGCCCGTGTTGCACCATATGGAAGGTGCCCAGATTGACCCTGCAACCATGCACTACTACCGGACTCAGTTCTCGCAGCAGCACGTCCTTCAGCAGCAACATCACCAGCATCAGCAACAGCTCCATTTGCAGCAGCATGCATTAAACCAGGTGATGCCGTCGAACTCGTCCAATTGCCCTTCGCCTTTGTCAGACAGCTTCATGGCCGGGAATGGCATGAATGGTGTTCATTCGGGCCCAGGCTCCAGCCATCACTCCAGCACCGGTGCTATCCGCACCAGCAGCGCCAAAGTGAAGCGCAACAACTCCATCTGCTCGACCACGTCGGTTTCTTCGACCGGCAGTGGATCCAACAACAAGCACCCTTGCAAGTTCCCCAGTTGCGAATGGAGCTTCAAGCGCTACGAGCATCTTAAGAGACATATGCTGGTCCATACAAAGGAACGCCCTTTCCAGTGTGATTTCACAGGATGTAACAAGTCGTTCAGTCGATCTGATAACTTTTCGGCACATCTGCGTACACACTCCAAGAAGGCGCTGGCCCATCGACGATATGACAGCCGTGGGCTTGAGAATGGCGGTAGCAATGGAATGGGTGTCAAACAAGAGTCACAGGAGTCGTCCCCACCCGGATCCTCGTCCGCAGATCAGCACTCTAGTGGTGGCATGTCCGCATTCATGCCCCACTCTTCCCTCCATCTCTCTAATGGCTATGGTTCTGGCTCGATGAGCCAGGATGCGTCTGAATATGGTCGCGACTACTCCCCTCCTCTCTCCCCCGGTGGTACTCCTGTGGGCCGCCCTTCTTCTGCCATGGGAGCGTCAATGAACGACGACGAACCCTTTGACATGATGGGAGCCTCGGGCTACTCGTTCGGAGGCAACCCGATGTACTCTCTCGACCATTTGGATCACCTTAATAGTATGGTGCCTCGCTTTGATACGATCCGCTTGGATATCAAATCTGTTGCCCCGGGCGACATCCACAAGCCATACGAAGAGGAGATGAGCTCTGAAGTCCTGCTCGCGAACCCCAATGGCGAGTCCCCACGTTCATCACCCATGCCCCAGTACGAACATCTCGCGTTCCCGTCCTCCATCTCGAGTCATTTCATGCCTATGATGCCCTCAACTTTCGCGGCCGAGAATGCCCAGCAGCAGCACTCCAACTCGTCCAATGAGTCTTTGACCACCGGGTCATACGCATCGCTGCACCCGTCGGACTCCTTTCACCACCAAGGTTATCACTCAGACTCTGATCTGAAAGGCCTTCAGTACTCACCCTCTCCCCCCTCGAACGAGGACAGCTCGCATCTTCATCATCCCCAGCCGTATCATCATTCATCGTACGAGGCTAAAGTAGCCAACCCTCAGATGCTCCACCATGGATCTTACGGACCCTTGTCTTCCACATCCGCAGCTCTGCCTCCTCACCCTCTGTTGTCTTCGCTATCGACGTCGCCTGCCCCAGGACTGAACGAGCCTCTGTATACTACCACAGGCCCGCAAGGTAGGGCTCTCTGCTTGATCGTCCTGAATTCTGTGATGTTCAGTTTAACACCAAAACATCATTCTAACCGCTCTTATGCCTTTGCTCCACAGTGAAGTCTCGTCAGCAGTCCATGGCTAAACTCCAACTGAAGCAGCAGCAGCGCCAGGCACAAACCGCATAGACACACTTGTCGACCGCTATTCCAGACTGTGGTTAACAAATACCTGTCCCTCAAAGATCCCATAGCCTGGTTCTTCAAAAACTTGCACGGGTCGTTTTGGATCGAGCTTTTTCCCTTCCTGTTTGTCGTTTCTTTCAACTTTTATGTACATACCTACACTAATATCAGGGGACATGGAAGGCCCCGTTGACCTGACTCTCGCTTTAGATGTCTCTGCTCGTCCTAGACTACTTGTTTTATTCCGTTTTCCTCTCGCTCGTGTTGTTTTCTTGAATATTTAATTGCTCAATGCCGTAATAAAGCCGGCCACTATAACCACCCTTGTATCTGGTCCATATGGTGTGAGCAAGGTGCTAAGCGCCGCAGGGGAGAACAACTCTGTCGGGCGGAGGGCTGAGCGTTCACCACGTGTGATTTTTTGCCTGTGCTTTTGCTACCAAGCAGTTCACAAGATCAAAACACAGACCCCTCGGCAGATTTCCTCTTATTGCACACCCTTTTCTTCCGGTGATCTTACATTGACCTCGTCTGCTCTGCCTCCATTCCACACCTTCGGTAAGATGATTTGGCCATTGCGCTCCACGCCAATCTCAAACTCCGTTGTGCATGTACTCCTCATCGGCATTCCATCCCCACAGTTCTTAACCTTGTCTCGAAATAGTCTTTTCCCCGCTCGTCACTTCCCACTTTTAGCGTTCAGTCCTGTACTCCCGCAGCCAGAGACAGCATGTCAGACCAGCACAACGATGACCATACCCTGCACGCCGTCCCTGAAAGACTGCTAGACCCAGCTCAGTGCCCCGCACCTCATATCTCGTCCGTGGAGCAGTACCAAACGATGTATAGGCAAAGTCTTGAAGACCCGGACACGTTCTTCGCCAAGGTAAACGCTCTTTGCATCACGTGTCGTCAAAAACGTTGACTTGTCCCTCTAGCAAAAGAGACTAAAGAAAGGCAGGCTCGAATTTGCATATATGAGACAGCTAGCGACAGAGCTTCTCTCGTGGTCTAAACCCTTTCACACTGTCCGACATGGCGGACTGGAGCACGGCGACATTTCCTGGTTCCTTGACGGCCAGCTCAACGCCTCTTACAATTGCGTGGATCGCCATGCCCTCGCCAACCCAGATAAGGTAGGGATCATAGCTTGGGAGTTTGAGTTTGCGCGAAGGCACAGCAATGCATCATGGTTGCCAGCACGCAGAGACACTGCAGTAACCTGTCAATATATTTAGGTGGCAATTATATACGAAGCAGATGAACCCAACGAGTCTGAGCACGTCACATATGATGAGCTGCTTAGGATGGTCTGTCAACTCGCTGGCGTATTGCGTGCTCATGGCATCCGTAAGGGCGATACGGTTGCGATTTATATGCCCATGATTCCGGAGGCGATTGTGGCGCTCTTGGCCTGCGCTCGTGTTGGAGCCTTGCACTCGGTGGTATTTGCTGGATTCTCGGCTGAAGCTCTCCGGGATCGCGTCCAAGATGCCTCTTCACGCCTGGTTTTGACAGCAGACCAGGGCAAGCGTGGAGGCAAGACCATTGAGACGAAGAAAATTGTCGACGACGCTTTGAAGAACTGTCCCTCGGTCGAGACGGTGATCGTATGCCAGCGAACGGGTGCGGAGGTCCCTATGAAGAGAGGTCGAGATTACTGGTGGGGAGATGAGGTCTCGAAGTATCCTACTTATGCACCTGCTGAGACCATGAACTCTGAAGACCCATTGTTCCTTCTGTACACGTCTGGATCGACAGGAAAGCCCAAAGGTGTGATGCACACGACTGCTGGCTACCTGCTTGGTGCAGCTGCAACCGTCAAGTACGTCTTTGACTATCACCCAGGCGATATTTTTGCTTGTATGGCAGATGTAGGCTGGATCACTGGGCATACCTACATTGTCTATGGCCCTCTTGCCCTAGGTGCAACCACTCTGCTGTTCGAATCGATCCCTACTTATCCGACGCCGTCTCGCTACTGGGAGCTCATTGCCAAACACAAGGTTACGCAGTTCTACACCGCACCGACTGCCATTCGCGCTTTGCGTCGTCTGGGTGATGAATGGATCGAGGGCCACGACTTGTCAAGTCTTCGTATCTTGGGAACTGTTGGGGAGCCCATCAATCCGGAAGCATGGCATTGGTACAACACCAAAGTTGGGAAGGGACGCTGCGCTGTTGTGGATACTTATTGGCAAACAGAGACCGGATCTCACATTGTCACGCCTCTTCCTGGTGCCATCGCCACCAAGCCTGGATCTGCAACTCTTCCTTTCTTTGGCATTGATCTCGCCATCCTCGATCCGGTCTCTGGAAAGGAACTGAAGGGGAACGATGTCACGGGCGTGCTGGCGGTTAAGAGTGCCTGGCCCTCCATTGCCCGTACAATCTACGGAAATCATTATCGCTTCCTGGATACATACCTAAAGCCATATCCAGGATTTTACTTTACAGGAGACGGAGCTACACGCGACAAGGACGGGTATATCTGGATCCGAGGCCGTGTGGATGATGTGATCAACGTATCGGGACATCGCCTGTCAACCGCCGAGATTGAGTCTGCGTTGATAATGCATCATGCAGTAGCCGAGACGGCGGCCATTGGAGCCCATGACGATGTGACGGGACAGTGCATCCATGCATTCGTGTGTCTAAAGCCTGGCATCTCTGGTCACGCCGGCGATCTTAATAAGGAACTCGTCTCCCAGGTCCGAAAGGTGATTGGGCCCTTTGCGGCGCCCAAAAAGATCCACCTGGTGGAGGATTTGCCAAAGACTCGTTCTGGAAAGCTCATGCGACGGATTCTGAGAAAGATTGTTGCAGGCGAGGCTGACTCACTGGGAGACATCTCGACCCTGGCGGATCCTAGTGTGGTTGCGGCTTTGATAGCAAAGGTGGGCAATGTGTGACAACATTGACACCATTAACGAGGACGTACTAAAGCCCGTCCTGATATTGAACATAACTATAAAAACCAATCTATCCGACAACCCACCTTGTAATGCGAATGAGATACCATAAGTTCCACTCTGTGCCCGTGCCTACATTTCCTGGATAAAGGTCTCCGTCCTTACTCAGCTCTCAATTCGTTCGGCACCATTTTTTTGTGGGTGCGACTTTGGGCTCGGAGTAGTTTTTGGCGCCTGATCATTTCAACCACTTTTCTCGAACCCTGGGAGTGTGCTGCATCACGCCCGGCACTCTTTTCTTGGTTTACTCATCTTCACCAGCTGAGTTGCGGAATCGACCCGATTGTCAAGAACAGGGACCTTTGCAATGGCGAATCTTGCCGATTCCTTTGAACTGAATAATAAATTGGAAAACGCGAATCTTGCCGATTCTTGAATTTGGTTATAATTGCAATTCAAGCAGCTCGGACGATCGAGCTCGCTCTGGACAAGCCCACCATACCATTAGTATCGCATTATAAGACTTTCTCCACGATCCGGCTCGGAGCCTGGGATCTCAGGCACAACGGGTCTGTGCCTATTTTTAGGTTTGTGCGCTGTGCAAATGTGCATACAGTATAATGCTTTATAAACACCATGCAGAGCGCCACTGAGTCCTCGCGGATCGCATTGAGTGCCTGGCACTCCTGCCCGAGGCACCAGGTAGCCATCGAGTGCCCTAGGACCCTCTCTCACACTCTCTGATAGTGATCTGACAGTGATCGTCTGACTTCACCTTTGGAAGGCAGCTTTGCTTTGCAGTTTTTGGCATCTGATCATTCCATTCACTTTTCTGGAGTCCAGGGTGTGTGCTGCATCACACGCGGCACTCTTTTCTTGGTTTACTCATCTTCACCATCTGAGTTGCGGAATCGACCCTTCGGCAAAGGCAGAGAGAGCCCTTCGTGATGGCGAATCTTGCAGAATCTTGAATCTGTTTATAATTGCAATCCAAGCAGCTCGGACGATCGAGCTCGCTCTGGACAAGTCCATCGTATCGGGAGTATTGGCTTATAAAGACTTCGGCACTAGTCGACGAGCATTTGCAAGAACCGGCCCTGATCGGCCAATGAGAGGTACCATATGGTTCCTATGGCTCATATGCAGGTGCATAGGAACTCAGGCACAGTGGGCCAATGCCCATTTTTTAAGGTTGTGCGCTGTGCAAAACTACATATAATGCTGCAGAAACACCATGCAGCGCACCGGAGAATCCTCGCGGATCGCATAGAGTGCCTGGAGCCGCTAACCGGACGACCAGGTTGCCATCGCGAGCCATTGAGTGCCCCAGGGCTCTCTGATAGCATCTGACCGCATCTTTGAAAGGTGATGTTACTACTTCAGTTTTTGGCGTCTGGTCATTCCATCCACTTTTCTTGAGCCCTGGGAGTGTGTTACAACACGCCTGGCACTGTTTTCTTGGTTTGCTCATCTTCGCAATCTGAGTTGCGGAATCGACTCGCTCGCCATGTATAGGAAGGGACCTTTGCTCTGGCGAATCTTGACGATTCTTGAAATTGGTTATAATTGCAATGCAAGCAACTCGAGCGATCGAGCTCGCTCTGGACAAGCCTACCGTGCCGGCAGTATCGCATTATAAGCATTTCGGCACTAGTCGACGAGCATTAGCAAGATCCGGCCCTGATCGACCAATGATAGGTGCCATATGGTTCCTATGCCCCAATATACAGGTGCATGGGAACTCAGGCACAGTGAGCCAATGCCCATTTTTTAAGGTTGTGCGCTGTGCAAAAATACATATAATGCTGCAGAAACACCATGCAGCGCACCGGAGAATCCTCGCGGATCGCATAGAGTGCCTGGAGCCGCTAACCGGACGACCAGGTTGCCATCGCGAGCCATTGAGTGCCCCAGGGCTCTATAATAGCATCCGACCCCTGGTTTGAAAGGCGATGTTACTACTGCAGTTTTTGGCGTCTGGTCATTCCATTCAGTTTTCTCGAGCTCTGGGAGTGTGTTACAACACGCCCGGCACTGTTTTCTTGGTTTGCTCATCGTCGCCATCTGAGTTGTGGAATCGACCCGCTCTCCATGGGTAGGGACCTTTGCGATGGAGAATACTGTTAAGCGCGAATCTTGCCGATTCTTGAATTGATTATAAATGCGATTCAAGTAGCTGGGACGATCGAGCTCGCTCTGGACAAGCCCACCATACCCGTAGCATCGCATTATACGCACCTTGGCACTAGTCGACGAGCATCTCCAAGATCCGACCCTGATCGGCCAATAAGAGGTGCCATACGGCTCCTACTGTATGGCCCATATGCAGGTGCCTGGCATTGCAGGCACAATGGCCAGTGCTGTATTTTTAGGATTGTACGCTGTGCAAAAAGTACATATAATGCGCGCCATAGAGTCCTGCCGGATTGCATTGAGTGCCTGGCACTCCTACCCGAGGCACCAGGTGGCCATCGAGAGCCCTAGGACCCTCTCTCACTATCTCTGATAGTGATCTGATAGTGATCGTCTGACTTCACCTTTGGAAGGCAACTTTGCTTTGCAGTTTTTGGCATCTGATCATTCCATTCACTTTTCTGGAGTCCAGAGAGTGAGCTGCATCACGCCCGGCACTCTTTTCTTGGTTTACTCACCTTCACCATCTGAGTTGCGGAGTCGTCCCGTTCAGCAAAGGCAGAGCCCTTCGTGATGGCGAATCTTGCAAAATCTTCAATCTGTTTATAACTGCAATTCAAGCAGCTCGGACGATCGAGCTCGCTCTGGACAAGCCCACCGTACCGGGAGTATCGGATTATAAACACTTCGGCACTAGTCGACGAGCACTCGCAAGAACCGGCTCTGATCAGCCAATGAGAGGCGCCATGCGTTTTCCTATGGGTGCCTGGGATCTCAGGCACCGTGGTCAGTGCTATATGTTTAGGTTTGTGCGCTGTGCAAAAGTACATATAATGCTGTATAAACACCATGCAGTGCGCTACAGAGTCCTACCGGATCGCAGTGAGTGCCTGGCACTCCTATCCGGGGCGCCAGTTAGCCTTCGAGGGCCCTAGGGATCTCTCTCTCTCTCTGATAGTGATCGTCTGATTTCAACTTTGGAGGGTGACATTGCTCTGCAGTTTTTGGCGCCTGATCATTCCATCCGCCTTTCTAGAGCCCTGAGAGTGTGGACCTTTGCGATGGCGAATCTTCGATTCTTGAAAATGGTCAGAATTGCAATTCAAGCAGCTCGGACGTTCGAGCTCCCTTTGATCAAGCCAACCACAGCAGTAGCATCGCATTATATCCATTTCAGCATTTATCGACCAGCCCCATGATCGGCCAATGAGAGACACGGAGGAAGGTGGCCTTATGGTTGCTATGGCCCATATGCAGGTGCAGGGGGGCAGAGTACATGTACTTGTGGGAGAGGATCTTCTTTAGGGTAGCTCTTGAGTCGTAACACAGGCTGTCCTCTCCGCCTGCATGTTAAGGCATTAAAAGGCCGCTGCTTATGGCATGGTCTATATTGTATTGAATATGTTTTGCGGTCCAAGATGTGGATTATCTTTCGAGAGCATTTGAATCTTATTATGGTAATTGTTGATCGCACGACCATGTTTTGCCGAGGTTGAAAATAGCTCGACACAGTCTGTTTATCCGTCCAGCTGAGGTGTCCCTGTAACAGAACGTGAACCTTCTTGGTGTATATGGACGAGTGAGCGTGGTGAAAGACATTATCGTTAGTGGGGCTTGAGAGCAACGCCAAGGATTAGGGGGGGCATTGTGAATGAGCGAGAGAGAGTAGGCCCAATCGTTTATTGTCCTCTAGCACCAGTATTGGCTCGCCGATAGCACTGTATTTCGAACGGGTTTTGTAATTATAGATGGGCAAGCGACCAACAAGACAAGGTTAGCATTGAGCGAAAGTAGCGTTATAGTAAAGCGCATCCATTCACAGAGTCTAGAGTGCGTACGCAAGTTGTATGTGAAGGTAATAAATAGGATTGCTGCAATGACCGTTCTCTGGTCTTTTGTCTTGTGTTCAACTGCTCCAGTACCTCTTTCCGTTCTCTACCCACTGCTTCGCCTCCCTCTCACCTCACTCATCGTTTGTGCCTCTTTTGTCCTTTGTCCACTCCTCTACTACACTTACCCTGATAAATCACCCTTAGCTTTCCACCTCAACAATAATCCCCTACATCATGTTCATGAAGACCGTGATGCTCCTAGCTGCCTTGGCAGCCCCTGCCCTCGCGTACGAGCCTGTCACCTGTACAAAGAACGCAACTCAGAACATTATCACCTCGGTCACTTCTGCAACCGAGTTCTGCACGATGTTGACAGGCTATGGTGTTACACCTGTGGCGCCCAACGAAGGATGTGCCTCCGTCTACTGCTACGGTCCACCTTCCAAGCTGGGACCCCCTATGCCCAAGGGATACATCCTGAGTGCCAACTACGCGATCAACACCACCTATGTTCAGGTCACTGGGTGCATCGATTCATCCGTGTGGGCCCAGACTCCCACGGACGAAGGAGGCCAGATGGACTCGCATGGATGGCCATACTCCTGTGTTGGATACAAGAAGTTTGTCTCGCTGATCGAGCCTGCGACCAACACCTTCTGTCTCCGCTGCTGTGCCAACGATGACAATGTGGACTGCAACACCAGTACGTCTTTTTTTTTGTTTTTTTTTTTTGTTCCTTCATTGTTTCCCCTCTCTTTGTCAAAAAAAAAAAGGACAGCATCCGCTTACCCGACTTCATTTGCAACTGTGTTAGGTATCTCTACCAAGGGCTGCTGGAACGTCGTCCCTGGTGTGTACACCATGCCTGACGGCTCAGCCTGCAAGCCTCCTGCAGGATCACCCAACGCCACTTCAGTTCCCACTGTGATTAGCGGTATTGCCACCGGCTCGGCTTCGATGCCTCTGCCGACTGGAGGTGCAGGTACTGGAGGATCGGGCTCTGGCTCTGGCTCCGGCTCGGGTTCTGGATCAGGATCCGGTTCGAGCTCCGGAAATGGGTCTAAGCCTACAACCAGCGGCGCTAGCTCGCGAGGCTCACCATCCATTGAGACCATCGGTGCGATCGCTGCCCTGGCCTTGGCCGCTACTTTTAGCTACTAAGCGTATTGCCTTGCCATTCAATAAAATGCTCGGCGTCAGCGGCACAGATATTGCCACATATGCATTAGATCCCTTTGTAAATTGCATTTATTGTATTAAGGAAAACAAAAATTGGGAACAGGGGTCGTCAATGGTTTAATAGTCGTCGTATTTCTCACGACCTCTTTCCTTCTTGCGCTGCACCTGCCTCATTTTGGCCATCTCTGCATTCAAATATTTCCGGTCCACCTTGTCCAGCTCTGCCTTGGTCTCCTCTGCATCGGCATATATACCCATTGAGGATGATGGCCGTGATCCAGCTCTTGATCCAGCTTTGGACCCGACCTGGGACGTCACTGCTGCTGCTGCCAAGCGAGATCCGGATGAGAATGCGCCGGATCCTTCTGCTGGCGCATAGAGGATGGCCGTGGCAGGCAGGATCGTGTGGATCATGGTGTTATGCACGAAGTGGGTCTGGAGACCTGACGTGAGACGGTCCCGCAAATAGTGAAGCTGGATAATCTCAACTACAATCATACAAAAAAGAAAACAGATGGGCTAGTTAGTGCAAGACAATGCTTGCCCCATAGACTTGTCTCGGAAAAGAGAGTCGTTCAAAGATCAAGTATTGTCATCCATGGACACTTACCCCACCCGTCAAAGTCAACGTCATACTCCTTCAACTTGAGGGACTCGGTTGGGCGCTCCTGAGACTCGACGCTCTTCAAGATATCTCTGAATGCAGAGCGACCTGCGGATCTCTCCTTCTTGCTCCGGTGTCTGTTCGAGTCTGTGGACAATGCTCCCAGAGCAGCAATAAGACCGTCAAGATCGTCATATCTGAAATCGCCAGTTACCTCTTCCAAATCCTCGGGATCATCTTCGTTGTAAGTCTCTGAGGCTTCCTCGTCGTCCGATAGATCGCCGTCGTCTCGCTGACGCTGGTAGTCGCCCAAGATCTCTAGCATCAAAGCAATGGTCTCACCCGCTGCGACCCTAACTTCTACCGAAGGGTGTTCCAGTTGGGTTATTGCAGCAGCGATAATGTTGTTGAAGAACCGCCGCGCCCGTATTGTGGTCTCCTTGGGTCCAAGATGAGGAAAGAGACCGGCGTAAAGCACGCCAAAGGCTTCAAAGGCAGCAGCGAGCGTCTCTGCGTTTTGAGGGGCATTAACAGAAGCACCGGACGAAAGGGCAATGTCGGAGAAGAATCCAAGGAGTTCATAGGAAGGCAGATGGGAGGGCTGTGGAGTGGAGGAGATGAAGCAGGCTGTTCCGAGGGCATGGATGCACTATTATGGACAGAGACAAGGTTCAGTTTCAAGAGGGGGTGCTGACAGAATCAGAGTTGGCTTGTTACAATTCACCTACCGCTGCCTTGACTTCTGCCTGTTCGTGGTTTGTGATCGTGTACTTCAGCAAAGGTGCCAGGTCGGTGAACATCTTTTCATCATCTTCGCCGATAGTGATGAAGACGAGCGAGATCACTAAGAACAATTACACGCGGAATGAAGAAAGAAAAAAAAAGGTCAAAAACGGGAATAGTGACATAATCTTATCGCGCGGAGTGGTCTCTACTTTGATCCATATTTTTCTCACACTCTCTTTCGTAACAAGTTTCTGGACAACAGTTTTTCTCCTCCCCATCCTTCGTCATGACGTAACACATTACCACTAGCTGCTAGGACACATTCTCGAGTGCCACCTTTCTTGATGCTCTTTTTCAAAAGATCCATGAGGTCGTCTCGTTGCGAGTCGAGCAAGTCGGCAGTGAAATGTTGCGAGATGATGGTCTGCAGCCTTGTTAGAGCAGCTTCACGAGCACTAGAGCGCATAGGAAGTTGAGTTAAGTTCGACAGAGCGATGCCCATGAACAAGAACAATAATAAAATGTGCTGCGGCATGCACGCTCTTTCCTCGCTGAGTTTAGTTTTGCATCAAAAAGTACTGTCCTCTTTTTACCTTGAACGCTTCTCGTAGAGCTCCTCGATGGCGTCCTTCAACTGCGCCTCCCAGGTGAGCTCAGCCTGGTGCTGGATGTCATCAAAGTCATCGCCGTCTGCTCCATCAAACTCGTTGTCGCTCTCCTCGTTGTCCGAGTTGACACGGGAGCCCACCCTGGAGGAAGGGCGCGAGGAAGGCCGAGAGGAGGATCCGGCAACGCGCTCCAAGTCCTGGAGCTGTTTCTTTTTCGAGGTCGTTTTCCCTCTACCGCTCGCGGGTTGCTTGTTGTTGTACATGAGGTGCAGTAATGGTGTGTTGTAAGGAGTGAAGGGTGAAGAGTCAAAAAGGAATGAAGCTTGAAAAAAAAAGTTCTCAGACTTGCACCACAAAAGCAGTCCGTCTCGATGACTTATCAGACATGGGTGCTTTCTCTCTACTCGTATTTCTCGTCTGTTCACCATCCGCTCATCCTCAATTCAGCCTAGAAATGTCCACCTCTGCCCAGCCCGTCCGCTCAGTCGACCGACGCTTCACCACCACGGCCTTCGACTACCCTGGCTACTTTGTTGCTCAGGCTCATGGAGTTGTTCGAGGGTAAAACGCGCTTCATTCACTGCAATCCACGCACCCATGCTACTGTGACCATGAAACAGACCAAGGACGCTTAATCTCATTCTACTGTACCTTTTGCCAATGTCCGAAGTATTACCGTGAGGAACCCAAACGTGAGTCTCACAGCTGGCTTTTGAGCACCGCTTCTTTTGGACAGGCACCTGTTCCAAAGACCTTATTTCACTTATGCGTCCTGACGTCCTCGGTGATATCATAGGCAGGAAAAGCCATTCTCGGGGCGTTTGCCTCGTTTACAGGAGGGGAGAGCTCAACCTATATCGAGATGGCTGAGAAGGCTCGTGAGAGGGCCTTCCTGAGGATGCTTGAGCATGCTGCGGCTGCTGGCGGCAATGGTTAGTTGGCGAACGGCGAGAGAGCGCGCAGCCAAAAACGCTCCCACGGTGTCCTGCTCATCCTTACTAACCTCCTTCTTCGTTTCCGCAGCCGTCATTGGAGTCCAGTTCACTGGCCAAGAAATTCTTGAGGTAGGCGACGGATGAAGTCGTATTGGCCTGATTGCTGTCCGTGGGATGCCTTTCGCTTGTGGTTCACGTAACTTACATACCCTTGTCTATTGATTGATTCTCTTCATTGTTTACTAGGGGTATTCGATAACACTCTGTTTGCAGCACGGTGTGCAGCTGCCGTTTGACCCCTTGAACCTTGCGCTTTAATGTTGCTGACACGTTTGATTTTCTATGCGCCGTTTAGAATGACGGAAGTCATGGCCTACGGTACAGCTGTGACGCTGGTGCCTCTCCAGCAGCAGCCTCCTCCCCAGCAGCCTGTGTACAGCCCGGCGTCGTCGCCCTATGCCCAGCCCTTCCCCCCGCAGCAGCAGCCGATCTCGCAGCAGCCGATCTCGCAGCAGCCCTATGCGGCGACCCCACCCCCACCCTCGAAGAACTAAAGAATAAATCACGTGCAATTCCTCACGTCACTTGCAACCGGAAGTCGACTGAGCAGTTTTTTTCTCAGACCACGTTTGAGTCTAGAGTGCTGCATCTTTCAAGTCTCTCACCATCACCCGCCACACAACCCCTCTTCTGCAATCCCACCCATGACCACCTCGGCGCCATCAGTCGAAGACCAGGCAAAGTTCCTCGAGGACGCCCTGGGCGTCGTCAAGGTCCAGTCGTTTCAAATGAAGCGGTGTCTGGTAAAACGAGAGAGAGAAATCCCCACGCCATGCGCTTGCGTTTGTTTGCTCCACCCGCCCCGGCTTGGCAAGCTCGCCTTGGTCATCGCGGGTCGAATCGCCTCCTAACCCTCTGCACTCCGCAACATATCCCGCGTTTTGCCATCGGCTCACTTCTTAGGACAACAACAAACTCATGGATGGCCTGAAGCACTGCTCGACCATGCTCTCTGAGCTCCGTACGTCTGCACTGACTCCCAAGAACTACTATGAACTCTGTAGGTAGACACACTTTCCTCGACACAGAGAAGGGGTCCACTGCGCTGCTACACATTGAACTGACACCATGCGTATCGTATCGTTGTTCCTCTAAGACATGGCCATCTTTGACGCCTTGCGCCATGTGTCCACCTATCTCAAAGAGGCTCATCAAAGCGGACGCCACCATCTGGCCGATCTGTACGAGCTGGTACAGTACGCAGGCAACATTGTCCCTCGCCTTTACCTCATGATCACCGTTGGAAGCGTCTACATGGAGATGCCCGATGCCCCGGTCAAGGAGATCATGAGAGATATGATGGAAATGACTCGAGGAGTCCAACACCCTACGCGTGGTTTGTTCTTGAGATACTATCTCAGCGGTCAAACAAGGAATGGTCTTCCATTGGGAACAGATGACGGGTAATATATTAGACGCCCCTAGCTCGGTCCTCCTTATCGCAAAGTTTGCTCGTGAGGTCAAACGCTAATGCCTGGTTGTTGTTGTCTTGTAATAGTCCCGAAGGAAACATTACAGACTCGATCCAGTTCATTCTCACTAATTTCATCGAGATGAATAAGCTGTGGGTTCGCCTTCAGCACCAGGGACACTCTAGAGAGCGCGAAAAACGGGAGATGGAGCGCAAGGAGCTTCGAATCTTGGTCGGCACCAACCTTGTGCGCCTCAGTCAGCTGGACAGCGTTGATTTGAGTGTTTATCAGTCGGTAAGACTATAAAGACTTTCAGAGACTTGTCCTTCTCTGCACACCGCCTTTTCTGTTCACTTCTGACTGATGTGTTTTCAATATCCTGTCAGACCATCTTGCCTAGTGTGCTCGAGCAGATCGTCAGCTGCAAGGATGTTATTGCCCAGGAGTACCTCATGGAAGTGATCATTCAGGTACAACAGCGCATCTTGACTCTTTTTGCCTCTACACATGGAAGGATGCGCCTACCTCTCTTTATTCTGACTCTGCTTTCCTTGCTAAACAGGTTTTCCCGGACGATTTTCACTTGAGAACCCTTGGACCTTTGTTGTCGGCAACTGCTCAGTTGCACCCAAAAGTCAACGTGAAACAGATTGTTATTGCTCTGGTTGACCGGTTGGCTGCCCATGCTGCCCGAGAGGCGGACAGTAATGATGACGACGAGGAATCCGAGGCACCCGCCACTCCCAAGACTGCCACTGTCAAGCCCGAGGAGGATGTCGCGAAGAAGGAGCAGGGTGAGACAGAAGCAAAGGAGGGAGCTGAGGATAAAGAGGATGAGAATGCAGAGGCAAAGGACGAGGGAACAGAGACCGTCACGGAAGAGACTGAGGAGCAACCTGAGGCAGCTCCCAAACCACCCAAGATCCGCAAGATCAGAGGCATTCCCGAAGATGTCAAGTTGTTTGAGATTTTCTGGGGAAAGATTGTGGAACTTGTCAAGGTAGGATTAAGCAACTGCAGCCATGCCGACTGCGATGATGCTGACTGGCTTGTGTTATGCATCGGACATTGACCACTAACTCTTTTCTTTGTAATCATTACTGCACTCTTAGTTCCGTCCTGACCTCTCTATTCAGGATATTACTGCCCTGCTGGTGTCGTTGATCAACTTGTCGCTCAGCTGCTATCCCGAGAACCTTGGGTACGCCGACCAGGTCTTGAGTTTTGCCAAGGAAAAGACTATCGAGTACAATGAGAATCCTGATCTTCAGCACAAAGAAACAGTCAACAACCTCCAGAACCTGCTCTCAGCTCCCATTCAGCACTATCCTTCCATTCTCACTCTGTTGGATCTTCCCAACTTTGCGTCGCTTCTCGCACTTCAGCCTTATCAGACGCGCCGGGCTATTGCGCACGCAGTCGTGGGCTCTATTTTGAAGAACGGAACGATTATCAGCACTCCTGAGGATGTCAATGGAGTGTTGGAGATCTGCACCGTCATGGTCCGTGACCAGAAGGACGGAGGTCACAACTCGAGCCCTTTCCGCAGTACTCGCAACAGCCGCAACGAGAGCGGTAGTGTCGATCTGGAAGACTTTGCAGAGGAGCAGGGTCAGCTTGCACGCATCATCCATCTGTTCAAGAGCGATGATCCAGACACGCAGGCAGCCATCCTGTCAGCAGCGAGAAAGCAATTCGGAGATGGAGGAGAGCGCATCCGCTACATGTTCCCACCACTGGTCATCCAGGCTGTCAAGCTGGCCCGCCGCTTCAAGAAATTGCAGGAGACCGATGAAGGGTGGGAGAAGAAGTGCTCGACCCTGTTCAGATTCATCCACCAGGTTATCTCTATTCTCCACAGCAAGGTCGACAACTCGGATATCGTGCTGCGTCTTTTCTTGCTTGCCGGCCAAAGTGCTGACGAGTGCGGATTTGAAGACATTTGCTACGAGTTCTTTGTCCAGGTAAATGGAGTCGAAGTCGCCTACAAGATGGTGTTCTGTCTTTTCGTCCAGGACATCTAAGGATCTGTTTCTAATATGACTTTTATTTTCTAGGCATTCACCATCTATGAGGAGTCCATCTCGGAGTCTAAGGCGCAGTTCCAGGCGATCACACTCATGGTTGGAACATTGCAGACGACGTCGTGCTTTAACGCGGACCATTACGATACCCTTATTACCAAGTGTGCATTGCACGGAGCCAAGCTTCTCAAGAAACCTGATCAGTGCCGTGCTGTGTACACCTGCAGTCATCTCTGGTGGGGCACCATGATCGTCGGCCAGCAGGAAGACGGCGAGGAATCAGCCGAGCCTTACCGTGACGGCAAGCGCGTCCTGGAGTGCCTGCAGAAGGCTCTTAAGATTGCCGACTCTTGCATGGACTCTGTCACGAACGTTGAGCTGTTTGTGGAGATCCTGAACCGATACATCTACTACTTTGAGAAGCAAAACGAGGCTGTAAGTGGCGATGCTGACACCTATACTTCTGATGATTTGCAACTATGATTGTCTGAGTTTTTGATCACACCACTTTTTGTTTTACCTCACTACTCACTGTGCTTAATGCTGTTCGCTTGGTCATACTCTACGTAGGTCACGGTCAAGTATTTGAATGGACTTATTGATCTGATCAACACCAACCTGGGCAACATGGAGAACCCGGACCAACATCCGCCCTCGTCCAACTCGTCTTCGCTGCTTGAGAACGACCCTGCACACATTTCAGAGTACGTTATGGCGCACTTCCGCAACACGATCTACCATCTGGAGCGGCGTAAGAACGCAGGCGACGAGAAATATGCAGAGCTTGATGCCAGTGTAGCGGTCTAGATGACCGAGGCCTATAAGGTGCAGAATAAATTCTCGGCTTCGGCATTCGATCGGCCGAATGTGTGAATCACAACTCGTCTGTGACTGGCTTCACGGTGGGGCATATCCTCTTCTTTTGCACGCGAGAAATCTGGCTCTCCATCTCTCCGTTTTTCCTTTCTCTCCACTCGTACCTTGTTCACCAGCTCACCATCGACCCTCTTCTGTCATTCTCTCTGTCGCTCTCTCTGTCGCGCTCTCCGTCTCTCTTCATTCACTCACTCTCTCTTTCAGTCTCTCTCTCGGTCTCTCGGTCTCTGTCTCTCTGTGTCTCTCGTTCTGTTTCTTTGTCTGTGTGTCTCTTGTCTATCATCGGTCCAACACTCCCTGATCATACACGCCCATATACCAGCACATGGCCTGCACATCCATCCGCTCGGTCCTGGTGGACACCTCCGCCAGTCCAATAGCTTCCATCGGCCGCTTCCTGTCAAGACCCACAGCCACTGGAATGCCCGCCCTCTCCACAGTCGCCGACGCCTTCGCAACAACACTGTCGCCTTCCTCAAAACACACAGCACCAGCACCAGCAGCAACACCAGTGTCACCGACCTCCTCTGCCACCTCCTCCTCACATGTCCTGTGTTCCGCACCTTCAAAACCAACCACAGCAGCCCCAAGCGTGCCTCGGCCGCGGTTTATTCCAAGAAATCGAAGATCTCTGGTACGATTCGCTCTACTCTCTCTCATGCACAGCAACTCCCAACGATAGTTGTTTGTGATCTCTTGAGGGAGTTGCGCTAATAGCTGTATCGTCTCTGGCCTCTTTGTCTTGTTAGATGTCGTCGGGTGCTGACAGCAACAACTGGGCAATCCTTTTCCCTGGTACGTAGCAAATTATTTTTATTTTTGAGTCATGGTGTAACGCATAAGCAGTTGTAGGGCAGCGACAGGTGCTAGATGAGGCTTTAGTGAGGTCACTGAGGCCTGCAGTAGTTTGAACAACGGGCTGCGCGACAACCATGCCGAAAGAAAAAAGAAAACTCAAATGACAAAAGAAGAAAAATGTGGGGAAGTGCCCAGGAGTGGGGACAGGACAAAGGACAAAGGGAAATTTACTTGAGCTGTGACACTTTACGCTGGCAGTAAGCGTCAGGGGGACCAGAGTTAGCGAGCTCGACCTAAGCGTGGACGACGAGCCCCTGTAGACCGATGGACGTGAGGGCGTGTTTGAGTGAGTTATACCAAAAGAGGGCAGCCGGGAGTTTGAACCTTGACGGGGGCTCTGGACGAATCAGACGAATCACCTCACCTGGGGGACGTGGACCGCAAACAGCAGGGTCGGGCTTCAGGAATAGAGCTGTCATGACGATGTGCCTTCTTCATCTGGGCCAAGCAACCCATCTTCAGCCCTTTTTTTGTGGGTTGTGGCATCATTGTCCTGAAATATTCTCACGATCTTCATCGATGGCCATCTTTTTCTTTTTTATTTCCTCGTGCAAACGATAACTCCGTCATTCTCGTACAGCTATTGCATCGTGTATCATTTGTCCGTGACCCCGCACCGTGTGGTGCTCGGCGTGAGCGATTTATTTATACCACCTCACACTGGGATAGAAGAGAGCATGCATGGCGTCTTTTTTTTTACTTTCTTTCTGCGTCGTCGTGCAGGTGCAGGGCCCAGGAACGAGATCTGAGACAAATGGACTGACCAATGCTATTTGCTGACTGTCTTTAGGTCAGGGATCTCAGTTTGTTGGGATGGGCAAGGATCTGTACGACACCTACGCTGTGGCACGTCAGGTTGTGGATGAGGCGGACGAGGCCCTCGGTGGCACGCTCAAGAACGTCATGTTTGAGGGCTCGCAGGAAGACCTGACCCGGACTGAAAATGCACAGCCTGCTATCCTAACAACTTCGATTGCGATGCTACGCGTCCTCGAGAGTGAACGTGGATTCAAGATCGAGGACACCTGCAAGCACGCCCTTGGCCATTCGCTGGGAGAGTACTCTGCCCTGGTGGCGACCAAGGCCGTGACCCTAAGAGACGCCGTCAAGCTGGTGGTAGGTGGTCGTCTGTTACATGGATACCGCTCACCCTCTGGGATCAACGGTCATGGTTATTTGCTAACGCTACTGGATACCACCTAATAGAGACTCCGCGGTGAAGCTATGACCAAAGCCGTCACTAACAAAGGCACGACGGCCATGTCGGCACTGGTCGTACGGCCGGCGAAATTGGAGGCGCTAGTGAAGGCGATGGACGAAATCAAGGCAACCCTACCAGCGGGCGAACTCGCAGAGATTGCCAACATCAACAGCGTAGGTTGCTTTTTGACATCTACACTGCTGGGCGTGGAGCGCTCCATTCACCTGAGTTGCATGACTAACGATCGAAGTATCTCTCTTTTGTTGCGCGCTGTAAATAGTCGTTCCAGGTCGTTATCAGTGGCACTGTCCGTGGTGTGGATCATGCGTCAAGAAGCTTGCAGGTGCAAAAGATCGCCGCTCGCGCTGTGGACCTCCCTGTTTCGTAAGTCGTTGAACTCGATAAACGTCTGCCCACATTATAAATCGACGGTAAAAGCTGACCTATTGCATGTTCATTTGATACACAGGGCACCATTCCATTGCAGCCTCATGCAACCTGCCGCAGATGCGATGAAGGAGGCGCTCAAGGATATTCACTTCAAGAAGCCCATCATCAATGTGATCTCAAATGTCACCGCTAAGCCTGTAAGTTGAAGCTGTGAGTTTCCATGGCTCCTCTTTTAACTTTCGTCAAGTGTGCCCGACTGACATGAAGCCTGTTGTGCCTCTTGTATGGCCGATATAGATCACTAAAGTCGAGGACATTTCGGACTTGTTGGTCAGACAAGTGACCGGCACTGTGCAGTGGCACACGAGCATTGGATATCTGCGGGAACAGGAGAATGTCCATGACTACATCTCTCTAGGACCCGGCAAGGTCCTCGCCAACTTGCTCCGCAAGGAATATCCGCTGGATTTTGTGAAGACCGTTACGACAGCTGATGACATCCAACAATGGGCGTTGTAGTGACATACCACCTTTTCTGTAGAACTTTCCTGTACAAACATTGCACCTTGCACTTCGTCTCTCATATATACACAGATATCCCTCCTTGCCATAAAGCGCGCCACAATCTGGGGTGCTCCGTGACGACGCGATTTTTTTTTATATTTGTCTGCGTTGGACCATGGGTATTTTAACTTCTTTCTTTCTCTCCGCCTCCTCCTCAATGTACGGTTCCTCAGTCGCAGCCGCGTCCGCCTCGACCTCGTCGCCTAAACCTGCACACGCAGCTTCTCCATCCACAGCATCCACCTCATCACCATCGGGATCAGCCGTCACTCCAGCAACACTCGGTTATTTTTGCATCTACAATCCAGACTTTGGTCCAACCGACGAGACACAGCATGAGCAACTTCTCTACTATGTGGCACGCAAGACCGTGTCTATCGACGCCAAGATGCGCAACATTGGACTAGCACAGGGCCTGGTCAACTTTGCGCGGTAAAGAGCATTTCCATAGTGGCTGTTCCATCGAGGAATTACTTGTGCATCCATGCATGGCTGAGTATGAAGACTACATGTCGTCTTACTTTTTTCTTTACAAACTTTTTATGTTTCTTGCAGCATATTCTCGCCCACGGCTCCCTGTGAGAATGTTCACTCGCAGAAAAACCGACTCGTGTTCTATGAAGCCGAACCTGGATATTGGCTGCACTTGGTAAGAGAGCTGGACAAAGGCAATTCAAAAACACGAAATAAGGGACGATACGCAAAGCCCATGAGGATATGTTTCCACTTGCTCGTTGACAGGAAAGCATGGAGCTGAACTTCTTCTTTTTTTATCTGCCACCACTGTCCACGTTACGCGGTCAAAGTCAATAGAGCTTGGTATAAAAAGACGATCCGTCAAAGACTCGAGTGGGCAGATACGCATCATTCCCGAGTACCTGGACCAGGAAGTTCACGACACAGTCGTCTCTGCGCTCTTGAGACAGGCTTACGCGATGTATAGGGTCGCCAACGGAACTATGGATAGTCTAGTGACCGCTCATGAGGGCAATACAAGGCCGCTGCAGCGTCGTCTGGAAGAGTTTTTCGAGTCTTGGGTCTTGGGTTGGAACTTTGAAAAGTCCATGACTCTGGAGCGGGCCCTGGACGGGATTAACTACTTGCCACTCAGTAGAGCAGGCCATCTGAGCGTCGACAGGCTAGTGAAGACTGTTCGGGAGAAATATCAAGGACAGCTGACGCATTCGATGGTCACCTTTGAGGACCAGCTGGTGTCGAGCGATATTCGGGACGAGGACATGCGGACGGTTTGGAAGCAGATTGTTCAGCTGACGGGGTACGAAGGCGCTAGTGCACACAACTTGGCGTGGGACAAGAAGGAAGAGGAAGAGGCCAAGAAACGCAAGGTAAACTTCTGCCTCTTCAGGATATGGGAGCACGAATAGTTACAGCATCAAACCGGCATTAACATGGTGATTAATAATTGTATTGTTGCTTGGGCATAGACATCGACGTTCAAGTTTGGCAAATCGTGGTCCAACACGAGCATCTTTGGTTTCTATAAATCCTCGTCGCCGGCCAGCACACCTCCGTCGACACCGCCATTACGCCCAACTTCGCGAGTCGGTTCACCGGCACCGTCAATTCAGAGTGTCGATGGTATCATTAGCGGAGCGAATGCTGCAGTTTGCGCCACTGGATCCAGCCCACGGGCTTCGGGAGAATCAGGAGTCCTTCTGGCGAATGGCGGAAAGACCCAGGCGAACCCCCTTTGGTTCGGAGAGTTTATTGCGAGTGAGGAGGTGGATGAGCACATCGGATTTGTCTATAAGGTAGGACCTGAGGACGATGCGCACGATGTATCTTGCAAGATCGCCCTTAACCTTTGCTAACCCTCGAACCTACCTTCTTTCTTTCTTTTTAATCTCTACTGCAATGCTTCAGCATAAGAGCGGATTTAACTTGGCATTCTTTGCACCGGTCAACGGAACCGAATCACAGCGGCTCATTGAGGAACCTGAACAATTTACGCAGGAGCTGGAGGATTACTTGACCAGTCTTGCTTTCGACCCACCGTTCTTGGAAACCAGTGAAAACGCCTCGAGATCATTACTGGAAGAAGTATCTAGGCAGGTGGTCAAGGATGCCATTACGGCTCGTGGACTGGGCGGCTTGCTTGCGAATGACAAGGAGGTCCGGTTTTTGTACTTTAACAGGATGAACTTGGCGATCAAAGCTCAGTTGAACTCGACCATCGGAAAGGGAGGATTGAATATCACACCCGAGATTGCACTTTCATTGCTGGATATCAAGCAGGATTTTGAACGGTAAGGAGAATCTTCACTCTTGGATGTTGTCAAGCGACTCACTTCTCGGTAATTTGCAGAATGGAGCGAGATTTTTTTAGTTGACGATTACACCCTTTTCTTTCTGTCCTTCTTTCTATCTTTATTCTAATCACCGATATCGGGGACGACACTTTAGACTTCCGGATACTATGGAGATCACGACACGGTCACCATCGGGTTATTGGATCGTTGGGAAGCGATTCGATGACCGAGAGGTGTACATGATTGTGTCTCGGAAGGATAGCACTCTTGTCGAGGTGGAGGACGAGGTCCGAAAGTTGACCTCATTGTACTTTAATAGCAACACGTTATCGTCCGCCATGTCGTCGGCACCTGCCACCATAGCATAGATATCTCAATAGTTTTACTCCCACAAACGTAAGCCTTCCTCCTCCTCCTCCTCCTCCTTGTTCCTTTCTTCCGCTATTTTTTTTTTTTTTTGGTTTTTTTGGGGAGGCGCTTGTCTGCCTAGCAGGGTGCAAATCTTTTGTGGAGTTTTCTTCTTGTAAGGAGGCATTGGATATTTATTTATGACTCTTGCCAGCTATGCCGGAGGTTGGCATTGCCATGATTCTGTCTAAGGGTATGTTGGTGGTCCTTGAGCATTTCTGGGTTCAGTTGTAGACGACGATGGCGTCCTAGAGTCTCCGTTTGCAGCTCCATCTCCAAGTCCAGGTCATGGTCATGGTCCAGTAATCTTTCATGCTGGCGGCGCTCGATCCGGTCCAAAACATCTTGTAGCGTGTCTTGTGGACTGCGTCTAAAGCCCGTGGCGGCCTCTTCTGGATACGCAAGGAAGGATGATGGATAGGATGCTGTATATGACGACGATGATGGTGATGAGGATATGCTGGAGGGATCGGATGGGTAATGGTGGTGGTTTGATTGCTGTTGCGGTAAAGGCAGGTAGGCGTTGGCAGAGTGCTCAGCCTTGAATTTCAAGAGCCGTTCAGTCAGGGCCTCTGCAGAGACCAAGTGATCGGTCTTGCCTGTGGAGGGTGTTGTGGAGCAAGACATCTCGTAGGAGGCCATGTGCGGGTCTTGTATGTCGGCAGTTGTGATGGTGGTGGTGTTGATGACTTGAGTGTGCGTTTCGCTATGGATGTGCAGGTGTGTCCGTGAGGATGGCGCGGCACCGGCCGAGTTTGAGTGTAGGAGTGATGGCTGGGCTAGGTGCATTGTTCGCTGTGTGTGGTTTGACATCTGTTCTGTGTATGGGTTCTGCTTCCTGGCTCTCTGCCGGGCTATTCCTCTCTTGGTAGCTGTTGTTGTTGTGATGCTGCTGTTGCTGTGTGGTGGAGAATATCGTCCAGGCACGCCTGTGTATTTATACGAAACAGCGGGTGTGTGGGCGCAGTTCATTTGATGTGAGCAGTGCCTGTGCCTTTTTTTTTATAGCGTATGCACAGCCCATGTGTCTGCTGCCTGCTGCTCTTTCCGAAGCAGTGATGTCGCTAGGCACACCGGATCGACCCCTCGTCATTTTCACTTGACCGCAGTCGGCAATGGGGGTCATGGGCCACCACCGGGACAAGCAGGCGGTTGTGGAGAGAAACCCTGCGGTATGGACTCGTTTCGACCCAATATTTCCATACCACGTTGCTGAGCTCGGCCCCCCCCTGCAAAAGATGTTCTACAAGAACAAGGGTATGTAACAACGCACCGCGAGGTATGGTCAACAGTAGTATAAATTTGACACTGCGCGTAAATACACTGGACTCCCATCATCCCATCATCTCATCCATCATCTGGAAAACCTCAATCGTTCTTCCATTCCAAAGAGATGGCCTCGAACCATCACGTTCTGATCGTGGGCGCAGGCACTGGTGGTCTGATGCTTGCGTTGCTGCTTGAAAGAGCGTCTATCTCATATCAGGTACTGCATATCCATGCAATAGACCAAGAGAGCAACAGAGCAAGGCTTTTCTAGGCACATACTCACCTCTACCCCCTCACTCTCTAGGTGTTCGAAAAGGCCAAAGAGCTCAAACCACTGGGCTCTGCGATCGTCATCACATCATTGATGCACGTATTTGAGCAACTGGGCATGAAGGAGGATATCCTAGCCATGTCGAAACCCTTTGGCGCACTTCATGTTCGTGATGAGACGCTGAATATCAAGGGCTCGTTTTTCGTCCGTTATCCGTATAGATACGATAACAAGGAGCGGTACGTTTATAGTGAGGTTGACAACTTTTTTTTTGTAATGTGTTCAAGAACCCTTCTTATTCACTACGTTATATTTACTTTCCTTGTATTAGGTACGGCGACTACCCTACTGTCCTGGCAAGACCGGATCTGATCCAGTTTCTGCTTTCTCGCATTCCGGCTCACAAGATTCATTACAACAAGCGCGTTGTGACAACAGTCCAGGATGAGGACAACGTCTTGATCCGATGTCACGACGGCAGTGAGCACAACGGGACTATACTCGTTGGAGCAGATGGAGCCTATAGCACTGTTCGCCACAATATGTACAAGGAACTCGAGAGCAACGGGACCTTGCCGCCCGCGGATACAGAACCACTCAGTTACGATTACGATTGTGTGGTGGGAATCACAGAGCCACTCGATCTCGAGACCTATCCAGTCTTTCTGGAAAAGTTTTGCGAGTTCGAGGTCGTACTAGGCAAGGAGATCCCCTTCACCGTAAGTATGAATAGGAGTGAGCTATGCTTGACGTGATTTTTTTTCCCCACAGACAGTGCCTGATCCGTGTATTTTTCTGTGCGCAAAAAACCCCCTAGGTCTGGTATATGCCATTGACAGATCGAAGATGCGGTTGGATGGTTGTTCAAGATCTTCGAACTCAAAGGAATACAGATATACGAGAAGCCCGCTCAGAGTGGGGTCCTGATGCCGCCATTGATATGTGTAGTCGCGTGAGACACCTCCCTTGCCCTCTTGGAGGCACCTTTGGTGATATTTTGGACAGCACACCGAAAGACGTGATTTCAAAAGTTGTGCTAGAGAACAAGGTATAAGTCTGAACGTCGCGCGTATATATCTGCCATTTACGTTGGGGGTCTTCAATAACTAACGGCTTGCTATTATCCTGTGAGTACAACAGTTTTTTAACACCTGGCATCATGGACGAACGGTTCTTCTTGGCGATGGTAAGGCTTGATTCTCTTTTTTTTTCGTTCACGACTGCGAGAAAACGTATTCTAATTTCATTTGTGAGCCAATAACTTTTTTTTCCCATGTCCATTCTTTAGCATGCAGCAAGGTGAGAATGTGAAAAGTCATCTTGAACTATCCGCTGTGGGTAAAAAGAAAACGTCAGTGCTTGCTAACCATTCTTCTTCCCTCTAGATGGTTCCGTTCGGAGGACAAGGTGCCAACATGGCAATACTATCTGCTGTAGAACTGGCCAATCTCCTGTATGATACAGAATCTGTTGCTCAAGAAGAAACGACGCGTGTTTTCAAAGAGTACTACGAGATCAGGCACAAAATATCGCGAATAGCTGTCGAGCAATCCAATCAGAATGGGGCCATGATCCATAAAAGGGTAATAACCATACTTTAAAGTTGTGTCTATTGTGCGATAAAAGTTTAACAGGACCACGTTTCCTTCGCATAGGGCATCCTTGGTGATATCGTCCGATACCTGTTTCTGAACTGGGCCCCTGCCTGGCTAATCCGAATACACGCGGACAGGTTCAATGTCTACCGGCCGCAAGTGAGTTTTTTGCCATTTGTGAAACTGGCTGGTTCATTCAAGAGCAAGACGAGCAAGCCCTCTAGACGAATGCAAGATACCTTGCACTAGCATTCAGTTATTCCCAGAGTCGAGTGAGGAATGGGCTACCGCTGCTTAGATTGAGACCTAGTATTGCTTGAGGACGCCTTTCTTTTTCTAAAACGTGAAGGCACTCGATTTGATTGGGCAGGTCCATTACAAGGGAGGCGCGTGTTTAAAAAGCGCGACAGCGGTATTGCTGCTACTGATTATTCAGGGCATGCTTTTCTCACAGCTGGATACAGTATGCCGTGTAGCTCTAATTGCTCGCAACCGCTTTTCTGTCACTTTGCCGCTGTTTCACACGTTCTCCGTACAGTACTGTACTGTACGCTGTGTTCACTCTGATTCTCAGTTATTCTCCGCGATTCACCTCTTCGGACTCATATATTCGGCCGGAGGTTCTACTGCAGGTCCTCAACATTATGCTGGCGGATGTCAGGTCATGATTTTGATCGTGCAGTCCACACTTGGGAATACTTCGCGAATGCGGAAATATGGCTTTCGCTTTGATCTAAGCGATGAACCTGATGTCCCACGCATGAGATGGAAACAATGTGTGTTATATCATGAGCCGAAGCAAAGCAGACCACCGGAACCGATTTGTTGTTTGAACACCCTTCTGTGTTTACGGCCTTCGGATCAATGGCTGCACACACCGTGCCTTTTTTCTTTCACATATGTTATTGCCGAGGCAAAGTTCCAGACTGATATTCCGCGCCCCAGGTTGAGTCTCCTCTGCTGATAGCTCTATGAGAGAGTGAAGATTGAGCCTTGATTTCGTGTAACGACCCAACATCAAAATACAAATAATAAAAAAAACACCCAAAGGTTCACCTTCAAGAGTTTTCGACTCTTTTTCTCGTTTTGCTCATCTCTGCTCGCGAGGCATCACCCTTTTTTCACCATCCTGCACAAAGCAATCTTCCATTCATGACATTCAAACCTCATATTCTCATTGTCGGAGCAGGTTCAGGCGGCCTCATGTTGGCGCTGCTTCTTGAGAAGGCCGGCATATCTTATGAAGTACGTGCACAGTGCGCTCACACTCAAGCTAAGCGTGAACGCTTGAAAACCTCTCACAGGCACACTAATATGATGAACATCCTTCACGCCAGGTGTTTGAAAAGACCAAGGTTCTTAAACCCTTGGGTTCGGCCATCGTACTGAGTTCTGTTATTCATATCTTTGAGCAGATGGGCATGTACGACGCCATCAACTCACTCTCTAAACCTTTTGGCGCACAAAGGATTCGTGATGAGAAAATGAACCTCAAAGGTACCTTTCTTTGTCGTAATCCCGGGGTTGACACCCAAGAACGGTACGAAAAGAAATATTTTGGACATTGGAAAAAAACACAACTACATGTCGTCGGTCATGACTTGTTGACCAACCGTTTTTCACTCCAGATACGGTGATTATAACCGAGTTATAGCACGTCCAGATTTGATCCAATTGCTTCTGAATCATATACCGGCCAGCAAGATCCACTATAACAAGCGCGTCGCCAGGATAGAACAGGACAACGACAAGGCAGTGGTCCATTGTCAGGACGACAGCTCATACACAGGCACGATCGTCGTTGGTGCGGATGGTGCTTACAGTGCCATTCGAGAAAGTATGTACAAGGAGCTGAAAGAGAAAGGAACACTGCCTAAGGCCGATGCGCAAGCTATGAGATGTAACTATGGTTGTGTCGTGGGTGTGACCCATGCCCTTGATCCAGAGGTCTACCCGGTCCTCAAGGAGGAGTTTTGTGAATTTGAAGCTGTCCTTGGAACTGACTCCCCGTTTACAGTAAGGCACTACGACGATTGACACCAGAGTGGGTAATGGTTGGAGCACAATCGCTTAAGCAGACTAACAACCAATCAACTTTTGTGCTTTACACATACATCGGTCAGTGCTGGTACATGCCCCTGACCGAAAACAGGATGGGATGGATGATTATCCAAGACATTCGAGGTCAGAACAAGGAAGCTGCCCAGGGATTGTCTGCCTGGGGAGCCGATGCTGCCATGGATATTTGTGATCGCGTACGACACTTTCGGTGCCCGTATACAGGTACTTTTGGTGATATGATTGACAGTACGCCCAAAGACTTGATCTCGAAAGTGATGCTAGAGGACAAGGTACGTGCATTTATCAACCAAGAGTAGCGTCAAAAAACACGGGTGCTTGAAATATTAATGATATGCTTCGCATGTGTTGTGGTTTGTAGTTCTTTCACACCTGGTCGAGTGGACGAACTGTTCTGCTTGGAGATGGTAGGAAGAGCAAATGATAATTTGATCGAAATCACTTGAATGCTACACAGTGTCTAACGCAATGCTCTTGTTTTTTTGGAACTACACTCACCTAGCTTGCCATAAGGTACTTCATCTTTCCACTGTAAGAGTGTTCATTGTCCTCAAGGAGTCGTCTCACACTTTATTCCCCTTTGTATTTAGATGCTACCCTTTGGAGCTCAGGGTGCCAACATGGGAATATTCTCTGCATTGGAGCTCGCTAATCGCCTCTTTGACATGGAGACCAACTCCCAGGAAGAGGTTACGCACATCTTTGAGGAATATTACGATGTGCGCCACAAGCCAGCACAATGGTTCGTGGATTACTCGAATGGTGTTGGAGACCTTCTTCATAGAAAGGTAGGCACACGCAAGATTGATTGATCATGCCTCAGCTCCTGTATCCTACTATCACACCGAGGTCTGGATGACGCGCTTAAAAATATCAACGTTTTTCTTTTCCCCTCCTTGTATATACATAGGGCATGATCGGTAATATTATTCGGTACATCGCTCTTCACTGGATCCCACGGCGGATGATCATCAAGTCTGGGAACTTCATGTTCCACTACCGCCCACAAGCAAACTTTCTACCCTTTGTGAAAATGAGGGGCATCTTCACAAGCAGGTCCAATGAGCCGTCGAAAAGACTTGCTCGGGAATCAGGTACTGTGTGTGTAATTTAGAAAGCGTTTTTGCATGACCGATCCTTTGCGATCCTGTCGTGGCCACGCGCGGGGGGGGGGGGGAGCCTTAACCTAGCAAGCATGCTCCTTTGGCCATTACTCAATAGATGGCGCCAGGAAATAGATTGTAGTGGCCGTTGTACTCGCAGTAAAAAAAAAAGTATTTCACTATCGTGTGGTACATGACCGCAACCGCTCTCCTCTGCTGTCTAGAGATCGCGATGTGAGAAAACGGTAGGGCAGATATTCTTTGACCATGATCGTTTTAACCGTTTGCACAACGCCTTATTTTATTATTTTTTAGTACAAGACGGCGTCGCACAAGGTGTGGAAAAATGCACTACCGTGAAGCAAGGCTGGGCTGAGGGAGGATGAAGCTGAGTTATTATTTTTTTATATTTTCCATTTTGTCCGTTATGGATGGCTCGAGCTACGCCCCCGCTAGTGGTGCAAGTTGGCATCGCCATGATGCTGCCGCAATGACCCCTGTCCGAGTGCATCCTTGAGAATCTCTGGATTCAGTGTAGGATGGTCATGGTCCGCTTGGAAACCATCCGAGAGTGTCAACTCGTCGATATTGTCCGTCTCTGGCTCTTGCTGGTGTGCCTGGAGCCGATCTAGAATCCCACGCATGGCCTCAAGTCGTTCGGATTGTGATCCAGCTGACAACACTAGAGTCGGGCGTAATGAGGGCGAGGAGCATGAGGAGGGCGAGGGAGATGAGGAGTATGGCGAAGATGATAGTTCTGAGGCGTGTGCTGGAATGGTAGATGATACCGATCCCTCCTCGGAGTTCTCCTTTGCTGTTGAGGACCTCCTTAAACATGATAGGTCTTGCGTTTTGCCATCGTCGTCAGCGCACTTGTGTACTTGTTCCATAGCTCTTGAGAAAGGTGCCTCATTTAGCTGGTAGATGGTATCCTGTGTGGTTAGGACGCCGTGATAATGATCCTGGACGGCAAGGATGGGCTGATGTGAAGCTGCAATCATTTTGAGTGTGCTGTTTTGAGTTGGGCGGGTGAGATGTGGCGAATGACAAAGAAAGAAAGAAAGCGATCGGCCTCGGCGTCTCTTATACGCTGCGGACGAACCAGTCCAAGTACAAACAGTGGCAAAGTGCAATGGGCATGACACGTCTCGCCTGGTGGCAAACAGCTCGAGCCGGGCGTGGTTCAGGAGCTGTTTCTCTGCCAAAGTATCATTTGCAAGGTATCGTCGCTCGTAGGCGCAGGTACAAAAACGCACAGCATGTATCAGCGTGTTTGTCGAGCCATTTCCGTATGGCCCACCGTCATTGTTTATTGCCAATCATCGCCAATCATCAGACCTTGAGCACCCAAATTTCTCACTCCTCGCGCTTGTTGTCACTTCTAGTGCCCAAAACACCCGTAACCTTGGTGGTCAAAGAGGCCAGGATCCTTCGAGGCTTTGATGCATTGTGAGTGGACCCGCCTTTCCCATCCTTGGGGATCTCAAGATCCGTGTCTAACCTCTGTGCGTCCTGAGCTTTCCCCAAGCGAAGATCCTCAAACGACACGCGCCCATGCTGAGTGGGGGCTTTCATCTTTTCCAACTCTACAGCCAGGTCTTCGGTGGATTTTTCGCTGTTTTTTATCTTGTCAATGCCGCGATCCGGTCCTGGTTCCGTCGCGGCGGGGCAAAGTTGATCTGACAGGGGCTCGGGTCCAGAGGGTGCTGTGGTGTGAAGATCGTCTGGTTGCACAGTCTTGGAGTGTGGTAGACAAGGCGCAGTACTTGGATCGTCAGGACTGCTTACAATATCAGCAGCTGTGTCATCCATCGCTTCGCCACCTGCGCGAACAGCCTCCGTCTTGCCGTTGGTGTTGTCCGATGTGCTCTTGACCCCAGTCTTCTGGCTCTTCTCAACACGTTGCTTGGCAAGGGCCAGGTCATGGTAAAAGTAGTGGAGGGCTGCCCCGACGCCATCCTCGGCCCGAATGCGCTCGCCCATTAGCTTGGCTTTCTTGATCATTTTCTCGTCCGCGGTGATAGCCTTGAGAGCAGCGGCCAGTTTCTTGACTGTAAGGTCATGGCACCAAACCCCCACAGCCGACTCCTCAATGCGCTGTGCCCAGAAATACTGATCTCCAAAGTACGGTTTGATCACGGTCGGAATGCCTGCTCGAAGGCCAGCCGCTGTCGTCCCAGCTCCTCCATGATGAACGACTCCTGCTAATCGATGGAACAGCCAGTCATGAGGAACAGACTTGATCATGTAAACACTTGAAGGGTATACCTTTTCCGCTCCCCCGTCGTCCTGAACGACCGCCACAGCGCCATCTTCCTGTGTAGATAGCTTGTCGGACCAGCCCTTGGAGATGATTGCCCTTACTCCAGCTTTCACAACTGCATCGATGATGGTCTTGGTCATGCTCTCGGGGTCCGATACAACCATGGATCCGAATCCTATATAGACGGGCTTATTGTCGGGCTCCGCGTCCAAAAACTCTTCCAGTCCGTCAGGCGGAGTCCAATCCAAATCCGGATTGTCCAAGAACCAGTAGCCTGTCACATGGACCCAAGAGTGCCAGTCAATGGGCGCAGACACCAGACTGGGACTCCAAGAATAAAGACAGGGCACCTGCTGGATGTCCATTTTTTCCATAGTCGTAGAATCCAGGCCAAGTCTTTCCTTGCGCCACTTGTTGACCTGTCCCGAGATGCCCTTCCAGAAGACTTGTTCGATCATAGCATATGACATGTAGTTGTAGCCACGTCCCAGGCTCCGCTCAGCTACCGCGAATGGATGTGGGAAGGCCCTTGTTCGAGTCCAGGGGAAAGGGAAGGCTCTGAAATAAGGCACACCAAGTGCTTCTGCGATGTGGATGCCCGCCATGGCTGAAGGCGACTCAATGAGTACGTCTGTGTTCTGGCATGCCGTCCAGGCGGTCTCCATGAGGTCGTCCAGCCATCCACGAAACCTTTTGAGCCCCTCTTTGATAAACGACACGGTGAACATTCCATTTTCCACGCAGAGTTCAATCAACTCGCCGGGATCCCCCTAGTACATCCAATATAGTAATAGTTTTGCATCTGCTGTAAGTTTGACACGACCTCGGAAAACGGGCCAATTGATTTCAGTATATACAACTTACCCCAACATAGCCAAACTCTATGCCGTGGCCTTCAATCCAATCTTTGTATTCTCCATGAGTCGCGATACGGCAAGTATGTCCATCCTGCATCAGCCTCTTACAGAATGCAATGTATGGCTGAACATCACCGCGACTTCCGATGGTGAGGCAGGTGACGTGTAGTGGCCGAGACGGCTTGAATCCGGGGTGTGATGCCAGCGACATGGGTTCAGTACGGTCGTGCTCTTCGCGGTTCTGTAGTGAGTCCAAAACCCGCGATTCCATTGGATCGTCCAGCTCCATGGATGGTGTGTATGTCGTAGCTTGAGCGCGATGTCTTTTGCGCCTTTCCTGAGCATCTGGCGTGATACGACTGCGAAGCGCGTCCAAAACAGAATTTCTGGTATGTCTGTTGGAAAACTCAAAAAAAACCTCCTCGTCCGTCTGGGATAAAATGGAAAGACCATGAAAGTAGAATCTTGTTCCGTGGTGCTTGTCGATTTGCTCCACATCTGCAAGAGGTACAATAACTTTTGTACTGGATCCATAGATTCTGGCCTTGAAGCAGACGTAGTTGTCGGAAAGGTAGATCTTGCCATAGAGCGGTAAAACACGGAGCAGGTAGCCATGAACGATTTCAGATATTCCCTCTCCCTCGGGTAGTGAGAACTCTTTTCGAAAAGTCTCCTGCTCTTGATTGCCCATCGTGATTTTGTCGTCACTGGAACTGAGCTCAGTCGTAGGACTAGAAATCCAGGGCAGCTTCCCTCGCTTGGATAATCGACTCGCTGTGCTACTGTCCTCATCCTCTGCACAAATTGCGGAGCTTGACAGAGAGTCTGCTCTCTCTGTGACAGTGGTCGAGTCGGTAGGACGCAGATACTTGAAGAGATTGAGCTTAGAGCCGGTCGAGTTGTTTTGTTGAATTCCCTGCTGACAACCTGACAAGGATGATGCAAGTGGACCCTTAGGGGGCTCTTCGGCGAGTGGTTTTCGAAGTGATTCTGCTGGTGGGGATATGCTATTGAAGAATTTGAGGTCTAGTTCGGCTGTCTTGGGTGCCTCGCTGTCCTTACACCGGCTCACTTGCTGCTGGAGATCCGCCACTGCATTTTGGGTATCATCAAAGTAGGCGAAGAAGTACTATTGCACGATGAGATCAAGCGGACGGTGTGAGTAGAGAACTTGCTGTCGGTGTTAGATAGACACTCCTTGTGCACTGGCATTTGTGTTACCTCGTCTTCAGAGTCGACATCCCTAATTGATATGCGTACGGTATCTGTGAACGTGGTGGGGTTCAATTCAACAGCTTCAACGTGGATCAACGGAATCGAGATCTATGCCCGCGGATAAACTATGCATTAGTTATTTATCCCCAGGATACTACTGGTTGCTACAAAGAACGCCTTCGCCAGTGTTACCTTAACGCTCTCGTCGTCCGTTTTGGTGTGAAAGATGGACTTTTGAATCGCCTTGACCCAGTCCGTCCGAGCTATCTCCGAGTCGGTTTTAAACTTGTATCTGCGCGTGGGGGTGTAAATGTAGAATGCCAGCTCGTTATGTGGAGATGGTTCTGCGGACAGCGCGTCTCTCAGATCAATAGACTTGATCGGATAGTAGACCTCCTAGAAGTATTGGGGCGCGTTAATACGTTAGATATTGTGATTTAATGGCGAGAAACAGGGTGGAGATGGGATTGAAGCTTCTCACCGTCTGATCTGCGTAGCGGCTGAGTACATCGTTCTTGAGAATGAACCAGTAGCGACTGAAGGTTTTAGTCGTGTTAGACTTTTTTGAGAAGTAGCCCTCCTTTTGCACGACGTCCTTGAGGAATGAAGTAGGCAATATATGGGCAGTGTATTAATACTCCTGCTGCCACATCAAGACAACATTCGCGATGGCTGAACAAAAACAAGCACCCTCTTACATGACTCGATGGAAGGTTGGCATAGAAGCAGATGTGGTTGGACGTCAGGTACATGTATCCAGGCAACAGGACAGAACGCACATACCAGCAGGAGTACTCTAATGATAGTGAGCGAATGTTAGGATGATGCAGTGGCGTTGCTGTAATGGTGGCATCACCAAAATGAGTATTCAGTGCATACCTCCCACAAGGGCTTCGTCATCAGAGTAGCCAAACGCGGATTGAAGCTTGTTTGCTACCTTTTCTCTGTCGTGTGTAGACTTTATGGCGGCGGCACGACGCTTCTCCTGAGTAGCGTCTGTGGAGTCCTCCCTCTTAGTCTCACTATCGGGTCTGCCTACCGAGTGAAGGCTTCTGCCTTTGCTGTGCAGTGCCTTGTCATCGTTGTCGCTATCGCTGCCGTCTTCACCAGGATCTGAGCCGGAGCTTTCCTAAGTTACGCCCACACCACAAGAAACGGAGCTGTCAGCGACGCGGCATCTTTGTGCCGTCCACGCAAGGTGCCTGTGAGTGTAAAAACTGGTGGCGGTTGTGTTTACCGAGCGGAAGGCGGCCATCAACAACTGCATAAGGGCCGAACTACTGGCTGGAGGTCCGGTCAGCTTTTCAGGCAGCACCATGGGAGGGCTATGGTTTTTTGATCAGAGGGAGCTGGGAGAAGGGAATGCAAGCGTGGTCAGGAAGTGAATGGGCGATTGCGTGCCTGTAGAATGGGTCGAATGAGAGTTTTTGAAAGAGATGCAGGCAGCAACAGCAGAAGAGGGAAGTAGAGGAAAGAAAGACAGCAGTGTGCGATGATCGAATGGTTAGAGCGACTTAAACCTCAGACGCGCCTGCTTGCTAGAATTTCATATGACGTGGTTTGTGCGTCACTGCAGTGCGGGTGCAGCACCTCGCGCACAGACAAGCCTTGCTTCAGGTCACTCCGCCAATGCCCATACTACCACTCTACCGAACTCAGCCCAGCGGACTAGCTAATTTCGGAGCGAGGAGGAGAGGAGGCACCATTGGGTGCGACAAGAGACAATCATTCCTCAGTGGCAATCTCGGCATTCACATCACACTCGCATGTAAAGAGTCCCACCACTAACAATGGAGGAATCGTACCATCTTGCACGAACAACATGTTTGCATTTGGTATCAAGCTGGATCAAAGTCAGCCACAAGAATGCGCGTGTCCTAGCAGTGCGCCTATGTGAGTGGGCCAGGATCCAGGAGGGCGAGAGAGAGAGAGGCACGCCATCGTATGATCCATACGTGGTTTCTCGAAAGTGCGCTTCATCATTCCAAGATCACAAGTGTTGGCACCAGCAAGAAGGTGGAGGATGCCGTAAATGATGAGAGTTGTGCAGCTGAAGGTGTCATGATGGGCTAGATCACGCAGGGATTAGGGGGGAGTGATGCTTCTATGGGGGTGTTGGACGGGCAGAGAGCAGTAAAGCCTGGGCATTGTGGAACGTGCAGAGCAGGTTTACGATTGATAGATGGTCAACTGCCCGGTCTGTCTAGAAAGCCCGAGTTGACATGCCAAACACAGGGTTCAGAGGACGAGGTCGAGAGGGGCGAGGAGGGGGAGAAACGGATGGTCCGCCTGGTCCGCCTGGTCCTGCTTGGTTCATTTACCAGCCGTACACGATGCTGCAAATAACAACACTATGGCGACGAAGACACAGGCGTGCAGCAGCGAGATCCTCTGTCAGCCCTGTGTGCGAAACAGGCTTTTTTTCCACATGGCAAGGGCCTGCCCCTGTGGTGACTGCGCGATCGAGACCGATTGCTTGCGACAAATGCTGCGAAATGATGTGATCCTAGGGACGGAAAGCAGTCCCCTGGCGGGATGAGTGCAGGTCGCGCCATCTGGCCGCATCGTCGCTGGTCGTGCTTGCTCGTCCTCAGCAGAGGCCACCGTTTCGCAGCGAGCGACGATTCGCTGCAGAGAGTGCTTATCTAGCGTGCGGTGGGCACACGCAACTCTCGGACATGTCAGCCTCGGACACAGCGCAGGGCACGACCGCACGCACGACGAAAATGATGCCATCCTGCCCCTCCTGCTCCTCTTAGATCAGTGGCCATACAGATATGTAGATATATATAAGAGTTCCTCCGCTCTTCTTTATTCTCCTCTCCTCTCTTCTCATCCTCACCCACTCACCCACTCACTCCTCGCGCTAGCTCTCCCGCCCGACACCACCCCTCCTTGCAACCACCGACAGATCTCGATCCATCGCCAGCCTCCACTCCTCTCATACACCCGCATCTCCATAATGGCCAACACTCCCCACGGCGGTATCCTCAAGGACCTCATCGTCCGCGACCAGCCCATCCACGAACAGCTTCTTACCGAGTCCGCAACTCTGGGATCTATCGTCTTGACTGACCGCCAGCTCTGCGATCTCGAGCTCATCATCTCCGGAGGCTTCTCTCCCCTCGAAGGATTTTTGAACCAGCAGGACTACAATAGGTAGGTCCTCCTCTCTTTCTTTTCTCGTTTGCTTAGCTCTTTACTTAGCTCTCTCATCAAGCCCATGTGTGTAGCGGACAGAAAGCATCTTTACAGGGTGCAAGAGGCTAACCATCTGTTAATCCATCAAACAGCGTTGTCGAAGATCTTCGTCTTGCAAACGGTGCACTGTGGTCCATCCCTATCAACCTGGATGTCTCTCAGCAAGATATCGATCGCCTCTCCTTGAAGCCCGCCCAGCGTGTCACCCTCCGTGATCCCCGCAACGACTCGCCTATCGCCATCTTGACGATCCAGGACATCTACACACCCGACAAGGTCAAGGAGGCAACCTTGGTCTTTGGCGCTGACGATGTCGCCCATCCATCTGTCAAGTACTTGCACCAGAATGTCAAGGAGTTCTATGTCGGAGGAACACTTCAGGCCATCCAGGCCCCCGTCCACTACGACTATGTCGCCTACAGAAGTAAGCAATTGGAAATGACAGCACCTTGATCACCCAAAGAGCTTCCATGAGGACCTTAAAATCTAACTCTCGGATATTACTTTCTTGATCTACAGATACCCCTGCTGAGATTCGCGCCTACTTCCAAAAGCTCAACTGGACCCGTGTTGTTGCCTTCCAGACCCGTAACCCCATGCATCGTGCTCATCGTGAGCTGACTGTTCGCGCTGCTCGCTCTCGTCAGGCTAACGTTTTGATCAACCCAGTCGTTGGTCTGACTAAGCCTGGTGATATCGACCACTTTACCCGTGTCCGTGTCTACGAGGCCATCATCCGCCGCTACCCCACTGGCATGGCTGCCTTGTCGCTCTTGCCCTTGGCTATGCGCATGGCTGGCCCCCGCGAGGCCCTCTGGCACGCTATCATTCGCAAGAACCACGGATGCTCTCACTTCATCATTGGTCGTGACCACGCTGGACCCGGAAAGAACTCTGCTGGCAAGGACTTTTACGGCCCCTATGATGCACAGTACCTTGTTGAGAAGTACAAGGATGAGATCGATATCGAGGTCGTTCCATTCCAGCAGGTGACCTACTTGCCCGACTCGGATGAGTACGTTCCCTCGAACGAAGTGCCCGCAGGAGCAAAGACCTTGGACATTTCTGGCACAGAGCTCCGTCGTCGTCTTCGCAGCGGTGCTCACATTCCCGAGTGGTTCTCCTACCCTGAGGTTGTCGCTTTGCTGCGCGAGTCCCACCCTCCTCGTTCCAAGCAAGGTTTCACCGTCTTCTTGACCGGTTACCACGCATCCAAGAAGGAGCATATTGCTCGTGCCCTCCAGGTTTCCTTGAACCAGCAGGGTGGCCGTTCCATCTCGTTGTTGCTGGGTGAGACCATTCGTGGCAAGCTGTCGTCCGAGCTCGGATTCAGCAAGCGTGAGCGTGATATCAACATTACCCGTCTCGGATTTGTCGCTGCTGAGCTGACCAAGGCTGGCGCCGGTGTTATTGTTGCCCCTATCGCGCCTTATGAGGAGGCCCGCCAACAGGCCCGCCAGGAGGTTGAGAAGACTGGTGGCTTCTTCCTTGTTCATGTCGCCACGCCTCTGGAGCAGTGCATTGCCTGGGATCGTGACGGCGTCTACGAGCGTGCCAAGAAGGGAGAGATCACAGGATTCACTGGAATCGACGATCCCTATGAGGCACCCAAGAACGCTGAGCTGGTGGTCGATCCTTCAACCGAGAGCGTTGCCCAGATTGTCCGCCGCATCATCCTGTTGCTGGACCAGCAGGGATACTTTGGCGACGTCTAAGCTCCTAACCCTTGACCCCTCCCGCCCGTAATAACATCATAAACCTGTAGTATAGTAGTATAGCTAGGCATTCATCAATACAATTTGAACCTTCATCTCCATGAACCCGTGCCCATCTCATTGCCGCTTCGCACTTGGCTGCGGCTGCGACTGTGGCTATGGCATGCTGGATCACTCGGCCACTCTCCTGTAACAGGACAAGCCCTCTGCAGTTGCTTACCTGTGGCTGTGTACGGGGAGAGGGCTGTTTCACGAGCAGGCACGCCGCGTGCGCTAGGTTCGAATAATAAGCATCGGCTGCTTGAAGTGGCGTAACATCCATGCTTTGCCCTTGTCTCTGCAACAGCCCTCTCGGTGTTTCTATTTTTTTTTTTTGGTCAGCCCAGATCGGGCTGTTCTATCGATCCTCGACTTAGTGCGCAGGAATGATGGTCCCTCTCTATTGGCAAAGAAGTTTTGACAGATCGGGCGTGCTCGCTAGGATGACTTCAGCATGGGCTTCTGGCCGCGGAGAAAAGCAGCCTATATAGCCTGCTCCACTCACTATTGTGTATAAAAGGGACCAAATGACCCTTCATCCTTCTCACATAACACTTTCCTCTCACTCTCAATCCAACAATCTGCTATGAGCCATAAGAATCAACCAACACGCGCTGTCGATCGACGCTTTAGCACAACCGGGTATTGTCTCCTTTTGAGGAGCAAACACTACTAATTGCTTTGGATTCCTCGAGGGTTGACGATGCTGACACGCTCTTTTCTTGTGCTGCAGATTCACGTTCCCAGGCTACGTCGTATCGCAAAACCATGGAGTCGTCCGAGGGTAACGTAAATATTCGCGCGCGTATAACTGTGCATCGGTTGTTGGGGACGCACGCTCTAACTTTGTCCTATTGTTGCTCAACCTGTCACTTGCCTACTAGTCTGACTGTCCGAACACCGCACGTAAGCATTGTTATTACACTGGATGAGTGGACAGTCTGAGTATTTGATTAAGCAAGTTCAATATCTTGACAGTGGATTCCCTTTCTCTCACCATAACATGAACACAGGTTGGAAAGGCTGTTTTCGGCGCGTTTGCCTCGCTGGGAGGAGGGGAGAGCTCGACGTATATTGAGATGGCCGAGAAGGCTCGCGAGACGGCCTTTATCCGATTACTTGAACATGCCGCAGCGGTGGGCGGCAATGCTGTGATCGGCGTGCAGTTCACGGGCCAGCAGATCGTTGAAGAAATGACGGAGGTCATGGCCTACGGCACCGCAGTGACCCTGGTTCCTGCGCAGGCCCCGCAGCAACAGCTTCAATCGCCTCAGATGCCTCCCCAGCCTCCATACTCCCCACAGCCTCCATATTCCCCTCAGGCATACGCCAAGAACTGAGATCGCTGGACAATGTAGTTTGCTCGTGTACGCACGTCTACGATTTGAAGCACGCAAATTAAAGTTGCCTTTTCCACCCGTCCTTGTTCCAATCTCATCCCTTTCCTCATCCCTCTGCTTTTTCCCAGGACACTTAGCCTGCCACGGAGCATCCACCTCAGCATGGAGGACCTCTACAACGACAGATCTTTACCAGCTGAGCCAGCACACGGCAGCCATAGCAGCCATGCCGCCAACGGGCACTCTCACCCCGTGGACGACTTTGCGTCCCCCCGGCCTACAGAAAACGACTACTATGCAATCTTGAATGTCGCCAGGACGGTACGACTGCACCAGGACACTCGGGGCTACAAGCATGAAATCGGAAAGGATGCGCATCAGGAGGCTGATCAGCATTCGTTTCTTGTTCTTTCGTTTGAATCCACATTCTTCGCATGGCGACCTGCGCTTGCATTGCATAGGCTTCGGATCAGGACATCAATGAGTCCTTCCAGCGATTAAGCCAAGTCTTTCACCCGGATCACCACAGCAACTCGGGATCCAAGGAGACTGCACAGACAAAGTTCCATATCCTCAATAGGGCGTTTGAGGGTAAGCTTTCCCCTTCCTGTATATGGAAGCTGTGGATAGACCGTATGGAGCTTCCTGTAACTCATCGAGCAAAAACGTTTCTATTTTATCTTGGCCAAAAGTCTTGAGCGACCCTCAGCTGCGGGCAGCTTATGACGAATACGGCGAAGATGGACTGAGTACCAAGCGCGAAGTTGGCCATAGAATCAAGACCCCTCAGGAGGTAACATACAGGACATGCCTCTTGTCATCCACCCCCAGCATCACCTGTAGAATAGCTACTGAGTTTCGCCTTTTTTTTTTTAGACGAGAGACGATTTTGCCCGTCTGGCTAGGGAAAAGAAGCAGCTGGAGCTAGAAAACTTGGTTCGATCCAGGACCGACATTGTTATCAACCTCGACGCCAGCAGAGTCTTTGAACAATACCACTCTCCATCGCCTTTCCAAAGCCGCAAAAAGACCAGTGGATTTAGTGTACTGGACACTTTGGGAAGAACCGGGATCATGCAGCTCTACATGAAGAACTCGTTTGAGGTGAGCATTGTGTTTCTTGACATCGGTGATCTTTTGATGATCCCAACTGGACCTCACTCTCACGCCGAAAAGAAAAAAAACTCTTTATAATTGAACACGAGCTAGACAAACTTTGGGCCAAGGACGCAGGTTATTGTCGGAGGAAACATGACATCGCGGTCAGGTTTGGGAACTGGAAACATTGTCGGCACCATTAGACACACGTTCTCGGACAAAGTATCCATGGAGGTATGGTCCACCAGATGCCGGGATATAGGATGATGTCACTACTTTCTACGACGATGCATCAGTTCTGATCAAAATCTCGTAACTGTTTTGTTTTAGGTTGGGACATCCATTTTGAGCCCCAGGACCAGCATTGTCAAGGGCACGTACAACATTGACCCGCTGACATATGTCGCTGGAACAGCACACCTGCGAGGATCGCCTGGACCAGCACCCGTGGTTTTGACCTTTGGACGGCGAGTCACCAAAGGCGCGACAGGATATGTCACCTACCGCTCAGGCGACTGGGCTTTGGGATCATGGGGACCGACTATTGCTCACCGTCAGGAACCATCCTCCATGTCGCTTGGAGTTACATCTATTGATACTAAAGATGGGTATCAAGTAGAGCTGCGGGCTGGCGTGGCGCGGTCGCACCTCCTTGCAGACCGGACATGGACATTGGATGATTGCACTCGACTCCGCGTAGGCGCATGTCTTTCTAGCGGGGCGGGCTTGAGTGCGAGCATCGGAGGAGACCGAAGAATCACCCAATATACCAAACTTGGCCTGGCTGTTGAGATTGGTCTTCAAGGTGGTATTGCGTTCAACGTCAAGTAAGTTCTTTATCCGTTCGTTATCGCGTATTCGATCAATACGCTCTCTAGCAGGCTCATCAGCTAGAACTGACCTCATCGCTTGTGTTCCTATTTTGTGTTATCAGGGTGACGAGGTTGGGCCAGAGCGTGACGATTCCCATCTTGTTGTCGTCCGAGTTCAGTCCTAAGCTTGCGTTCTGGACAGCTATGGCGCCGATCTGTACAATTGCTGCGCTGGATTTGGGTTACGTGAAGCCCAAGAGGAGAAGAGAGAGGGCCGAGAAGTTGTTGGAGCATCGGAAGGTTCATGCCGAGTTTATTGCGAATCAGAGAAAGGAAGCAGAGGAGGCGATTCATCTTTTGCGGGAGTCGACTCTGCGCAAGTCCAAGCAGGAGCAGGACAAGGATGGGTTGGTCATTGTGGAGGCCATTTATGGAAATCTGAGTGCGGGTCTTGTTGCGGATGTCACGATTGCTGTCCAGGCACTTGTGAATAACTCGCAACTGGCCATGCCTGGTGGACACTCCAAGGTAAGCTCAGGAAAGAGTACTTTGCAAGGGATTCCGATGTCACACAAAAACTCATTCGGAGGGGGGTTCCTCTTTATTTCTCACTCTATTAGCACCACATTATGGGATTCTATGATCCATGCTTGGGCGAGAAGAAGCAGCTCAGGATAAGATACGAGTTCCAGAAGAGGATGCACGAAGTGGTTGTTGCAGACCTTGCACATGTAGCCATCCCCGTCCGTTGTAAGTTCCTTTTTTATGCAGAAAGGGCAGGCGTGTCTTCTTCTCGTGCAGCATCACTGTGTTTTCATGATCGTTGCTCACGAAAGTAACCTCTTCTTTGTTTCCGCTTGATAGCTCATCTCATTTCATAGACCCCTCCCTCATTCCGGAACTTGATTGGATAATGAGAGGAGCACAATAGACTTAGAAAAGCCCACTCACAAAAAGAAATAGTAAAATGGTCAGGTACCGCAAAAGTTAATCGCGCTCCGCGTCCTCACAGAATGCTCAACCCATCCTTCTGACCTCACGGTGCTGGGAAGTTCGGGAACCAGCTGCAGCAGCGGAGATTGAAAATGAAGGCCCCAGAAGAGGCAAAAGTGAAAGTGCCGGGACTCGAACCCGGTTCTCAGGCTTGGAAGGCCGGAATGATACCCATATACTACACTTTCTAAAGGGAGTGTTTGTACTCGGACTTGAACCGAGGACCGTCTGTGTGTTAGACAGACGTGATAACCAACTACACCATACAAACGCTTGAAAGTATGGAATGCCAGGCTCCCATAGGCTGGCGGATTTTAGCGCACAGTATATACGATTCTATGACGTAATGTTAGGAAATAACTATAACAATGCTAGGAAATAATGGAATTGCTTGGAAGTAACTCATTTCATCCGTTGAGCTTTCTATTTGCTTCTTCAACATTCTACACCAGTGCTCACTTCAACATTCAACAGCAAATTTCAGCAGTACATGTATTGATCAATTGCTTCCTCTACTATTGCAAGGTGATGTTAAGCTTGGAGATGTCGACGCTGTCGGTCATGAGGTGCTCTAGTGGTTTAGACGCGGCAACCTTATTCAAAGGTGTAATAGCCTCTCCATGCATCAAAAGCTGTTTCGCGTTCCGAAGGGCCAGTTTCTAAAAGTCATTAGGGGTTGAGGAGCATGGCAGTTAGTGAGGGGAAGAGGCGTCAAGATTGGCAACCAAAGAAAGTGGTGTCGAAGGCACAAAATGGCCAATGGGTATTTTTTTTTACCTCCATGTCCCTCAGAGTTTCCTCTGTGTAAGTTCCCATGTGCGGCAGGAGCGTGCATCGAGGATGCTTCAGCAATGCCTCGTGGACCTTGGGCTCGAATTCGAATACATCCAGACCAGCAGAGGCAACCTGGTCAATAACACCATTTTGAGTAAAGGTTAGCATGGGGGTGGGGGGAATGAGTTCATAGGGTGTTTCTATGCACGGACAAGAGGATGTGCGCAGCAGTTGCCTTTACCTTTCCGCTCTCCAGAGCCTTGACCAGAGCCGCTTCGTCAACAATAGGACCACGGGCAATGTTGACGAATACGACGCCTTTTCTCATCTTGTCAAACTGGGTAGTGCTGATGAGGTGTTTTGTCGAGGCGTTGAAGGGGACACAAATCACGATCACATCCGACTCCCGCAACAGCGTTTCGTAGGCCACAAATTGGGCATGGTGCTCAGCTTCAACTAAATATCAGAATGAGTTGGCGGTCAGTCCTTGAAGATTTTCTCAGCGACTCGGAGGGCGTCAGTTGAAGCTCCTGTTTATACGTACTGCGAATGTCAAGGCGGGTCCTGTTGTAATAGCTGACCATCATTCCAAATGCATTTGCACGCTTGGCGATAGCCTGTTAGACGTTAGCGTAAGAGGTTAGGCTATGACTTTGGTTTCAAAAACTTGCTGCAGATGCGTGCGAAAAAGCAATCAAAATATACCTTGCCGATGCCTCCCATACCAAGGATACCAATCGTCTTTGCTGCCATATCGCGACCTCGCTCAGCATCACCGTACCATGTGCCTATTGCGATATAAAAGAACAAGAGAACGACGGCCTTAGCTCAGTCTCTTCATTAGCCTTTCTGCCCGAGATGGTGATAACGATGTACCTGCACGAAGGTTTGTCTGCCCCTGAGTAAAGTGGCGAAGACATCCGAGGATCAAGAACATGGCAGTATCGGCGGTGGCAGCAGAGACGACTCCTGGAGTGTTTGTCACGGTGATTCCTTCAAAAATCGAAAATAATAATGAGGCACGGTCAGGATCTCAGTTGTGGTAAAGCTCAGTGAGACCAACTTTGGAGAAGCATGCCTCGTTACCTTTGGCAGTACATGCATCAACGTCAACCTCGTCATATCCTGCCTTAGCGAATGCGATCAACGAGATGCTGGCTGGCAGATGAGATACGAACTCTGCATCGATTCGGCCAATCTAAAAAAAAAAACGCCAAAGGTTAATTTGACACGAAGTATGGGGCGATGACTCTATTGCGATAACAACAGACGCAGTGGTGAAGGTTGTGTAGCGAGGTCTGGGTCGGTATCTTACTTGTGATGGGCTTGATGGCCAGATGATGGCAGCATAGCCGTCGTATTTCCCCTTCTTACACCGGCGGAAGAACTCGTCGCGATTGCTTTCAATGTACTAACCAAGTGACGGCAAAGATAGTAAGTATTGTAGTGGTGGTGTTGTATGCTTCTCAATACTCAATACAGTCGGACAAGTAGGCGCACCTTGACGGTAAAGTATTCCTCGAAGTCCTCAAGCTCCTGGTGTGCATGGTTGAGAGGGAGGATGAAGAGGACGTTTGGCTTTTTGATGTCGTCGTCTGTAAGATCCCATCCGTGGGAACCCATCTTGGTCTTGAGCCAGTTCATAGTGGATTGTGATGCTTTGACTGCGGGAAGCGTAAGAGGTAGGTGAGTGTTGACAGCAAAGGAGGAGGGAGGATCAAAGAAGAAAGGAAAAGAATGAGGGAAAGACGAGCGGACATCGGAGCATGGGGCTCGCTCGTTCGATCGTGAATGCACGTGATTGTACCAGCGAGGAGTTGGTCTCTCCGTGGAGCTCGGACTTGACTACAAGACACGACCCACGCGAGAGTAGTGGACACGCGTGTCAAATAATGGTTGGGCTGTTGAGCTGCTTCTCTTTGTGGCTCATTTTATTGCTGTCATATGCGGCGATCGCTGTTTCCATATGACAGGTGTACAGCACGTTGGGAAGTGCTCGCCGATAATACATCATCATATGCAATCGCATACTACACTTGACTTCTTCTATATACCCATCAGGGAGGCTTGTTTGAGCTTGACCTCACATCTGTGTGTGTATGTGCAGTAGGTGATGGGCCTTCTGTGATATATCAGGGTTACAGCATTGCCAAAGCACAGGAGACAAGGGCTTGCTAGTTGTCCAGGTTATTGTGGTGCTTCTGAGTGCTGCTTTCAGGTACGAGGGCGAGGTACCTGAAAAAAAAACTTTAATACGCCAATGTGGTCACGCTTTGGTTGGGACCAATCGCCGCTGCAGAGCCAACGGGTGGGCCGTTGTGGGGAACAGGGCCATCTACGCAGGGACAAAGGCATGGCTGCAGTGCTCGGCTACTGTGCCAGCTCTCACTGATGCAGTACGGTACTATTAGCAGGTCTACTTCGTTTGGCAATAATGCTTGTGCCCATGTGTGTTTCGTAAGGATCTGCTTTCACTGCAAGATCTTGAAAAGATGTGGATAGGTTGAGGGCCAAATGCACCCGCACATCATTTGCTGCTGGCGAGTAGTCGCCATACTATAACTCTATGTAAAGTGAGAGGGTGAAGTAGCCCAGAGCGTAACCTAGGAGGTGGGTATCTGAATGCGATATAAAACTTAAAATGAAGTGGATAGCAAGAGCGAGGCCTACGGGAGGTGGCTCGCGAGACTCAAGGTTACAGCAAGGGAGGTGCAGAGGAAGAGCGAGAAGAGTCAGGCGTCCCAATAAGGAAGGAGGCGAAAAATACCCACGCTGCTTCCCACGGCGAAGAGCGCTCGACTTAAGCGGATACCGACGCCAGTGTACCTGCCACACTTGACCCACTCGGCCCAGTCCTCGCTCTTGTTAGTCATCTTGCGTTGTAGCCACAGTGCATCGGCGCCAGCGAGAGAGAGAGAGAGAGAGAGAGAGAGAGAGAGACAGAGCGTTGGATCAAGAACAGGATGGGGTCGCAGACGACGGTTCGTTGGTTGGATGGGGGTCTCGTACGCCCTTTTTTCTTTTTTTTTGGGTATTTGATCATTCTCCCTCTCCTTCTCCCTGTCTCTCTCTCTCTTTTCTCTTCTTCTCCACACACACACTCTCACGCCGTCCTCCACCTCCGTCCATCCAGACCTCGGTCGACCCTTTACTACTCTCCACTCTTGCCATCCACCCTCTCATTCAGACCCACATCGAGCTCCTCATTCACCTTTGACTTTTGCATCTCGTGTTTCTTTTTTGCCTCCACCCGCTCCACCTGCATCAATCTCCTCATCACATAATGTCTGGTATCCTGCGCCTGGCCGCCACCAACACATCAAGGGCTGTCCTCAAGCCTTCGACGGGTCTCGTCCGCTCCGCTGGCATCCACCGCCATGCGCTGCAGCAGACCGTCAAGCCTGGTCAGTCCAGAATCACAGCCTCATCATCCTCCAGGCTCTTCTCGGGTCCCGCTAGAAAGACTCTTCTCCCAGCCATCAACGTAATCCAACAGCGAGCCGCATACCACGACGATGGTGCCTATGGCTACCGTGTGCCCAAGGTGTACTCCATGCCAGACTGTAAGTTTCTCCGCATCTTGTCCCTGTAAGCGACGCGGACAATACACTCCGCCACAAGTCATGTCCAACAATCTAACCATTTGCCTCCCTTCTCCAACTAGACACTCCCGAGGAGTTGGCGAACCGCGTTGAGAATGCCAACTTGTTGCGCCTTGTCATCGGTTACCGAACCCACGGCCATCGCAAGGCTGATCTTGATCCTCTGGGCATTGTCAAGAGCGAGTAAGTGCAGCAGGGGAAAGAAACTTTTTTTTTTGTACAAAAAAAAGGGTGCGTGAATGCTGACTCTGGGGAAGGGCCAATGCACGGAAAGCTGTATTGACAATTGTCATCTGTTTTAACTTATGCACTCCTTCAGGGCCGTCCCTGCTCTGTCGGCAGAACGTTATGCTCTCGAGGATCCATCCAAAGTTTACAACCTGAGCGGAATCCTCCATGTCAACCAGTCCAAGAGCAGCGTCGAAGCTAAGGAAGAGGCCACACTGCAGACTATTGTCTCTCACCTCGAAAAGTCGTACTGTGGCAAGATTGCTTACGAGTTCACGCACATTCCCGTAAGTGAGGATTATGTAGAAACTTTTATTCTTCGGGTTCTCTCTCTCTCTCCCTCCCTACTAACTATACCACGTAACTCCATGATCTGTAGAACGCTAGTGAGAGAAGATGGTTCGCACACCAGGTCGAGTCGTACCAGAAGGCCCCCATTACCTCTGACGACAAGCAGCGCATCTTTGAGTTGCTCACAAAGTCCGAGGTCTTTGATCACTTCATGGGCAAGAAGTTTGCTCAGGTGAAGCGTTATGGTCTCGAGGGAGCTGAGAGCATGATGGTCGCACTAGATGCCCTCTTCCAGACTGCCTCAAAGGGTATGTGGTCGCACTCATGATTTTAATGGTGTCAAGTATTGCGGATTCACCTCACTGAACTTGCCACTCACTGCATCGTATTCTCTTCTTGCAGCTGGTGTTACGGAAGCTGTCTTGGGTATGCCTCATCGCGGTCGTCTGAACTTGCTCACTGACCTGATGCAGTACAACCCCACGGCCCTCTTCTCGAAGGTCAAGGGCAACCCCGAGTTCCCCGAGGGTCTCCCCGCCACCGGTGATGTCTTGTCCCACATTGCCAATTCGCCCAAGCTCGACTATGGTGAGGCCGAGCCCATTCATGTCTCAATGCTGCACAACCCTTCCCACCTCGAGGCTGTGAACCCTGTGGCTATGGGCAAGGCTCGTGCCAAGCAGATGGATCTCATTGCCAACTCATCTCCTGACTGCCAGCTCGGTGACAAGGTCATGTGCGTCCAACTGCATGGTGATGCCGCCTTCACTGGCCAGGGTGTGGTCATGGAGAGTTTGGGACTGTCCAACCTGCCCCACTTCAGCTCCGGAGGATCGATCCATATTGTGGTCAACAATCAGATCGGATACACTACCCCTGCTCAGAACGCCCGCTCCTCCGTTTACAGCTCAGACATTGGCAAGATGATCAACGCCCCCGTCATCCACGTTAACGGCGATCACCCCGAAGAGGTTGTGCATGCCATGAGACTCGCCTTTGAGTACCGCAACAAGTTCCGCAAGGATGTCATCCTCGATTTGATTGCCTACCGTCGTTGGGGTCACAACGAGCTGGACGAGCCCGCATTCACCCAGCCTTTGATGTACAACAACATTCGCGCACGCAAGTCCGTCCCCAAAATGTACGAGGAGAAGCTCCTGGCTGAGAACATTGTCTCCAAAGCTAGCATTGACGAGTTCCGTCAGGACTACTTTGAGAAGCTGGAGGACGACTTTTCAGAGATGGAGGGCTTTAAACCCGAGGCTGACCACCTGGAAGGCAAGTGGAAGGGCATGATCTTGCCCACGGAGACTGTCAGCAGAATCGAGACTGGAATCGACAAGGACACGATGACAAAGATTGGCCAGGCTTCGGTCGCCACCCCCGGTGACTTCAAGATCCATCCTCGTTTGGAGAAATTCCACGTCCAATCTCGCCTCAACAAGCTGAAAGATGGCCAGAAGATCGACTGGGCCACTGCGGAGGCCATTGCCTTTGGTTCGTTGCTGCAGGAGGGCTACGATGTCCGTATCTGTGGACAGGATGTCGGACGCGGAACGTTCTCTCAGCGCCACGCCATGCTGGTTGATCAGACGACTGAACGCGTGCACGTTCCTCTGAACGCCATGAGCGAGTCCCAAGGCCACTTGGAGGTTGCCAACTCGAGTCTGTCAGAGCTAGCTGTCTTGGCGTTTGAGACCGGTATGAGCTACGAAACACCCAAGATGCTGAACATTTGGGAGGCACAGTTTGGAGACTTTTTCAACTCTGCGCAGGTCACGATCGATACCTATGTTGCTAGTGCAGAGACGAAGTGGCTCCGCCAGTCAGGCCTTGTGATGCTGCTGCCCCACGGATATGATGGTGCTGGACCTGAGCACTCGTCGTGCCGCATCGAGCGCTGGCTACAGATGACCAACGACTCGTTCAATGTGACTGATCCCTCGATCAAGGCCAACACCAACATGCATGTTGTCAACCCTACGACGCCAGCACAGTACTTCCACTTGCTGCGTCGACAGATGAAGCGCGATTTCCGCAAGCCCTTGATTGTTGTCGGTCCCAAGACATTGCTTCGCCTGCCCACTGCGACGTCAGTTCTGGAGGATATGGCACCTGGAACCACCTTTGAGCCCGTCCTTGGCGATAGCAAGACAGAGGAGGACCCCAGCGCGGTCGAGAAGGTGCTGTTTGTCTCTGGCAAGCTGTACTACGATCTCCTGAAGGAGCGTCAGACCAAGGGTGTGGATGAGAAGGTTGCCATTGTCCGTGTGGAGGAGCTCAGCCCATTCCCCAAGGAAGGACTGAAGCAGCAGATCGAGACGTACTCTGGAGCCAAGGGTAAGTGACTTGAATGCTTCAGAGAAGTTTTTTTTTCATTTTTTTTTTTTTCACAGTTCCTGAACTAATTTCTACTTTATGATTGCTTTTTTTTTGTGCTCTCAGAATTCACTTGGATTCAGGAGGAACCCCAGAACGGAGGCGCATACTCGTTCATGGAGCCAAGGATACGCCAGCTCCTGCCTGAGCAGAAGACGTTGAACTACATTGGCAGAGAGGCCTCAGCTGCACCAGCAACGGGTATTGCTGTTGTCCATCGCAAGGAGAGCGCCGACATTCTCGCCAGGGCGTTCCGCCTGTAGATCCTCGCACAGGCAACTTGTAGATAGTAGACAATGATTAGAACAGTAGCAGACATATTTTGCACGAACAATAGACTTTGAGTGTTCATCCTTCCATGCCAACGCTGTCTCTCTTCCTCTTGGACAACAGGCTTTTTGTCTGGATGTACCGATGTACTACTGTACCACTGTAGAATACAGCAACAGACAAGTGGACAAGGAAGGTTAGAGGAACGAAGGAATGGATCGACGCCAAAAGAAAAGAAACGAAGAAAAAAACCAAAAAAAAAAATGGCAAGCATTGTTACTGCGGCTGGGTGACAGCCCTCCCTCCACACTTTCACATTTCGCCTATCTCGCCTGTTTCCATCCAGCGGATATCTTGCGCCATCGTTCAGCTGCTGCCGCGGTGTCTTGTTACGTTAGAGGAGCAGCAACGCGTGTCAAAGGGTTCATGCTCCACATCTGGCGAAGATGTCGGTGCTGGAGAGAAGAGAGAGAGAGAGAGAGAGAGAGAGAGGGCAAAAGAGGACAAAGAGGGCGTGCGTGCATGCGTGCGACAGACAGCGAAAAGAGAGAGAAAAGAGAGAGAAAAGAGCGACGAGAGAGAGGCGAATTTCAAGTGTGCTGGTTTGCGTGCAAAAAAAGCGTACGACTGGTCGGGGCATGATTCTTGCATTGGATATTTTTTTTCCTTTGCGTCAAAACTTGACTCTGGTCCTTCGGCACTTGCTCGTGGATTGACCATATGGATGGAGATCTGCTGGGCAGCCATGAGCACAATGGGGATGATCCGACTTGTCCTGCGCATCGGCTGATGTGTCTGGCTGGGCTGCATGGCGTGTCAAGATGCATGGTTCCATCCACAAAAGAGGACGCGTCGCAATGGGAGAAAAAAAAAAAAAAAAAAAAGAGGAAAAAGGTGTTCAACATGAGTAAGGGGTGGTGTGCAGGCGGTGGGACTGACGGCGTCAGAAAAAAAAAATGAAAATGGGAAAAAAAAAAGCGGCCCATTTTCCTCGCAAGCCTATTTCTCTCTTCCTTCCACTCCCACTCCCACCCACCATCCACCATCCCATCACCATCCCCCAGCCCACATATTCCCCCTCTACGCTCCACAGCCACTCCCTCCAGCCCCATCCATCGCACCATGTCTGACTCTGGCGATTCCTCCGACTCTGAGGTCTACATTCCTCGCGACCCTGTTGTGCCTCGTAAGGACGCGGTTTGCTTGACCCGACAATTTTTTTTTTTCGTCGTCGTGTTTTTATTATTTTTTTTTGTTATCATCCGACAATTTTCGCTTCGCTTTTTTTTCTTCTCTTTCTTGAAAAGGTCTATCGGATGCCGCGCCTCGTGTCAGCGGTCTTTTGCCCTTACACTCTCCCATGTATGCTAATCGCGTTGTCGTCTCTGCTTCATCTAGTCCCCGTCTCTGGGCCCCGCGAGCGCAAGAGAGTTGAGCGTTACGCCGCCGTTGCTGTCCCCGAGAAGGCCGAAAAGAAGTTGGTGATTCCAGAGGTCAGTGGAGACGAAAGGATGCCCAAAAAAATTGACCCATCCCAAGGATGTTCAAATTTTCTTGTTACCAGTGCATTTACACCAAACAACCATTCTTTTTTCTTCGTGCGATAATAGGGCAAGGGCACCAAGCTCGCTGACATCCCTACTGGTAAGTGGACCTCACATCCTCATCGACATTGACATCGTCCACGACATACGTGTTCTTGCTAGAACACACGCTACTTTCCTTCCTGTGCACTTTCGAGGCACATGCAGCACCTCTTCGGTGGAAAGGTGGACAAAAAAAATGTATTTCTTGATGCTTTTTTTTGAGCGACTGTGCCAGCCGTATGCTCGCATCCATCACGAAAGAAGAGGCACACAGCGAATTCCTGGGCACGCGTCAGGAAAGCGCACACACACTCAGGACAATCACTCGCTTGAGCCAACAAAGGAAGGAGCACAGCACACACATAACGTGCACGCGATATCGGTCTATGCCATCGCGTATACAGCCGTTCCTTTCCCCCCTTGACAGCCCGTGTGCGGCGCAACAATCCAAAGCACATTCCATGCCAGCAACGACTAACGTCCATACGTCTCTACTCATGCGCTTTAATTGCACCTAGTCAACCACAACCTGGACAAGCTCAAGTCTAGCGACGAGACCGTTAAGGGTCTGCACCGCCTGTTGTTTGGCCGCGTTGCACCCTCCAAGAGCCCCAAGAACGACCTCAAGGCCTTCAATGGAGTTGCTGATCTGTCCGAGGTGAGTCTCTCACTTTTATTCTCTCTCTTTTTTTTAATGGCACTTGCATTTCGCGTGGTACAGTTTTCTGACGCGTCTCTTACACTAAATGCATACATTGTATTCGTTCAACCGACATAGAAAGAGGAAGAGCACCTGGAAGAGAAGCTCGGAAAGTGGACTGTTAGCGGGCTTCGTGAGCTCGTGGACGTTTTCAACCTCGAAGCTGGTGGCGACAAGGTAAGCGAAGAGCGAGAGCAGAAGAAAGAAAGAAAATGAATCCAAAGTACAAAAAGGATACAAGGGACATGGACTGGACAAAGACTGGAAGAGAAGAGAGGGATGTGGGAGTCGGTCATTGAAATGCGAACTGAAACGGCCATTTCAAGAGCAAAAAATGATAAGGGGGGGGGAGGGGTCGGTGGGGTTAGAAAAAACAAATGTCGCGTTCCTTTCATTCTATCAGGAGGGGCCGACGACTCCGGTCCTATGCATGGTCCCTGAATAGTTCATTTAGAACCGCATACTATTGCATCTCGTATAATTCTTTTAATACTTTTTTTTTCTTTCTTGCTCTTCAGGATGCATTGATCGAGCGCCTTATGGTCTTTTTCAAGAAGCCCGAAGATTCTGGACTTATCCCTCGTGCTCAGAAGGTATGCGTAGACAAACACATGCCAATTTTTGATGAACCAATTCTTTGAACTAACAAATATAACACCCTGAAAATGGGACGGACGGCTTTCAGATTCACTCACATTCTTTTACCCTTTTACCATTTTTTGTACCATCATGTCCATAGCTTGCACAAGAGTCCAAGGAGAAGAAGCAACAGCAGCAAGCCATCAAGAAGGCCAAGATAGTCGCAAAGGCCAAGAAGGCACAGGAGATCAAGACCAAGAAGGCCGAGGCCAAGAAGCTCGAGGCAAAGAAGAAGGCCGAGGCCGTGAAGGCGAAGGCCTTGAAGGCCAAGGCTCTGAAGGAAAAGGCTAGCAAGGCCGCCAAGACCGCGACCAAGACGACTACTACCAAGGTCCCCAAGGTGCGCTCCGCATTCGACATGTACGTCAAGGATCACCAAAAGGCATTGAAGGACGACAAGCCCGATGCCTCGCGCGCTGCCCTGTATAAAGCTCTTGCCGACCAGTGGGAGGCCGTGAGTGAGAGCGCCAAGAAGGAGTACGAGACTAAGGCCGAGGCCGAGAACGCAAAGACTGCCGAGAAGAGAGCCAAGGCCGAGCAGGAGGCCAAGAAGGACGCCAAGAAGGAGAAGAAGACTGCTAAGGAGACCTCTACGTCCAGCGATGCCACCGAGGCCAAGAAGGAGAAGAAGGAGAAGGCTCCCAAGGCGGACAAGGCTGCTGAGAAGGAGGCCCCCAAGAAGGCTCCCAAGGAGAAGAAGGCAGGTGATACCAAGGCCAGCAAGGATACCAAGGACGCCAAGGAGACCAAGGAGGCTAAGGAGACCAAGGTCGCCAAGGCAGCTAAGGCAACCAAGACTACTAAGGCTACCAAGGATGCAAAGGAAACCAAGGAAGCCCCGGCTGAGAAGGCACCCAAGGAGAAGAAGGCTGCTGCTGCTGCTGCCACCTCAGAAGCTGAGAAGAAGGAGGCCAAGGCTCCCAAGGAGAAGAAGGCTGCCAAGGCTGATGCTGCCGAGAAGACTCCCAAGGAGAAGAAGGAAAAGGTGCAGAAGGAGAAGACCCCCAAGGAGACCAAGGAGACCAAGGAGACCAAGGAGGTGAAGGAGAAGACCCCCAAGGAGAAGACCACCAAGGCAGAGAAGGCGCCCAAGGAGAAGAAGGATAAGGCGGCCACCACTACTACCACCGTGGCTGCTTCTTCATCACCAGCAGAGCCCAAGAAGGCGCCCAAGGAGAAGAAAGCCAAGGCTTCCAAGGTTGAGAAGGAGACCAAGGAGACCAAGGAGACCAAGGAGACCAAGGAGACCAAGGAGACCAAGGAGCCCAAGACCGTCAAGAAGGCTGCCGCCAAGGCTACTACTGCCAAGGTAAGCCGTGGGGAACAGGCTATGCAATTCGGATGTCCGTGACCTGCACTGTTCCTGGATGAAGCCCTCCCAGTCTTACTAACACGCGCTTATCATGTATGTTTATGTAGGGTGAGAACTCAGAAGAGAAGCCCAAGGCTGCAGCCAAGAAGGCCGGCAAGGCCGATGCTCCTGCAGCTGCTAGCGGGGAGAAGAAGACCACCAAAGCCAAGGCTGACAAGGCTGACAAGACTGACAAGGCTGACAAGGCTGAGAAGCCCAAGGCCGAGAAGAAGACCGAGGCTGTTGCGGGCAAGGTAAATATCATGGGGATCGGATAGATGACTCTGCATCGCCGTCGGCTTGCTTCCTCACTTGCTGATCTCGACCTTATTGTTGGCCATCCATCCGAGTAGAAGCGCAAGGCTGACAGCTCAGACAGTGCCGCCACTGCCACCACCGCCAAAAAGTCCAAAGGCAAAGCTGCAACTGCAGCAGCAGCAGCAGCAGCAGCGGCAGTGGCTGCCGCCGCCAAGGAGCAGTAAGATGCAAAGGATGACATAGGGATGCGGCGTTTTAAGGAACAGGAAGGAAGAAGAGACACAATGGAGGGCTGGAGCGACTCTTCACCCTACAGGAACAGAAGCCCAGGAGGGGGTCCAGGCGATCCCCTCATTTTTTTTTATTATCCTTTGTGTTGGCCTGGTAGGTCCACGTCCAGGTGAGGGAATCGCAACAAAAAACCTTTTTCGACGGGACTGATGCAAGGAGGGGGTGGGCACACAAAGGACATATCCTAGAAACAACAACCGCATTGCACATAGGTCCTCTCTTCTTCAACATCCTTCCAGTTCCTCTATTCTCAATAATATGTTGATTGATTTTTCTTTTCGCTTTTACTATCCTTGGAATCTATCTTTCGGAGGAGTTGATAATCGATTCGACCGTCTGTGCAGATGGGAAGGGAGAGAGAGAGAAAAAACACGGAGGCAGAGGGTTAGTGTGAAAAGCTTTGCATCGAGCCTTGGTCTTTGCGTTTGCATTTGTTGCCCCCTTTTGTCGCCCTTACATTCATATCTAGCGGCACGGCATCGATACAGCGTCTATAGGCAGTCTGTTGGGTCTCCTCGAGGAGCGAGTGCATCAGGCGTTCGTCCGCGGTAGCGAACCTCCAGAGCCAGACCTTGGCAAACTCTGCATCGATCTGCACTTGCTGGAACCCGCCCTTGGAGAAGGTCTTCATCCTCACGGCCTCTGCCCAAGCCTTGAGCAGGATCTTGATGATTCCAAACATGATCCCTGTCCGGTTCAGATCCTGGCAGCGCACAAAGATCTCGACCCGGTCCGAGAACAGTTTGTCAATGTTCGTGAGCAGCAGGTTCCGCTGCTGGTTCTCGAATCGACTGTTCATAGTATTGCTTCCGAACGAGGTCAAGGAGTCGTTCCGATGAGAGAGTCGGCTGGTGTTGGTGTTCCCGTTGTGGCTTCCTCCTCCTCCTCCTCCTCCTCCTCCTGTGGCAGTCGTTGTTCGGAAGACGGATTCGCGTCGTGTGGACTCAGAACTGATCTCATGGTTGCCCTGTCGGTCATCGCCCTCGTCGCCATACGCCATCACCACTTGCCGCTCAATGTCGTTGAGCTGTCGATAAATCTGTTCCCATGGGTCGGAGACTCCCTTGGGAGGTGACTCCTGAGACATGGCATCCAACAGTGCGCCCGACAAGGACTGTGCTGTTGTCGACTGTTGTTGCTGTTGATGTGGATGTTGAGACGACAAAGTTAAACCATCCGAGACTAGTTTTGAGGAGAGTTCGTTTCCAGTACGGAATATAAACCCGTCCAGCAGAGCATGACCGGACTCTTGACACGACTGGATCACCGCTTTGCAGTCCCATTGCAGTTGCGGAATCACAGGTGGTTCGTCGTACGACTCTATGAGGAAAGACCCGGATCGGTTGCGCTTACCAGGACGGAAGAGTGTCCTGGAGACGCTCTTGTACAACTGCTCGACGACAGAGTTGGAAAGCTCAAAGCAGAGACGTGACATGACCAAGGAACACGTTCGAGCGCCGGCGGAACTTGTGGCGGACATGAGGCAAGAGCGTTGCTGCATTTCGTTCAGGATCTGATCCCAAAAGGCCTTGAATCCGTACTGGAAATTCCTCAAAAACAAGGCCCGACCCTCAGGGGTTTCCAGAAACTGGGCATCGGAGCTCATGCATTTTTCCAGGAACGGGATCGTGTTCATTTTGAAGATGTCCAGGAGCCATTCGGCTGTCTTTTTGAGCACGGCCGTCAGCCCTGACGCGGGCGGTGGCGGCGGTGTGGAGGAACTGTTGTTGTTGTTTCGTTCTGGCAGCCCTCCTGCAGTAGTGTCATTATCTCCGGCATCTCCTAGACCGTTCTTGAAGTCGAGAGTGCTGCTGCTTGAGGTGATATCGGGGTTGCCTTGCTCCATGATCCTGGTCAACAGGTCCTCCCTGACCTTGCCCAGAGCCTTCTCAATCAGGCGCGTTTCCCAGTTCTGGATCAGGCCTGTTGCCAGTGCATCAAACCCAACCAACTGGCAAAGACCAGTGCTGGTTGTTGTGCCAAGATATAAGTTTTGCAGGACATGTACGTGCACCTCGGGTTGGATTTTGAGAATATCATCCTACAGAAGGGAGGCAAGAACAAAAGGCAGAGGTAGGTTAGAATGACTTCACACACGGCCTCCTTTTTTTTGCGGATATGATCTGAAGTAGCTGGCATACATGATAGTCGAGGAAGGAGCTGATAATGTCCAGATACTGGCTTATGAGCTTTGACGCTGCATCCTTGACTGCCATGCTTGCCTCTGCCTGCTGCTCTGCTGTCATGCTTGCATAGACCCTTGCGTCCTTTGCAATCCATGCTGGTGCTCGATGGTCTCCATTAGCTGCAGCCTCCTCATTGGTCGCCCCTGAAGATCCAGTAGATCCAGGAGCAGGAGCCAAGAAGTAATTCCGGAAGGATACAATGAAGCTCTCGACCTGTTTCAAGTACTGGGCATTAAGGTAAGAAACTTTATCCCCTGCAGGCGGTGGCACTGATCCTTTAGAAGTCGATTTGTCCCTCGGTGTGGTGGCCAAGGTTGCAGTAGGTCCTGCACTTGAGGGAGTCCTTGCTGACTTTCTCGCCTTTTTCGAAGTAGACGACGTAGGTGTCTGTGCAGCCTTTGGCGACGTTGTCACAGGAGTAACGTAAAGAGGCAGCGATTTGATGCTTTCCAGTGTCTCGGTTTTAACCCTTTTGAGGCTACTCATCGACCTATCATGATAAGTTCAAGAAACGTTAGGTACAAGTTCTCCCTAAAAGCCATAACGAAGTTGACTGAAAGAAGTACCAACAGAAGGAAATACTTACAGCTCCAGACATTGCTTCCACAGGGTCACTGGCTCCTCCTTTAGGGCAAGCAGTAATCCCACACACTCCAAGATCTCGGAAACAGTCGCCTACAATCGACACAGTAGCATCAGGTTCAGTCCACCGTCAAAAGCACCAACACGACAGCGACGTGCTCTAGGTTCATGATGCAAGTGATTTGCTAAGCGTTACCTTTTCAGCACACATCTTTTGCCGGATCCTTTGAGCAACCTGAACCATAATGATCTTGCACTCTCGCTCAATTCCCGTAAAGACCGTGAGGTGCTTGAAGTGCTGTAGTAGGTGGAGCGTCCTGCAGTATGACCTGACAGCTTGGGTATAAGATTCTGTTTCCAGACATTGATGCAGGTTCGTGGGTAGCTCGAAAACGAATTGAAGCTGTATTGTATAACCAGATGGTTAGATAATTAATCGCGGATCATATGGCAAAGGCACTGATATCAACGAATAGCATGTTCATCGTTTTTACCTTGGTAAGTAAACTGTGAACACCGTTGAGCTGCCGAATCTTTTCCCTCTTGCTCCCGAGGGAGCTGTGGATCGCAGAAGAGGAGGTGGCGATCCTGCCGATGTTCTGTGTGAGCCTGGACATTTCCGATTCCAAATTGTCGACGTTCGATTTCATCTAACAAAGTCAGTGAACGAGTCAGTCTCATGAAATGAAGGCTCACTTTTGGTTCGATTGGCCGCCTGCTAACAAACGCGTTTCCTTGGTCTCTTTCCCTGTAAAACCAAGGGTCTTTACCTTGTTGATGGTGTCCGTCGCACTCAAAAACTTGCTGTAGTTCTCATAGACCAGTGTCTTCATGTCTCCATCCAGCTGTCGGATATCTGCGACCAGTTCGTTGTCTGCCTGGATCAACCCCGGCAGTTGTTTCTCGACAAACATCTTGTGCATGTACTTGTCGACTTCGAACGCGTGGCTATCTGCAATGAGGAATCAGTGAGTGGTCGAGTGGTGGATATCAAGTAGCAAGGAGCAGTAAACGGCGCGGGAAAGAGTCGGGGTCTCGTTACCCAAGTCATAAGGATCCGACTTGGAGACGGGTCCAGCCTGAGCTGATGTGTTTTCTTTGGACCCATCTTGTTGCAAAGAGTCAGTGTGTTGGATGCCGTAGTAGTTGCGGAGGAAGCTCTTTGCACGCCTTCGCGTTGCGATTGTGCCGGCGGCAGTGGCTCCTGCTCCTGCTTCTGCTCCTGCTCCTGTCCCTGTGCCTGTCCCTGTGCCAGCCCCTGTGCCTGTACTGGACCCTGTTCCTGAGCGAGCAGGGCGAGGTCGCGTGGTTGCAGGCACTGAGGCATCCAGCTGATGGATGATGCGGTCTCCCGCCGTGGCCATGGAAGCAGAGATGATGAGAATGCGCGTGTAGGTGAATGAGGATGAGAATGGAGGTGACCAAGAAGGAGAGGAAAGGCCGGGAAGATGTGAGAGTGAGTGATGAGAGTGATGAACAAGCATGGAGGACTGGAGAGAACATGTAGGGCGTCCTCAAAGCGCGGCTTGACGGACTGCTTTTTTTGGCTTGTGTGTGAAGATTAGACGGCCTCTCGTCGAGAGCATTTCGAATCCTTACATTCTTTCTTCACCTACTTCACCCCTTGCTAATCCCTAGACCGTTACACCCATGGCAGAAGAACAGCTGGACTGGTATGCTGTCCTGGGCGTAGAGCGCACCGCCACCTCCAAGGAGATCACAAAGGCCTACAGGGTCCGGGCACTCAAAGTCCATCCCGACAAGAATCCAGACCCCAATGCAGGTAACTTTGGCTTTCTTGCGCTTTCTCCTCTCTCTCGTCCTCCTCTCGCCTGTATGTCTGTCTACTGCGCATCTCATCTACTCGTCCACTGAACTCGTCCAACTTCTATGTTTTAGCCAAGGTGTTTCATGAGCTATCCCAGGCCTATGATCTGCTTCTCGATCCAGCAGCTCGAGCTGCCTTCGACAACCTGTTGAACGTCAAGGTACAAGCCAAGGAGCGCTCGGACAAATATGATTCTGTCCGCCGGAAGATGAAGGAGGATCTGGAAAACAGAGAGAACGCATTCAAGAAACAGAAGCAGGATGAGAAGGCAGCAGCGCTTAGGATGCACTACGAGGTAACGAACGCCCTTCATCCAGACTCAGAAAGACGTTGCCCATTTTTTATTCACTGCAGATCTCTCACCCCGAAGTAACAATCTCTAGATGGAGCGACTAAAGCAGGACAACATCAAGAAGCGAGCGGAAAGAGAGGCGGAATTGCTGCGACAGGCAGATCAACTTCAGGAGGCAGTGGCAGCAGCGAAACAGACAGCACGGGACGGTAAGTACCATGCTCCAGCCCACACTCATCAGGTGCTATGAATGGTAGGCGGCCTAGCTAATCAAAATATTCTTCGTCACTTTTTGTATCACCATCCGTCATTAGAAGAGACCACGTCGTTGGATGCAACGTTGCGGCTCAAATGGAAAAAGAAGAAACACGCTTTCGAGTCCGAGGAACTTGTCGATATTTTTAAGAACTACGGCACCATCGACTCTTGTCTGTCCAAGAATCAAGGATCGGCATTGGTGTCTTTCAAAACTATCACAGGAGCGGTAAGCAGACATGATAGTAATCGCTGCTTTGGACATTTCGTTGTGTAACTGCAAAGACTTATCGACTCGGTGTATTCCTTGACCTATTCTTAGTACGCAGCGATGAAGGCATATAATAACGAGGACAAGGCGCTCGAGATATTCACGATAACATGGGCTGGAGGTGTAGAGCCAAATATGGTTTCTAGTCTGCGTGCCAGCGAATCGTCAGCATCAGGAGCAACAACAGCCGCCATGAACACCAACCCCGTACCTTCAGCCACGAAAAGCCAGTTCAATCCCCCGACTCCAGCATTCAATGTCAGTACACCTGCCACACCCGCCTTTTCCACTCCTGCGTTTGGAGGATCAGGGACGAGCTTTGGCAGTTTTCCAATTCATGTAAATTTCTGCTTCTTTTGTTCATTTCAAGGTGAAAAGGACGCTGAAGTGTAAAGATGCATATTGTCTGACAAACTGTTCTTTCTCTGTTCATTTCTATACATCTTGTGCCACCTAGATTCCAAGTTTCGGGGCACCGCCCAGTTTCGATGTTTCTTCGCCGGTGGTTGATGACTATGAGGCAGCAACGCTCGCCAGGATGAGGAGCAAGGACAGTGAACGGAAACGACTCGCGGAAGAGATGTTGAGGATGGACCAAGCTGAAGAGGAGCGTCTTCAGGCACAAGCGGCCAAGGAGAATAAAAAGCAGAAAGTATAGGACCATGGTGACCTTCGACATTGCACACTCCAAACTCCAATACAGCCTTTCAATATACAGCTTCAAGACACGCCGAAAACTGAGAAGGCGGGCCTTGCAAGGTAGATGACCTAACGCTAGCCATGACCTTGCCTCAGTTTGTGTATTGTCAACTTTGTATGCCAAGTCCAATTCCCCAACGCAGCATAACAGGCCGATATGATGATGCGCATGGGCTGAAGGTTGGGGCTGTGTGGGGAAAAAAGCGACTTTAAAATAGACGGCGTCTGTCTCTTTTCTGCTTCTGTTTGTCCTCTTGCCACGCACTGTTCTCATCCTCATCCTCATCCTCACCCTTGCATCCCCATCACTCTCCTCATCCTCCCTTCTAAAACCTTGCCCTCATCCTCTTCTTGCGCACTACACCTCCAGCTCCCCCATGGACCTGCTTAACATCCGCTCGCACTTCCAGGAGGGTGCAAGGATGGCCGCTGGCTCATTCATGAGTCCGCTCACCAATGCTATCGGAGAGCAACGCAGACTGGTCGAGAGTCTCGCTGTTGTCTCCAAAGTCCGCGTCGACGAATGCAAGCACATGATGACTTGGAGCAAATCACAGGTACGGCGCCTCGTGGTCCTCGCTGTCTCATTGCTCTATATGCCGACCTGTTCCTGAAATTTTCCTAGAACGTCTTGACTAACTCGTTTCTTACTTTATACTCTGAACCAATAGACCGAGGACCTTGGGGTAACGTAGAAGCACCCATGTTGTCATTCTCACAGCAACTCACATATTACTACAGAATGCCTCTTAACGCCGGCCTTTTTTATCCTCGCATTTTGCAGGACGTTCTCTTGAAGCTCAACCTGCTCATCCGAAAAATCAGCGACTATGAAATCAAGTTTGGCAGCCAGTACGAGCAGTTTCGTGAGAAGGTCAAGTACCTTCGAACCAAGGACGACACGCTGTGTGAGATGGGACGCCGCCAGACCGACCTGCAGACAAAGATCGTAGAATCCTCAAAGAGTCGCCTTCGAACTGCCAAGGCACTCCTGATGCAGAAGGAGCTCGAAGAGATCCAAAAGGAGACTGAGCCAGACGCGACCAAACTTCAACATCTCAAGCGGCAGCTCATCAAGGATGCCTACACCGTTCAACTGAACGCGATCATCGAGCTTGGCAAGAAGATGCAAATCATTGGCGAGCATGGCAACCAGCTACTCGAGCACATCGACCTGACATGTTCCACAACGTCCTACAATGACGGTAAATCTAAGGCGATATTTTATTCGGATCACTAGGCAGGCGAGGAATAGGAAGTACCTCTTTCTTTTCCAACCTCTAACGTGCTTGCACTCCTTTTGCCTATGTATGTGTCTCGCAGGTCGGGAGACGGAAGACATTCTTCAAGCAGCCCGGATCGCACTCGAGAACTGGGATCAGCTCGTCAAAGCCGACTCGAACGCTGTCATCGTCCACCCACCGCCAGCAGTCTCCGTTTCTGATGTATCGGTCGGGCAGTCTGACTTTGATGACAGGGACGTTGAGGAACAAACGTCAGAAACCCACTCTCCCCCACCATCCTCAAAAGTCAACGCGACCGAGGCCATTGCGACTGATACTCCACCCCTGCCTCCTCGATCTTCAAACAAGGACAGACAATACCTTGAGGACCCAGTGGAATCGGAAGAAGAGGTGCTGCGGCGCCGTGAAGAGTTGGAAATGAAGCAAGCTCTCGAATTGAGCCTTGCCATGACCGCTTCATCTTCATCATCCTCGGCCGTTCCTGGCAAGGACATTACCGACTTGGACCTGTCTGCAGAGGAACTCCGCTTTGTGATGGGCGAGGTCGCAGAGGCAGCAGCTTTGAAGAAAGCGGTCACAGTCGCAAAGAAGCGAGTCGACACTGCAGCCGACGACAAGGATACGGAGCGCGATATTGCTGCACCCAAAGTGACAGGTGCACCTAGAGTCGTCAGAGCACCTCAAGTGGTCGAGTCGGTCGGCAATGTTATGTCACAGCAAGGCCCACGCCCTTGGGTTCCAGAGGAACAGGAACACGCCGCAAAAAAGGCAGCAGAGGATATACCCACTACCGTAGCGCATGAGGAGTTGGCGAGTTCATCAGCTGATCTGGAGACAATGGGTGAAAACGCCACTGCAGAAACTCCATCGACAAACTCTACCTCAGTGTCACAACACAAAGCAATGGAGAGCATGGGCACAGAGCCAGAACGTCCACTTGAAAGCATGGGAAGCGAGCCGGTGGCACTGGAGAGCATGGGTCAAGATGGTCATTCCAGCTCAGAAAACGTTTTGTTCGTGCCCATGCCACAAATGCCTTCGTTGGACGGTATTCGGGAACAGAAGTTGTTTACCAAGCAGCAACAGCAACAGCAGCAGCAACCACCGCCTTCGCCGTTCCCACTCTCGCCCGAGTTGCAATACCTGCAGGTTCAGAATTCGCCACAGATACCTAACCAGCTTTCCCCTCAAGTATCCCCTGTCCCAACGCATCTGGGCACTCCAGCGACCGCTAATATATCTCCACTACATGCCATGCCCGCAAGTACTGGCTTCCAATCCCCGGCATCCTACAGACCTTCGACTACCTATGTCCCTCAAGCATCGAAGCAGAAAAACCGCCTTTCAGGCTCTCATGTCATGCCTCCACCACGCGACGGGGCAACCTCACCAGCACATCAAATTCAGCTCCAATACCAACAGCAGCAGCAACAACAACAGCAGCAGATGTACCAGCAACAATACCAACAGCAGCAGGCATATCAGCAATCCTATCATCGAGGCTCGCACTTGCAAAACCCCAGCCACTATCAACAGCAGCTTCACACGAGTGTGCAGCAGCAGCAGCAATACCAACAGCAGCAGCAAAAGCAGCTCCATGACTTTTACTATACCCCATCCGAGCAGGAGTATCAACAGCAGCACCAGCAGCGCTTTCAGCAGCAGCAACAACAACAACAGCAGCAGCAGTCAAATGCTGGGCCATCGCAACGCAGTGGTATGAACTATTGGAGCTACCCAGACCTGGATCAGCAGTACTCTGACACTACCTCACCATCGCCTTCGCACATCTCTTTGATCCCGGACAACGGCACCTCCCCCACGATATCGTCTGCGGGAGGCCCCGCTTCAGATCATGCTTACAAGGTCGAGTTGTGAGAATGTTGCAAACTGGATATTAAAAAGTCATGTAGATCGAAGTTATCATCATGGTTTGACTAGGCTTGATTTTCTTTTTGCAACTGAGGCGCCTTTCATTCTTCTTTGCTTGACGTTGAAGTGCAGCTGAGCGCCTTTGGAGGAGTAATGGTCTTGTTCTTGGCTGAACCTCGGAGCTCGACCAACGGCAAGAATAACGCCTGAGGTCGAATTGTGGCGACCGTTTCCTCATAGTTTTTTATGGTTGATCGGACCGCTAGAAAGATGAGGGGCCGCATGAGTTCGCTCAAGAGCCATAGCTAGCCCGAACAGTGGGAGACGACAAAGAATGAGTGGGTAAGTATCGAAGTCTGTTCTGCCGCCCAACTGTTTTCTCGTCTCTTTTTTTTTCTCTCTTTGCAATAGCTATGAAGCATGGCCGGTACCTTTCTGTTAATCATAATGCCCGTCCGACGTGAAACATCAACCGAGCTCTTAGCTACTTTATGTCGCGCTTGAAAGTACTTCTCAAAGATAAGAGTGATCTCGTTTTGATTGCTTGTGGGCATTTCATATAGTAGATTGGCGAGCTCCAATGCTGAGAGGAACGCAAGATCCACGCCGTTCGATCCAAATGGGAGTATCTAAAATTCCAGGTGGGCAAAGAGCGTATCATAGTAAGACAAACCATTCATGACACTGCACTGAGCTCTGGGGAAACCGTTGTAAAACGGGCCTTTACCTTGTGGCATGCTGGATGATCCGTGTCCGAGGGTGATTTTCGACATGTTAAAAAAAGCAAAGAGAGCGTTAGTGATCAATGGCCACGTCTCTGAAGCAATACCCTCTTCTCAATCCTCCTATCCATACCGCTGCCAAGAAGAACGATCCGCTTGTGGTACCAAGTGCTAAAGTACTGGTGAAATATGAAGGTGAAATCCAGTCAGGCTCGTTGTTCATACTAACTGTGCCGCCTCAAGATAGAAACACCATTATGTTCGATCTCCCTTATAATCACCTTGTCTGCTACCATGATCTTTGAGATCCGGCTCTTCGGGGTGTTGTCAATGAGATCGCCTAGTGATCCTCCATATATGCACGGCAAGTGCCGAACACGATTGCACATCTCCAGGGCAGCGTTTGAGTCCCATTCCGAGAACCTGAAACTCCTCTCTGCAGCACTGCCATCGGCTTGAACATTGTAGAAGCTCATCCACGCGATTCTGTTGTCTGTCAAAGGTGTGACCCACAGCTAATAGAGGTCCAATTATTATTACCATATGTTAGTCAAAAAGCATTCGCATTTCAGAATGATAATCGGCTACAAAACATCAATCCGTGCGTCCACCTACATCATATGGTACGTTCTTCCCAGCCAGTATTTGAAGATCCGTAAAGTCATTCTTAAAGACAGGGTACTTGGCGGCGTCCATTGGCTCTGTGATGCCGACTAGGCAGTCGTAATGATAGGCGGGAGGACACGCGTCGGTCTTTGGCAGAATGCCAACCCTTTCCAAGTCTCGATAAAGATTCTGGCGAATGCTGCTATACGATCCGTCTGCGCCCACGACAATGGTGCCTGAATATGTGCTGTTGTCCTGGCAGCGCATTCTGACCTTTTCATCTTCCTGCTTTACGATGAGAACGCGCTTATTGAAGTGTACTTTGTTGGTTGGAATTTGCTTGAGTAGTAGATTCAAGAGATCAGAGCGGGCTATGGCTCGGATGTGATCCCCATAGCTGGGACCAAAAAAAAAAAAAAATGAACGAGTGGAAAATGAGAACGCAGGGTCCTGCTTTGATGCAACCAAGCCGATTCGTAGGACAAAACGTGTAGCGATGGGCCACTCACCGATCTGCTATGTCCTTCCCTGGGTTTAGCCATTTATAGCTCCCTCTTGAAGCCAATTGGTCACCTCGTACAGCAACCTCAACAACTGGTTTTGACATGCGAAGAATCTCCTCGTACAAGCCTAGCTGTTCAAAGATCTGCATCAACGGACCTAACGAGACGGCGATGCTAAGGTTGTTGACGTCCTTTGACTTTTCGAATATCTGCAAAAATACGGGAGGATGTTAACGGACATGAAACTCTACATTCAAACGCGCTTTTTTCGAAACGGTAGGAAGGGAAAAGTTACTTGGTATGATATGCCCGCTCGTTCGAGCAGCACGGCAAGCATCAAGCCCCCTGCACTGGCTCCCACTATCAGAACATGGAGATTTTTGGATGGCATCTTGAGGACAGGAAAAAAAACAAAAGAGGGATGAATGCAAGATTGTGAGAACGAAGAGAGAAGAGATGGTTGGAATGAGAATAATGCACTTCAACCGACGCATTCACCTTTGTTGGGTTTACCCCACTTCGGGCGTTCATGAACACTTAGCCGAGAAAGATATCACACGGGCCATAACCGAGCCGCAACTAGCCCTTTCTCCCTTTCTCGCCATAAAAGAAAATGAGAATGCTCTGTGCCCCTTTTGAATGGCCACTCGGCCACTACTGTATGCAGGGACCAAAAGCAAAAAAAAAAAATGAGAGCGAAGAAAAAACAAAAAGCCTGCAGTCCTACTTTAACAAAAACCAGGCACCGCTCTAACCCGGCTCGAGAGAGGCCGTTTCAATATTGCTTTGAGTCGTCTTGATGGGTCATGTTGGACTTCTCGAAGGCTCTGTAATTACTACAGCAAGATTTTTTTTCATTTGAGGTCCATCGACTTTCGAGCCGAGGGCTAGTAGGAGTGAGCCGCTGGGAGGGACGCCCTCAACACTATTCCTGGCCATTCATGCCCTGTACTCCTCCGTCTCCTCCCCGCACCGAACGATCTGGTTGGGCATTTGTGGTTAAGGTGAACGAGCCACCTTACGCAGAAGCCGTAGTCAGTGCGTCGTTCATTTCTTTGCCCATGCAGCATCCAATGGCGTGCGCTCCAACTTCCAATGACCCACTCCGTATTACCAAACCACTGCGCGATACACAGCATTATGTAGAATTGCCAATTGATTATATGAATGTTATTGGGTATGCTAGAGACAAACGGGTCCGTTCCTGGCCACATGTACTGGCTTTCGAAAAGACGGGACCGTAGGCTTAGTGTTCTGGAACTTGCCCCGCATCTTGACAAACGGTAAAAAACTCGCCTGTTGCCGTTTTGCGTTCAGTTTGTCCTGACCCATCTTGACCAACCAGTTGGGTACCCACTTGATCACATACCGAAGGGCATTGGCAATGAGGCCCTGGAAACGGGAAGACGGGGGAGGTTTGTTTGCAGACGAGACAGAGGAAAACGGGTGTTATTAGTAAAAAGCGGTCTGAGAACTGCAGACCTCTGAGAAGCGGTTGCACAAACAAAGCAGAGGCAGAATAGAAGACTTACCTTTGCGTGAATGAAGGCGCCGTTGTAATTAGAGGCGTTCACTGCCCCTCTGCAATCCCCCTGTCGATCCTCAAAGTACTCGTCAAACGCCCACTTGATATCCTGTTGGGAGTCGGACTCGATGTCGTAGATAACGTTGGCGAGCTTTAGCGCCGACTGAATTGCCATGTTAGCGCCCATACCGCCGAACGGGACCATCTGCGAAGAGAGAGAATATGAATTTAGGAGTAAGCTGAGGTGCCTTGCATTTCTTTTAGGTGTTATCCGTCCCGCTTGTCTACTCACTTTATGACAGGCTGATGGCGCATTAAAAGAAAAGGCAGAGAACAGCATTAGGCTATGTATAGGTTCAAAGCATCCCTCTTTTCTTAATCCACATGATAGTCTACTCTTACCATCACCAAGAAGAACAATTCTTCCGGAATGCCATGTTGTAAAGAACTAGCGAGACATCGAGAGTATGAGTTGACCAACGTTTCACAAGTACCGTGGCTGCAAAACAACTGACACACCTCAGCGGTGGTTTCTCGTACCTTTTCTTCCAGCATGATTTTGGACACTTGTGGGGTAGCGTCAATGATATCTCCCATGCTTCCCCCATAGGGACAAGTGAAATGACGAGTGCTGTTGCACATCTTAATGGCGTCAACGGGAGACCATTCCGGTTTGTCGGCAGCAGTGAGGTACTTGTCACGGATATCATGGACAATCATCCAACCCACCCGGTTGTTTGTCAATGGAATCAACCACCACTATTTAAAGAGATTCAACAACAGAATATGGAACACACACACATACACACACAAGGAGGCTGCGTCAGTACATTCTTGCCCCTGTGAATCTCGTAAAACGTGCACAATGTTCCATCCGAGCCATGTGTTCCTGCTAGCTCACCGAGTAGGGAATCTTCTTTCCCAGACATGCCACGAATTCGCAGTATTTTTCTTCAACCACTGGGTACTGTTCAGGGTCCAGGTTCTCTGCTACACCAACGGCACACTCGTATCCGTATCGAAGAGGCAGGCTGTCGACCCAGGGCAGAGCATTTGCCATCTGCAACTCCTCATACATACTCTCGCGGACCTTGCTGTACACTCCGTCAGCTCCCACCAAGATACTGCCTGAATACACAGTGCCGTCCTTGCAGGTGACCGATACCTGGTCCCGATCTTGCGTAGTCGATACCACCCGTTTGCTGAAATGGACCCTGTTTGGATTGACCTGCTTCATTAATAGTCGCACAAGATCTGGGCGAGAGACTGCCCGCGCATAATCACCGTAGCTATGAAGGAGAGAGAAAAAAATGTAACAGTATCAGCAAATGCGATGAGGACGCGGGAGGAGCAGGGGTGTCTCCAGGAACACAACCCGTTTTGTGCGACGATCGCAAAGCCGATCATTTTTTTTTCAAAAAAAAATTGAACATTACTTCTCCTCTACGTCGTGCCCGGGTTTCCGGGTATAGAATGAGCCCACGAGGGACATGTCTTCCTTGCAAAGATGGAGTGCACCAAAGGGCTTTGAGAGCTCGTTTAGGTCGTCTCGTAGACCCAATTGCTCAAAGAGGTGTCCTACACTGCTCAGTGTCACTGCACAGCCAAGAGGTTTTAATTCCTCCGACTTTTCCAGGATCTAGCGCATATACGACATGAGTGGGGAATGAGGAGTGGTGAGTGACTGGGGGAGGTCATTGTTCAGTGCGTGAAAGGTCTTGAGAGGCTAAGCGCTCCAAGTACCTGGTAGCTGGTGCCAGCCTTTTCGAGCAAGGTGGCAAGCATCAATCCACCGATACCTGCACCAACAATGACAACATGAATGTTGGGCTCCATAATATATTTGTGAAATGAAAAAACGAGAGAAAATGCAATAAGAAGCAAAGAACGACCGTGAACAGCGTGAATGGTGAGGAAGGACAAGGCAATGAAGGGTTGAAGTAAATGAGGAAACGAAATGCTTTTCCGTTTCCATCGACCTCTTTTTCTTTTGGTTGATCACCTCATTTCGCTGTGAACCCTCATTTTCTGCTTTTCATTGTTATACCTCTCCCTCTCTCGCATTATATTCAGGCTATTGTATCCTCCGCCCAAGCCGATCAGGAACAGTTGATCCGCTGGTTTAGAACGGGAGGAGACACACTTTTGCTCCCGACCCACCGAAACGTGGTTTTCAGACCGAAGATACCTCGGCACGTCAACATGACCACCACTCTGTGTCGCACTTTTGTATAGCAACTGTAGCCATTGTAGCCGTAACACCAAAAAAAAGGAGTGAAGACGCTTTAGCGCATCAACAGTGGGTTCCAGACTTCTCTCTGTATTGGAAGCACCATTTTTCTCCAGTTCGTACAATGATCATGCAGGAACCGTCACTCCCTTACAAAGACCTGTACTACCGTGCGAGGATCATCATTCCGATCATGCAGAACCAACGTTTTCTTTTTATCCATCATACTGCCTAAGGAGTCGTTTGTAATTGCTGGCCGCTATAACTGACCTTGTCGCTGAATCGGTCACAGTACCATCGTTTGCGTATCCCAAGCGCCTCTTGTTGCAAAAAGCTCTCTATTTTTTTGTTTTTAGTTCACACGCTGGCGCGGAGTATTCATGGGACGTTCTACATCCCGGGTAAGACTTGATGGTCATACCGCGCCCCGATACAGGACCTGGAGGCCTTTTGATCCCACGAACACTGCCCAACAGCTGAATTTGCAATTGAACGCGGTCGCCAGCATCTTTTTATTTCGCAATCTCGGGATGATGATATGTTACAGTTCGTCAAGGGCTTTTTTTTTTTTTTTTTTTTTTTTTTGGCTGGTGTGCTATTTGATCAGCAATCCCAGCAAGGTAGTGTAGTGGGAAACAAAAATAACAGCCTGTCGTCTTTCTGTATGTGGATCCATATGATCATGAGACTCCGAGGCGCTCGCGCCCAAGAACAGCGTTGCATTGAGATATTTTTAAGGTCCATTATCGGAAGGTACGCGGGGGCGCACGATACACAACTGTATTTTCACACATCCACTGTGATATGATCATGAGAGTACCTTGTAATCCTTCATTGCGTTGTGCGATATTTTGAATAGAGCGACGCTGAGTGTCAATGCTAAACAGATTCAGCTCTAGACATGTCTCCACAAAGACTGACGAAGGAGTGTCGGTCGCTTCTCATAGTCTATGGGTCCAGCGAGATCGGAAGCACCCTGAAACAAGCATTGAGGTCAAAAGGCACATGGTATCACCAATTACAACAGGCGATGCGCGATTTCAACGCTGGGAACGCTTTATGGGGATAGAGTTTGACCGTCTGTCTTTGGGTCCTGCTGGGGAACCATTGGAACATAAGCCGAGCGGGTTTGTTCCTTTGGTTTTAAGGAGCCTTCGATCTCCACGAACGGCAAGAACTCGAGCTGGGGCCGATCATAGCTCAAGCGATCATTCACCATCAACGAAAACCAACGCGGCACATGTCGCAGAATCAACCTGCGGACAAAGTCGTTGAACTTGCCCTGCAGATGAGCAGAAAACAAAACGGTCTTGTCAGCACAAAGTGGAGAAGATGGATAGTGCCCGATGACTAACTGGGAGGGGGGTCTGCTGCTCTCTTGTTCGAGTCAAAAAACAACATCGTTGAAAGACTGCATCACGCCTTTGTCAACTAGCGTACTTACTTTTCGGTTCATCATACCCCCTAGACGACTTGACACTTCAACGCTCGATCGGCCGATGGGTGAGCGCAACCTGAAGTACTTTTCAAACATACACTCAATGTCGGGTACTGTGTTCGAGTTGAGGTCCACGAGTAGATTCATCAGTGCCACCATGTCAAGAATCGCTTGGTTTGCTCTAAGCGACCAAGCATGCGTTAGTTTCGTCCCAAATCCTGAATCAGCCTTTGAAAGATTAAGCGAAGACGGAATTTCCCCCTTACCCTTGGCCCCCAAACGGGACGACTTTATGACATGCTACGCAGATGGTGGTTGGATAGAGCGATAGTTAGCTGGTGACGCAGAGATCGCACAAAAATAGCGTGGGGGAACATCCGCTAGCTCAAAATTACCATCACCCGTCAAGACGACGCGGCCACCGTACCACGACTTGTAGTACTAAGAGCACGGAGAAGTGGCATAGACGAGATGGTTATTCTCAAATACTAACACGTCTCTCCTTCCGAGGCGTAAAACGTTCTCGTTTTCTTTCGTCCCAAGATTCTGTTACCTTCTCTTCAAGCATGACTTTGGCCATGAAACCCTTTGGAGTTTTGTCCATAAGATACCCGAGCTCGCATGAGTAGGGTGTCTTGAGCTCACGGTATTGATATGACATCACTTCAGCTGCATCCTCGCCCCAGTCCGATTGCTTAAATATTTGCTCCTCTGCATACTTTCTCCCTTTATCATGGCCTTTGACGACCATCCATGACATTCTGTTTCCTGTCAATGGTATGCACCAATGCTATTTTGAGTACCGAGAATCAAGAAGAAAGCAGAAGTCGTTGAAACCGATTTCAGGTCAGTACCGCGCTTAAGGCGTAAAGCATACGACTTCCAAATTGACCTCAGCAATGGCCTACTGTTTGTGTCGTGTCCTTGCTAACGACGGTCTGTAGTTCTGAGAACTTGTCAAAGAGAGTTGAGTGCTCATGCGGATCTAGGGGAGCAGTAACGCCGACTAGATGTCGAAAGGAAAGTAAACACGGCCCATGTCAGCACGATGAAACGACCAAAGCACTGATTCGCGTGCGCATATGGTGAACTCTATGAAGCAGACGTGCATCATTTACCAAGGCAATCGTATTGGTATCCTAGGGGCGTTAGGTCGGGTTTGGGCAACAGTCCCTTCGCCTCAAGCTCGTTGTGTAGAGATTGTCGTACGGCACTGTAAGCCCCATCGGCGCCTACAAGGATATCTGCATGATGAACGGACTTGTCCGCGCACTGAACAATGACCTCTCCCATATTCTGTCGGATGTCGAGCACACGTTTGCCAAACTTGATTTTCCCCCGGGGAATGTTCTTATAGAGAAGTGCACACAAGTCTTTCCTCGCGATGACCTGGCAGTACTCGCCATATCTAGCATTGAGGCAACAGATCCAAATGAGTATGTTTCTTAGAGCCTTTCAGCGAAGAAGACAGTGTGATCTCTCTCTCTCTCTCTCTCTCTCGTTAGAGACCCACACAACATACCGCTCCTTGATGTCGACAGGCGTGCGACTCGAGTATGATCCAATGATCTCCATGTTCTCTTCTCGGAAAACGAGCGATCCGAATGGCTTCGACATCGCTTTGAGTTCAACATCCAAGCCCAGTTGTTTGAACAGTGGCAGGACCGACGGAGCCAGGCAAATGGCGCTTCCTACAGAGCGATCAAGAAAGGAAATGAGTTAGAGAGATATGGTTCAAGATCTGGAGAAGATCTGAGCGGCAACGAACGTGGGGAGGGAGGGCATTAAGATTGAGTTTCTGTCAACAAAAAAGATCGCAGTTTCGTTACCTAGAGGGTTATGGTATGGGTGCTTTTCCAGAATTTCATAGTTCATATTGGCGCGCTCTAGCATGACACCGAGGGCTAGACCGCCTATGCCTGCTCCTACTACCAAGACTTTGAATGGTGGTGGATCGCTCATAGCGCACTAGGTTTGGTATGAAAGGGTTTTTGCGAAGCAGATCGTGTGGCGGTGGGTCGCGCAGTGTGTAGCGTCGCGCAGGCGAAGAGGAGGGTGCTGTGGCTCTGTCTCACGGGAGTGGTTTGTTGAGGCCGATGACTACTGCCGGAAGACAATTGAGATTGACGAATGGGATTGACAAGAACTAGAAGAAGAGTGGGGAGGAATGAGGCGGACGAATGGAGCGATTGGCTCAAGGGAAACGCGTGGGGCACAAGCAACGGACGGAAGGGGAAAGGAACAGACTCGGCAGCGGGAGTAACGACTGTGCGAGGAGAGGAATGTTCCGAAGACTTGGGTCGTTTCGTGTGAGGGTGCGGTCAGTTGCAGACAGGGCAGGCAAGAGAAGGATGAGCACAGGGAGTAGAGGAGAGAAGAGAGAGGAAGGCAAGAGGAGAAGCAAGAGGAGAGGAATGAGAAGGACGAGAAGAAGGGCGAGACAGGCGAGCAACGCTAAAAACGCCCTTCCGCTCCCCTCTCCCTCATCCCCTTGCCTCGTTCCCCAGACCATCCATCCCCGCTCCCTTCATTCTGGGAAGAGTATGGTCGGTGTCTACAATGTCGCCTTGATGAACACAAGGTCAGAGAGACGAGAGGGAGAAAATGGTGAGCACCCGCACACGTTTGTATGTTTTGTATGCGTGCCATCCTCAATGAAACGCACAAGCAAAAACCTTCTTGTTTTAAAGTTCATTCGACTGCAAGTTCCCGTCAACAAACAGGTCAGCATTAATAGAGCGAGGGCAACAAAAGCCAGCGTTGTCGGGCTTGGGTCTGCACTGTCTGTACTGTACATACTGCATGCTTTAGGATTGCCCTGCCCCTCGTGTTCGTGTCCTCAACGGCTCGATTGCATTATCATGCCCTGGCTCAACTGCCCTGCGTCCTTCATTTTCTGAAGTGTGCTACAATTTCGCCTCCCCCCACGTTTCCTTGCACCTGGCGGTGCCTGTACAGACAATGAAGGCGGCAGAGGATGGAAGAATAAAGGAGAACAATAAGGAGGTAAACAGAGCTAGCCTGCAGCCTAGAAGGAGCAAAGAAAGAGGCGAGCTGGTAGCACAATTATGTAGTGTTCCAGAATCATCATCCTCAGAGTGACTTCAAGGGAGATGAACGCCAGTCTGTTCCTCCGTTGGCGGCAAGCTTTTTTTTTTTTTGCGCCGATCTTCTTCCTTTCACCCTGCACTCTCTTATTGACAAAGAGCACATGCCCTGGGCGACAAGCCCGAACTCATGCTAGCGCAGAAGTATTCAACGGATGATCGGAAGGATATTTCGGTTGGAACGTGGTGCTACCAGGGCACCACACGCCCCCACGCCCTCACCGCCCTCACCCACCAACAGGACAGTAGACAATCTAATTTTGCTGACTGACAATACTCTGAAAACAAAGAAAAAAAAAGCGCGCCCCACCCTCTCTTTCTATTCCGAGAAGATTCTAGACCTCCTCCTTTGCAAGGGCAATAACAGGTTTGTCAAGTTCAGGAACAGCTGCACGCTTCCTGTAGTATTGGACCATGCATACGTAGACAATGGTACTTTAGAGCTCATGTATGAAACAGTCGATGATCGCGACAGGGCCATGCCATATGGCCAAATTGAGCAAATATCGTCGAAGGCTAGGCTGCTAATTCACATAAACACTATATTTATTGCGGCACTTTTTGGCACAGTGTCCCTGACACTATGGCTTCAGCTAGAGCTATAGGGTTGGGGGCTTTGGCAACAGCCACCTCTGAGTCGACATCAATTGGCCCTGCACTGTCTCCTGTATTCTTGTGAAGCTGAGAAAGATGTTCGCTGATGCGTTTGGCCGTAGTGGTTCCAATAGACGCCCATCTCACCGATGTTGCTTTTGTTGTTGCGCTCGTCTCAGATTTAGCAGCAGAGCGACTCTCTGCCAGAAATTTCCAGAGTGTCGGGATCGAGAGATCGACACCTCGAGGACTAAAGCCCGCCAACCAAAGAGTATTAGTTCTATGCATCTTGCCGTTTGGCCCGGCACATGTTCCTTTCGAGGTCCTCGCTAACCACGCTGCAAGCTCCTGTTCAAATCCAGGTCTGGGCCCCGTTTTGTAAACGACGACTTCCAAGAATGGTTTGTGATGGGCGAATAGTCTCTCAGCAAGTGTCTTCATATGCGTTTCTCCTGTCAAGAACCAGAGAACTGGCTCGGAATCCTTGTCCTTAGCATATATTGCTGTGGGCCAATCCAGCGATAGTAAAAAGTCTACTAACTGATCGCCGTTATCAAAAGAGGGTGTCTCCTCCGCGGGTATTGATGGTGCTTCGTCCGTACTAGGGCTCCCAAAAGGATTGCGGCTGTTGATGGTCTTGAATCCGACTTTTTTCACGCTGGCGAGGGTCGCTCCTGTGAGGCAGTAGATTGGTATCTGGAGCCAAGCATCACGTACTTCTATGAACAAAAGCGGAAAACATGACGCATGAGAATGTGTGGTTAGTACCATGGCTCATCTCTCGTAAGCATATATATCTTGGAAAACATACAAAGTTGCTAATGAAACTCACCAGGATCCAGTTGCTTGCTCAGCGCTTCCTGCACCGCCTGGACGGCATTCTGAGAGGTGACCGCGAACGCCCAAACTTTACCTGCCTCATTTATCGTGCCTGCAGTCCCCTGTGTGGGCCGGCAGCGATCAGGAGGTCCAGATGCGATAGCTCTTGATAGGAGGGTGTCGTCTGGATAGACAGTCGTCATGGGCGCGAGGTATTCGACACTGCATTGGGCATTGATTGCACGGAATGCTGAGTTTAGTGCAGCGCTATAAGGTTGATCCGCGTTTGGACCTGACCCTCCCGGAATTAATGAGGATCTACTAGACTGCTCCGAGATCGTGTCAAGCTTGCTGGATGCTTCTTTCAACAAAAGAATAGAGCAGGGATCAACGGCTGCTGCATTCGCCATTGCTTATGCTGGCATTGGTGAGAAGTTTGAAGAGGCAAAGAAAAAAAAAAGATTTTGCAGTCGCTGAAAGAAATAATGAAGAGAGTGGGATTTGAACCCACGCCTACGAAAGACCTCATCGCCGCCACCAAAAACTCGGCCTTCAAAAAAAAACGAACTTCATTATTATACAATATACAAAAAGGGAATCTAAGGATACATCGAGAGGGTCGTGACAACGCTCTTGTTAGACACTTGAGGGATGCCGAGTTGACGCCTTGGCGGAGGAGTAGGCAGAGGGGGTGGAGGTACATATGTGAGAGCCAAGCGAGGAGACTCGCCTGGGAAGAATCCAAACGGCGGCTCCTGGTATTCATCAGGAATAGAGCCCCAATCCTTTTGAGCAAACAGCAGATCGGCTTCGATAGCGTCAAGCTCATCAAGGGAGCCCAAGGGTATATCTCCTGATGCAATATCAAGCGCGCCACTAGCAGCAGCAGCAGCAATGGCCTGTGAGCCTATGGGTGCCGGCGTTGTTGTTAACGCTGCAAGCGTTGGAGCAGCGGCCTCTGTCAGTGTTGGCGAGAGCGAGTAGTTTGATTGAGCGGCCATGGAGACTTCTCGGTCCCTGGACATATGCGAGAATTGCCGTGAAGACTGCTGCGAAGCTTGTTGCTGATACTGAGCCTGGAGGTAGGCTTGCGAGAGCGATGGCTGAGCTACGGGTGGCCTCGAAGGATGCTGGATCTGATGGTGGACCTGCGGGGGATAAGGATCGTAGTCCGGGTGATCAAGGATCGGTGTCGTGATGGCGCTCTCGTCAAACTGATACGACTCATCAATCGAACCTGGTGGCATAACGTCCAAATGCATGTATGAGTTTCGCGGATCGTTCATGGCCGAAAAGTCGCTTGACATGGAGGCCATAGAGTCCATTCGATGCCTCTCAGGCATCATGAAAGGGTTGGGTGGGGGAGAAAGCCCGGGTGAGGCAGCTGGCCATGCCATTCGCCCGTGTGGGTTCATTCCCAGATCCATGTCAAAGTCCATTGCCATTCCCATCTCGTCATCGCCGGTATCATGGAGCGGGATATAGAACGACGAGGGCTGGTTTATATGACTTGGGTGCGGCATCGAGTAGATGTCGTACGGATATGGCATAGGGTACTGACGATGGTGGAGACGCTGCTGCTGCTGCTGGTGAAAGCTCAAGGCTCGGTGTTGCGATGCATGTTGGCCCAGGTGATGACGAGAGGGAGGATACGCAGGTGGATAGGGTGGCATGGAAGGCGGTTGCATTGAGCGTCCCTCTTGTGAAAACATGGGGTGGTCCGAAGGAGGCATCGATTGGGTACTGGAGGGTGGCTGCATGGATGGCGACCGTGATTCTGTACCAAAGTTGGAAGCCCTTTTGCTCTTCTTGGATCCCTTGGGCTGTTGGTCCAAGGGCTTTGCCTTGCGCTTTCGCACCTTGTTGACATCGTGAATCCTGATGTGCTCTTTGAGAACGTCCGAGCGCGAGAAATGCTTCCCGCAGCCTTCCTGTGGACAAGCATATGGCCGCTCACCTCCGTGTGAACGAACATGACGGGCCAAATGGGCTGAGCGCGTGAATGTTTTATGACAGTTGGGCCAAGGGCAGTGGTGTGATTTTTTTGGCTTTGCCTCACCCTCTGCAGTCGGATCATCATTCTCATCCTGCCTATCCGACGACTGATTGTCCTTCGAGGCGTCTACGCACAGTTGCGTGTAAACAGAGAAATCATACGTTAATAACCATACGCTTGTGGCCAATGGCAATAGCAAAGGACTGGAGGGATATATGTTTAGCTTACCAGTATTGCTGGATGAAAGTCCATTATTTGCTCCTGATGCTGGTGTAGATCCGTTGGCACCTCCTTGAGCCTGATCCCCAGAAGCCCCCTGCTGACTGTTATTGCCTGACACTGGTCTACTCGAGTTTGACAGCGACACTATCGGTACATCCAAAGCATTTGATGGCTGTGCGGAGGTAATGGGGTTCATTGCAGGGAGGGACGGTATGGTAGGTGTGAGTGCTGGTGGTATTGATGTAATTGATGAGGGGGATATGACGCTCGGTGCGAGTGTAACGATGGTGGATGCTGGTGCAAGGTGAGGCGCTTCAAACGCTTGTGGTCCTGACGGCGTGGATGGCATCGCTGTGTCGCTGTCGTTATCGCCCGAAGCGCCAGCTTCTGCAGCGGACTGACTCTGCGCCTGAGATTTGGTGGCAACGCGGAGGCCTTTCAAGCCAGTGTGGATGCGCGAGTGTCGGGTGAGCTCGTCACTGCGCGAGAATCGTTTTGTGCAGCCAGGGAACTTGCAGGCATGGGCTTTCTCACCAGTGTGGGTGCGGATATGTCGGTTGGAATGCTCGAGGCGAAAGAAAGACTTTGGGCAGACTGGACACTGGTAAGGGCGCTCGGGTGCGTCTGACTGGTGGCACTGAAAGGGCTTTGGTGGCTCGCCGCTGACAGGCGTGGGTGGCCGTGGCAGGGAGTATGGTGCCAGGTCGGGGTTAGAGCCCATGTCGTGGGGAGCCGTAGCGGTTGTGACGTCCATGCTGCAGAGGGGATATGCGGGTGAAGGGTCGAGAGTACCGATCCACTGGGGGCTGTGTGTGTGTAGGGGTGGAGAGGGGAGGCTGTACAGTGGGGACGATTTTTGGTTTGCGGGGTCAAAGGCACAAAGGTGGGGAGGACTCGTGGAGAGCTGCTTCCTGGGTGAGGCAAGCGAGGCGAAGAAGGTGGGGTCGAGAGCACGGGGGCAATGGCACTCGGTGGACGGACAGAGGATGGGGATTGGCTCTTTTCTTGCAGGGATGTGGAGCAGAGATGGCAGTGAACAGAGGCTGCGAGAGGGATGGAGAGAAGAGAAATGATCAAAAGAGAGGATGAATTTGGATTTGGCTTTTGGATGAATCTAGAGTGCGGGGACTGGGGAATGAAGGGAAAAAGGAAAAAAAAAAAAAAAAAAAAAAAAAGAGAGCTAGAAAGGTAGACAGACTCAATTAGCCAGACACCAAAAAAAAGGTTGCGAGTGCAGAGATCAAGTGGATGGAGGAATGATTCAATCCTCCGAGGCTGGCGGATAAGGCGGGGTGAGTAAAACTGTCGCCGTAAACCTGTCCAACGGATGGAGCTGCAAGCGCTGGGCAGTTGGTTATTTTTTGTTTACCTTTTTCATGATAGGCAAAGGGGCAGAGGATGCTCGAGACCCAACTAAAAGTGGGTGTCGCACTGTCGAGTCGATGCTAGGCACGGGTGACCCACTTTTCGGAGTTGTTTACGTCTACTTTGTGCAACCAACAAGACGCGGGCTCACCACTGGAAAAAAGTGGGTCCCGTTCATTTCGGGACGTTGGTTCCCCATACTTCTCTAGCCCGACTCTCTTCCGGCGATCGGCCAATCAGACCAGGGTCTTTGGTATCATTCATTCAGCTTGGACGTCTACGCCCGAACGTTCCAATCCCCACACTGTGGGACAGAAGACCACATGTGCAGCAGTCGCCTCAATTGGATCATGCAGGGCAGGACGTTGCTACGTGATGCGGCGCACAGCCTCTTTCGCGTAAAAAACCTTTCTCCTTTCACGCCCACTAAGCCTACATAACTCTGCCGTTGCTCAGTAGCTGGAGAAAATGACTGACAGTGTGATAGTATATTTCGAGAGGCAATGAGGAATGATAGGGGTATATGCATCCTATGGTGGCGATAGAAGGAGATCAAGGACCGTGCATAAGAAAAAAAAAAGAAAAAAAAACAAAGAAATTTTATTGGTTCTTGGCAGCAGCCGCCTCACGCTCCCTCTTTCTCAAGGCACGCTTGCGGATATCAGTCTGAATGTTGTAGTTCTGCTGGACCCAGAAACCACGGCTAAAGACGTTGTCGATCAACCAGTTGGCGATAGCATGGCTATAGAAAGGGGTCGAGGTGTAAGGAGTCGAGGCACCGCCAGAGATGCCAAGCTGTCCCAAGACGGAGCGAACATAGGGCTTGGGCATAGGGATCAACATGGTGGCACGTCGGATCTTGGACATGGCAGAGACAACAAAGTAGGTGTTGACGTTTTGCACTTGAATACCCTTAGGAGACAGCTCGGCGCCAATAGCCTGCGACCAGCTTGACAAGAAAGCCTTGGATCCAGAGTAGACAGAGAGGTAAGGGGTAGGGACGAGTCCAGCAAAGGAGCCCAGATTGATGATCAAGCCGTTCTTGCTATTTGCATTATAAAAGAAAAGAGGTGAATTCCAGGTTGCATATCTCAAACTCATATCTGACCGGCCCTGTCAAGATGCACACTTACCGAGCAACCATTTGAGGGACAACAATCTTGGTCATCTTCATGGCAGCATTGATGTTGATCTCAACGATGTCTTTGATGATCTTGTCGGATTCCTGCTCAAAAGGTGTAGGGATCTCATGGTTGGTACCAACGTTGTTCACTGTCGATAAGCCAAAAGGGTTGGGGTAGCACATACAGACGCATAAAAATTATTAATTCCGAACGTCGCGATTGCCAGTCAGAACACGCGCCGAGCAGAGAGAGGATTTCGCGATCCATATGCATAAGCACGTACCAAGAACAGTGACATTGACGGGGGCAAGCATCTGCTGCAGTGCCTGGTAGTCCTGATCTGCGCCCTTGGCGAAGTCCATAGCAAAAATCTTGGTTTCGACACTATACTTTTGCTCTGCAGAGTTTGTTGGAAAAACTGCATGAGATAATGCCCCAACTTCTCGCGCAAATATGCATCAGGAATCCTTCATTGATCAATGCACAACATTACCCAATTCCTGAGCGAGAGCCTTCAGCTTGCTTTCAGTACGCGAAACAAGGACAATGTTGAGCTTTTTGGAGGCCAGCTGGAATGCAAACTCCTTGCCGATGCCATCTGAAGCACCGGTGATAACTGCGTATATGCAACAGACATCAAACGAACGACGGTTGGGTCAGTTGACGATATTGGTAGGGGTTAAGGTATACAGCCCCAAAATCATCTCCTCGGTCTTCCTTACCTGCCCAGCCGCCATTGCCAGCTCCGTACTTCTTGAGCTGCAGCGCAAATAAGGTCGAAGGAGTTTAATGATAAGTCGTGTCAGCTCTGCGCCACACCTGTATGAGTAGGCGTGCCATGTAGTGCTTACGTTCAGTCCCGAGCGGAAGAAGACGTCCACGAGGACCTTCAGGAAGCTCAAGGCCTTAAACGCCACAACAGCAGCACCGATTGCACCAAAGACGGCGACGGTAGTAGCGTTGCAGTTTGATTCTAGTTGATGGAAGCGACAGCAGTCAGGATTGTTAAAGTCAAACATTGGCAACTCTCCATCAAGGCCTATAGGTGGTTGGAAAGTCTCTCTGACACATACTCTGCACAAAGTGGGCAATCTTGTCCATGATGGGAATGAAGCCGGGAGTGTTGGGTTGAGAGAAATCTAAAAACAATGGGGGAGCACCCTCACCTCGTATCCGTTGGCCCAAGCATGTTTTCATTTTCCTCGCCCCTTGAGAAAAGTGGTCACTTCCACAGAGTCTATTTCTTTCTCACAGCGCTGAATACCTTTCTCTTGGCCACGCACAGGACAGCAGCAATCAACTTCCATGGAGACAGAATTCGAGTCGAGACCGCTTCGACCTGGATCATTAATCTGGTCTGAGGACAACGTCTTGGCGCTGGTCACGCCTTCAAATCTCCACATCTTTGTGCGTCCCAATTCTTAACTCTGCACTAGACTCTGCAAACCCTGCGCTGCAAGCCATGATGCTAACCACCCAAACCTCGACCGCCCGTGCAAACATCGGACAACATAGGCGCCCTTGCTCAGGTGTACTGTGGATCCCAGCTCGGCCAACTTTATTGTTTCTTCTATACCTGCGCAAACCTTGGAGCAAGACAACACTCCTTGGAAGCTTACGACCCACGGTATGGCTTTGGTGCGACTTCTTTCGAACATTGTCGTCATACCAAAAACGTGTCTTCTCATACTAAAGCGCGACATCCATTTACAGTTGCAAGTATTAGGAATGCAGTATCGCCGCAAGCACTGGAATTCTTGAATGCTGCCTGGTCGCCGACCGGATGCTCTCCTACCAAAAGGTAAAGGGTCAGAATGCGGGTAATCAAAACTGAGCTTGCTGTCCGGTGATACTGGCGCTCATGCACGGAAGCATCGAATCAAACATAGATGCATGCTGGCGTGTATCACTCTGAAGAATTCCGTTATAATATACCAGCCTTCATCACGTATTGAGGGTCCATGGCAAAAGGTTCGAATTCTCAAAGTGGTTGGAGCGATGAAAGCATGTCAGGCTAAAATATCATGTTTAACACTTAGTTCTTGATCTCTTTCACAGCATGTGACGCTTGACCGATATATCGCAGCATACTGGGACGCAGAGCAGGAGGTCGATCTAGAAATGGCTGACAAGATTGAGTGCGTGTCTTTGGCGTGGTCTCCGAAGATCTTTGTGGACGACATTGGGTCACTACTGGCGCTTGGCAACAAATCAGGAGATATAACCATCTGGAACGTGGTTGATCCACAGAATGTTGGGTGCGTCACCTCCATGGACACATCGGGTGAGACGTGGGTAACACAAATATCGTGGTCGCCATGGATGGCGGGAGAGGGGAGCTACGTCGCGATGCTCGCCTACTCCTTAGCGGACGGCACGGTTCATGTTCGCAAGGTCAAGTTCAATCCAACGGCCCCACTGGAAAACATCGACGTGTCTGAGAATATCATGGACATTCCCGCCCAGAGTCTTCACCCGTGTACTGTTCTTCGCTGGAGCACAACCCTTCCTGAGGTACACGGCGATAAGCACCGAAATGGAAGACAAGACTCACTTCGTTCCGATATTCCCATACAGTTCCGGAACTCATTTGCATCTCTTTGACTCCATCTAGGCCGGAGATAGGCCCAACAATCTTGCTTTCAGCAAAGGCAACAGATTATATATCTGGCTGCCAGAGACTAACCGGGTCCTTGCCTGGCGGAAACCGATAGCAAAAGCTATATCCGACATCTCGTGGGATGCATTCGGCACCAAGGTGTTTGTTTTCTTCATGGACGGAAAGCATTCGGTTCTAAACGTTTTGGACGACGACCTTAGAGTCAACGAAGATTATGTTGAGTTTGTACATCAGAACATCATTTCGCGATGCCATTTGCAGTCCAAGACGAATCTCACGCAGGAAGACGGCGAGGTGGATGATGACGGTGGTGACGAGGAAGCTGGTAGCGGAGGTGTCGGAAGCAAGCTGCAGCTTCATATCGTCTGCGGTAACCGTTCAGCGGAAGGTTTTCAGCTCGCAACAGCATACCAGTAAGTGCCTAGGCTCAGTTACCACCCGGCCAGTAGCAGAAACTTTGTGCACTTTGTTACTCACTATACTCTCGAAATCCCATTAGTGTGTCATCGTCGTTTCATATGGAGTTTCAGCGCGAACGATTCCAATCGTGCACAATGATGCTCACAAACGCTTACAAGGATGTGAGCGAGCAAACTGGGGATGTTCTTCTCAGACGACTGGCGACCTTTATTCGCCTACCTAACGCAGGTGTGGAGTGGTACCGGGCTTTGTCGAACAGATATGACAGTTTGTATGAGCCACCATCTAATCTTTCTCTTCTCTTCCTTTAGTTTTGACAAGGAATCCGGCATTTTTTCTATGGGAGCTATTGGTTTTTATCTGCGAAAGTGTGTCGCGCCAGGACATTGACGCTGGATATATCAAGAAAGTATTGGCTATCATGGACGAGGATGATACCAGTCTAACTGAGAGCATGCGCACCTTCGCCAGGAGAGAGGTCATGGAGGGCAATAGCTCATCATTCAAGTCCAGGTACGCTACAGGAGAACATCACAATGGAGCTGGTTTGACAACTTGATCATTCGCAGCTTACCACGGCACTAACATTTTAATTGCTATAGATTGGAAAACGCACTATTCAGTGACGTTTCGGTGAACGCGGATCGGGTCAACCTGTACCTCTGGAGCCAACTTAAGGTACCCTTGAACGCTGCTATTATGATAAAGCATTTTGATGGTGTCGTCATGGATATCGTATGCTAAGCTTTTTTATGCATTGGATACCACGCGTTCTTAGCCATGTTCCCTACCTGGCGACGTCAATGATCTGCTTCAGACCCGTGCAAAGGCGGCGGAGGCGCGAATCAGGAGACACCACACGCGTAATATTCTGAAGTACTTTCTGGAGCGCTTCGCTGCAATTCCGACGGCTGAATTAAACAACCAACTTGAGTCGAGGATAAATGGTAGGGCACGACTAGAAACTTGTATGGGTGCGTGGCATGCTCAAACACCATGAAGCGTTCACCTTACCATCTTACCTACTCCTTCTGCCCACGCCCTTACAGATTGTGACCAGATATTGCTGCTGCTGCAGTGCGACAGTATTCTGCTGTTTCACAGGAATGATACAGAGATGCTTGACCTTGCTGAGAAGACCTATAACCTTCTGCAAAATCAGTCGCAGGACCTTTGTGATATCGACGAACAAAAGGATATGTTGCAGAGCCTCAACAAGGGACTGTTCTCGACAACCACATCGTTTAAATCAGGGAGAGAGTCGTGCCCAGCATGTGGTGCAGAAGTCAAACTGGATAACGAACTCAAGGGAAAGTGTGCTAACGAACATACCTGGCAACGGTGCTCCGTCACGTTGCAACTGATTGCCGACTTCCATCCGCGGACCTGTTCAGGATGTAGTCGTAAGGTGCTGATGGTGCCGGAGTCAAAGACACAGCCTTCGTCTCTCCATGATTCCGATACTGCGCCTTGGCTTGAAGTGACATTGCGTGCAATTAGCGTCTGCGGCTTCTGTGGCGAGCGCCTCTTTACCGCCCTGCGTCGGAAAGGGACATAGCCAGGCAAGCAGTCACTAAAGCCCGAAAAAAAAGTATACAAAAAAGAAAAAAAAATCCGAAGCCCACACAGTTTTCTCTTCTCGACCACTGCATATGCTACGCCATCTAAGCAGGAGCTCCATTACACCTCTTCGCAAGACCTACCGAGCACATCTCCCTGCATTCTACGCCGCTCCCTCCTCGCCAACTCCTTCTTCGCTCTTTCCGCGCTTGTACCTCCCATTCAGACTGATGTCCGACTCTCTCAGTATATCTGAGCCAGTGACCGCCGAGGTCGCGGCACACGTTGTTGCCACCAGCGCCGATCCAGCTCAGGAAAACGCCCCCAAGACTGGCACTCCACCTATGAAACGCTCAAAGAAGGTCAAGAAGATGACGAAGAAAGACATTGACGAAGTGCTGATGCACGATATCGTTGAGCTTAGGGGTCACAACCATTGGGACTGGGACCCAAAGACACCGCCTCCTTTCCAGAACTTTGAGGAGCTGGAGGTGACGATCGGCAGCCTTGCTCAGTCCGGCGAGGGCTTGGCGTTGTTGCCGGATCGTGGTGACGGCTGGGTCGTGGTTGTTCCTTTTGCAGTCCCGGGCGAGAAGGTTAAGGCAAGGGTCTACCGGCACAACTGGTAACAAAACGCGTCGCTCACATGGCTCGCAGACTATCTCTCATGAATGAGCACAAAAGCTTACAGTTGCACTATGTTTCTCTGCATGTGTATTTTTAGGGGTTACTCGCATGCGGATCTCGTAGAAGTCATTCAGCCAGCTGCGAACAGGCTCGCCGAGGACGACATTCTCTGCAAATACTTTGGAAAGTGTGCAGGGTGTCAGCTTCAGCATATCTCCTATGCAGATCAGATGAAGTTTAAGCGCCAGGTTGTCGAGAACGCGTTCAAGAACTATGCCAGTATGTTTTGGTGTGCCCGAACGCTCCATGTGCTCTAAATCGTGCGTATGGCCTAATGGGCGTCATTTGCCTCGCGCTATTCTTCAACATAGGTAAATATTTTGCTTCACTACCCGCAGTTGACCCCGTCTCTCAGTCCCCGATTCAGTCTCAATACCGCACCAAGATCACCCCCCATTTTGAAGCACTCAACCCCAAGCATCAGTCCGCAGGAACGTCTCAGCCAGTACAGATTGGGTTCATGCAGGCGGGCAAGAGAAGGATCCTTGATATTGAGGAGTGCCCTATTGCCACCCCTATCGTTAACGAAGGCATGAAGACCATGAGAGCAGAAGTTCAAAAGTAAGCTTGGTGCTTGAACTTGATGCTTATCCTCTATTGTTGTAGATCTGGCGTCACTGTATTTACGTGTTTGGTCAACTCTAGGAACATTGCTTCCTATAAGAAAGGAGCTACCATGCTGCTCCGTGAGAGCAACCCTATTACATCGGAGGCCGAGTCGAGCGATCCTCCTACGACTACCAAGATTTGTGTGACCAACCACAAGGAGACTATTACAGAATGGGTCGGAAAGTTCCGTTTTGATTATCCTGCAGGATCATTCTTCCAGAACAACAACGCCATTCTGCCTTCGTTGATCGGTTATGTGCAGCACCAACTGCACCTTCCCCTTTCGTCGGCGACAGCCATTCAGCCCAACGGATCGTCAGGTGTTTGCTCAAGTGCCTCTACCCGCCTGAACAAAGAAATCCAGTACCTTGTGGATGCCTACTGCGGATCAGGACTCTTTGCCATCACCTGCCATGAAGGCTTTAAGAAGGTTCTAGGTGTCGAAATTTCAGCTGCCTCGATCTCCTGCGCTACCAATAACTTGGTACTGAATAAGCTGTCCACCGACACGACAGCCTTCCATCTGGACGACGCCGACAAGATCTTTGCTCATATTGACTTCCCAGCCTCAGAGACTGCGTTGATCATCGACCCTCCAAGGAAGGGCTGCTCGGATGAATTCTTGGACCAGATGGTAGCGTTCTTGCCTGCTCGTGTTGTGTATGTGAGCTGCAACGTTCAGTCTCAGGCAAGGGATCTTCAGGGCTTGTTGGATCGGTGCGCGGCCAAGGGCCTGCCCGGATATAAGGTGGAGGCCATCCGCGGGTTTGATCTCTTCCCGCAGACAAGGCACGTTGAGGGTGTCATGACCCTGACGCGTCTGTAGAGTTGATGCAATAAATTTTCCACAGGCATTCCAGTCGACCTTCCCATTCCTTAATCATTCTTTTCCTCTCAACTTGCAGCTGAATCATGGCAACTGACAGCCCAAATCAGACTCCTCTCGGTAATGATGACACTGCCTTGACTTCTCCGCCAGCACCGCTGCAGCCACAGGCTCAAGCACAAACTCATTCACTCGACATCCCAGGCAAACAAACAACCCTGCAGCAGCAGGCTGCCCCGATTCCACCGCAGCAACAACAACCAGTCGACGACCCTAACAGCGAGAAGAATGTTAGCCCGCAAGAGTTAACGCTATATGTAAGGCGCATTATTTTCCGGCATCCTTTAGAGTCTTATGGTGCAAGTCAGAGGGGCGAGGTGTTGTACTGCTTCAGCTGGCTTTATATTAACACATTAGTCTACACGACACTGCCAGGTTGAAAAGCTGCTGGAACAAATCAATGCCAAGTTCGATGGAGTGTCAACACAGATTTTCAGCAAAAGTAAGCGCGTGTGGTATTTCGTTGCTGGCATTCTCACAATGGGCGGCGAGCAATGAGATTGTGTCAATAACCAAACTTGCTCTTTCTTTAATGTATCATTCTGCGTCAATTGTGCGTTCCTTGGACCACACATCTAGTGGATGAAATGTCTTCGAGGATCGAGGATTTGGAAAAGTCCATAGGCGATCTAGTTCAGAACGTTGATGAGGACCCGAAAACAGCGCAAGGCCCAAAGCCTTCTCCCTCAGGAGACCTTGAATAAAGAGTATCAAGTATCGTATTTCAAACGCCCTGAAATTTCAGTGTGGCATTTTTTCTTTCTTTCTTTTCTGCTCTTTGCCACGTTTCCATCATCATACCCCTCGCAGCCTACCCATTTCGCGGAACGTCGACATGGCGCCAACAGCTCAGGAGGTCCCGAATGCACTCTCCGACGCAGCTGACGGACCATTGAAGAGTACAACTGTCCAGTCGAATGAAGATTTCACGCTGGAGTATATCAAGGCATTGACAAACGTCGCCGACGTACAGGAATGCTTAAGGCAACTTGAGCTGGAGGAAACGCAGGTCGATTCAGACCTGGACGAGCTACTGGCAGAGCGAGAGACATTGGAAGCAAGCCTCGACAAACTGGAAGTACTGGAGTAAGCCTCCGCGTCGACATTACGCTTCAGTACATTCCTTGTCCATAAGCGAGAGGATTTGAAGCTCATGCACATTCCTTGTTGTTCCTGACGCGAATAGACCGCAACTAGGGAGCCTTCAGAACGAGTCCAAATCGCTTGTCACGATAATTAGCGATACATCCGGGCTAGCTGAAGGCATCAGTGCAAAGGTCAGGCAACTGGATCTCGAGCAGTCGCGAGTTCAAATGGCGATTAAGCACGTTGAGGATATCCAGGAACTCAAGTTCTGCATCTCTGGCGTTCAACGAGCGATGGAGCAAGCCGACTACGAGGATGCGGCGCGACACATGCATAAGGCACTTGGCTTCGACAAGACGATTCTAGAGGGATCATTTGCAGAGATATTTGTGGTAATATTTCTTCAACATCAAGGCGTAGTATACTCAAAAGCATGTCTATCGCGACAACTAATCCTCTATTTCAATCCTCCGACTCGCTGAAAGCCATCGGCGTCGAACCCAGAATACCCCACAGTCATGCTCGCAAACGCAAAGACAAAGCTTATGGAAATAATCTCTACAGAATTCGAAAGTGCCGTCCAACGGCAGTCGGAGGAGGATATTACGCGATACTTTAAACTCTTCCCATTGCTTGGCGAGGAGCAGGTTGGACTCGACAAATATTCACGGTTTGTGTGCAATATCGTCTCAGGAAAGGCTCAAGCATCGCTGGCGGTACCACGTAAGTGTCTTCTTGCCTGCTTTGATATACGATCTCCAATCAACGTCTCGGATCCTAACAAGCTGTGTTCGAACAATCTCTCCACGCCTATGACGGTTAGCGAAATCGCCAACGTTCTATGCAGACACGCTCATCAGGCTATTCGAGTCCATCGCAGTGATAATTGACCAGCATCAACCTGTAGTTGAAAAGTACTATGGACCTGGAAAGATGCTCCGAGTCATTCAGCGACTTCAAGAAGAGAGCGACAATCGTAGTCAGAAGATTCTGGATGCCTTTGAAGAGGAGCGCGAGATTAGCAGAAAGGTAAGTATATTTCCATCATTATTACACTCTTCTCTTGAGAATAGAGGAGCTATCGTGATAACAAAATCTCTTTTCTATGATGATCCTAACAGGTTGCTGAGATCAAGTCGTTCAGAGAGCCTAAGCGGACCAATATCCAGTCCGCAGGACCAGTTCGAAGCCTCACGCCTCAACCAGGTGCAGCGAGCTCACAGCAGATAACATCCGTCCCCGAAGTGATTGATCCTCGGGAACTGGATATTAATCTGAACGAGATGGTCCTGATCTCGCAGAGGTCACAATTGTACAATCGCTTTTTGGAATCCAGAGCCAAGGTATGGGCTAAACTTGTAAAGGCTCTCTTTCTTTGCGTGAAGAAATCTCTATAGTAACTCTACCTCGATTGCCTCGCGTGATGTTAGTCCGAAATTGAGCATTTGGAGAAAGATGACCAAGCTGCGGCTATAGGCCAACGAACGAATCTGTGCCAAGAATCAGGATTGCTCCGTGTGAGTGGATTATCACGGAAAGTGGAGGAGATCATTGACCATTATTTGGCACTCGAGGAATTCTTTTTGCGGCGCAGCGTGGACAAGGCCATGAAGATTGATGAGTACGACTTTGGAAGCCAGACCTCAAGCTGTGTTGACGACGTCTTTTACATCCTGAAAAAGACCATCTTGAGGGCAGTCTATACATCCAACGTGGACTGCCTCGCTGCGATGATCAACTTTATCAAGAACACACTCGAGATGGACTATATCTCTGTATTCTTAAAGAACATGGGTTCTGTGTTCTCAAGTGGCGACACAAAAGAAGCGAGATTTCAGTATATGGTAAGATAATTTTGGCAGAGACACTCTGCACAGCGTATTTGACGCATTCTCGCATCTCCAATCTTGGTCAGCTCTAACTCTTGCGTTGTATTTATACAATACTTATAGATACTTCTCAATAACGTGAACGTCAGCATTGATTACCTGGAGAAGTTGACAGTCGAGATTGAACATGAGTGCGTGTCTACAATTGCTTCACTGTCAGAGAATGCGTTGGCTAAGGCGAAGGCGGTCTTGTCGGGACTTACAGGATCATCGGCCAAGTTCAAGCAGATCCTCGGCCTCGGAATTGAGGAGCTATTTGAAAGAACACTGAAGCCACGCTTGAGACCCCTTCTTCAAGACTCGTACAAGGATATTAAATATGTCGTCACGGACGAAGAGTACGCGGAGCAGGAGGCCCTCAATAACTTTGTACACCGCTTCATGTCAGGGCTGGATACCTTGATCGAGCCCTTCAAGGTAACTGCATTAACCTCTACATGTCTAAGCATGGCCAGCAGCGGTTTTCATTTTCCTTGCTGATCTTTCTGACGACCTCTCTCTCTCTCGCTCTCTCTCTCTCTCTCTGTCTCTCTCTCCGGAATGGATTATGGGATCAGGCAACTCTGACGGAGGACAACTATAACCAAGTGATCGCCAGTGCAGTCACCAACTTGACGAGGACTTGGGAAAAAATCATCTTCCAGACAAAGTTCAACAAGATGGGGGCGATTCGATTTGATAAGGATCTGCGGTCGGTTGGATTCTATATGATCTCGTTGACCTCCTTCCCACTCAGAGAGAAGCTGACTCGGTTGAATCAAATGGCTATGCTACTCGACCTGGAGGAGTTGGAGGACCTACATGAGATTTGGGGCAACAACTCTGGCGCAATCACCTGGCGCTTAACCGATACCGAAGTCCGACGCATTTTGAGTTCCAGGTAACGGTGTTGCACTTACTTTTTTTGGCTTTCGGCGTAAGTAGGCGATCTGGTCTTCACTTTCAGCTACTAACTGTGGCATATTTTATCTGTGTAGAATCGATTTTCGACCTGAAGAAGTCGCAAAACTGAAGCTGTAATAGCTGTATACAATATATCATGAAGAGGGGAAGCCTGTGAGGACATAGAAAACCAGGATGACGACCGTGGCGACAGAGTCCACGCAGTAGCGAGATGCAGTAGGCACAAGCTCGTTTGCCGGGGAAGGCACGGACTCTCCTCCACCGAAAAAAGAACGTCACGCGGCGCTTCTTTTTGACCTGTGCCCTAGCATGCAACCTCTCAACCTTCTTCCATTCCTACTGCTAGACACATCATGAACAAAATAAACCACGACCAACTGCTTTCACTGGAACATCCGTTTGTGAAGGTTAGTTTGAGAGCTTGGACAGATGGGTCAGTTCCTAGCTGAACTCAGCCAATTAACCCCTTACATGCATATGGCCTTCCCAGATTCCAGTGGAAAAGTTTCGGTCCTCGCTCAGAGTTTCCCAAAAGCACATTGAAAAGGAGATTGCAACATTGACCAACTCAGTGTCCGATATTTCCAAAAAGTCTGCCCAAGGCAACTTGGATCCCAAGCAAGTCGAGGTGGCACTTGAGGCAATAGTTAATCGACTCAGCACGTTGAAACGGAAGGTGAGCATGCCGGTGTAACGACTGTTCTCTCTCTTAACATCCTCCACTCCATTTCTTCATATCTTTGCCTGTCACTTTTCTCGCTCACTAGCTCTATCAACTATGACTGGTGTACAGAATGTAACCGCATCAGACGTGTCCTTTCCCTGTCATACCCCTTGTAGCTCAAAGATACGCGCGCCGAAGAAGTACTTTACTCGCAGCGGACAAAAGCGCGACTGCAGCACCTGCAAGATTTCACAACGATTAATAGCCTGGATTCGGACGACTTTGCACGGTGGAGCCGAGTTCGACTAAACCGTATTCTGATAGACTACATGCTGAGAGATGGCTTCAGAGAATCGGCGTCGCTATTAGCTAGGAGCGAACAAATTGAGGTGAGCAAGGCGTCACCTGTCTGATGTCTCTATACACAGTGTGAATTCAAGCTAACGTATTCATCTCGTATGGATTTCAGGACCTCGTTGACATCGAGCTCTTTGTCCAGTCCGCAAAGGTTGAACAAGCTCTTATGCGTCAGAGCTGCACGGAATGCCTGCAATGGTGTAAAGAGAATAGTTCGAATCTGAAAAAGATCAAGGTATATGTCAGATATAGTAGATGGAACGCATACAGCATTGCGACACGACTTCTTACCATTACCCTGTTCATTCTCTAACCTAGAGCACACTGGAGTTTAGTTTGAGGATGCAGGAATTTATTGAGCTCGCTAGAGAGCGTCGGTCACAAGAGGCGATTGCCTATGCGCAGAAACACCTCACCCCATGGCAAGAGACACACTTGACCGATATCAGCCATGTAATGGCTTTGTTGGCTTTTCCACCAGAGACCAAATGTCATCCCTACAAGGTATTGGATACAGCACCATTTCAGCCGTATGCTTTGCGTGTAATCTAGCTGTACATACTTACGATCTCTCGTATCACAGCGGTTATATGACCAGTCGCGCTGGAACGACTTGATTTCGCAATTTCGATCAAACAACTTTGCGCTTCAGTTCTTCACGCCCGAACCTCTCTTGAATGTAACCCTTCAGGCGGGACTCTCAGCACTCAAGACACCCATGTGTTATCAGCCAGACCACCGAAATATCAATTGTCCAGTTTGCGATCCGCAGACACTGGGGGCTCTCGCCACGGATCTTCCACTGAGCCACCACTTTAACTCATCGATTGTGTGCAGGATCAGCGGCGAGATCATGAACGAGGACAACTTGCCGATGGCCTTGCCCAACGGCTACGTCTACTCGTACAATGTATGGTTGACGGCGGGGATGATGTACATGAATATGTCTTTGTTGGTATCTAACATTGGATCACTCTTTGCCTGCTCTTTAATCTTTTCTAGGCTTTGGTGGGGATGGCAAGTCTGAACAACGGCAAAATTACCTGCCCTAGAACCGGAATTGTCTACGATATCTCGCAGATGAAGAAGGTGTTTATTTCGTAGATCGTTGGCCAATACAGCCAACTTGTCAAAAATGCATACCGAGAGCAGCGGGTGCAGAGCAGAGATGACGTAATGTAAACTTTTTTTCTTGCTGCTTTTGCGTCCTCCCTCTTTTTTTTTCCATGTGTTGCTTTTGCATTCCCTGTCTTCCCACCCCACCAAGAATCCTTTTTGGATCAGTGAACGCATTTCCTGCGCTTGAGCATCGTTAAAAGATCAAAGGATTCATCAATGTTGCCGCCTGCATCCACATCTACCGACCACTCTCAGGCCGCCTCCACACCTTCAATTCCTTCCCTTGACCATGTAATTGACACCAACGACCCGACTGTCCGTGCCCTCATCCAGGCTGCTGTTGCCCACCAGCAGCAACAGGAAGCTGCCGCCGCCGCTGCCGCTGTTGCTGCAGCTGCAGCAATGGTCAAAGCGGAGAATCCGTCCTCTTCCATCATCAAGAGCGAGGCCGCCTCCTCCGCAGCTGCAGCTGCAGCTTTGGCTGCTACGTCTGGAGGCCCCTCTTCGGCCACCCCGCTTTCACACGCTGTCCCTGTCGACATTCTTCAGAGCTTGCTTCCCTCGGTCACATCTGGGGCCTTCACCGTCTCTGCCTCAGCGTTGGCCTCCATTGCAGCAGGCGCCGCCTCAGCAGCATCGTCGCTCAGTGTTGCTGCACCGACTTCTACCTTGACGGTGACTCCGACTCAAAGCAGCTTGGCGAAACCCAGCGCCTCCTCGACGACATCAGACAAATCCTCCGGCAAGTCGTCCTCCTCTGCATCTAGCAGCCGGCCCTCTACAAAGCGCTTCCATCCAGACGACATCTTTTGCTTGGGATGTTGCAGGAATCTTTCAATCGACCACTACACCTGCCCAACCACGAACCGTGTGTTCAAATCCTGCAACGCCTGTCGACAAAAATCGAGGATCAACTCCAAGAAGGTGGTTAAGCCTGTTACAGTCCCGACCAAGCCTACGATATCCATGGAGGAGTTTGGTGCAAGACTGAGAGAACTGGAAGCTACTCAGGAAGAGTCGAGCCTGGATGTTATGGTGCACCAACCTGGATCTGTTGAAATGGATCAGGAAACGTTGAAGGCACGCGGAGCACAGATTGCAGCCCAGGTTTACGAGTCCACAGGATATTGGTTCTCGTAAGTCCCGTATACTTTTGTAGAACTCCAGGTCGGTCATATAACGGTTTCTTTATGGCTGACCATCTTACATATTCTCTAACTTTGTAGACACTCGAGGACGAATGACGAGACGCAGTCAAAGACGAGGCTCAAGATTTATGGATGCTCTCAGCGCGAAGATAGGCGAGCACCGCCGGCTCCCAAAACGCAGAGCCGCAAGCGAAACCGCCCCTCGACCAAGAGATACTTTCCTTGCAAAGGCAACTTGACGATGACCTTTTACCACAAAGCGAACCATGTCCGTGTGGTGTATGGCCACAAGCGCCACGACAAGTACGACAACCGCAAGTGCCCGGATCATGTTCGCGCATATGTCAGGGAGAACTTGAACCTTCCTCCCCGCCAGATCTATGACAACTTGGTGGCGCGTGACTCTTCCTTGCAGATCACACAGGCTCAAGTCCGATACTGGAGCCACTTTTATAAGAGGAGTGGAGGTCAAGAAGGAAATGAAAACGATCACAAGGATGAGATGCACGACCACAACGATGAGGATCATGGCAGCAGCCATGGGTCTCCATCAATGCACCAGGAAACAGACCAGCAAACGGAGGAGGAGCGAGTTCAACACGAACAGGTTCAGCAACTGCTTCTGGCCTCCAACGCTGCTGCGATGCAGTCCCTTGCACAGAGTCATCAGGCTTCCCAGAGTTTGGTGGGTGGGCCTATCGCCATCTCGGTTCCAATGTCCGATATGGACACTCAACCGCTGTCTTCGAGCATTGTCCAAAGGGTCCTGGCTGAGGATGGAGGGAAAAGTTTACTTCAGCTTCAAGTCAGCCTGAATGCAGTCTCCAGCGCCGCCTCGGCCTCGTCGGCGGCAGAAAATGGAGATGCAGTGGTCCAGCAAGTCTCTGATTTCATGAAGGAGAATGATCAACAGGCTCTCACGCCTCAGCAGTAGCCGCCTCAGTTATTCTATAAGCGTCCTTAATAAACTGTCTCCATTGGTTTCAACCGCCATCACTCCATTCGTGCGGTCGTGAATTGCCTTTTTTTTTCTCACTATAAGGCTATTGTTATAAAAGGGTACCTTCCCTACTCAGTCCATGGTGGTCCGGTGCTACTATACCGGCCAGCACTCCAAAAGTTTGTGGCCGTCAGGCGATCGACGATCAACTGACTGCAGGGGCATTGGTCCGACCGAAAGCAGCTCGGAAATAATGATATCATACTCAAACCTTTAAATCCACTCCATATTGTCAATTCACCGGCTCAACCCTCTCTAATTGACTGTACGTGGCCACCAAGTCATGGCGCTTAGGATTTTGTGGCTTATTAATATGGAGAGATGGCCGAGTTGGTCTAAGGCGCCGCGTTAAGGCCGCGGTCTATTCGTAGGCGTGGGTTCAAATCCCACTCTCTTCATTATTTTTCGCCCGTGCGGATTTTTTTTTGCTTTTTCGCCTCCTTCGACAATCTCCACTTTTTCTCCATTTCACCGTGGACATGTCCCTGTTTCTTTTCCCTCGCCTAACGCTCGCCTAGGGACCTCTCTCGGACAAGAAGACTGAGCAGGAAGACTGAGCCCTCAAGAATGTCGAAACAACCCTGCCGTGCGTTTCAAGCGACGGGCACATGCAGATTTGGCGACACCTGCAAGTTTGGTACGTGGCCAGTCAGTTCAGGAAGCTTCCTTGACTCAATGTACTCGGAACAAAGACGCTGACGTTTCGTGCTTTTACTTGAATCTAGCTCACGCGAGCAAACAAGATATGTCCGACGACTGGACCAGTGTACGCATTCCTGCCGACCCACAATGGCTCCTCAGTTACTCGGCAGTGCTCCATCTCTAATCCGCGTTTTCCACTCCTGCATCTTGTAGAACCGAAAACCAGCAGGACAAGGTCGAGAACGCAGGAATGGGGCCTATGGCGGAGCCAGAGGCGAACAGTTTGGATGGTTCGACGAAAGCCCGTCCAGCCCCGCTCCTCGCCACCCTCCTCGTTACGACCCGCAGCCACAGTACTATGGTATGCATGTTTTCGTGATCGATATCGGCCTTTTGCTTCAGTCTAGAGTCCATGCTGAATCAATAGTGTTACTCTGACTTACCACTTATCAGGCGGCGGGAGTGGCGATTCAGGAAAGCATGGACGTCGACAAAAGAATGGTCCTCCCCCTCCCAAATCAAGTAATACTAAAGGTCCTGCTCAAAGAGACTTGCGGCCGAGTCCACAGAAACCAAAAGATCCATACGCGGAGGTCAGAAAGCCGCGTCCATTATTAGATGATTCATGGAAGAGAGGCTTGCCACCAGGTAAAGATACCACTAAAGGCTTCACAAAACGCGTCTATCCTTTGAATGAATAATGATACTGACACGTCAATGCTGTTGGTTTTATGGATAGACAACTTTCGTAACCAATCTATCTGCCCGACGGACATTGATATTAATGAGGACACGTACCCAGACCCTCCTGAAAATATTGTTCACAAGGCGTACGATTCTACAGAGCAGTATCTCGAAACGCACTTTCGGCTCCTTCGCGCAGACTGCACCCTTCCAGTCCGAGATGCCATTCGCAACTACCGACATGGAACCGTGGAGGACAATGAAATGATGATCTACATCAATGTACGTGCGTGCTTGTCATCTTTCAGCTCATTGTGCTTTCAACGTAACTGCTTTGCTGATTGACGGCTATCTATCTGCGCATTCCCACAACCTAACTAGGTCCGCCCCATGGCGTTATTGTTGGCCAGTATAGGGCTTGTTCATCGAATGTCATTCATCGTGGATGGTCGCCGAGTCAACTGGAAGCAATCCAAGCGTCTTGTTCCTGGAACCATCGTCTGTCTCTCTGTCGACCACTTTGAACATCTCCGGTTTGCGACAGTGGTTGAGCGTGACACGGAGTTTCTACAAAACCCGCGCGAGTTGCGGATCGGCATCAAGTTCATACATCCGGACCCTCACCTCGATTTCGATCCAGATGTTTGTTACACGATGATTGAGGCGATGCAAGGATATTTTGAGGCCTATCAGCACGTATTAAAGTGTCTTCAGGACATTGATCCGGCCACACTGCCATTCCAGCCACAGCTTATCGGGTTGGAGCCAGAGCTTGCGCGACCAGATTACAACGCCGAGGTACATCGTCTATCCAACCGAGACTATATCCAAGCATCACTTATAGAGTTTCCGGAAATCCTGAAAGGGCTGCGGCAGCCCTCTCGAAGGCGCGTCATGGATCCAGAAGGCGGTTGGCTGGATTCGGGTGTTGGCGAAGTCCAACCAAGGGTCCTTGCGGCCCTGGAATGGATGTTGACAAGGGAGTTTGCGGTAGTGCAAGGACCTCCTGGGACGGGAAAGACGTTTCTTGGGCTATTGGCGACGCAGATAATTCTCAAGGAGTGTTCCACAGCCGCGGCCGGGCCAATTATCGTCGTCTGCCAAACGAATCATGCCTTGGATCAGTTCTTGGAAGGAATCATGAAATTTGAGGATCGTGTCATCCGGTTGGGATCAAGGTCAAAGAGCGAGGTCGTCATTCCCCGCACATTGTACAATGTTCGCATGAAATACAAGGAGGATCCGATGCAAGCTCGAAACGACAAGGTTCTCAGCAGTGGGCCGGGACGATATTACAGGCTGAAGGACAAGCTGGAAGTAGAGCTCTTGGCGCTTTTAGAGGACCTGGCTGTGGAATACGTGCCACTGGCAAGGCTGCTGGAACTCAACATCATCACACCCTCCCAGTACAGCTCCTTCACCAGCGACGGATGGGTGACAACCTCGGATGAGGAAGACAACCCGACTGCGCGGTCCTGGCTTCAGGATGCACCTCATATCCAGGATCCGAATGATGTATCTATATTCGATGATACGATGCTGAAAGACGATATTGTTCCCGAGATTGACGAGGAGGAGCTGCAGGAGAGAGTCGAGGAGTTCATGACCGGCGTCATGGACGAAACAAGGATCAGTGGAAACGTCGTGAACGTCAAGCAGTCGATTGTTGCTCACCTAGACGATGCGGTTGTTGGAGACGTCACGCCATATATGAACACCGCCAACGTGCACGATATTCCTGCTCAGAAGCGCATGGGTGTTTACAAAATCTGGCTGCAGAGGTATCAGGCGACCATCATTGAAAAACTTGGCTACTTGCACGAGACATTTGACCTTATCTGTGAGAATATCCGGGCCCACAATCGAGCCAACGATGCCTCTATTCTTAAGACAGCTCGTGTTATCGGCATGACCACGACTGCCGCGGTAAGCATTTCTTTCTTTCTTTTGGAGCAGATCTACGTGGAGTATATCCCTCGATTGATTTTGTCTGACAATATATTAATATGCTCCTCACCATAGTCCAAATATCACGACCTACTTTGTCAGATGCGGCCCAAGATCATGATTTGCGAGGAAGCCTCAGAGACGCTTGAGGCTCATCTGCTGTGTGCACTGACTCCTACCATCGAGCACCTCATCCTCATTGGAGATCACGAGCAACTACGACCAAGCATGTCTGTGGATGACCTGAAATCCAAGAACATTGACGTGTCAATGTTCGAACGCCTCGTCCTGAACCATTTCCCCTTCGCGGCGCTTGACTGTCAACGTCGCATGAGACCCGAGATTCGTAATTTGATCCGCCCGATCTATAGACATTTGCGCGACCACGAATCGGTTCAGCGATATGACGATGTCAGGGGCATGGTCGACAATGTACGTTGTACCTACTTTTCTCATTTGCTCCTCTTCCTTCTACACGAACAGCTAACTTATGATTCCCTCTTATACTTCGTTAGCTTTGGTTCCTGACCCACGACGAACCTGATAGAGTTGGACAGAATAACTCGCATGTCAATGAGCATGAGGTTGGTATTGCAGTCAAGCTGACAATCTACCTTTTGCAACAAGGATACGATCCGTCAGAGATCACCGTCTTGACCATGTATGCTGGTCAACGCAATATGATACTGGAGAGACTTCATCGCTGCCAGGTCCCGAATGCCGACAAGGTGCGAGTGTCTACAGTGGACGGATTCCAGGGCGAAGAGAACGAAATCATCATTCTCAGTTTGGTTAGAAGCAATTCCAACAACAGCATTGGGTTCTTGAAGACCAGCAATCGTGTTTGCGTCGGACTCTCTCGTGCAAAGAAGGTAATGTCTATATTTCCATGGATCAATGTCGGAAACAACACCATTTGTCATTCTTCTCACCTATTGCTACTTCTCGCTTTCGTAAACATAGGGTATGTATATCTTGGGCAACGCGAAGCTGTTGATGGAGCAGTCGAAGCTGTGGCAAAGCATTATCAGCAGTATGATGCAGGGTGGTCCGAGCAACTTTAAGATTGGCAACCGAATCAAGCTGCAGTGCTGTCGCCATCCAGAGATGGTATCGGAGGTGGGTCTCGAGGCTGACTTCGATCAAGTTCAGGAAGGAGGTTGCACCAAGCCGTGTGGAGATGTCTTCCCTACCTGCGGCCACCCTTGCCCGTTCCCTTGCCACGGCGAGGATCACAGCAAAATGCGGTGTCGCCACACCTGTGGGCGGTGGCTCTCGTGCGGGGTACATGCCTGTGCTGGCAACTGCTGTGACCCTTGCAAACCATGCTCGTCATGCGGAGTTCGGGAAGGATGAGCAAAACTAAACTCCAAATAACTGGTACTGGCTAAACTCGTGCTTGCTCTTTGTGGATGAGGACAAACTTGTACTGTAGCTCATAAAAAAAATTCGTTGTCCGCTTACTCTTCCTCGTTCCCATACCTCTCTTTCAAGGGCAGCAAGGATGGACTGCCTGGACGCGTTGTATTTCAAACATTCGAACAAGTTATTTATTATCAGAACATTAGGCAGACGCCCCTGATTGGAGGGCGGTTAAGAAGAAGGTGGGGGAGGAGGCGAAGAGTGTGATGGGGGAGGAGGAGGGGGTGCTACCCCTCCTGTAGCCGCTTCTGAAGAGGGTGGTGGCGGTGGTGGGGGGACGCCTGGAGCACCAGCCTATTTAATGACGAAAGAAAACAAAGGTGAGTAACCATGGGCATGGGAGGCGACAACACAAAACAGGCGAGCTACATACCCAGCCTGGAGGTGCAACGGGAGGAGGTGGCGGTGGAGGTGCACCGTAAGCGCCGTAGTATCCTGCGTAGGGATTGTAAGGATATGCTGCGCTAGGATACCCAGGTGGTGGTGGCGCAGCTGAAGGGTCAGCGTGTCCCGCTGATGCTGCAGAGGTGTTCCATGGATTAGATGAAGCTGACCCATTGCTCTGCTGCCAAGGTGCAGCCGACGATGGGGGTGGAGGCGGGGGTGTTGTTCCAGGAGCTCCGTGGTGCTGCCAAGGCGCAGGCGATGACGAAGGCGGTGCTGCTGACGAATTGCGAGCCCAAGGAGGAGGGGCAGAACTATGGCTAGAAGACTCCCGATCCCTGGAGGCCCATGGAGGAGGAGCAGATCCAGACTGGCTAGTTCTCCTAGGTGGGCCATAAGGGCCAGACGACCCGCCATTGCTACCGTAGTCCCGCTCAGACGCACCCGAAGGAGCAGTCGATGCAGATACTCCTGCGGGGACTTGCTCGCCCAATTCCGCCATCAGGTTCAAGTACTCGGAATCAATCTTCTGGTTCCTCTGCTGCGCCTCTGGGTTGTTGCGCTCACGACAATCGCGCGTGGCGTGTCCATGTCCACCGCAAATTCCACAGACGAGGTTGATAGTGACATTGTGGATCTCTGGACACTCGTACTTGCGATGGCCAAGCGCACCACAGTTCAAGCACGTCTGGTTCTCGTCGTCTCTCAACGTTCCGTTCAATGAAGCCAGTTCTCTCAGCTGCATACGCTTGAGCTCGTTCTGACCTTCGGGGACGGAGGCGGACTATTTGAGAATGATTAGATTAGCAAGAGGTAAGAAACAGTTACTAGGTCGAACACAGCTCCATTGTCCATGGGGTAAGGGGATTTTCACTTACGGTTTCGATAATCTTGTTGATGAGCTGAATGGCCTTGGCGACCTTCTCCTCTGTATCAGCAGAGACCAAGCAGTGGAGATCTTCTTCCTGGTTTGCACTCGACGCAGAATCGGATCGGCTCTTGCCCTCCTTGACGGATCCACGTCCACGAATACTGATTTTTGCGCCAGACTCAGTCTCCATCTTTTTCAGGGTGTTACCACGGGGTCCGATCAAAAGACCGATAAAGTTGATCTCTGGAAAGTCTTTGACAGGAATATACACCTTATCCATGGTCTTTGTCGGTCTTTTGTAGTCAGCTGGGGGTCTGAAGTCGGGATATTTCTTGATAGCGCCTTCGATTAGGTGGTGACGCTCATCTTCCAGCTTCTTGCGGTACCGGTACTCTCGAGTGTTGACACGCTTTCCTTCGGCATTATACACTGGCTCTGGAGAGCGGGATCTAATCATGGTCAAGACTGTTGGTTACTCGACACTTCCATATAAACATACCTCTCAGCTCGATCGCAAGTCCAATTGTAATACGTACCTCTCGCGTTCAACGGCTGGGAGTACATCGCCAGTCTTCAGTTTCCGGGCGATCTCCTCGAGTCTTGTGTGCACTGTTTTCGATCAATAAGGTACATATGTGTGTTAATACCACTTTCATAGAAACGATGCCTTTGAGAAGAGTCATGGCGCAGTCAACTTACATAAAAACATCTCGAGCTGCTCTGGAGTCATATTGGTGGGCAGAGCTGTTGGCATGCCAGGGATGGTGACCTTTTCGTCTTCAGCCGCCCATCGACTCCTGCGCTTGCGCCTGGGCTCCTCTACACCATCTGTTACCGCGATATAAGAGAACGTACAAAACGAGCACAGGCGATTAGTAAGAGGCGCTGTAAGTCCTTCAGAAACATCAACTATGTTGCTACGCCGATGTACTATACCTTCTCTTGGGGCTGATGAGGCTTCAGACCTGGAGGTGTAAGCACCTGGGGCCGCAGAGCCTTCTGTCATCAGGAAAAAGTCGAATAGCAACACAAAACATATGTGTCATTAGCATTGCGCTCTCGTATAAGGATCTCCCATCGTGACATGACTGACCACAGTGAGAAAAAAAAGCGTTGCTCTCTGGCGTTTTACGTACCTTCTCTTTTGGCTGGATAGTGTTCGTTCCTGGAGGTGTAGGCACTGGGTGCCTGATGCTGCTGGTAGGCATGGCTGTCGTACTGCGATGGAGCAGCTTCAGCGTGGTGACCGTACGGCGACTCGGTGGATCGACCTCTGCCTTGGTACTCATCTTCCGGGTTAACATCGCCGATCATGCGCTTCCGGGGACCCAGAGGCAGAGTGTTGGCTCCAGTCTTTCCCTTGTTCCACGACATGTTTGTTTGTCAGAGGTGTAATCCTGAGGTCGATTTCTGCAGATGTTGCTGGGGAGAAAGAAAAGCACAAGGAGCAAAAAAAAAAAAAATTGGCTGCATTATATAAGACTACGTCAGCAGGTGCCGGGAAGCCAAATTTTGCCCATTTGATAACTCTCATGGGGGATTCGACTAGAGCAGACGATTGACCATGATGAAAAGCAGGGTGAGAGGCATGGAGTCGCGATTGGCTATAGTTGTGCACGCACTCAGTGTTGCCATGGTCTAATCGGATTGTGCCTCTTGTAGGACACTTGACCTCATTCCACTCCACACGCTAATATCAATACTGCAACGAGGCCTAAATGCTCGCTTTGCGGTTGAGGCTACAGTAATCGGGAAGCACGAAGGAAGACTCGAAACTGGCCCAGGCATTCAGAGGTTCAACGACTAGGTTCTTGACTTGCTGACAAATAGAAAAGAGTCCGAGCGATCTTGAGAGGAAGGCCACATCCTGCAGTGGCCCTACAGTAGAGTGCGAGCCGTCGACACCGTAACAAAGTTTGATCTAAGACTCGGTGGAGAAAACAATCGAGGTGAGGATGCCGGTGAGATATAAGGGTACGCCGATAAAAACGAGAACAATGGCGTTCCAGGCACCTGCTCATCACCCCTGCGCAAGTGCGTCGACATGCATGAAGAGAAAGAGCACCTTGTTTACACTGCATGAATTGAAGATACATGTCTGAGAACAATAGGAAGTAGGCGGCCGTTGCTTAATAAGATTGTGTTCCGAACGTTGGATAGTACTTCAACTTGGTTGCGTTCGATAGTCAACCTTGTCTTTACCCGGCTGGTCGGGAGGAATCGCCTGCGCGTGCAATTAGAAATATAAAGATAGGTCGGCCCCTATCGGGGCTTTCTGTGTGTCTCGTCTGTTCGAGGCGCAACTGCAGGGGTTGCCAGCCTCGATGACGAGCTTGGCTCGTGTATCCGCAGGCAGGTATAAGTCTGCTAATAGGGCCCTCACGGCCAAATATGGAGCGTGCTTCCGGCCTACCCGCAGGATCAGGTTGGGGCGCACTCTAATGTTGACAGAGGATGTTTCGCCTGGAGGACTTCAAATTGGCCCTCACAAACATGGTCACCGAGGCTGATGAGCCACCATCCGCCCTTTTTAGGACCGTGAACTCCGAGCGGCCAGGGGGCACCGAGGATTCGCTTAAATATGCAGCTGCCGTGCGCTGCTTGGCTAGCCATCAAACACCCATCGCTTCTTGCTCCTGCATCCTCAAGCAAACCTACTTCTGCTTCCTCTCCCACCCACTCACCCGCCTTCAACCCCTTCAGCCCCACCCCATCTCTTACAATGGAGCACATCGAGCATTCCCAGCTGCATACCGACCCTGTCTACCGCTTCCAGTACGTGGCCAAGTTCATGAACTTTGGCGATGAGGACGTCGATGCCATCAAGGGTGCCGCAGAGCTCATCACGCCTCTGGTGCCTGTCATTGTCGATGCCGTCTACACCAAGCTCCATCAATTCGACATCACCTGGGACATCATGGCCAAGCGCCACGAGGGCTTCACGCCCAAGGACGCCAACGTCATTGAGAAATCCAGCGAGCTCAGCGAGGACGCTGAGCAGATCAAGTTCCGCAAGGACATGCTGAGCAAGTACTTTGCCAAGCTGGTGACCAACCCATACGACGAGCGCATGGTCAAGTACCTGGAATACGTCGCACGCATCCACACCGACACCCCCGGCAAGAAGAGCAAGATCAACGTCGAGCTTATCCACATCAACGCCCTTCTGGGATACGTCGAGACGGTCCTCATCGGTGGCATCAAGTCACTCAACCTGGACCGTGACACAGAGTACAAGACCATCGCTGCATTCGGAAAGTTGCTCTGGATCCAGATGGACTTTTTCATCAAGTTCTACTGCTTGGAAGGATCACAGTTCCGTGATCCACAGCCCGAGAGCCGCGCGGTAGTCCGAAGCGAACCTGGCTTCTTTGCTCGCCTCTGGAGCCTCTTTTTCTAAACCCATTGCCACTTCTCATCATTGCTTTGTAATAATAAAACCATTCATGAACAACTGTCTTGCAACAACAATGCTCATGGTGCATAGCCTCCTCCCTGTGGTCAAGGAGCCTGCGATGCCTTGACAGCTCGGTTCCACAGATCGGGGGCAGTCACAACCACACCCTTCAGCAGGGCTTGCGCCCCATACGTACCCCGTCTCCTTTTTAGTTCTGCTGTCTCTTCTTTCATTCTTTTCCTTTTCTCCATTCACACGCCCTTGCGCACACTCCCCCATTACCACTTGCCCATTGCTCAACTTCTCTCACCATGGCAGCATGCCCCCACATCTCCAGTGTCCGTCTGACAGTGCCCGCGTCCTCGGCGCAGATCTACAAGGACGAGTGCACCGTCTGCTACGACAGCCCCGTATGTCAACCGCACGCGTGAGCACATGCGCTGCCTCACGAATCGAACCAAAAAAGAACCGAGGTGCTCACCATTACCATTCACAGTACTCACCCTGTCTTGTCTTGTCTCTGCTTTTGTCTTCTATCCTTCCTCTCTCTCTCTCTCTCTCTGTCTGTCTGTCACGCAAAACGCGTTAAAAGGATAACGAAGCCGGTTTGGACGTATGCCTGTCGTGCTTCAACGGCGGCTGCACTGATCCAGATCGCTACCATGCTATCCAACACTATACCAAGTCTGGCCATCCCTTGGCTTTAAACATCAAGCGTGTCAAGTTGCAGAAGGATGCTAGAGTAAGATACTAAGATACTTTTGCAACCCTCCTCGTCTCCCCGGCACTTCGCTATGCTCTTTACTCACTGTAGCACTGCATGCTACTGCTCTCGAGCGTTAAGTTCCCTGCTAACTAACTGTCATTTTACCGATCTTTTGGGCGCAATAGAACGACCAAGAGCCTCCTCAAAAGATGACAAAAATTGCTATCGTACCTGAGAACGACGCGGATCTTTACGAATACTTTACAGAAGTCAAGTGCTTCGAGTGCGGTGGCGTCGAGGTCGACAAGACTGCTGGAGAGGCAAGTCAACCTTTGAGGGAGGGAATCCGTAGCGCGACTAGCACCACAGGATCCGCATTCTTAACGACAGCTTGTATATTGAACAGGTCCCAAAGGTTATTGATGCCATTATGACATCGCTCTCCGCCTCAAGACAATCCGAAATCAAAGCTTGGGAGGAGGAGATCGTTTCTTGCGACCACATACGCAACCTCAAGCAAGATGCCGAAAAGACTGTTTCTGCTGGTAAGGACCGATACGATGACGAACATTCCCCGTGTTTCCTGCTAAGGAAGCGAAAAAGGAGGCGAGATCGCTATTCTACTTGACAGACCACATTGCTTATACTGGACGACTGTGTTCTAATACCAAATGATAGAAGGAGCACACTGCGCTGATTGCGAACTGGGTGAAAACCTGTGGCTCTGCCTTGTTTGCGGCAATCTTGGATGCGGACGTCAGCAATACGGTGGCACTGGAGGCAACGGTCACGGACTAGCTCATTTTGATGCAACAGGGCACGGTGTCGCCTGTAAACTCGGAACAATCACGCCCGAGGGAACAGCCGGTGAGTGCTGGGATTGACTTTGTTACTCTAAACGCACGACACTCTGCAGGTCTACAGTATGTACAGGTTTTTTCTGACAGGCGCTTCTCACTAGACATTTACTGTTACCACTGCAACGAGGAACGGTCGGACGATCAGCTTGGAGCACACTTGGCACGCTTTGGAATTAGAGTCGAGGCGCAGCAAAAGTCAATCAAATCTCTGACAGAACTGGTAAGTTTATCTTATAGGTGCAGGCAGGTATACGTTGCAGTGCCTTGACTAACCCTTTTTCAACCTTCCTCTCATGCTAGTCCTTGGAGCAGAACCAAAACTTCAACTTCAACATGTTTACGGAGGATGGAAAGTCGTTTGAGCCTCTCTTTGGGCCCGGCTATACTGGATTTAAGAACCTTGGAAACAGGTACGACACTTGGTTAGGCCGATATCATGATTGAGTTGCGTAGCAGGCTAACACTTTTTTCTCTTTACATAGCTGTTACATGGCGTCAGTTCTCCAATCTGTTTTCGACTTGCCAGCGTTTGTTTCTAGGTACGATGTAACTATAAGACCACTCAATATGGCCACCACCACTAATGACTTCCCAGAGGCTCTATGCTGACGCCATTCCTATTGAAATTTATAGATACTGGCCTCTTGACATTGAGCATTTGCAAACATGCGCCCAGGATCCCGGCAGGTGCTTACAATGTCAGTTGGCCAAAGTTGCTGACGGTCTTTTAAGTGGACGATACTCGACACCGGTTATTTCGGAAGGTGGAGAAGTGCAGGGTCAGGACGGAATTGCACCTGGAATGTTCAAGGCCCTGATCGGGCGAGGACACCCCGAGTTTTCAACCATGCGTCAGCAGGATTCATTCGAGTTCTTCCAGCATTTGATCAAGATCATTTCGCAGACCGAGCGTACAACTGGCAGAGACCCTACAAAGACATTTGAGTTTACGAACGAGCAGCGATTGCAGTGTAACGAGTGCAAAAAGGTGCGGTACTCCAGAGACAACACTACCTCTCTTTCCATTGCTGTGCCTGCGATTAAGAAGCCCAAGACTAGCGAGGACGCAGAGGATGAATATGAGCCGGTAACTCTGGCGCGGTGCCTCGATACCTACGTCGCAGCGGAAGCCCTCCCTTACAACTGCCCTAGCTGCGGAAGGAACACGATTGCCACAAAGTACAACTCAGCTGTTTTGTGTAAAAGATATTTGTCCGATCACTTTCATGGCCATTACTCACATGCTTTGGGGGCTCTAAATCAAATAGGACAAATCGATTTGCGACGTTCCCTGAAGTCCTTGTGGTCAACATGCGACGATTCGAATATCAGAATTGGGTTCCGAGGAAGCTTGGTACGTGTTGGATGCTATAGGGTTTTTATTACAAGCGATTGCTTTGCGAAGCATGGTCCACGAACCTAATCTACCTCTGACTGTTTTCTTCTTAACAGCTGTGCCTATCGTCTTTCCAGAGGGCAGGATTGAGCTCGAAAAGTATCGTGGACATGGTCAGCAGCCGGGCGAAGATTCGCTTCCAGAAGAGGCAAAGGGAGCCAGCGCATCATCAGAGCCAACGTATGATCAGGCTGCGCTAGAGCAGTTGCAGATGATGGGATTCCCTTTGATCCGTTGCCAAAAAGCGCTTTCGGCAACCAACAACCAAGGCTCGGAAGCGGCTATGGACTGGCTCATTCAGCACATGGAAGATCCCGATATTGACGATCCTATCGTCGCCAACACTTCCTCGTCCGGCGCCACAAATGCCGCCGTGTCTCCGGAGCAAATCGCACAGCTAGCGGACATGGGTTTTACAGACAAGCAAGCCAAGAAGGCTCTTAAAGAAACTGGAGGCAATATGGAGCGCGCCGTAGAGTGGCTCTTTAGCCATATGGACACGCCCATGGAGGACAACGAGGACGAGGAGGCTGCTCCAACTGCAGGAGCTCCGGCTCAAGCTTTGGCAGGCGATGTCACGAAGCAAGGCCATTATCAGCTGAGCTCGTTCATCTCGCACAAGGGACCATCGGTCCATTGCGGGCACTATGTCTCGCATATTAAGAAGGGTGACCAGTGGGTTCTCTATAACGACAACAAGGTCGTCGCAGACACCAAGGCTCCTGTGGGCGATGCTTATATGTATATTTTCAAGCGCGTATAAATCTAGTAGCGTCCAATGGCTGTAGAAACCCAATGTGTCCAACACTACAGTCTATCACGCCTAGTGTGAAATAAAGTTGTGTTGGGAGTTTCCGGAAACCGCACTGGGGCCTCCAAAAGCAATGTCAAACCTCCAAGGAAAGCGGTCGCCATACCGAGGACTGTAGATAACTAGCCTCAAAACTGTCGCTGATTGCTGCCTCTACTGCAGACGCATCCCGAATGGCTCAGAACATCCAAGTATGTGAATAGACTAGCAAGTTGGTCTCCAAACACATATGTGTAGATCGTAGCATGACCTCAGGCGGTGTCTTCAAAAATCCGTGCATGGCACCAAATGCTGCCGATAGACACAATAGTGTTGCTCCTTCAATTGCTGTTGTTTCCATCGTTATCATCATCAAGATCGGTCTCCACTTCGTAGTGAATCCTAACGATCAGCGAACAGGTTGAGCACACGACTGTATCCACGCCGAGTTCCAGCTCATCCTCCGAGATTACATACTCTCCACTGCATCGACAAGGAGCAGAGTACGTGCTGGATTCTGTTTTTGTCAGGAGGGCATTGTTTCGTTATTGATGAGTATTGGTTCTAGAGGACCCTGTGCATTGGATCAATGAGAGCGGGCGACAAGTCCTTTATACCTTCGTTGTAATCCATGTCATCAAGATCGATATCATCATTGACCTGTCCGTTCGCTCGAAGCCTCATAGCTTGCCGCGACAATATATATTCCCGATTAGTGTTTGTTCCTTACACAGTGTAGATAACGTTGTCCGTCGAGTACTGACGAGGTTGGCAAGGTACCTTTTAGCGAAGAGTCATAGAAGGCTCGCTGGTTAGGCTGACGAAGACACTCCCATGCTTCCTTGATATCCTGAAGAGGAATGACCTCCTTTAGTGAGGCAGAGGGTGCCTGCTGTGACTGATTCTGCTGCTGCTTGTCAGGATGATGCTACGGCGAGAAATAAGCTAGGTTACTATAACGTGTACCGCAGAGTGTCTCATGAACGAGCAGTGCAGACAGAAATGAGGCGCTCTTACAATCAATAGTAGTTTCTGGTACTGCAGCTTGATTTCCGGTAGAGACGCATCCTGCGAAACGCTGAGGATGGCGTAGTAGTCCTTGAGCATGAGACTACTGGGAGAGGATGGTGCAAGAGCGTAGAGGAACGAAGGCTGATCCAGGTTCAGGATGGGCACTTGGGCGATGCAATAGCGTCTTCTTGCTCCTGGTGGCAAAGCCACACGCAGCAGAATACAAAAATGCTGGACCCACAAAGCTCAGCGTTCGCCTCTTTGTCTCTCGTCCATTGCTTCTCTCCTCCAGGCATCTTGGAGAGTCCAGCGTGCCATTCCTGCTTCCTGCATACCTCTGCATCTGCGTCTCGTCTTGTCCTCTACTGCCGCACCTCCTCTTGCTGTTGTCTTTTCTTTGGTCATCACCAGCCAATGTCATCCCATTCCGCCGAGGACCAGCAGGTTCTTGACCAGCTCGTCTACAGGGTCTGCAGGGCCTTTTACGAGCCAAAGTACATCGTCGTCATGGATGTCATCAACAAACTGAAGCAGTAAGGACTTGGTTTGCTTGTGCACAGGTGTTTGTGGCATGTTGGCTTCCTTGAAAAAAAAAAGGCAGAATTGGCTCTTTTTCACCGCCCTTGCACTTCCAACTATGCCGCACACACTGAATAAACTACTTACACCCAATCCTATCATATGTTTTCGTCAAACAAAAAAGGGTCAAGGACGAGGAGCTTGCTCATACCGCAAAGTTGAACAGACGTGAGATCCACAAGATTTGTGGAAAGCTCAAGGAGGACCGCCTGATCAAAGAGTAAGAACATGCGCATTGTTGCGATTTTGCACCGCCTGCTTGACTATCATAGAGTTGTATTAACATCTGTACCTTGTTGCTGAAGTCTGACAAAGATCGAGGCACGGAAACCAGATCAGCGCCCTATCCCAAACACATACTACTACCTCGACTACAAGATCTTTGTCGACGTCGTAAAGTGGAAGATCCACAAGATGGGCAAGGAGCTGGACTCGGTCATGTCAAAAGTAAATAAGGATGATGTCAAGCAAAGCCATGAGATACGAGATACTGAAGTACCGGATTCTTTGTTACTGATGCAGGCATTTAATTTGCGTTCACGTTCATAGCAAGAGGTCGAGAGCGCAGGTTACAAATGTCCAGCTTGCTTAAACACGTACGCCGTAGTGGATGTTATGCATTTGCTGGACGTCGAAACCCAGAAGTTCCAGTGTCCAAATGATGGAAATGAGCTCGACGATGAGGATGTTGGAGGCGACGATCAGGGACAGGAAACTAAGACACGGTAAGGACTAGCAAAAAAAAAAAAAAAAAAAAAAAAAAGCTTTGTAATCGCTTAGATAGAGCCTTCTTTGCAAAGGATATTCAAGTTAGCGACTGGAATCCTTATACATTCTCTATTGGGCAATTCACTTTCCTAGGCTTCGTGAGCACACCAAACCCATTGTCGATCTGCTCAAGCTGACGGATAACATTGTCATTGAGCAGTACACAGAGAGCATGGCCGCAAAGAACGCAGCTGCCCGGACACATGATGGTACGCAGCAGCCTCTTGCATATGCACTTTTATATGTTGCTTTTGTGTAGGTTCTTGTGCCTCTACTCTAACTTTACAATTAACGGTGCATATAGATGACGATCTGGCGTTTGCAGAGGATGGTGGCCAGCAGCAGGGTGAAATCCAGGTTGTGTTCCAGGATGACAATGATAAGGCTGCCAAGAAAGCAAGAGAGTCGGAGGCCATGAATAAGAGACGGCAGAATGCAGTGCCATCTTGGCACGCCTGGAGTACTGTCTCTGGAGAAATGACCGCCCTTGGCGCCGAAGCTGCGAGACGCCAGGATATTCCCATGGATGACACCAATGCTGATGGAGAAGGCGAGGTTCTGGAGAACGACTCTGAGCGGGCAGAATGTAAGACCTGTGGCATGCCAATGCTATGCTCGTCGGAGGATATGGGTGGGCTTCCATTTTTTTGTCAAATGTTAATATTCGCGCCCTTTTTTTCATTAGATTACAACCAATACTATGAAAACCTCGAGAAGCAGGCTATGGGTGTTGAGGAGGAAGAGGAGACATTCGAGACCACCGACATGAATGGCTACAGCGAAAAGCGGGATCTAGAAGAATTCGACGAAAGCTCAAGGTACGAGAATACAATCCTGGGATTGATACCAATGGACATTGCATCGCGAAATATTAGCTAACTGACATGTAACGCCTGGACGCTCCGCCACAATAGTAAGCGACAGAGGACAAATGAGGACGATGGAGTTGTGGACGGTGAAGTAGAAGAAGTGTTTGAGGAAGGTGAAGAGGAATTACCCGAGGTATCTGTGGCCGGTGTGATGGTGCCATTGCTGGAGGTCACTGAGGAGCATCAAAGCAAAATGACTCTGGAGGAATATGAGACGTACTACAACATTTGTCAGCAACTGCAGTAAAAACCGGGTGAACTTTTTCTCGTTGTCCTGTGTTTTTTAGACCACGACCAGCATGCGCAGCTACTCGTTAACTTTATTCACATAGATACGAGGAACATCGATAAGGTCGAACCCACGTCGAAGGTGCATGCTGCAAAGATGTGATAGACGTTCCTTGATCTCATCCTGTATCATCTCCTCTTTAAGCAAAGGCACGGTTGAGGATCTCAACCCAGTAGCCATCGGGATCGGCAATGAAGGCAATGTTCTTCATCTTTCCATCCTGAAGTCTCTTGACCCACTTGACCTTGTCGCCAAAGCTCTCGAAGCGTTTGCAGGCCTCCTCGATGTTATCGACAATGATGGCGGTGTGACCAAATCCGCGTCCTGGATCACTGTTGCCATTTGCATATTTGAAATCGGCGTCATTCTCGGTTCCCCAGTTGCTAAGCACGGATGGCCAGAGAGAAAAAAAAGATGAGAAACGCAGCGCTCTGCACCACCTTTCGACCTGAAGAAAAGACAGGCTATTCAAGAGGCGCTTACTGGGTCAACTCCAGGACTCCGGGACGGTTGAAGGCATAGGCACGGCGCTGATCGTCCGACTTTGCTTCCAAGGATGCTCTGTCATCAGCGTTCACGTAGGCCAAAAAGTAGAGCTGTGTTGGATCGATGGTGAGAGGCTATTAGCAACCATAGCAGTATCGGACAGAGGAGTGGGGCGGTATTTTTGCAAACTTGACTTACAGTGAACTTTCCACCTTCGTTCTCCATCGTGCTGATAAGCCTGTTCATTCAGAAAGAAGGAAGTGATTAGCAACCAGCACTCCTTTGGACGTCTCCCTTGCATACTTTTTTATCCTTCTTTTCTTTTGAATCGAGCGACTGGGGGAGAGAGAGCGCAACGTACTTCATGCCCAGGATTTCCTCATAGAACTCCAGCGACGCCTTGGGATCCTTGACACGGATCATGGTGTGGTTCTGTGGAGATCAAGTACGACCGCCGGAAAAAAAAAATGCATATTAAGAAGGAAGACAAACTGTTAGTTCTTGAACATGAACGCGCGCAACGATTTGTTGACCCTGATCCATGTTGTTCAGAACGAGTCATGGCCATTGCTTACAAACTCATAGGTTTTGATGTCGGTTTTGAATTCGCTCATGGTGAAAATCGTGTTTGAGAAGGGAGAATGCAGAATACAAGAAAAGACGAGCGAGCGACCCATATTTCGGCGCGCTGCAAACCTCTATGTACCTCTATAAGTGAGAATACCTCTGTATAATGAAGGCAACCCTCTTTAATTGTAAATTGTGTTGCGAAACTGTTCAGAGGTTTATGTTACTTTCAGAAAAACGTTTCGTCAAGCAATTAAGGAGGTTAAAGCCTTAATGGCTCGCTTAGCTTAGTCGGTAGAGCGTTGTGCTAATAACGCAAAGGCCGCAGGTTCGATCCCTGCAGTGAGCAAACCTTTTTTGCTTTTGTCTTCAACTGCAGTTGAGGCCAGAAAAGTCTTTTTTTCACTTTCTTCTCCTCTTTCTCTTTTTTTTGAGCATCTACGCTCTTATAAAGATCATCAATGCACGCCCGCACTGACCAGGACTATAAGTGTTGCCTTTGATAAATCCAGTTCAAGTTTTGTAACTTTTGTTGGCCAAAGTGCGCACTGCGCAGCCATCCTCATACTACTCGCCGCACTTTCGGCCCGCTAGTACACAGTAGTGCAGTTTGCACAGCCTTTGTCCTTTGGATCAAAAAAAAAACACTATAAAACAGGCGGACCCCACGAACTGTTGTCGGCACAACATTATCACCTCATCTCACGCCATGGTTCTCCCAAGCTCAACCTCCAACGCACTTTCTTTCGACAAGACCAACGCCAAGTTCACGCTGCATTACTTCCCCTTCCATGGTCTCGGTGCTTGCGCGCGCGCGCTGCTGAGCTTTGGCGAGGTGCAGTGGGACAACAAGTTGCAGGCTATGGACGATTGGCCTCAAATCAAGGATACGACCGCATTCGGCACGCTTCCTGTCCTGATAGAGACCAACACTGCCACGGGAGAGACCTTTGAGATCCCTGATTCGGCCGCCATTGAGCGATACCTGGCCAAGAAGTTCGGGCTGCTCGGAGACACTCCTCGTGAGCAGACTCTGAACGATGTCTTTTATGCCCAGGCTGTCGCACTGAACACAAAGTGGGCTGAAAAGATCATCTGGGTGGAAGAAGAACATCGCCCCAAGGCTATCGAGCAGTTTCTGCAGGCCACTGTCCCGAACTGGGTCAAGGCCTGCGAGAAGCATCTGAAAGAGAATGGCAACACGGGTCATTTTGTGGATATCAAGGTACAGCCTCTGCATGAAGAGTAGTTCTGGTTTTGATGGAACCTGGGACGTACATATACATCGAACTAACGCTTGCTTGTAATTTACAGCTGACGTTGGCAGACATCAAGACGGCGGTCGTTATGGACTCTTTGATGGCCATGGACACTGACCACGTCCTGAACGCTACGGTCTCGCCCTGTCTGTTGAAGCTCAAAGAAACCGTCGACACGCACGCAAACTACGCCGCCTGGCGAAAGTCGGTGGAGTTTGGGCAGCTGGATGCCTTTACGCAGCATGGTTTGAGCGCCAAGATGCCATTTGACGTGAAGAAGGCACGCCGTTTTTCTTGAACGTGTGAGAGCTATCATCGTACGAAGGCCTCCACAGAGGGTGGCATGTGTGTGAGGGCCACCTTGAGATATGCGCGCTTCAGTACATTGAACAGAGGATAATAAAGGGCGCCAGAACGATAAGCGCGTGTGTTAGTGGGAATATTGTCATTATTCATCTCAAACTTGAAGGGAGCGCGCGAGAGCACATGTGCAATAACAGCACAACGCATTGACGTAGGAGCATGTGCCCATCCCCGACTTTCTGCTCTCATCGGAGGATAGCACGAATGCTTCAGTCCTGGTCTCAGGTTGATGAGTACATATGCAGGTTACATGGTCCTGTAGTGGTGCATGACAGCCTTCGTGCCGGCAGGGGTCCCTGAGCATTTGCATTTGCACTAGCCGCTGGGACGGGGCTCTTTCTCTTGCGCTTGGCTGCATGTCTGTGGTCGGTAAGGGAACACGGCAGCGACTGCACTCGATGAGAGAGGCCGGCTTCCTCTCTGTGTGCGTCTCGAGTGTGGCTCTGCCATCGTCTCCCATCGTCTTCAATCACAGTTTGTCGGTCATAAAGATGGGCGATTTTCTCGTCTCTCTCTTCTGTCGTTTTCTCCCTCGCCCTGCTGCCCTGCTCTGCTGCTGCCCATATACGCCCCTTCCTGGTCTCTTCCGCCTCGTCGCCTTGCTCATTGCCATCGCCCTTCCGCATTCCCTGCTGCATCTGTGTTCTCATTCCGAGCGCATTCATCGCCCTTCACTCCGATCGACGCATGCGAACGACGCCGAGTTTATTTCATTGCCAGTCCAAGTTTTCCCTTATCAGGAACCTTCTCCTTCTTCTTCAACCTTCTCCTCCTTCACGCCCGCCAACATGCACAAAATGTTCAGGCTGCACTCAAAGGCGTCGTCGGCCACCTCCTCTACGACATCCTTCAGTGGTGGATCGTCAGGGACGTCGGGCACCTCTTCCAACAACAGCTACAGCGGCAGCAACCCTGGTTCAAAAGTCGGCATCTACCTTGTCGGAGCAACATATCTCGATACCATCCTGCATGTCGACAACTTCCCCACCGAGGACACGAAGCAACGGGCAGAGCGGGTTGAACAGAGGCGAGGAGGCAACGCTGCAAACACAGCCGAGGTTCTGGGGCAGGACCCGAGAGCCAAGGTGTGGTATATGAGTAGTATGCCTTCACCGGTCGCATCAAAGTAAGCAGACTGTTGCTGTTTTGTAATATGAATGCTCTCAAAAAGTGTCCCAACAAGCAAGCTGTATGAGCAATACACCCCAATCGAGGCAAACGCGCGACCGTGCTCTTGCACCCTCCCTTGTCTTGCTGCTACAGGGCCATGCTCCACTTTTCATCTCTGCCTTTGCTCATCCCATGGGCTTGACCCTCTCTGTCGTAAGCGGCATACTAAAGAGACAGGAGGATGTGTCTGCTGTAGTGGAAACAAGGTTCATGGAGCGGACCAGCATGGGCCAAGTACCTCGATCTTCGTGGTTCCAGATCCAAACTCAACCCACTCTCGCTCTCGAGCTCTGGGACGAGATCCGCTCGCCTGCTTTCTATATACCTCTCCGCCCGTTTTATGCACTAGCGCCCCATTTTTATGCCAGCCTTCGTTTCCCGCCGCTCTCATTCTGCGTTCTTCCCCACGCCCGATTCATGTATCGCAGCGGACGAAGATCTTTCCTCCCCATGAACTGGCACTAACCTTAAATCCATCTGGTTTGTGTACACTTTGCAGAGTCCTGCTCAGGGCGCTCGAGGAGAGCAATGTCAAGACGGAAGCGTGCGTCTATCATTCCTCACAGCTGTCACCACCGCAGGCGTACATTATATCGGCCAACAACCCACAGACACGCACGATCATCAGTCACTCAACGTTGCCGGACCTTACGCTCGAGGAATTTATCAAAAAGTTCGACGTGGCGTGTATGAAGGCCGTGTCCGACATTGTTCAAATGTCATGTCCGTTTCGCTGGATACATTTCGAGGGGCGAGGCGCAGAAACGTACAAGATGATCGATCACATCGAATCTGTGTACATCCGACAAGGCTGGCGACAGAAGTTGACCATTTCGGTCGAGTTTGAGAAGGGGGACCGGCCAGGGATCAAAAAGCTTTTACAGCAAGCGGATGTCTGCTTCTTCTCAAAGCTCTATGCCGAGACGCTGGGGTTTGATCGACCCGAGGACTTTTTGGCGAGCATTGGGGACTACTGCAAGCCAACGTAAGGATTGCAATCGTGTTCTACTCGTGACCTCTGTCAAAGTTGATTTCTGCTTGTGTCTAACTAATCGTCGCTATCATTCTCCTCAAAAAAAAAACCTAGTGCGACATTGTTTTGCTGTTGGGGCGCATTGGGTGCAGTGGGCCTTCATTTAGAGAGCCGCACGAGGTTTAGTTCGAGTGCAGGCAAGATTGACATGATCATAGATACTGTCGGCGCCGGGGACACATTCACTGCAGGGATCATTCTGGCGTTAGGCGTGCGCGGATACGACATTGGAAGAGGACTTCGATTTGCATGTGAGCTTGCGAGTCTCAAGTGCACGCAGTACGGGTTCAAGCGCCTGCTCAGATCCACAGAGATGTAATTGTGCGTTCTGTAGTACCACCCCAATCCTGCTAGGGTCCACATGCCTGCCGGTCCATTTCCAGGTCCGATTCCCATGCATGCCCTGCGTTTTTTTAATACCCCCGTGTACCTCTAATGTACTGTACTCTGTATATACCGCCTCGAGACTGGATCTGGGGGTTATTGATGGACGAGGTTGGACATGCCGCTTGGTCAAAGTGCCACTGAAGTGTTCCTCGGAAGGAATTATCATCCGCTGCGCTACGTGAATAACTGGAGTTGAGCCGGCAGGTGCGAGCGATCTTTGGGGCCAAGAAGAGCAGGGAGCAGTGCGTGCAAGGGGTGATCGGCTGCGATGGGCAGCGGGGAGATAAGAGAACAAGGGTCCGCCTCGAGCGGTCGTTTTGTTTGGCGTGATCGAACAGTCACCGTGCATTTTTAATACTGGACACTCATTCCCCCCTTCCATTGCATCAGTCTCTTTCCAATCTCCTCTGGTCCATCCTCGACTTCGCTCATCTCTCATTCCTCTTTCTCGTCCTCGTTGGAATCACCGCCGCCTTCCTCTCTTCGCAGCGACACCACTACACACACCACTACGCACACACACACACACAGCATGGTTGCATCAACACAGACTGTCCTTCGAGTAGGCTTTGGTATGCAAGACTGCAGCGACAGTAGCACAAGCTAGTTCGCAGAACCCATACCCTGGCCTATATACTGACAGCTTCTCTGCCGCCTCTAGTCCCCGAGCACTTCTCATCCCCGCTGCACCTGGCCGTCGAGCTCGGCTTCTTTGAAAAGGAGGGCATAGTCGTCGACAGGGTCTGCTGCCCAAGTGGTACAGGAGAGGTATGTGTCTGTTTCTTTGTTACCAAACTGCTTACGGTTGATCTGTCAGCAAAGCATGGTACCTTTTACTAGCGGGAATACACATGACTCTTCAACTTGTCTTCCAGTACACTATCCCCCCTGTTCTGCCGATGCACGCCTCGCTGTTTGCTCTTATCTGGAAAAACTGATCATTCATATCCGCTATCGTTCTTCCCTCGTCTTAGATGACGGCTAAACTCATTGACGGATCCCTGGACGTTGCTATCGCTCTGACAGAGGGACTCTTGGCCGGCATTGCCAAGGGTCATACCGCATATAAGATCATCGGCACATATGTCGAGTCTCCGCTGTGTAAGTCAAAGGACCAGGGCTCAGGGTGGGTTGCCCATTCCCATGTGTTCCCTCAAAATTAACGTGCGGTATATGCTATGTGTCCTTAATTAGGCTGGGCCATTTCTGTAGGCCAGGATTCACAGCATGTGGACCGACAGTCGCTTCGGAACGGAGCGATCGGCATCTCCAGGATTGGCAGCGGCAGCCACATCATTCCTTACGTCCTAGCCGAGCAAGAGGGCTGGCTCCAGGGCACCTCGCCTGCTGATCCAGAGTTCAAGGCACCCTTCGACTTCAAGGTCCTCAACACGTTCCAGCAGATGCGGGATTCTGTCAACGACGGCTCCACGGATGCGTTCCTTTGGGAAAAGTTCACCACCAAGGTAACGCAATGCCTAGGCAATTGCGCATTTTTGTTTAGACTCGGAATGACACATCCTCGTCCGTCCGTCCTATTATTATTGTTGTTCATGTCATGTTCCATGTCCAACCGTTGGAAGTTGTTTATAGTTCGCTGTCTGTGCATCTGCATTTTCGTATAGCACACATGGTATTGAACACACCCACTTTTTTCACCCCAATTCTTCGTGCAACACATAGCCATACCATGATTCGAAGGAGGTTCGTTCCGTAGACACCATCACGCCACCTTGGCCTGCATTCATGATTGCAGCGTCGACGCGCCAGCTGCCCATCACTGAAGATCCACAGCATGAGTCGATCCTGGCCCGCTTCCTCCGAGGGCTCTCCTTGGCGACTCTGCACTTTGTGGACCCTAAGAACTACGAGAGTTCCATCTCGTTTGTGCAGAAAAAGATGTCTTACAACCGACAGGATGTCCAAGACTGGTTTAGCGGCGTGAAGTACCCACAGGACGGCTGCGCAGTGATCCAAGAAAAGTCTTTGGTGACCTGCGCAAGGGTATTGCTGGAGGCTGGCGTGATCGTGAAGGAACAGGAGGCAGATGTCAAGGCCCAATTGCGGAGCAAGTACGTCGACGCCAACGTTGTCCAACTGGTGTGAAGGGCTACCTGCGCACCACACAAAGCGGTCAGTTAGTACCCCACGATGTATTTTCGGAAAGAGAGGCTGCATCTTGGTAGGTGTACCCACGGGAAAAGGCTGCTTTCGGCAGGAACATCACACAATACCATCTTTGTTTTATCACACTTTTATATATAGCAGCATCTCTCATTACAGCATCCACTTTTCTCACACACATACATCCATCTGTGATATGCAAGGAAGTGGGTATATACAAGTGGAAGTGTATAGGGAGTTTTTATTAGGATTATTATGGTTAAGGTCATGCACGCAGGGAGAAAAATGGATAACCGGCCTCCATTGTTATCTTTGTTGTTACAAAGGGCGGTTTTTACAAACTCTTGAAGGTGTTCTTGGGATCCCAACGCTTCTTGGTGACGCGCAGGGTGTTGTAGGTCTTCTTCTCGTAGCACTTGCGCCAGTAGTCTCTGTCCTGCAGCTTCTTGGGGCGCAACTCGTTGGCGTAGTAGCCGAGAGTGTAGGGCTTGATCTTCTTCATGGTCTCGTCCAACCAGGCCTTGTTCTTGGCATCCCAGGCAGCATCGCCGTTGCGCTTCCAGGTCGAGTAGACGGCGAGCGAGTACGAGCGATCATAACCAAGAGCAGAGCGCGTGGGGGCATCCCAGGTACCAGTGTTCAGGGCCATTGAGGACAAGGCCGAAGGGACCTTGTCCCACTGCTTGATCAAGATCTGCTGGACACGGGGATCGAGAGGCACGCTGAGCCAGGCATCCTCAGCATAGTAGGACAGGTCATCATGGGCCCATCCACCATCACCGCCGCGGATCACACCACCGTAGGTGCTGGCCTCCGATGAGGAAAAGCTGGTGGGCACGCTCTTGGTCCACTGTGTGAGCTGATCCTGAGCCTTGTAGACAGCCGTGGAGGAATTGAAAGGAACGGACGCGAAGGAGGCAAAGAGGTACTGCTTGGCATTGGTCTTTTCGTCAACCACAAAGATGATCTTGTTCTCAAGAGCCTTGGGAGCCTTGGGATCGAACTTGCTGTAAAAGTCCAAGAGCTGGCTGGCCTCTGGGCGCTCAAAGATGGCAAAGACCTGTTCGATTTTGACGGACGCTTCGGTATACTTGGGTGTGAGCGAGGGCTTCTTAACGATGGGGACGAGACGAAGGTGGAACTTTGTCACGACGCCAAAGAACTGTCCACCACCGCGAACAGCAAAGAAGAGGTCCTTGTTGTGCTTCGCATCGGCGTACACGGACTTGCCCTCGGCGGTGATGATGTCGAACCCAATGACATTGTCAACACCCGCACCATGGAGACGCGATCCGACACCCATACCTCCCTGGAGCAAGAAGCCGCCAAGAGTGACACGGGTGCTGTGGGGACCAGCAAAGTGCAGACCGTACTTGATCGCCTCACTGTACAGTTCCGAACCGGTGGTTCCAGGCTCAGCAGTGGCAGTGCGGGCCTTGGGATTGATCGTCACCTTGTTGAGCTTGGACAGATCCAGGAGAACAAAGTCCTCGTGCTTCTTGTCGAGGGCGGCCATGTTGGAGGAGTAACCGGATTGGTAGCCACCAGAGCGGGCAGAGACACGAAGTCCATACTTCTTGGCAACCTTGACGACCTTACCCAGACCCGCGTTGTTGGCCTTGCGAGGGGTGACGATCGCCAATGGCAGGGCTGATGCAGGGAACTCCTTGGGCTGGATCAAGTTGTTGAAGGTCTTGAGTGCTCCATAGTAGGCATTCTTATCCTTCTGCTGACGGAACTGGAACTCGCTCGACTTAAGAGGGAAGTTTGCAGAGGTGTAGGTCCTGTGGACTTTGTCCTGGGTGGCGACGTCTGCGGCGGCATAGGCCACAGCCGCCACGACGGAGAGAATGCAGAATGAGAATTTCATAACGAGATGAGTAATAAAACTCAGAAGGAATTGGATACAATTCAAGAGGGGTATCGGGGGAGTGGTGTCAGGGGGAGGAGAGGAGGAACGTGTGGGAATGAGCTGCGGGAGCGGGCGGTGGAGGGGGAGCAGGGGCTATGGGGAACGGGAGTGTGAGGAGTGCTGAAGAAAAGAGAGAAGAAAAGGAAAGCCATGAAGCCACGCTGTACACTTTTATTCCCCTCTTACTCTGCACAGGTGTACTCCCGCCCGCCAATGCACTGACAGTCAATCTTCATGTCTTTAAATATACTTCCAGAAGCAGCGGGGCCTCAAGTCGCCACAGAAAAAGTCCGGTTCTGTGGTGCGCTGAGTACTCTGCTGTACATGTTCATCTTTTGGGCTGGCCGACAGCACTGTGCAAGGTGAGCACAAAAAACATTCACATACGATACACTGCCTGCACACACACAAGAAAACAAAAAAAAAAGAGAGCGCTCGATAACCGCGATTGCATTCTTCCGCTTCCCCCAAAAGGATTAGTTACAACGAGCAAAGAATGTTTTCTGCGATGCAGATGCACTGTTCATTACCTCCTGCTTCCATGCGACGATCGCTGGTTTGTTTGTATCGAAATACAAAATGTCAGTTTGAACGGCTGTTGCAGCAACCACGAAGAGTGAGGCAGCCCAAAAAAAAAAGGAGGCGAGTGATGCAGGGAAATTTGCCCTGAGAGAAGCATGAAAGAAGAACAGCTGTCCTCATTCGATCCATTCTCTGTTTGGCTGTTCATCCGCCAACAGCGGAATCGTCAGAGCCCTCTTGGCGCCCGGTATAGGTGCTGTTGAAATGGACAAAATGAATTACGGTGGGTAGTTGTTGCGTGGGTGAATGGGAATGCTCACACGCAGCGCAGACGGATCATTAGTGAAGAAAAGTTCCTGCCAAAGGCGGCTCACACAACCCCCCACCCCACCCCATCTTTTAACATCCCCGCTGCCTTGCACAACATCCATGGATATAGCGCAACCTCCCTACTCTCCCTAAATGTTCCAAGGGTTGACCGGAGAGGGGCAACGCTGGTGTTGTGGGCGAACGCACAGCGCGGGGAGGCGATGCAAGATCTTGATCATCTTGCCTAAATTCAATATGTCCATTCCTCTCCATTGTTAAAGAATACGTCAATGCCGCCGTGTTCAAGCCGTTCACGCGAGTCATGAAGTCTTCCTGCTTCTTTCACGCGCGACATAGTGTGTTCTGCTTCATGCAGTGCCTACCTTGGTCGGGTTGTGGACCATCGTTGTTATCAATAACGTTTCGCCTCGCATTACGACTTCAGTTGCTTTGCCTTTTGACAACAATAGTTACGGTGCTTCCATCAAGAAACTACATATCAAGACCCACGGACCAAACCGCAACGGTTACGTCCGTCCTTTATCTGTAGAGATCACCGTTCCTTTTTGCGCTAGTGGGGTTCTATAGAGCAACCGACCCTTTGCTGTTTTCCTTGCTCAGAGAAAAAAACTCCACGCTATCAAATCTTATAAAGAATGAATAATGACCAGTGCACCACACCTCTTCAGTGCATTATAAAGGACCGCCGCTTGTTCTTCCTGAGCTGCGTCGATTGGTAAAGGAATTAAACAGATGCGCGGCGAACATCCTTACTCTGCGCATCCTGCGATTGCTCTCGTATGGAACGCGGGTCCAAGACACAGGGTAGAGTTTGCTGGTCTTTGACGATCGTTGTTTCTGCATACTGTATCAACTGGCTGCAGAGGTTTTTACTCATTGCAGCCTGCCACCTCACGCTACACTGACCAGACTGCAAGCATCTTGCATGATCGCTTGATCGCACGATCACTCTCAATTGAGCTCCTCATGAGGCAAACGTCTCGTCCCAGAGTGCGCGTTCACGTACCCCAGTTTTTTTTTCTCACATCGTACATAAAGTGCGATACCATGATGTATGGGTATAGAAGATACAGAAAGCCGGATCAAAGACATCCGAACTGACTTCAAAGTTAGCCACTTACAGGACGACGGAGAGAAGGGGGCGTGAATGCGATTGAAGGATGCTGCGAGATAACTCTGAAAAGGTGAGACATTGTTAGGACTTCGCCGTTTTGTGTCCCCCGTGTCTCCGAGGTACAGTAGGCACGAAAGGGCTTTTTCTCTCCCAGTCCCAGCACTCTCTCACGCTTACACGTACCTTTTTTTTTTGAACGCCAGATAGCCTTGGGCGCAACAAATATAGGCCCAGTCTGTGGCTCAACCTATCTGCTCGTCCTCCATCTGTGGAATGTCTGAGCAGTTACGCTTGCTTAGGAATACGCATACTTTGTGCATGGTACGTTAGCTCATTCCTATCCTCTTCCATTGGCATTTTGCTCTGGATCACACAGCCATTTGTCATTGGAGTTTGCTCTCCAAACACTAGGAGCCGCTATGACGCGGGTTTTCTGGCGAAATGAAGCGCAAAGATGATAAAAATAACGCAACATATCAGAGCCAACGTAGTGGGAATGCTATTTTCTAAGCCTAGAGAGAGAGATAGAGAGAGAACGTGTGTAGGTTTTCATTTTGTTTTGTAAACTCCGTTTCTATGCGATCAAGAGGAGATCTATAATAACACAACGAACTCAGAAAAATGCGTGCTGAAGTAATACTGTAATTATGAACTGTAGACCGATGAATTGCACATGGCGTTTTCAAGGTTCAATAGAGAAAAAGCTGATCCCGTTGTGCTTATCTAGAAATGAACCCGTAAGCTATTTCAAAGGACGCCTGTCGCAGCATGGGGGCTCGTCACAACAAACATTGGAACAAACAAACAACTGGTGGTGCCGATGTATCAGAACCCTCAACTTGTTAACTTGTTGAAGACATGAGGCGTCAATTGCAGATGCATGAGAGCAATAGGCGATTGTGTTCGATTTGAGATGGACAACGGACAGACTGCTCCATTGAAATCGATTGCGATCTCGTACAGAATGGCCATGCCGTCTGCGTTTCTTCTTGGACGTTCATTGCACTCTTGTTTGGTTGTCTTTGTGGTCGTGAGAGACGCACGCGCGATCAGAGTCTTTAGGATACTTCTGATGTCGAATAATCGCAAGCTGTACGTCCAACGTTCTGCTGACCTTTACTCTCCAATTTTAGCAGAGAGAGCGAGAGAGAGAGATGGTATAAACAGCTCGAACTCAAATGGCTTTCTCAGTCTGCGCACATCATTCTGAAAAAAACAAAAAGTCAGGTCTTTGCTCTCCAGCTCATGCGGGCTTGCAACCTTCGCTGAACACGCGGCGATGAGTAAGAGATTCCCTGGTCATCAATTATCCAAGCCAAGAGAGCGAGAGCGAAGAAGGAAAGGATACTGTAGACAGCCTTTCCTCTTGAACTCTATTGAGAGCTTCTCAAGCCAGATGATTTTTTGAAATGCAGCAGAATAGTCATCCTTGGAGCTATCCTCCGTGTAACGCCGAAGCACAACGAACGCGCTTGAGTTTGTGCTACCCTATTAAAGTTTACTATCGCCGTAATGCACACTAGACTAAAGTGAATCATTGGGCTAGTGCACCGACTGGGAGGATTTCTCAAGCATCCAGAAAGGATGCTCGCGATAGCTCCAAAGTACAGCGCTACCTAGACTAGACTGTGCGCTCGTTGGTACTCTATAATCTCGAAGATATCCATGCATTTCGACTTTCGTGCAACAGAAGGCACAGAAGTACTAGAGAAAAAGTCGCACGACATCCATTTTAACCGGCCAGGGTGCCAGACCATGGCGGGACCATGCATTGGTTGGTGCGTGTGTTCAATTGCCCAATGAAAGCAAATTTAGATGGAAAAGGAAAGGATGGAGAGCAAAATGGCGGACTGGGCCGCACCGTCCCGGCACAGTAAACATACTCTTGCAAGTGTATCTTCTCTCCTTCAGACTGTCCCTGTTGGCGACAGGACAGATGTTTTTTTAGCGACACACCAGTTGTTAGCCGTGGGTCCTGACGGAACGGGTAGGCGGAGGTGTTTTTTTTTTTTTAGTGGGGTGCTCAGTTCTCTTTGGCGAAGGATGAAAGCCTGACACTGTGAAGATGCGCCAACAAAAAGCATGGTTTTGTCGTGCAGGTTTGGATCAGATCCCTACCGCTCAGTCAACACCTTTTTTTTGGACAGAAGCAACGATGACCAGGGATAGAACATGTGGCCGCTGGATGTTTGGTACAAACATACAAGACCGGAGTATATGAAAAGGGGCTTGCCTTTCAGCCAACATCGAGGAGAGGAAGCATGAATCTTGCGATGCATAAATCGTCCAGGCTACCCTCCAATAGTCTACCCACTCCATAGACAAACGGTCTCCTATATGCGCATGTGTGTGTGCATTTACATCTTTGGTTGTATATCCATTCTGAGAGAGCCAGACCATAACTGACTGTGGGTGGCTACTTGTTTGTCATGCGAACATCCTTGGGCATTCAGTCTGCACTGCCTTTTCTCCGTGAGAACACGCTGCAAAGTGTATGTACACTAGAGGTATAGGTTTGACCTACAGTACTTTAGAACGCCAAGCGTCCGCGCAATCGCCTCGCAATTAGCAGTTTCATATCGATGAGGGCGCCGCGGGGATGAAGCGAGCAGGCGTAGAGGGGTACTCTTGAGCGAAAAGGTCGTAGCACTGAATGAGCGGCAGCGAGACGCGCAGGCGTGAGGAATACTGCTGAGCGAAAGGGTCGAAGCACTGAATGAGCGGCAACGAGACGCGCAGGTGTGTAGGATTCACCTTCAACGAAGGGCTCGTTGCACTAAATGGGAAAGCAGTGTACATGTACTCGATTGTGCGCCTGTTTGTTATCTCGAAGTCCGATGGCCTTCCATTCGACCCTCAATTTTAGAGTCGCGATGGTAAGAAGCCGAGGGAGGGCAGGGAACAGGGAGTAAGAGCAGCAGCATGAGCAGGAGGAGCAGCAGGGAATCGATTACCTACTCTGCACCCTTCATGGATCGCATTTAAACATGGCAGCCGTGGTCCCTGTTCCTGCCCCTTCCCTTTGTTTTCTTCCTCTCTCGTTTTTCCTTCTCTTCCTCGTTGACCCTTTTTTTCTATTCGCCGTTCACGTCCTTTTGCAAGTCTGCTGCTTGGGTGTCCCCCCATCGTGCATCAATCCCCCGATTCCCCCTCACGGCCACACGGTTTCATCCCCCTCCTTTATTCTTGCCCTCTACCCTGCAGCGTCTCTTTTCGCTCTTTCCTTCTCTACTTCCCCTCCAACGCCTTTCGTCATTTTTTTTCTCATCAGCACTCCCGACGTCGTCCGCAGCGCTTTCCATCTATCTCCATCCCAGACTTTATCCCGCTAGCCATTCCACCTTGTTCCTCTTGGACGACTTTGTGCCAAATACCAGCAATATTAGCAGATTGAACATCTATTTTTTTTGAACACTTCCTTCACTGTAGCCGTGTCCACCTCTCAATTGTTCTCCAAACAACAAGAGCCGAAGAGCAGAACCCATTTTTTTTCTCTTTCTTTTTTCTCAGTTCATTGCCATTCCCCATTCCTGGCTACATTGCCTCCAACAACAATAACTATTTTTTTTATCGTTCGAGTTTGTAACACGCACCCAAAAACGTTTTTTCTATACAAAAATATTACCCACCTTTTTCTCTTTTAAAGTTATTCTATCCCTTTTCACACCTTCAACTCTCTTTCCAGGATGGCATTCGCGATAGAAGCACAGAGTGCAGATGCATTCAACAAGTACTTGATCAACGTGGTCGTGGTAACAGCCTCGGTCGCTTGGCTGTTTCTGCTCTTCCTCCGTTCAGTGGACAAGAAGGTCTATCGGTACTGGAAGCCATTCAGTGTTGCCATGACACTGCAATTGTTCTTTGTCACCCTCCGTAACCTATCGACCATGATGCTCTCTTCCGTAAGTTGACTCTGCTGTGCTGACATCAAATTCAAACGCGCAATTGAACGAAAAACACCGAAGGTGGTCGGGTGCAGGTCGATCACTCAGTTTCAGCACTGAGCTCTCAGATGAGGATGTCTTGGGGAAAGGCCGTGGGTGGGGGAGCAGAGAGGTGCCCATCTGACCAGGAGGGAGGGAGGGCCATGTTCTGGTCTCAGCATCTCAGTCTTTTTTTTTCATTATCAGTCGCTGGCTATGTATGTCTCCTCACGTACCACTTGCTTTTTGTCCGCGCTTTTCCTTCCCATCTCTTCATTTTCTGTGATATTTTTCAACCCCCGGGTTGTCGGACCCATAGGATATTACGCTAATGGATATGAAGAGGGATATCAAAAGAAAAAAAAGACAAAAAAAAAAAAGAGGGTGGGGCTTCTTTGCGCGCGAAAAAAAATAGGGAACAATTTTTTGCCCGATCCACAGCTTGGTTTTCTTGGTATTCGTGGATCATCATCCCGTCCCCCTCCTTTCTGCTCTCATATCCTTCGTTCATCGCCTTTGGTCATCGCTGTCCTGCCAAAAGGAACTGTTGCTTTGGCCTCCCCCCCTCCCCACTCACACATCCGAGCTGTTGGATGTGATTTGTTCTGATATCACTCCTCAACCCTCATTGGGCCAGTCTAAGCGACCCGCAATTGAATTGACACAGGCCCTGTGCAGATGCAAGTGCTTAAAAATTAGACAGTTTCTCGGAGAAGCGAGCGAAGTCGTGGTCTCCGGCTGGATTGGCTGTGAATCGGTCTTATCCGAACAGTCTAGAGACCCCGCGTCGATCCTCTCATTTAATTTGCTTTGCCAGAATGTTTGTTGTTCATTCAGCCAACGGGGGTGCCTGCTGCTCACAGTTTTCCAGCGTCAGAGCGGTAGACTATCATCATCATAGTCTACACTATTATCGATATTGGGGGGTCAATGAGAGCACACGCATTTGAACAATTTGCTCAAGGTGCTTTGTCAACGGTCCATAGTGCATGGTTACACACCTTGCGGATATACAATTCCATCGTTGCCGTTCGTTTCATATTCGTCATTAGTTCATTTTTTTTGCTTCCCTCTTTTACAACTTGCATGTATGCACGCGTGCATGCATGTATTTTTATGGACTCATTAAGCGACTAGAACGCTGAGAGAGGTTTTTTTTTGTGTCTTGCGTTCAAAATTATTACTTGTATTGGACCTCGAACACACAAACAGCAGGTCTTCCCATCCTCATTTGGGATCTCGCCCATGGTCGCTCTCAAATTGGGTCGACTTTTGACATTTGCTTCTAACCCGCTGCCGTCAATTATCAGAGCGCGTGTCTTTTTCATTGTTCTTGGGACTCTTTTAATGAAAAGCCCTTGCGTGTTTGTTCTCGTGGGAGTGAGATAGGGGGGCGATCAAAAGCGTGAGAAATAGGCGTTCGACATACGAATTGTTGATCCCACACCACCGTTGACCTTAAATCAGAGTCAAGGTTTAGTTTGCCACACATGGTTGCTGATCATCTTTTATCCTTTTTGTGGTTCCTTTTGGATTTATTAGGGGTTTGCCATCCCCTGCAAATGGGTTGCCGTCATTGGCGGAGTCATCTACCAGTTCTTTGCCATCTCGGCCGAGTGTGCCATGCTGATTCGTTGCCGATCCTTCACCCGATACCCCAAGATGGTGACCTACCTGACCATCCCCACGTGGATCATCCGCTTGGGTCTCTGCATCTGGCTGGTGACGACCATTGAGACCGAGAACAATGTCGCAGGCTTTACCTGCCATGTCATGATGGACTTTGGCTTGTCTGCGATCATGCAGTACATCAAAATCGCCACCGAGGTCATCATCCTGGTATTCTTCCTTGAGCGTGTCATTGCTCTCCACCGTGGCTCCTCCGGTATTTCGGACTCACACCATAACCATTGGCGTCGCCTGGCTCTCATCAACGCCGGCATTACCTTTTTGGTCATTCTCTTTGAGGTCCTGGTCGGTCAAATCACAGTGTACCTGAAGGATTACTGTAAGTTTTCTCTCTCTCCTCTCCCACATACCCTCATATCCAAAAATGTAATGGTTTCAAAAAGCGCAAAGATCTGGTTACTAATGCAAAACACATGCGTATCGTTGACAACCCACTATAGTGTTCTTGACCTACAGTATGGTGAACCTCATCCAGGCCACCTTGGTCGTCTTTATTGTCGAGGACACCAAGAGTGTATTCAAGAAACGCGCTGCCAGCAGCAACAACGCGTCCAAGCAGCAAGGCAACCATTCGGGTAGCCATCATTCCCAACGCGAGTACGAAAACTCGACGGTCAGCTACGCGGAGGGAGTCGCAGCGGCCAAGGTCTCTCGTCAGCACCAGTCGATCACATTGTCGTCTCCTCCTCAACAACAGCAGCAGATCCACACCAATGGTGGACAGCCTTGGTCCTTGACCATGCGCACACCTGCGGCCATGCCTGAGACGATCCCCGTCCAGTACAGTCCACAAGATCGTCCGTCGTCAAACTTTTATGATTTTGGCCATGTGGATCAAAAGAACAGCCATGGTCATAACCGTCTCTGGGATGTGGATGCAGAGTCCCAGGACACGATTGATGGAAGCCAACGGTGGAGACACAACAAGGCTGAGGATGAGATCCCAATGACCCTTGCCAAGAGTCAAGAGGATGCACAGAACCAAAGGCGCTAAGCAGAAGTAGAAAAAAAAATGCTTTTACGATTCCTCTGCTCGCCGCTTTCTCTTCCTCTCTCGCTCTATTTCTCCATTGTTCATGACCTGCATGTTACCCGCCGCCATATTGCATCCTCCCATCATCATTTCTCTCCCCTTTTTATCCAGACAGAACGCCATCAAGCTCATTAATATATAATAATTCATCCGCCTTCTCAAATTGGAAAAATGAATGGTATAATATAAATAACGTATGGGCTTACATATGTTCTACGGACTGCAGTCCCAAGAGCTCCAGCCCTTGCTCCAGGACACGCTTGGCTGCCCAGAAGAGAAACCATCTGGCCTCGGCCACGCTTGAAACCATGTCCTTCACCCTCAAGACACGGTTCGCATGTCCGATCTCGGCTGCTAAGTTGAACAAGTACGAGACCAGCAAGTAAGGATCCTGTTGCTCATGGAGCTGCGATACGACATCGTACCACTCTGCAATGACCAAGGCGAGGTTCAGGGCCTCCTCATAGGGCTGAAGGACCGCCAGGTCTGCTCCTGGGTTCAGACGAGTTTTGGACTTGCGTTCAATACTAACGAAGGAGCGAGTAGATTCAACATCGTCGTTTAGTCGTAGAACAATACAGCAAGTTCATGGATCAGAGGAAAAAATAAATAAACGAATACACTCACCCATGTAACCGCGAGAGAACGTATTGCAAAAACACGCCAGAGTTGCCCTTGCCGTCCAAAATCCTGTTCATGTCGACATTGAGCTTTCGTATACGCCTACCACCGGAGCTCGCCACCGCCAGAGCGGACGTGCTCAATATCGCGGCCATTCTAGACAGCTCTGCCTCATCCAGTGGTCCATGTCCCTGCCCTAAGCCTATGTCTTCATCATCATCATCATCATCGTCATCATTCGTCGCCATTGTTGCCTGGGGCTGTCCCCTGTTTTCGACGACGCTATCCCGCATCCTGGCTTTTGCAATTTCGCCAATGCTCAACTCACTGCCTTCTCCTTCGGGTGCTGAAGCCTTCAAGGCACCTGTCCCAAAGGCCGGACCAAAATACACTAGCTCAATAGCCCTGGTCCAAGACTCTCTCACTTCTGCTGCTGCTGTAGACGTCCCAGGAGTCGATCCCGTTTCGGATGCTTCCAAACACGAGGCGGTCCTTTTCGACCGTTGGCGATCCGTATGAATGTCTGGAAAGATGGCTTCTGCGAGAAAGAGTACCTGTTCAACAAAAAGCCGCCTCGCCTCTGGAACCACCCAGACATAGCGCGTGCATTCGGTTTCTGAAAAATGCCGCGCAAGCGAAACCAGGGTCTGAATCGTTGGCGTGGGAACATCCATGCTAGCGGTTGGGGTGGTTTCAGTTTGAGCACTAGTGGCGGTGGTGGTAGTGGTGGTAGTGGTAGTGGTAATAGTGGTAATAGTAGTGGTGGTGGTGGTCTCGGGTGGTCTCGGTGCCAAAGATGTCAATGTAAAGACTTTGACGTGGCCCAACTTCTGAGCACTCAAGTTCACCACCCAAGCGCCATCTTTGAGCTGTGCCTGGATCCCGTTGTCGTTGCCAGAATCGAGCGCACTTTTGACGGTTTCCAGATACGGGTCGTGAAGTTCAATATCCTGTGCTGTTGAGGTGGCAGAGTAAAAATCCAGTCCTTGCATGAACTCCGAACCCAGCTCGGTACCTGTTCCTGGCTCTGGGGTTCGAGAAAAAGAAAGGGTGTCAATATCGAAGAGCGAAAGTGCCACTCATTTATAAAGGAAATAGAAAAAAAATGGCACTTACGGGATGGCTCCATAATCACCTTGACAGGGCTTCCACGACTCTCCCTCGTCATCAAACGCGCAACGAATCCAGTCAGAACCGCTCTTCGAAGCCCTGTATATGGATTCTCGTCCGCTTGCAATCTGGCCCCGTTCACAAGCACCACCGTTGACGACTCTGGTGAATCTCGATCCCGTTTCCCCTTGCGGTCACTCATTTGAACCCGCTCCGGAATGTCAGTAGAGGACGCCGGCTTTCCACCGCCAAAGTCGTGGTATATCCGCTCAAGGCAACGTTGGATCAGATAAAAAGGCACAGGATCAAAGAGCAGCATGTCCTGGGTCCGTCGCGCGCGGGCTATCATCTGCTGCAAGTCTGGCGGTAGAACTATGCACTGCTGCAGGCTCTGCTCATCCACACCCGTACCGAGTCGTCTGATCACCACTGAAAATACACTGTGCGAGGGCTTGCGGTGGGTCGTGGTCTGTTGCACCAAGGGAAGCAAAGCCTCGAATGGCCGGGCAAGAATGGAGGACAGGTGAATGGCGATTGCTCTCCTGCATGCGCCCAAGACCGATGGCGAGTCCATGCTGCGATCCTTGTCTTTGGTTGCGCACATGGTGTCCTGCGTTCACTGGATGTTGAGTGTCCGAAGGAATGGAATGGAGGAAACGAGAGAACGAATGAAAGAATCAATCACCAGCAAATAGCCAAGAGTCTGTTATTATTGCGAAACACTGTCCGCCGTCCCACTAGGTATGGATCGCCATGTCGGGAACAAGTCCTCCCAAGTCCTCCCAAGGAAACAAGTCTTCACAGAGAACGCCATTCAATGAAAACAATGATGATAACGGCCTTTTCTTTCTTTATCCTTATCCTACAATACTGGCTACACATGTTGCGAAAGAGGCCAGCGAGTCAACTCCATTACGTTGTCCTATGAGCGGCCCTTGCCCTGTCGGCCCTTCTTTGCCGAATACGCCTGCATCTCCTCGGCATACCGCAGCTTGTCCTGGGCTGCCTTCTCAAGCCATGGCGCCCTCTGCGCAGGTGTCATCTCATTCCACATCTTGGCGGCAACAGACGGGATCGGCTGGTTGGGGTTCATCTGGCGGATCCGGGCCCGCTCCCCTGATCGAAAGAACAGGAAGCCAGGGATAGGGTGCTTGGGTGCATCTGGGTCCTTGAGTTTCTTCTTTCCTCTGATTTTGATGTCCCTGCCATTGATCGCCAGGTCGTTGCTGACAGCATTGACTACAGGAGCTCCGTTGACCCTATTATTAGCGGCAGCGTTGTTGCTGTTGCTGTTGTTGTTATTGCTGTTGCCATTGACGTTGTTGTTGTTGTTGTGGCTATTGTTGTTAGTGTTGTTGCTGTTGCTAGTGTTGTTGACTGCACTCGCACTCGAGCCTGCGGCTGGAGTGTTGGCACTGGCGCGTGCTCCGCCAGCATGCTTACCAATTGGAGCGACTGGTGCGGCGACGGGTGCGGCGCCTCGTCGACGTGCGGCTCCAGAAGCAGCAATCTCGGCCTTGCTGCGACGAGAGTACACATAGTCCGGGTTCTCCTTCAAGAAATTGGCCTTGATCGTCGCCGCCTTCTCAGTGTATTCACGCTTCATCTCCGTGGTCATGTTGGCCCATCTCTGTCCAATGGCACGGGAGATCTCGCTCACAGTCAAGTTGGCATTCTCAAGCAACAGCTTGTGACGCATCTCCTGGTTGAAGATGAGGTACGAGTTCATGGGGCGTCTTGGGCGGTTAGGGTCCAGTCCTGTATTGGCAGCAGCATAGCTACCTGCACCATCATCATACTATAGTGCCAGGGCAGCACGAACAGAAAAAACTTCGTCAGTGCCGTATCGTAGACTAAGCAAGAACTAAGCAGTGAGAGAGAAAGGGAGGGACTGGAAATACAGAGACACATACCCCCTCAGATCCCTTGAACTTCTTGGAGGATCCCTCAGCGTCACCAGCTGGACGCTTCTTGGACGAGCGACGCGTGTACACATATTCCGGATGGTTGGCTTGGAAAGTGTCCTTGATGTCTTTTGCACGTGAGGTGTACAACGACTTGCGCTCCTATGATGCATGGTCGTTCGGGTAATACAGAAATGGGAGATTAGACATAAGCACGCCACGACGTTATGAGCCATTGAATAGGCGACAGTGCATGAAAATAAAAAGTGCATAGATCTTTACCGCACTCATATCACGCCACTCCTCGCCAAGACGTTTGCTGAGAGCTGCAGTCTTGTGAGTGGGGTACAATTTCTGGAGCTCGGGGCGGCGAACGCTGGAAAACACCAAAAAGGCATTGGGCGGTCTCTTGGGGCGGCCCGATGGATGGAGCGCTGGTTGAGACAATGACAACGGCAGCGGCGCGGAGGCAGTGTTGTAGTACTGCTGTTGCTGCTGCTGCGATTGTGATGGTGTCTGCTGGGCTGGTTGCGGCGGCGCCTGTTGCGACTGGGCAGGTTGCTGAGGCTGCAGCTGCTGAACCTGAGCCTGCTGGCGTTGCATATGCTGCTGGTGCTGCTGCTGTTGTTGCTGCTGCTGCAACTGCAATTGCTGCATCTGCATTTGCTGGTGAAGCTGCTGTTGTTGCTGCTGATGGAGCTGCTGTTGCTGCTGCTGTTGCTGTTGTTGCTGTTGTTGACGTTGCTGAGCCAGTTGTTGCTGTTTCGAAAGCTTGGAGGACGACTGAGGAAGAGCCGGCATAACAGTATTACGTGCCATTGGAGTAACCACTGGAGGCTCAGGAGCAGGGGCGGGAGGATGGGGAATGGGGGCTGGGGGTTCTTCCACAACCTTCTTTTTCCGGCCTCGACCCTTCTTGGGCTTCTCAGGGATCACCTCTGGCACAGGGGCGGGAGCAGGTGGTGGTGGTGGCGGCGGCACAGGCTGAATGGCAGCCGCCTTTGGTACTGCCTCAAAACTCTCATTGCGTTGATGCCGCAGTGCCTGTTGCTGGGCTTGGGCTTGCTGATGTTGCGGCTGATGTTGGTGTTGCTGCTGATGGACCTGCTGTTGCTGATGGACCTGTTGCTGCTGTGAGTGTGTCTGTTGAGGATGATGCTGTTGTTGTTGATGCTGTTGTGGATGATGCTGCTGTTGCTGCGGATGCTGCTGAAGAGTGTTTTGCAAGAGATGAGGCGGCGAGGGCTGATGTTGTTGTTGCTGCTGCTGAAAACTTGGATACTGCTGTTGATGCTGAGCCAAGGATGCTGGGGTGAGAGAGTTGCTGTACATGCGGTTGTGGTTAACCATGGATGAATCCATGTTGTTGTAGGTCGAGGCCATGGCATGCGAAGGCCCCTGGTCTGGTCGTCCAGTCTCTGGCGACGGGACATTCTCCAGGTGAGCTTTCAACCCCTTCTTACCCTGGACAGCCTTCTTTGTCCCTGCAGCAGCCTTTGGCGCTTTGGCTTGCTTCTTCTTCGGCTCTGGCTCAATCTTGGGCGCAGGCAATTGGGGCGACTCCTTTGGCGTGAGCGCAGACTGGCCGGGAGGAGTCGATTGCTGGTGAGGGTGCTGATGCTGGGGCTGGGGTAGGATCGATGCATGAGGCGAGGGATAAGGCTGCTGTGGCGACTGCTGGGCAGAGTGGTACGAGTATGGCGACTGAGAAAGCGCTGGGTTCAGGTGACGCGAAGGCTGCTGGTGCTGTGCTCCGCTGCCAGCGACACCGGCACCGCCAAGCATGACGTCGCCCTTAATGCTCATGGCCGGAGTGGCGGTCCGTTGGTCGTAGGGCGAGAGCGGCTGGTTCTGGGATAGCGTTGTCGGGTTGCTGTTGAGGACATGGCTGCCTTGTCCCGGTCGCATGTCGTGCGCAAGACGCCCAGGAGTTACGGGGGTATTGCCTGCCCTCTGTGCCTGGTAGCGGTTTGCAGCTTGGACCTGATTTCCATGAGGAGTACCATTAAAAGGTGAGTATACCTCCAGAGGGCTATCTTCATTCGAAAGCAAGTGTCCGCCCTGCAAAGAGGATGCTATATTAGGCACGCAGTTCCGCTCTTCACTCATGCCTGCTCTTGTCCCCATTAACCGTACCTCGTCGTCCGCGCCATAGGCATTCCGCAGGTTCTGCATGTTCGTCATGTTGAAACTGTTGGCCGATCCAAAATTGGATGCATTCGCCCCTCCTGTTGGAAGTCCCGTGTCGAGATATCCTCGGCTCACAGAGCTAACCCCACCAAGTGATGTAGGTGTCTTCAATCCGGAGCCTACCATTCCTGTTTGCGCAGAAGGTGGCTGCTGGCGTGGAAGCTGGGAGGCTGGGGAGACCACAGTAGACGAAAAATGCTGGGAGCCTTGGTGGCTCGATGAGTGATGCGCGCCGTAGGACGGTTGCTGCTGCTGAGGCTGAGTAGGCTGCTGCTGAGGCTGCTGTGCATGCTGTTGTTGCTGCTGTTGTTGCTGCTGGGCCTAAAGCAAATAAGCAGACGGGGGTAGACAGTGTTAGTTAGTGACAAAAAAGAGCAAGTCGCACCACCATCGTAAAGCTGCCAAGAATTCGCAACGAGGAACTCACTCTCAGATGCGTCGGGGACTGATTATGAGTGGGGAATAGAAATGCCTGCTGTTGCTGCGGATGCTGCTGCTGGGGCTGCTGCTGGGGCTGCGCCTGCTGTTGTTGCTGCTGTTGCGGCTGCGAGTATTGCGACAAAGAGAGCGAGGGCTGTGACGCCGAATGATGCGGCTGAGCGAGCATGTGCGAGAGCTGGCCACTCGAGTGTGCCTGGCCAAAACCGGCCATTTCGGTCGCACTGCTCCAGTTACCGCTCGACATATTGCTGTAGCCCTGCAGGCCATTGCTTTGCCTCCCATCGCGGCCGCTGTTGTCCAGCTTGTAACTGCTAGCAGTAAGAGGGCTGAGTCCAAAATTGCTGTTGCCAGGGGCGTGGTGCTGGAGATGGGTTGCATACTGCTGCTGCTGCTGCTGGTGCTGCTGTTGTGCGCTGTGCTGCTGACCAAGACCAGCGATCTGATTGCTGTTTGTCTGCTGCGCGTGCTGAGCAAAAGGCCGCGTGGCAGCCGGACTGGGAAACTGTCCATGCTGATTATGGCCGTGGTACGACATGGCTTGGTGCTCGCTCAAGTGCTCTGTCGGAGGAGGGCTCTTCTCTAGGGGTCGAAGAGATCGTTACGAGACTACGTGGGCAGATGATTCAAAATGGGACAGAGGTAAGCAAGTGCGAGTGTCTAATTGTCGCTTTTCCCCCCACCCCGAGGTGATCCTAAAACACGTGTCGCGTTAAAGTTCGCTGACAGTAGCTGATAGCAGGCAGGGTGTGATCTCCAAACACATTGAGTGTCCTCCGCGATGAGACAACACGCTGAAATAAAGGACACACAGTATAAATAAAAAGGCGCGCGTGCGGGAGGAGAGCGACGGGCAAAGGTGCCCAGATAGTCCCTGCCCCCAGGCATATGGTCTGGTGGTGCCGTGCAAGAGAAGCGCAGCAGGCCAAGACAGAGCGGACGCTTGGCCGAGAGCACCATAGGCACTGCCAAACGTCAAGTGCCCATACGTGAAGAGGCTAGCCAAGCCGAGGCGGGGCGGGTCATCGTTGCGCACGAGATGGAAATAGCAGAGAGAGACGGTGTTGCGCGTGGGCGTAGAGGGGGGTGCGAAGGTACAGCCCTGAATACACATAACAACCCTCACGAGGCTATATTCTCACACGAACATGTACAATAGCCCAGGCATGAAAAACAACCACGATACGTTACTGTTCGACGCTCTCTCTCACTCACTCTCTTTCTCGCTGTTTGACTCTCTCGGTGAGTGATGACGATCGGGGGATTAAGCAAGTGGGGATGCGGACGAGCAAGAGGAGCCTGGGGTGGTTCGAATGGTACCGAGATGGAAGCAGGAGCGAGGGGTAATTATGGTTGCGGCTGTTCCAAGATTGAATAACAAAAATAATACACTCTCAATTCACTGTGACCGTTAAACTGAAACTGTCTCTCGCTCGGTCGGTTGTTCAGCCGTGCGTTGGGTGTATAATATGTATGTCTGCGTGGGCTGGAGAGGCAGGGGAGCAACCATACATGACAAATACGAGCGCAAAAAGGCACGAGAGGGGAGCGAGAGTGTGAGAATGCTCGAGACACATTGATGCTCGAGAGAAGGTGAGGAAAGGAGAAGGGGGAACAGAGCAGTGCGAGACAGACAGGCATTGAAGGTCCAAAGTACACACATACAAAAAAAAGGTGAACGACGTTCGTCAGCAGAATACAAAAAACAAAAAAAAAACTAAACATAAAAAAAAGTGGCATTGTATTATGTTCCCACCAACGCAACGGAACGGCATGAAGCGAAAGAAGCAACAAGTGTAGTCCAATGATGGGACATTGTCCAGCTACAATCTGCCTCGCGCGCGTCCTTTTTCCCCACACTCAATCTGCTCAGCTACCAAGACAAGATGTATTGGAGGGGGGGAATTCGCCTCGAGAAAAAATCGGAACTGGTTTGTCGACTGCTCCCTCTGCCTGCCTCGATCCACCACGCAGCCCACACCCTCACTCAGACACACCACACACACCTTTGCTACCAATTGAAACCAGCGGGCGCAAAACGTAAGGGGTGTGGACATGAAAGCTGCCAATGCAAGTTTTTTTTGGAGGTCATCGCCCAGCTGTCATCCCCATGCCCCATTGCCCAACATCTATTGCGGGTAACTGAGGAGAGCCAGCAGGGAGGAGGCAGGAAAGAAAAGAGTGCGGGGGAATGAGGAGGACGGGAGGAGGAGGAGGAGGGGAGAGAGAGTGCGCTACCCATGAGGATGGGGAGAGACTTGCGATGTGGATATACAATAAGGATGGAGGAAGTATATAGTCCTGTGTGTGTTGTATGTGGTGATGTATGTAATGAGGAGGTCGAAGGGTCCCACATTCCCCTTACCTTTTCTGTCTGCTATTCAGTCGTGTTCCTTTGAGTCAAAGACAAGAGACTTGCGAGTCGTTGCGTTGAGTGAGCAAAGCAAAAGTGGTCGAAAGAAAAGAAAAGAATAGCGGAATAGAGTGCGTTGTAAAGAAACAAGAGGCAAAAGCGAGCCAGGCCCAAAGTCAGTCTGAACAGATACCTATTCAAAAATGAGAGGAAAAAAAAAAGGAGGCGCCGCCCTTCGCTCCCGATGGTATTGTTTTTTGCGACACTCTTTCACTGCCCATTCAACCCATCCAGCCAATCACAGCCCTGCATACGTGCTTTTTTTTTTTTTTTTTTTTTTTTTCAATCGAGCCCAATAGACTATTGCTGTCTTGCCTCGGGACCACTGCACACACCCTCGGACTGAATACAAATTCGATTGTCAATTAGAGAAATACACCGATACAACCTAGCATTGGTTTGAGCTGTGCTAAGGCTGAGGAAGCTACTCTTGACCCACGCAACTTTAAAAAAAAAGAAAAAGAAACGACATACACATGCACTTGTACAATAGCCCCACGGACCCACAGGTGCATAATCAATAATTGAATGGCTGCAATCCCCTTGTTTTGCAATAATGAACTGTTGAAATGGTATATAGAATAATTAAAAGCCTACCGTCTTCAATATGGGGGAACCACCAACGACAGTCGCGATCCATTGGCATCAGAGCCATTGATCTGGATCGTATTCAGCAGATCCGCCAGATCAGGCCGCGACGCTGCAAGAGTCGATGTGGTCGAGAGAGTCGACGCTGTGGCTCCATGCTGCTTGCGCAGCGTCTGCGCATGCACCGATAGTGGATAATGCTTTGCTTGCACTGTTGTGGACGTCCCACGCGGCTCGCTGCCTGCGCTCGAGCTGCCTGCATCGCTCGTTGCATCCGTGGCCGAGTGAGCTGCTGCCAGCGCTGCCTTCAGATTATCCACCCCAATCTTTCTCGAGTTCAAAGTGCCGTCGCCCAGGCTCAAGAGCCCCCCTCCAGAGATGCTTCCTTCCCGCGTCGATCCCGCCGCCGTGGGCTCCTCCGTAATCGAAACGTCACTCGACGATCCTGAAGTCTGTGGAAGAATCTTGGGTAGAGCCCAATCCTCTAAAAGGCGCGAGACCCGAATGCGACTGTCGACGCTGCGCTCTGGCTTATGGTGCAGAAGATGGGAACCTCCGTTCATAGTGGCCGTGGTCAAGAACGTTCCGCTACCAAACTCACGGTTGTTGCGTGCAGACAACAGCGTGGACCGGCTCTCGGCCTTGTAGACGAGTCCAAAGCGGTCTGCTCCAGCGCGGAATCGCTCAGAGACCGTTGTCAACAAGGTGACCAAATGCTCGCGTGCCAGAGGATGCGTCAGGACAGGGCTGAGAGGTTCCGAGGGTGCATCCCACGTCCGTTCAGCCGCCAAATCAAGAGATTCTGCAATAGTGCTGTAAGCAATAGGCACCCACTGAGATTCGGACTCTCTCGAAGCCCTAATGTTCTCCAGGTACTCTTGAGGTTCAGCCATACCGTAGGTCCCGACAGCCATCTGGAAGTAGCTCACAACTGCTGCAGCGACGGCGCGCTTACACGTCACCGCGCTTTCCTGCGTGTCCTCTTCGTTCACAGTCTGCCTCTGCAAGCACCAGTCCTGAAGTGAAAAAAGCATGGGGACGGCTCTGATGAATTCATCGTCCTGGAAATGTGTGAAGAGGGCTTTGAGGATGCCGTAGATTGCCACCAAATCTTGAGGAGTCAAGGTGGGCGAGGTCGCATACGCGTGTAATGTCTGATGAGCAGCGGCACGGAAGTACAGATCGCCCGAAGTCGATGGGATGGGAGACGTCATGGACGGCTGTCCAGCAACCGGCTGACGGTTCTCTTCCTCGGCCACCAAGAATGTGACCAATGCCTGGGCAAAGGCCGTTCTGATCTCGACATGCTCATCCAACAATAATTCAAGGCAGGGCGTCAACAGGTCGGACGAAATCTCAGCAGCGTGGAAGCTGGCTTCCTGACGTCCACTGTCCTTGCTGGTCTTGATCACCGCCTGAAGACATTGAAGCAGGGCTGCACGATACTCTACGACAGGAACACCATCGATGGTGGAGCGAAGCGCAGACTTAGGCGACAGCTTTCCAACAATATGAGAGATGATGTGGGGAACCTGATTCGAATAGTAGATATGAGTTGCCAGACCACCTAGATACAAATGAAGAAAAGCAAATGTAGTCAGTCAACTGTCACCAAGGATTCAAGTAAAGCGGGGCTCTATTCTTCGTCACTAACATACCAACACAGTTCACCAGTCCCTCCTGGATGGTTGCCTCTAACCCAAGCAGCTGACTGGCTTCGCCTTCTTTGGTCATCGAGCTCGATGCAGCCAACGACTTTGTCAGCGCGACCAAAAGTGAGTGAAGGACCTCAAGCACTGGCATTCCGACCAGCGATACAGGAGACTTTAAGACAGCTTCGAGTGCAGCAATAAGAGTGGCCTTCTTTTGAAGTCGCAAAGAAAGGTCTGGGGTTGTCACATCGACACTGTCAACGCGGGTGATGATCTCATTGACGACCATGTATCGGTTCTGGGGGAGGATGGAGCTCACAATCGCCTTGATAATGCCGACGCCAAATGTGGATGGCCACCAGCGGCTGTGCTCATCCAGGTATGAGAAGGTTGGACCCAAGGCGAGCTTGACATTGCCGCCATTTGGAGTCTTAAACAAGGCGCGAAGGCAGCGAACAGCCTCCGCGGTCACATCCTCATCAGTCACTACGTTGTCAGGATGGACAGCAACGTGGATCGAGACCGATCGGCGAGGAGCCATTGCGGTGGTAGACCCATTCTCCAAAGGGATTTGAACGCCATTCTTGGAGTCGATGAGGCAGTCGAGGATAGCAGGCAGGACCAGGTTCAGCTGGGCTTTGTGGTCGCACGCATACAGGGCACTTGACGAGACAACAGCCTCCAACGCTCTTAGTCCAATCATCCGGTAGCTAGTAGGTACATCAAACAACGTATTAGACGGATAGTCTATTTCCTCGCCACGCCTTCGGGTTGAGAAGATGCTGCGTTGATGGCTATCCGTTTAGTCCATGTCCCTGCAAGCCTGCAAGCCTGCGCAGAGCGCTGTGCGGAAATGTGGTTTGGGCTGACCATTGGACTGAGCTTACATGCGACGCACATGTATAAAAAAAAGGCATTCTAAATTTATAGTACATATACACATACCGATTGCTGCTGTCGCCACTGAGCGTTGCAATGTTGGCAAACCGACCCACCACTCGGTCGTAGACTGTGCGGAACTCCACATCCACAGCCAGCGTCGACCCGGTATGGGCCGCACAGAAACACGAGAAGATGTTCTGGCAGTGGCGCACAATGTCCAGATCCGAAAGGTCGACCAGCAGCATGTCCAGGATGCTTACAACGTTCTTTGAAAAGATGTTCAGGTGGGCCTTGCTCTCCAGAAGCAGGGCCTTGATGATCTCGAGGGAGCAGTGGACATCTCTACAATAGGGGGAAGACAAGCGTGAGCAAGGTCAGCCAACACTCAGTTCAATGTCCTGTGAGACGTATCTTTTGTTTTTTATGGGGGAACGGGGGGTGTAGCGACAGGGCACTTACGAAAGACGCTTTTTGCGATAGTCGCGGGCGACTCTTCGCTCAATAAAATTGCCGACCTTGGTCAGCTTTGCGGGCTTGGAGGTGGCATAGAAAACCAGGTACGAGAGTTCGCTGGACTTTGGGCCTTTCTCCTCAGGGCGGGCAGGGTAGCAGTTGTTGATGAGTGAGGCATGCTTGACGTATCTGGTGGGGATGAAGGATGAATGGGTCGCATTGGGAGCGGGCACCGGTGGGGCAGGCGATGCAGGGGCGGCGAGTCCAGTGGCATTGGGAGCAGAGACCGAGCCGGCCCGGGAGCGAGATCGCGCGCGGGAGGTAGGGGGCGTTGTAGCGGAGACGGAGGAGGAGGACATGACAAGAGGAGGATGGACAATGGCGGGTTACTGCGTTAGTGCTGTTCCTGAGATCTGCGGGAGGGAGTCCGCTTGGGGTGGGCAAGGGATGAGAGCAGAGAGAGAGAGAGAGAGAGAAAGGACTGCAAGGACGGCAAGGATGAGAGATGAGGCAAGAGAGACAGATGGAACGATGGAAACGGGAAAAAGAGACTGAGAGACAGCGTGACTGGAGCACTGTAATATATAGTCTAAGTCGTTGTGAAGTGAACACGAAGGGTGCTGGACTGGCATGCAGAGCACAATACATATGCCTCGCACATGAAACTGCAGGGCGCTCTCTCTCTCACACACACTCACTCTGTCTCCAGCCGCCGCAACTGCTCTCTCCATCGCTCCTTCTTCCTTCTCTTTCGCACTCTGGGTGGCCATTGTGATCCCTGGCACGCCCCATTCCTGATGCACTCCATCCCCCTCGGGTCCACGACTCGAATTCACTCCACGTACTGGGCATCCTCTTTTCAAGCAGCCATGGGTCGAATCCTAAAGCAGACTAAAGCACGCGCCAACCACCTCTCCACACACTCACATATCATTCATTTATCTTTTTCACAAAAAAAAAAAAACGCGCTCCGTCGCATTGTTGCACACAGAACCTACTTTTCTTTTTGTACACACATCTCTCGTCCGTCTTAATGGTACTTTTCGTCCTCCCATAACGCCCTTCTTCCCCTTCCGCCTTCTATTTTGCCCTAGCCCCCCCACACACCATGATATACATTATTCACAACACGCCTCGAATATTTCAACCCAAAGCTCAGAATCGAATGTCACATTAGCCAATGGCTCATGACAAAGAATCAATCGCGCAACCGGATTCCAACGTAAAGAAGAAAAAACATTATCCATTTGCCACTGGCTCGTTCTTTTTTTGAGTTTGCATTCTCCAGGCAACACCCCGACGATCCATACGGGTTTGTTGATTGTCTTTGTTTTCTGAAATGACAACCTGGTCAATGCTTGATGGAAGAAATGGCATGTATCCCCCCACGCACACACCTCCTTCTTTATAGCTCTTTTTTTTGCTGGATTTGACCTCTGCCGATGAACGACCCGACGGTTGGGTTGAATCCTGTCCCCTTAGCTTCCTTTTCAGGTCCGCGAATTACCTGCAGCAGAGAAGGAACATTGCTGATGTGCTCGTGCCAGAGTGTTATGGGTGTTGGAATGGTCCGAGTCGTAGCTGATCCGGGAACGAGGGCTGTAGAGAGGCAAGAGAGACTAAAGGAGGCTACAGCCTAGAGGGATCGTATGTGCTTGTGTGTAGTGCAGGAGCGCATGCAGAAAGAAAAGGAAAATGAGTCTGAAGTGAAGTCCAAAAATGAAAAAAAGCGAGTACGCACTCTGCGCTTCGCAGCAGGTTCATACGGTGCTGCTGTGCAGCCAATACATTTTTACCAACTTTAGGGCCGAGCGTCATAGTGGTGCTCAAGGTCTATATCGAGGCCCTCTTGACGGCATCATTTTCTGCCGACTGCAATTTTTATTCGTATACCCTTCTCGTTGCTCCTACTAGACAGTTCTCCTGTCCGTGATAACGCGAACGATACATCCTGGTCCGGCCACCTCTGAAAGCTAATTGGAAACAACGCAATAAAAGCCAAGAGTTAAACGACAGCCTTCACCAATCTCAACACCTGAGCAGTTCGCCACAAACCTCGCAAAAAAACAAATGTTCTCTCTCGAGTTGCCTACCTTTTCATGCCAAGCCAGGATCTGGCCCGAGTTGCTCTGCTCTGGGTTGGCCATGCATGCATAAAGGTATTTCATCATCACATCCTGCTCTTCAAATGACAGGTTCTTGACGAACTGAGCCATATCCGCGACCTTAATGGAGATCAGAACCTCCATCACTGTCTGGGTGTTCCTGGCCTAGCAGAAGGGGAAAAACAGTAGTATACAGTATATGGCATTAATAGGAGGAGGGAGCTAGGAACAAAATCCTAATAATAGTCGCATGATTCCATCTCGCGTTGCTGAGGAAGTACTGTTGCCGTGCAGACAAGCTTCCCAAGGATCAAGCAGAGAGCTCATTTACCTTGGCTGCTTCCAAGTGTCTTCCATATGGAGGGTTCTGGAGTGATGTAGAGAGTGCTCCTGCAAGGTCACCACTACAGAGTGAAAAGAGAAATCGCGAGATGAGTTTTTCTTTTCCAGCCCAATTGCAGCACACCGCTTTTGTATTCCTGAGAGTCTTTGTGTTTCCTGCTGCAAATGAGCGGGCGGAGCCTGGCTGCGATGACATACCGTTGCAGCAATGACCTGACCTCCTGGGCGCGGCTGTTCACCTGAGCCTCGACTTCGTGTTGAGGACGGGGCTCGCCAATCTCTTGAAAGTCAAGCTCGTCCTGTCCCAGTGCATCCTCCTCTAGGGCGTCAATGTCGATTTTGCGGAAAGCCATGATGGTGTATTCTTTGTGCGTCTGGGATAAAGGTCAAAGGCAAAATTGGTGTTGCGGAGGACAATGGGGTATAGTCTTTATGAATTTACGAATGAAAAGAGACGAAAGATGATGCATCCGGGTGCTACAGTAATTCCCTACATTTCGCTGCCTGCCACACGTCACTGATTTTTCTTTTCAAAAGTTTTCTATACAATAGAGGTGCTAGCGTTAGTATCAGTTCAGGCCTTCTACTCTTTGCTTTCCCTTTGTTCCTGAAGCATGTCATACCTTTGTGCCAGACAAACTGCGTGGATCCCGTACTGAACTTGGTGCAGCACGCATGCAGCTGCTTCCCCATCTTCTTTGGCCCACAAAAGAACACGCCAATATCTGTGTCGGCGTGGTGGCCCCGGATACGGTCAAACTCCAGGTCCAGGTTCGGTCTTCCAAAACAAGTTCTAGCTCTCAGTCCTGTCACCGTGTCTGCAAAGGCGCCCTCCTCGTTGATCATCAGGTTGCCCACCTCCGAGTGCCTCAGCCGTCCTGTCAAGAACGTGTGAATCTCAATAAACTGGTTCAAGTCCTGAGACTCAAGCGCCAGCAGCAGCGACTGGAACCATTCAAAGGACTCCTTGTCGCGACAAATCCAAAAAAAGTACACCTTATGCAGCTTGGTCGCCTTGGTCGGATAGTTGACTCTGTACCAAATACTCTTGAGCACGCTCGCAAAGGGTGTCACGCCAATACCAGCCCCCACCAAGACCGTAACCTCGTACTTGAAGACATCCTCGGAGGCTGCACCAAACGGTCCGTCGATCATAATCTTTGGCAGGATCGTGACCAGGCCGTTTTTGTCTCCTAGGTTCTCCTCCCATTCGCCCACACCCTCCACATCACATCCAAGTTTCTTGGCCAGCTCTGTTGTGAAATCGCCAATGACACGGATGTGTACACTGAGATAGTCTTCTTCTGGTGCATTCGTCAGCGTGAAGGGGTGCCATTGCCAGAGCGACACCTCGGGGCAGCACAAAAAGATGTACTGTCCAGCCAGTGCCTGGCAGTCCTCCTTCTTGATCTGAATCTCCACGACCTTGGACGGGTGAAGGATAACTCTGGAGACGACCGTCTTTTGACCGGCACGCCACTCGCGCATGATCCTCTCCAGGAGATACACAAATCCGCTCGCGACCCAATACTTCCAAAAGCTGGCAATATCCTTGCAGTGGGGTGGTCGGTCGGGTGTCAGCAGGCAGAATGCACCGTGGATCGAGAACACGCCAAAAAAGCCAAGGAATAGGTGATGCCAGTACCAAAAGACTTCAAACTTCCTTCTACGGACGCTCGGGAGCGATGTCACGACCATGATCCCCAGGAAGAGCAGCATCAAATGGCCCGTGAGTCCAGGACCAGAGACAAACATCAAGGTCCAGAAGTGGTACTTGTCCGGTTCAGCCTTGGCCAGCCTCCAAAAGTTGACATAGTGAGCAATCGTATGGAGAGCGGTAAAGAAGACGATGCTGTAGGCGATGGACTTGTGAAAGGCAATGGCCTTATCAAAGGGGACGATCCTGTTGAGAGGCGTGGATCGAAGCCAGGAAATGAGTGTTCTGCACACTGGAAAGAGGATCATGCCCGAGTCGACATGGAGGACCAAGGCGGCGCCTCGCGCAACGGGTAGGGTGATCCCGAGTTTGGACCGAGCAATCTCAAAGTTGTCCGAGTAGTGGTAGTTGAAGAAGGCGAGGCCAAAGAGGCCGACGTGGACCAGGATCCACAAGCCAAGGAAGATGACGCGGCTGCCTGCAAGCGGAGGAGCACAGATGATGGTGGCCGTATTAGCGCGGTGTGCGGTACGACAAAGGGGTGGAGTTTTTTTTTTGAGAGCTTCGATTGGCCAACTACACTGAAACAATAGGAAGGACCCTGGAACGCGTTGAAGCCTTCAAGGAATCCGAAGGGAGCTAGAGAGAACAGAAGTAAAAAAAAAAGGACTTGCCTTCATTGATCATCCAGATGCTGATCCTCTGATGCCATGAAATGTGCTCCTTAGCCTCATCGTCAATCTGCTCCAGGCCCATTCCATGCTGCGATTTGCTCAGCGGTTGAAGGCGATGTAGGTCCGTGCCACCATGGTCATATTGCTGCTGCTGCCGCCGGTTCATTGGCTTGGTCTGTTTTTTCAACCAAAGTGCCTTTCTCTAAAGCGGCGCCCGGGCCTCGGAATAAAAACGAAAAAGGCGATAGCTTGATGTTGCTGTTACTGCTGTTGTTGTAGGCCGTGGGGTCCTGTAGCTGACTGATTTGTTCGCTTGTTGGATGGAATTGAATGAACAATGGAGAACTGAATGAGCGCGAAACGATGAGCAGGCTGTTGGAGGGGGGAATTCAAAGGCGAGAGCAGAGGCAAGAAGGGTGTAGAAGTTTGTCTGGCCAGTGCGAGAGCTAGCACTGTTACAAAAACAACGCCAAAGCGAAAGCGGGACAATCGTCAGGTAGGAGACAAATGCCTGTCGAGGACTCTTTGGGTGTGGGCCACGGGGTTACGCGGATAGCTCTATTTCCGTAGTGATTGTGTCGGTCCCCCTTGTTTCCTCCCTTGAACCTCTATGTGTGCCCTTCTGCCTTGAACTTGCTCCTTTCGGTTGCAACCCGTGCAAAAACACCGTTCTCGAGCGGCATGCGTCCACTTTGTTTCTTGCCATGGCAGAACCTCCTTGTTTTTAATAATGGCACGCCTTTTGGCGATTGCCCGTGGGCTGATGGATATAAAACTCAGCCAGAGAACTGTGGCAAAGTCATATCATCTTTGGCGTTTCTCTCCTCCTCCTCCCCCACCGTAATGGAATATGCGAGGTGCGCGGGCAGGTGGATGAAAGTAGGAGGGGCAAAGTTGCAGAATGCATGTCCAACAGCTTCAGATATGCCGGAGATCTGGGCCTTTCTGCAGACTAAAACTAGCGCCTATGAGCTCACTGAGATCGACAGAAGAAGGTCCAAGGTTTATTTGTCAGTGCTCCTTCGTCGTTTGCTAAATTAGGTGCAAAAGGAGCGGGTAAGCTCTGGCGATCGGGGTACTTTTTAAGATTCGCGACAGGCACTTCATGCTCTTGAGGAAAGGCGAGGAGCGTAGGTGCGAGCAGCTAAAAAGGGGGCGGGGGGAAGAGGTACGGTGCGCTCGAGCGTCAATCGAGCGTAAAGTTTTGCTGCAGTGGCAAAGGCACCACGTATGAAGAGAGGCTAAGAATGAGGCAGTGTGAGGAGGAGCACGACGCGGTATGGATCTCTCAATCTGAGATAGAGTTAAGGTAGCAAAGCAAGCCATGCAGAGCTGAGCAAGCAAAAGCAACAGACAGTGCCCCCATCAGACAGCATAGGCTAATGCAGAGGTGCTTTGATGAGCAAGGCCTCAGAGCGCAATTTATTAGGCAATGAAAGCTCTTTGTGTTTTGGCTTCCTTGACCGTGTCCTCCCAGCGGGCTTTGCAAACCTGACGCTCTAGGGGAGGGTCCTCGAAGACCCAGATCTCATCTCCGTGCGCGGGCAACGTCTCTGCCTTTTAGTCTAAACACAGGACGCGCTTTACTACGAGGCACGAGCGTGTGCACCTTCGGGTACAAAGGCGGGATACGTCGAGAGAATAGAGACAAAAGAGAGAAAACAGAGAAAGAGAGAGAGAGAGAGAGAGAGAGAGAGAGTGCAGCATGAAGAAGAGGATGACTATCGCCAGCACGATAAAGAGTCAATAGGATGATCGAGGAACGAGCAAAAAGGGTTTTGTGTATTCATTTTTTGACGTCCTGCCCTGCTCTAGCTCGCTGCTTTGCCTTTTTGCTTTGTTCCCCTGCCCTCCTTTTTTTCTGTCTTTTCCCTCTGCCATTGTCGTCCTTGTCCTCGTCCTCGTCCTCGTCCTCGTCCTCGTCCACATTCTCATTCATCCCATCCCCATTCCCCTAATCCGTTGTACTCGGCCGACGTCTCTCGCCTCGCATTCGCATTCGCATTCACTTTTGCCTTGTGCTGCTCTGCAACAGCAGTGCCTGTCCTCGCCAAACTTTGTTGAAAACACGCGTTCTGCTGCCTCGCATTCTCCAGGAAGAACACGCACAGCATCTCGGACGGAGTCATTCCTCTGGCAGCAAGCCAGGTACGTCTCTCTCTCCCACTCTCTCTCCCACTCTCTCTCTCCACACACACACGTACCCCCTCGAGATATCTCGTTTGCGCTCGGCGTTGGAACTCCAGTTTTTGACTTTCTCAGCACACCTGCCACTCCCCTTGGTTACTGTCTTTACGGTTGCTCTTTATGCTCTCACACCTATCGCACCCATAGCCAGACCTGACTCGCTGATACTCTCTCTATCTCTCTCTCGCTCTTCTGCCGGCATATCGTGCGCATAAAGGCGTCAAACCAGCAAGAAGGAGACGCTCATTGCCCAGTGAGTCGTCGGCCCGACAAAGCAATATCAGTGCCCCTACACACTATGGACTCGGCTGCACCTCTGCCGAGGGATGCATCTCCAGTCGTACCAGCCGTGGCAGAAAGTGATCAGCCAGTCTCGACGTATGTACATGTGTCGCGTAGCTATGGATAAAGGGAAACGGAAAAGGGGATGTATGTCGGTGTGATGATGATGGTAAACTTACCACGGTATATCTTCATCTGTTCCCTTCTTTTTTTTTTTCGTGTTGTGCCCTTGGCCCTTTCCTCTTCCATCTACTATTCCCTTTACGGATTACCCTTCCCCTGCATCCTTTTTTTCTTCTTTTTCGTTCCCTTCTCATGGCCATCTATTTTTCTCTCCCTTCCACTGACTGGACCCCTTGACGATAAAAACAAAAAAATCGACGCGGGTATCCTACTTGCCTCGTCTGTTTGTGTGCGCGCCATGCCTTTGTCGTACCGAATGCCCTCTTCTCTTGTTTGTGCGCGGCTTGTGTTCTGTTTGTGCCCTGTGTTTATGTGCTGGCCTGAATGGGACGTCGATATCCTTTGCATCGCTCTCTCTCTGCACCTGGCCACATATTCTCGACATGTTCGCTGCGTCTGATTGTACGGCAGCCATGGTCAACCCATGTCTCTGCCCGGGCCGTTCTCCGATGCAGACACAACAACCACAATAACCACAGCAACCACATCGCCTGTAGTTGAAGCGATCCCATCAGGTCTGACAGTCGACCACAAGACTACTTCCCGTCACACCTCCGTGACGCGAAATGCGCGGGATACACCCTCACGTCTGACGCCAATAATACTGCCATCTACAGCACCAGCAGAATCTATGGGGGGAGAAGAGGACACACAGGAGACACATATGGGAGAAAAGCCATCCGCACATCCAGTGGACAGCGGCATGGATGTAGCTCACGCTGAAATACAGGGCGGTAATGTGGGTGGCGATAGCGCGACTCCTGCTCAGACCCTAGACCGCGACGGAGTGATTCTGCATCTTCAAATCACGCCCAAAGACCTTCACAGCCGCAAATCGCCCGCACTACCACCTCTGAAGACTGGTACAACGTCAGCTGCCGATTCAACCGATTCAGCCGGCGCGTCCGGTCTTGAAATGCTCCCTATAGCCTCCACAGTCGCAGCCACTCCTTCAGCATCAACATCGCCCAGAGACGTACCTAGTATCTGCAATGTTGACAAAGACTGGGTGCTCAGTGCCGCCAGCAAAAGTACTGGCAACAGTCTTCAGCAGGACTCGTGCGCATATAGACCCAATGCCGAGCCGGATCTTGTGTACCCCCCACCGACGCCAGTATCCTCACCCACTGATTACTTCGCATCACAATGGACGCTGCCGCCTATTCCGTCCTTTACCGACATTGGACTTACGTTCGATAAAGCCCGGACGAATGGTGCCAATGGTCAAGCCAAGCAGACTGAAGCAGCCGGCGTCGATCATCGTCGTAGCACAATTACGGGTGTTCTCTCAGCAAGTCGGGAACCGGTCTTTGACAAGCAGGTTTTCACACCAGAGATCCATCCATTGCAGCATGGCGGACACGGACAGAGTGACCTCGAAAGCACAACTCAGGCTGTCCCAGACATTCACCCTTCCGTCTTTGATAGTGTCATATCGGACGACAACGAAGCCTATATTCTCTGGAGCACAACACGCAGCGCCGGGAGTACAGCAGTACCCTCCGCACCTATCGACGCTACGCACTCAAACCACGGCCAACACCAATCACAGACTCTTTCCTCGCCCGAAGTCTCATCCTCAATCGTAAAAAGATGGTCTGCAGGCGAGGCGTTTAAATTGAGGGAGAGAGGAAAGCGGGATTCGCTTGACAATGATCTACATAGGCCGTGCGAAGGAATCTCAGCCGAGGCTACTTCCCCCACAAGTAGGGCCGCACGATCAGGATCGGATACGCCACCTGGTACAAGTCCTCCCTCCTCGCCCACCTCTTCAAAGCCTTCTGACAAACTCAGCAGCATTGCATCGGCAATGAGATCCTCTGGCTCCGCATCAGCATCGTCATCCGCCAAATCTGGAACGGCAAGTGCCAATGTTGCTGGATCCAGCACATCACACCAGCCGGCTGCTGCTTCAGAAGCCCGAGTTATCATGGCTGCAACTGTCGAAAAGTTGGTTGAGAAACTTACAAGCGATATTGGTGAGTGTTTTTGTGTCCACGCTTCCTTTCGTTGTATCAAGCACGCACCATCTTGGATTATGCATGTTATGTGGGATATTGACACTCAATTCTACTGCTCAAACGTGCTTTCACAACCCCTCCAGATTACACCTTTCTCACGGACTTTTTCTTGATTTTTCGGCTGTTCATTTCGCCCCTGGCCCTGTTCAAGCTGCTCATGGCTCGTTTTCACTGGGCCCTCACGGAGGACACCCCCCAACGACAAATAGTCAGAGTCCGTACATTTGTCACCATGCGGCACTGGCTCTTGAACTATTTTGAGTACGACTTCATGGAATCCAAAGTGCTCCGTCGCACCTTTATCGAAAATTTGAGATCTTTGGCAGAGCACCCCATTGTACAAAGCAGCGTCCGTGACCAGAGAATTGTCAAAGAGTTAAGGAGGCTCTTCCATCTCAAGAGAAAGGTCCACTGCCGCGAAATGGCACAGAGAGCATTAGAGAAGCCTCCATCCTCGCGGCAAGGAGACGAGCCTAGCCATTTAGCCGATCGTTATCGCAGCTTTGACCACCTCGGTATGTATCTATGGTTTCATTTGATTCCTCAGGTCTTTTGTTCTTACTCTTCGTTTCACTGACGTTCTCCGCCTTCTCCTTTTTTACTTAACGTCTCATAGCCGATGGTGAACTCCCCAAAACGAGCAAGCGATCGAGTTTGGAGAGCGGCTTAACGCTTGACAAGCGTTACCAGCATGTGTCGACGCGCGAGTATATGGATATGGACTTTGAACAACGCCCCAGGACCGAAGACGAGAGGTCATCTGCAGATGCGTCTACGGAGCAGGAACCGGATCTGTATTCCATGGAAAGTCAGAGCGAAGTCGACATATACCCAGAAGATAATGATGCAGTCATCCACAGAGCGCAGGATTACGATCAAGAATTGGAGGATGATGATGGGGATACAGATGACTTTAACTCGGAGGATGAGAGTGTAGACGGTGAGCAACACGCAGAGGGCAAAGGACAGCTGCCTTCCCCCGCCTTCTCGGCCGTGTCCTCCACCTCGCATGGCACAGCACGCTGTTTGTCCTCAAATACCCCAGAGGTCATGCCAGCAGGGTGTTCGAAATACCTTCATTCTCCGGAAGCCTCTGATCATTCGCCTTACCATTCTCAAAACCAACACCATCATCACCATCATCACCATCATCGAAGCCATACCGTGCCACGCTCCAGTGACTCCAGGAACCACCAGCGGCCGCAATCATACGCAGCTCCATCGTTCGACTCATCTTCGTCCCTCGCACTCTCGCCACCGGAATCACCTCGGCCTCTAGAGCCCTACATGAATCCACCTCCTCGACCCTTTACGTCCTCGGAGAAGAAGAAAACATGGACGCAGTATATGAATGCGACTGTGGAGCAACTGTCAAAAGTCAAACGCGCCTTCCTGCTAAAGTCATCGTCGTCGTCCATTCATGACCTTCATCTTGCAGCAGCTTCCGCTTCCAATCATTCTTTGGTCATGGGAGAACCTTTCAATGGCAAGGGCCTGCCCAAACACAGCCCACAGGATTTTGCGGGATCTTCGAGCGGCAATGCACGCGACCATTCCCTCCAACAGTGGCATGAGGACCGTGTCCATCCTGGCATGAGTAAACTATCACGCTCAATGACCATGCTCGACGCCTGCGAATCACCAAACAGTATGGTCGATTCCTCAGAAAGTCAGCGTATTTCCAGCAAGGATCGTCAGCGCGAGACAGAGTCATACGGTTGGTCTAGTGACGAGGATGAGGAGGATGACCAGTGGTCTGAGAGGGCCAGAATCCAGGCAGCTGAGCCTGTGATCTCGTCTATCAGAAGTGCTAGGTCAGAGCACGCCAAGGACCTAAAGCCCCAGCACTGGCGACTGGAGCAGCCGATGCTTTCGAGTCAGCTGCGGCTGGCAGGCGAGTCCGGATATATTGCACTGGATAACGGGGATCAGGGACAATCAGCATCTGGCTCCAGCGGTGTTACGAACGACAAAGAGCTGGTGACAGCGAGGGAGCTGCTAGATCAGGATCGGGTGGCCATGAGCTGGGATCCACATCCATCGGTACATTCCTTGCTAATGCCAACGCCCGTCAGCAGGCCACTACGAAGAACGGTTCCGAAGCGCGATCATCGCGCATCATGGACGACAATGTCCTCGACCAACTCCTCTGTCTACGGTGCCATCATCAGTCAGGGACATGTACCTCCCAGTCAGGCATTCAAGGAGCGGGGTGATGCTGGAAACGTGGACCGCTTTGTTGAGCGCCTTTTCACTGGACAGGAGCAAGGAGCTGATACAGATGACAGGAGCACAGAGTCTTGCTCTCAACGAACGGCGATGCGTCGCAGAAGCGTCGATGTTATCCATTCAAGCCATTCTCGCCGTAGTTCCCTGCAGGTGACGATGGATAATGTGCCTGAAGGCGCGATGGAGGAGGAAGGAGTGAGACCTGCAACGCCAAGAAGCTCGTTAAAAGCCCCTAGTCCTGGCATGGGTACGCGTAGAAACCATTCGCTTGCATTGCACCCACACCGCCAGACGATGCCGATCATGCACACGCACTTTCATCATCACTACTTGCAACACCGCCAGAGCCTGCAGGAGTATCCACCGTATCGACGCCACTCCACTGACATCCAGAGTCTTGGTGGGTGGGAGAACGGTAAGCTGGAAGGACGCAGGGTATCGGCTGGGACGGCGGTAACGTCGACTGTGCAGGAGCCTCTGCTGGAAGGCGCAGCATACGCAGCAGCGCTTGAGGAGACACAGCGTCAACTGCGAATCCTGATTGGTCAGGAGAATAACTCTGGCAACAACAGCAAAGACACGCTGAAGAGGACCGCGTCGCTGAAGTCGCCAAGTTCATCGCATTCGCAGCCTCATTCTCTAGCCACCATGGCCGCTGGCCCCAACCCTGTTACTGAGGACAGCCCGCTCTCAAGCCCAACTACTCAAACCCGATCCACGTCCGACTCCCACCTTTTGCACCTGTCTGAACAAGAAATCTCGCCACCGCCTGATGCCAAATCCGTTGCTAGATCAAATTCCACGGCCAAGATCGGCGCTGGCGCCGGTTCAGGAGCCGCACATCGATTTCAGTCGCCTCTGTTCCACCCTAGCCACGGAGCCTACTTCAGTCACCAGGGTCACGAAAACAGCTATTTCCAGCAGCGAAGCCCGATGAACCCTCGCTTCCAGAACATCATCTCACCAGCCAGGGACTTTCCCCGGCAGCCTCCTTCTATTGTTCTCCGTTATCGATCCGAAATGATTGCCCAGCAACTGTGTCTTATCGAGCGGGAGTTTTTGAACCAGATCCCGTGGTACGAGTTAGTAAATGCGGGATGGAGAAAGAAGCCGACCCAGACTGCCGCAGACATATCTACTGAAGAAGAGAGGGATGGCCAGGAGCTGAACCGGTCAAAGGATCAAGATCTGTTGGCGATGGAGACCATTTTGCCCTTGGACAGGCCAACGCCTTCCCTGGAGAAGCGTCCGTGGCCCCTCAGTCGCTCCCAGACTGCACGGACGATCACGCAGAGATTTCCGCAACAATCGCAAACAACGGACAGTCCTAAAGTGACCCAGCTAGTGGACCGGTTCAACCTAGTAAGCGAGTTGGGCTTTTTCTCTTCTCCTGGCCTGTGCAGGCAATGGAGGTTAGAAGTTTGAGCTGACGTTTATCGACCGTTTTTTTAATTTCCTATTTAGACATGCCACTGGGTGACATCTGAGATTTTGAAGACAACGGACTTAGATCTCAGGGTCAAGGTGATCGAGAAGTTCATTCGGATAGCACACGTAGGTTCCAGCTTCCAGCTCTAGCGGTTCGGATGTGGACCTTTTGTTCACAATCACTGCCTGCGAAAGCATTTTCTAACATGGCTTAAAATTCTCTATCAAACTTGGCAGACCTGCTTCAATCACTCAAACTTCAGCTCTTTAACCCAACTAATGCTTGGGCTGCAAGCCCATGAGGTCTCACGACTAAATCGAACTTGGGCTCGTGTGCGATCGCAGGAGATGAGAGTTATGCAGGAGCTCGTAGAGTACACTTCGCCATTCCACAACTGGAAACATCTCCGCAATGCCATGAAGAACATTGCTGATGAATGGGGAGGCGCCGCAGGAGCAGGAGGAGCAGGAGGCGCTGCGGCATTGTCCAATGAGACCTCTACGTCAACGCCGGCGGCATCGGGGGGTGGAGGGGGAGGCACGAAGCAGAGCCAGCAGCAGGTAGCTGGTAGCGCTGTCAGTTCAAGTTTGTTTAGCAAGATGAGCATCAGCAGCAGCAGCAAGGACAAGGATAAGCACGGTTCACCGACAACGGCACACCCACGAACTCATTCCCATCAGCACACATCGTCCTTTGGTAAGAGCTCAAGCCATACCACGGGTACAACGATGTCTGGCCACACCAAATCGCTCTCTGGGCCTGTCTTCCCATCATTGGTGTCCACGTTAAGCAAGGACAAACAGAGAGAACGACAACATAGTTTACAGTCGTCGCCGTATCAGTCTCCCCAGGACACAGATAAGGCTCAGCAGCAGCACCGTGGGTCCATCCCTTTTCTAGGTAAGGCTTATGAGGACCCACCTAAATTCCAAAAAGGATTCGAATTTGGTCACTAACGATCGTCGTTTATTTTTTTTTAAAAAAAAAACTGGCCGAAAACATTCTAGGTGTTTACCTCTCTGACTTGTTGTACAATACGGAGTTGCCTTCCTATGTAGAGCCCAGAACTCTGCCCAGAGAGGCGAACCAGGATAGGACGGAACGGCTACCAAGTCCGCCACAAAGTGCCACGGGGGCAGATCCTGTGTCGTACTTGCATCGCGCGTCTTCTGTACAGGATCAGGCGGGCATGACAATGCCTACCTCGTCGTCGCCATGGTTAGTCAATCTACACAAGCACAGGACGATTGCAACCATCATTAAGCGGATCCTGACATTTAGGACGATTGCGACACGGTACCCGTTTGAAAAGGACCCGGAGTTGTACGATCTGTTGATGGAGATGGAGGCTTTGGAACCGGTGGAGATGGAGCGTATGAGTGAAATGTGTGAGGAAAAGATTTCCTCTGCGCTGGCTTCACCTGTCTTTGCAAAGTGAAGGGAAGGGAAATGGCCTTGCGAGGAAAGGAGAGAGTGAAAAAGCGAGCGAGAGAGAGAGAGAGAGAGAGAGGGAGAGAGAGAGAGAGAGAGGGAGAGCGAAGGACGAAACACGAGCTTTGAACAAGAAACGCTCGCGATTGTTTATATCCAAATCAAAATGTCTATTGTAAAAAAAATCCACCGCTTCCCCCACCCTCCCTGTACTTTAACAAACAAAGGTCCAACTCTGAAAAGCGCCATCGAGTACATAGATAGACCAAGCAGTAGAGCAACAATGAGATTGTTTAATTATGACGATAAATATATATATATACAGCTGGATAAGAAAAAACGAGAGAAGGGAGAAGAGAAGGAAGGTTGAATGAAAATGAAACTGTAAAAATGAGAGAGGGCATTGACCAACTCCTAGAATGGGAGCGTGCGGCTGATCAAGTTTTTTTTTCTGATGGTTTTTTTCATTCAGGTTGCTGTGCTAGCGGGGAAGGGAAACAAAAGAGGTCAAAAGAGGAAAGGCAAGGAGGGGAGATGGATGGCGTCTACATGATATTGCAACCGCACCCTTTGGGCTGTGCCATGAAGGGATCCTCCTGTTTCTCCAGATCGCCCCAGACTTGCGTTACAAACACGTCTCTGTTGGCCATGCAGTACTTGATCAATCTAACGCGAGAAATTGAGGGACCACAGTTAGATTCGAAAGATGCATGGTGTGGAGCAGTGTGTGAGAGAGAACACGGACGAAGGAGTAGGCGCAAGGCAAGGCAAGGCAAGGCAAGGTAAAGGCGCGCGCATGGATAGATAAAAAAAATCGCAAAGGCACGATCGTCCAGGGTGCCTTTTCTGTTTCCGTCCTGAAACCCTTCAAGGGAATTGGTCGTCCATCTCGTGTCTTGAGAGAAAGGGCTCAAAACGGACTCTTTTGTGTTTTCAGGGGAGGAAAAGTCGGGGAGTTCTCATAGATGGTTTACTAGACACTGGTCCCGGCCTCCGCATTAACTATGATTTCTCTATTGAAGAGCCAGACTTCACACATCCGAAAGAGGGAAAGGGTGCTGTGTGTTGGGCGCAAAAAACCATCTCCGACACTCCAACGCTCCTTATCCGTGTGGGTCCATCGATTTTTCGTACGACACAACTGCCTTCTCCGCTTACATTCCCTAGCCCCCTCCCCTGCCCATCATGGGCACCATCCTACACTAGGCCAGCACGTAATGTCTCGCCTTTTGTCCTCTCCCCCGCTTCACCGTCTATCGCCATCCTCTCTTTTTTCTTTCTTTCTGTGTATCTGTTTAGTTGATGGGGACGCTTCAGGGCTTAAATTCTGAAATGTCTTTCTAAATGCAATTACGAATGTACCCCCTGGATCCCCCTGATATCAACGGTGAAAAAAGAGTTCTCAGGTGGAAGAATTATGACACGGAGCTTTGTCATCGTCGTTCTCTTGAGCATTGGATGCGTCCCCAGCGCAGTGGCAAGAGTATATCCCGCCGTCTCCTCCCCCTTTGTATGTTAGATAATTCCTCAATTGAGTACCACGAACCACATACCACGCCATTCAAAAAAAAAGTAATTTTCACTTTTGGTTTTGTTGTTTCGTGAAGTGCAACAGTGGGCACGCGCGCGTGTGAATATGAAAAAAAAACTTACAGAGAGCTGGCTTGTGATACGGAGATACGCTCCAGTTCGTACTGTTCTCGAAGGCGCTTGTTGTGTTCCAGCTGTCGCTGAAGTCGCATTTCTGTAGACATGACGCGTAAGGAAGGGGAAAAAGAGAGTGGGAGGAGTAGGCAAGGGAGAGAGGAGAGCGGGGTATAAAGGGGGAAAGCGAGACGTAATGATCTTTTCTTATCAAGGCCGGATGATCGACAGAGTGCGGGAGAGAGAAAGGATGGTGGGCTGCTTTATATGGTGTTGTGTACTGGGGCGTGCGAAAAGTTTGTTCTGCGGGTGGGACGATGGTTCGCTATTGGTCGTGCTGAGGACTTGGGCTATCCATCCAGAGCATGACAGAGACGATACGTTAATCATATAGACACACTGGCAAGAAAGATATGTCGCCGAAATGACTTTATCATGTAAACAGAAAGAACAATTGTAAGGGGACAACATGGACAGTTCATGGATAGTTCATGGACAGTACATGGACAAATGCGAGGAGAGGATCAAGATTCGAAAGAGAGTAGTAGTAACGGTCCTTCTTTTTGTTTTTTCTTTTTTAAAGGAGACGGCGCGTGAAGGGAAGGAAGGAAAAAGGAGAGGGGGCAAGGTTTAGAAAGAAACGATATACAGAAGAATAGAAAGAGCAAAAAAAAAAAAAAAAAAAAAAGAACCAGCTGAAGGATAGACTCCATCAGAGGATGCGAATGGGGATCGACTTTATGCAAGCGCTAGGACGGGGACGTGGGATTGAGATTGGCAGAAGCGAGTCTTTGTCCCTAGCGCAACATTGGGCGCTGCGCGGGTGCTAAAGTGTTGTGGTGTCGAAGGGCGCGGCTGCAGGTGTCCCTTTTAAGAAACTGGAAGGAGCGATGAGGGCGAAGGCGAAGGCAGGGCTGTGAACGTACCTTGGCGAGAAGAGTGCAAAGGAGGAGATTAGGAAAGGGAAAGTGGATTGCGGCAAAGGGAAGGTTTGGCGATGGGCACGAGAGGGCAGGGGGTGAGGGAGAGATTGCGGGAGATGGTGCTGGTGAGGAGGAAGTGAAGTGAGAAAGTGAAGAAAAAAGAGAGAGAGTGAGAGCAGGCAGCGAGTGCGAGAGTGCAGATATAGTTTGCACAACAATCACAGTCGCTGGCGGATAGCGCACTGGACAGGATGCAGGCGAGAGCCTTGGCTCACCGGTCTCGTCCTCGCCAATATCTCTGACACACCCTTGCATTTGACACCCGCATCTGCAAGACCATCGCCCGCGGCCGAGACAGGGACACCGAGACGGCGATCGTGTTATACACATTTACATGCGTGTGTTTGTGGGAAGGTACATCACATAAGCTGCTCGTCTGTTGGATGGTGTGCAGACCCGTCTGCATCCCAGGCTCGTGCCGACTGCCCAGCACAGCAATGCCAGTGCACAGTGCGTTCCTTTTCTCTTTCCAGAAGCGTTTATTATACAGGGGGCAGGAAAAAGGTCTATGACGACGAGGTTTCAAAAAGGACTATGGCTGGGTACCGATGCATCCGTTTCGAATGGTAAAAGGTGGAGCCTGGGAATGTGGGGTGCGGGGGACAACGACGATCCATCACGCTGCACCGAGGAGAATGGATCAACCTATCAAACTGGTTCGGCTTTACCAGACCATGTTCATGGCGCGCAAACTGTACTCAACTCCAAGGAAGGTGCTATTAGAATTGTGACAAAGTTGAAAAGGAATGGGACGAGTTAGCACAAGGGTAATTGCAGGGCGGGCACGGTCGACAATCGACGAGGGCAATGCGCATGAAATAGGGGAACTCACGCAGCGTTGGCAGGGAAGGCACGCATCATGGCTGGGCCAAGACCCTTGAAGAGAGCCTGAGGACCCTCTGTCTTCAAAAGGACGCGAAGAACATCAGCAGTTCCCTTGTAAGTGCCGGCTGGGGCGGACTGGAGGCGAGACTTGAGGACATCTGGAGGAATAGCAATGGTCCACATGGCGACACCAGCCATACCTATTACATTGAGCGAATCCGACGCAGTGTTAATTCTCAAGTCGCTTATGTGCGTGCAACAAGACCAGCAATGAAAACGACAGCGGAGTGGTTATGAAGTATAACTTACCACCAGCGAAGAGGACGGACAGGGGGTTCAAGTCAGAGGCCTTGCCACCCTCGGGGATGAGACTCCTCTTAATCAACTCGTAGGCAACAAAGTAAGCAGCAGATCCGGGACCGTCGCGCAACAAGGTGGCACCAGTGCCGCGGAAGATGGAGGCAACGCCACCCTCCTTGTACAAGGCGCGGATGACATCAATGGGTCCGTTGTAGAGCTTGTTGGCGCCCGAGCCCTGGGTCTAGTAGGCATTCAGGTAATAAGAGGTCAATGAGACGACAAGCTAATGTGGGCAATACCCAGAGAGCCCTCTTCACAAGATGAGATTGTTGTGATCGCGATCCAACAAGTGCTTCTGCGATCATTTGGCACACTGCCACGATAAGGAAAGGACGCTCTGGAGACGAACTAACAGGCCTTTTCCTTCTTTTGCATTGCTTTGGGTGGGTTACACGTGAGAGAGCAACATTGTGCTCTTAAAGTACTAAGAAAAATAAAGATCCTTACCTGAAGAACAACCTTGATGCGCTCAGTGGGGCACATCAACAGGGTGGTGGGGATGGCAGAGAAGAAACCAGCAAAGGCAAGCTCGGGGATGGTCAGCTCCTGGGAGGCACGGCCAGGGGTGGCAGCGTAAACAACCTTCTTGCCCATGTCATAGGCCCAGAACGAGACGGCAAAAATGGGGGTGACTCCGACCAGGGGAGTGGCCATTCCGCGGTACAGACCACGGAAACCATCCGACTTTACGGTCTTCTTGAAGACATCAATGGCGCCGGTGTAGGTGCCGTTGGGGCTGGTCTGGATACGGACCTGTGTGCATAAAGAAAAGTATGAGCTTGGAATGCAGAAGAGCAGATCGAGCGAGATGCAACCGTGTGTTGTGGTCTCATTGAGAACGCCAGAAGAGAAGCTCTTTCTATCCCATTCTCTTCCTGTTTTCCTTTTGCCCGACGTTTTGCTACTCTGTCGCGATCCCTCCAATGCTGTTTCAATTTGCCGGATGTTCATCTGAAGGTGAGATGACCTCTGTTCCAGTGATTTCGAGTTCAAAGTGACCGAGCCAAGCTGATGAGATTATTCCTGTTTCCCCGACATGTGAGAGTGCTTGTCCTTTCATTTCTTTCCCTCTTCCTTTTCTGAGCGGGCTGGTGTATGCTGCAACCGTGTGTTGCACGCGCGCCATGGTTGTGGCCTTTCTCGCTGGTGCGTGTGGGTTATTATTTTACCTTGGCGAGGTCGAAGGGGTGTCCAACAAGGACAGAGCAGACGCCACCGAAGCCTCCAGAGAGGAAGGACTTGACGGCCGAGGTCTGGGGGGCGACCTTCTGGGCAGGCTTAGAGTCAGCGAATTCAGCAGACATGATGCGTGGGCGTGGGGGAGGAGAGAGGAGAGGGAGTGGAGAGAGAAGGAAGAAGGGAGGAGACGTGTGCGGAGAAAAGAGAGGTCGGATCGAAATGTATCCAGGAACTTTTTTTGTCTGCAGCCGACCACTTTTTTTCACATGTGTGCAGTCTGCGACGGGCTCATCCTGATTGGCCACTGCCCGGACAAGCGCACTTCGACGCCTCGGTCTCTGGACTGATCGGCTGCAGTCCGGCCCAGCTGCAGCGCTGGCGGTGCACGCGAGCATAGCTGCCGGCTATGCACTGCCGCCATGGCTGTTCTAAGACTCTTGTAAAGCATTAAACGTTCTCTGTCTTTGCTGCTCGGCCGCTTAGACGACCATCTTTGCTCGTCTTGCGTTCTAATTTCTCACGGCCAACCTCGGGTATTCGCGGATGACTGCCTCAGAGACGAGGAAAGCTGTCTGGGCAGGATCCCCACCTGCTCTTCCTTTCATGGAATAAGGTCTTCTCCCCGCACAAAGCTGTGCCCTCCCCGCCCACTTACGCACCTAACGGGAATTGTTGTTCTAGCACAATTCGTAAACACGAGTATTACACTCAATACCATGAACGCGAAGACTATATGTAGCATCGTCGCCCGCAAATCAATTGTCTAGAAGGCATGTTCTGTCTGCAGGTCGTTTCAAGTAAGATGTCAACATTTGTCAAAATATCAAGATGAGTCCCCAAGACCACGTCAGTGCATGAAGGACCGTATTGGATGGTCGCCGCATGGGACAGGTACATTGGGCACAATAGGAACGGACGGAAGCTTAGGCATGCCAATGATGACAAGCAGGCGCAGGGGATAGTTTGAGTATAGCTTGATGTCCCAGGTCGTTGCACTGGTTCAGAGAAGTGACACTTGGCCATGCAGCAAGGACATCACTTTTGTCCACTCTGAGTCACCGGTTTGATTGGCTGCAGAATGCCAGTGTTGTCAAAAAGTCACAAAATATAATAAACACCTGTGCGCTTCTTCTTCAGACCTCCAACAGATCACCATGGCGGCTACATCAGAGGACATCCAGACCCTCATTCTCACCACCCTGGACTCTCAGGGTGCTATCGAGAACACCAATACCCTCAAGAACCACGATGGCACCCCCATCCCTTACCTTGCTGTCGTCGGTGTCCTCAACAGTCTTGCCAGTAAAGAGGTATGCAATTCGTCTGTCGTCGCCATCATTCGGTGTTCCGAGATGAATCAATAGAGAGCAAGAGAGCGAGAGAGAGAGAGAGTGAAAGATATGCGAGAGGGAAACTCTTCAAGCTATGGCACGAACGGAAAACTGATGCGTCGTCCTTGTTTTCTCGCTTACTTCTTTCTTATTGCTATTCCATTTGCTTAGATGGTCACCTACTCCACGATTGAGCTCGATCACTTCAACCTGACCGCTGAAGGAAATGAGATTGCCGACTCTGGAAGTCACGAGGCTAAAGTGTTCAACGCTGTCGACCCCGTCAACGGAATCGCCATCGCCGAGCTTGCTGTAAATGCCAGGAGACAACGTGTGTGGATGCAGCACTTATGAACAAGGATCGTCGCGAAGTCTTACTGACAAATGTATGACTTGGACTTGTTGGGACGTGTAGAAACTCTTGGGCGCATCTGCAAAGATTGGCCAGGGCAAGGCCTTCAAGAACAAGTGGATCAAGAAGGACGGCGATAAGCTTGTGCGCGAGGTAAGCGCTGCGACTTTGTTAACTCAGGCACAGCTAATGCTGTCGATATAGGAAGCAACACCATCAAAATTTTGCTGACTCACTCTTTCTAAACATCTGTGCCCACTGTAGGTCGAGTCCATTGTCGATCAGACACAGTTGGATGCTCTTGAGGTGCGCAAGACTGGAAGCCACTCAAAGGCCGCTACTTTGAAAGACCTCCAGGCTCGCAAGCACGTCGAGAAAGTGTACGTCAGAGGCCGTCCGAGACATTATTGGATGAACAATGTATGCTTCTGACCGCAGGATACCAGCAGCATTGGCGCGTATTAATTAGAGTGTTTCTTACTCTCACGGCATGATTTTCGTAGTAAGTTGATCTCTTACAAGGTCGCCAAGGGTCCCAAGTTCTCATTGACGATCGAGAAGCAGGCCACCGACCTGACCGCCGAGATGCTGGCTGATGGATCGTGGAAGACTCAGACATTCAAGAAGTACAACTTTGCTGGAAACCCACCTGAGGGAGGCCATCTTCATCCTCTCATGAAGGTGCGCGAGGAGTTCCGCAAGATTTTCTTTGAGCTCGGGTATAGTGTGTCTCTAATGCGCCTTATCTTGTTGTGTTCTTGATTGTGTTGCATGGACTTGAGCCGCCGATTAACCAGTGATCAATTGCTCGCCTCATAGTTTCGAGGAGATGCCTACCAACAAGTTTGTCGAGTCTTCGTTCTGGAACTTTGATGCCCTCTTCCAGCCCCAGCAGCACCCTGCCCGTGATGCCCACGACACCTTCTTCCTTCTTGGTAAGAAATGACTCGAAATGCTATTTCCTACATCAACGGATATTACATGTTGTCAGGTAGTGTTGTTTTAGCGCTAATGGAATCAATATGTCTCTCCATAGACCCTGCCACCTCTAGCAACTTTACCGACCTGGAATATGTGAACCGTGTCAAGGAAGTTCACTCTCACGGAGGATACGGCTCTATCGGATATGGATACGACTGGAAGATTGAGGAAGCCGAGAAGCTGTTGCTCCGCACGCATACCACCTCAGTCTCGTCCAACATGCTTTACCGCCTAGCTCAGGAGACTAAAGCCAGGGGCGGCGAGTTCAAGCCCGCAAAGTTCTTTTCGATTGACCGTGTGTACCGTAATGAGACTGTGGATGCCACCCATCTTGCAGAGTTCCACCAGGTCGAGGGTGTCATTGCTGACAAGAACTTGACGCTGGGAGATCTGATTGGATTCATGGAGATCTTCTTCGAGAAGATGGGCGTGCCCAACATCAAGTTCAAGCCCGCCTTCAACCCCTATACCGAGCCAAGTATGGAAATTTTCTCATGGCACCCTGGTCTTGAGAAGTGGGTCGAACTCGGCAACTCTGGAATGTTCCGTCCCGAGATGTTGCAAGCCATGGGCCTGGATCCCGATGTCCGCGTCATTGCTTGGGGTCTCGGGTTGGAGCGCCCTACCATGATCAAGTACGGCCTGGACAACATCCGTGAGGTAACGTGTAACAGAAGCCTTGGTCGTGCTAAATGTTGTTTCTTCTTTTTGCACCCTGGTACTGACTCCTTTATTTTTATTTTTAATCCGTTGCGTTTGGTAGCTCTTGGGACACAAGGTCGATCTGGATATGATCCAGTCCAATCCTGCTTGCAGATTGGACAAGAAGATGGGCAAGGAGCTGGTTGGCAAGGATGCCGTAGATGCGTAAAGGGTGCAGGACAGATGAGGTTGATCGGAGGAGCATAAAGTCGACTCTAATAAAAAAATCAAGTCAAATGGAAACGGGGCTGACCCACGCGTCTGATTCGCCGACGTGCGGTCCGCCACACGCTGTTGTTTGCACGCGCACAAAGAGGAACGTGCCCATCCGTGTGGTTCCCTTCGTCCCTCTTTTTTTTGTCCTCTGCGTCGTCCTCTCTTTTCTGACAGCCTGACAGCCTGCTGCTCTTTCTTCTAGTTGCCTGATTCGACCTCCTTGGCATTGACCCTCTGCTCACCACCCTCATCACCAAGCCCTCCTTTTTTTGCTTTGCCATTGTCCGTGCGAGCAACCCAGCATAGCGAGAATGCAGTCCGTGGGAAGCTTCTTCTCCACAGTCTCAAAGTTCTACAATGAGCTCAACCCGGCCACTCTTTCGGGTGCCATCGACGTAGTCGTGGTCGAGCAGGCCGACGGCGAATTGGCATGCTCGCCATTCCATGTCCGCTTTGGAAAGCTAAGCATTCTCCGACCGCAAGAGAAAGTGGTAAGAATATCGTACCTACCGAACGAGACTAATATGTTCGTTTGTACCCCAGCCTCAAGCACATCGGCGAACCTTACTGGAGACTCCCCCTCTCCTTAAGCCTTTCCGCATCAGATGCTGATGCATGTTCAAAATATCTCTCCGACCGGGACCTCTTTCTAGGTGGAGGTGACCATCAATGGCCGCGTTGTTGATTTCCCTATGAAGGTCGGCGATGCAGGTGAGGCCTTCTTTGTCTTTGAGACTGAGCAGGACGTGCCCGAAGAGTTTGCCACGTCTCCACTGGCAGGACCCACTACAGACAAGGTTGGGGAGGACATTGACTATCTGGATCTAGCTCAGGGGACCAGCACCATCAAGCATCCACCTGACGATACAGGTAATTCACAATGCTATGACATACTGCCGGATGATGCCGAACGCTTGTTGTATCCTGTCCCGAATAAACTGCATCTCCTTACATATTACTCTGCGTACCGCCGACAGTATTAGATGCAGGCTATGTCAGCGCCCACAGTGGACATGGATCAGAGTTTGAGGAAGACGAGAGAGCAGACATGTCGCCTGAGCTGAGTAAAAAGCCAGACTACGCATTCGCGGTCAAATATGGAGGCGCCAAGGGACAAGGGAGACATCCAGGCAGTACCAATGAGGCGGCGACATCTGTGCACGCGTTCATGGAGCGGCGAGTTCAACGGTGGTCGCTTACCATGTCCCTTCCACCTTCTCCGGTGCTAAAAGCTCGCGAAATTATGGAGAACTTTCAGCCTATTGACTCGGCGGGTCCTTTCGAGGACAGTCCAGAGAATGCCGCACACTTGCTCATGCCAAAGCCCAGCTCCGCTAACATGGGGGGCAACAGCGGCTTTCTGGCACATCCTCAGGACGACGTGATCATGGATATGACGGGCTACAAGACCGAGGACTCTGCGGGAGAAACGGATCTTGACTCTGATGCGTATGATGAACATGAAGCAGGCACGACCAGCGCTTTGAATGTTCGTCATTGGCGCAAGAGATTTGCTCGGCGGAAAAAAAGAGGCTCAGTGCATGATATCAACTCCCAAAACCACTTGGTCGCGGAAACCTCTTCTACTATTGTACATGCCCCAAGCAGTCTCGACCCTCGCTTGCCATCACGACCTGCTGCGCGACCTGTTCTGCACCCCAAAAGCTACACCGGATTGGGCAGTCTTCCGAATCGCCGTTCGTCATCGATGCCAAATCTTAAATACTTAGGTATGTAGGGGGCCAACCGTGGACTATCAAACAACATGGCGAGCAATGATGAGCAAATATAACCAGAAGGCTTACTTGAGACAACCCCTAATATCACGCTATAGGCGAGAATGATACTTTGTCACCAAGCACGCCAGCGATATTGCAGCGCTTCCCTTCCAAGAACTTGAGCCCAATGTTCTCAATAAGAGGAGAGTTCAAGGATGGGTCCAGCCCAGCTAGTAGTTCTGTGGCATCATCGCCTCCACCACGAGTAGCCAGCCAGCAGAGCTCTAAGAGCCGCCACCGCCACCACCACCATCACCAAGAACACACTGATAGAGCTCATCCCCGTCGTCACTCGCACAAACCTTCACAGCAACTACAGGTGAAAAAGCCCCCGCCTAGATCCAATCCAGCAGTTAATGCGCTGAGCGACACGGAGCTCGAGGTTCGTGTGTCATTCATCGATGTTTTTTTTTCGTGGCTCTAGATTACAATGGCCAATATCATGCTTACAAAGATCAGCCCTATCATGAAAATAGTATCAAACGCCGCGAACGACAGCAGCTACCCAAGAATCAGAGTGGTCCTGGGGATGGGGCAGTTTGCCGGTCAAAAATGACGGTCTGGGCACAGGAGAAGCAGATCACAAGGAGCATCGCTCGAGCCACCATTCAATCGACATTCCAGCCCTGCGAAAGCCCGTGCTGAACGACATGGAGATTGACGGGACTATATACAGGCTCGCCATTAGCTTGTGCCCAGGCGATGAATTTGGAAAGGACTTGGTACGTAAGCTTTTGGCGAAGAAATAGTGATCATGGCCTTTGAACGAAATATGAAGCAGAAAACTGCTAACTCTTTCTACTTTGGGCTCATAGGAAGCCAGCGAAGCATTATTTGTCGCCAACCAGGTTTCGTTCGATGAGTTTGTAAAAGACCCACTCAAGATTCTCATCAACAAGAATTTGGTCTGCCTGATCAACGATCGGTACAGAAAATTTTGCTGCACCCATGCATGTGGCTCAAAAAGCGGGTGCCTGGATTAAGTATATGTGTCAATTGATCTGTTCGTTAGGTATTTTACATGGACGGTTGCGGGACCATATCTTTCTTCTTTGATGCTCTTCCGGAAACCTCTTTCGGACGAAACGCTACATCAGCTTTCAGCCAAAGACCCCCGTCATTTATCAGACCGACTCTCTGTACAAGATGATCCCCCAACCCGGTTCGGAGCTCTTTCGAGATGGCTGAGGGGGTCACAAACTTCTTCTCAGTTGAGCACGATGGAGCAAGGCCAAAGGCAACGCTCTCCTAGCATCAACGATGCTTTGCTGCCTGCTCAGACAGAAGCGGTAAGTGATTTCCTAATTACTCAGATGGTCCCAAGGTGCAGAAAATCAAGCGTTTACTGATAATTACTCGGGCATTCTAAAGACTCAAGTCTTACAGGGTGTGAGAGTCGAATCGATGAAAGATACCACCTTTCGTCAGCCAGAAGAGAAGTGCTACGAGCCTTCGGTTCAGGAGCTCGAGCCGATGACTCGTAGCACGTCTCTTCCGATCAATGAAGGGATCGCTGGATCTATTTCGGGTCAATATGTTGGAGACCCACCACCGATACATTCTGCGCACAAGACCAGCAGACGGTATGCGAAATCGCTGCGCTTGACGTCTGAACAGCTGGTAAGTGCATGGATCGAGACACTGGACTGAATTGCGCGTGTACGGGATCCATTGAACACTAACGTTGCGCTGCCCTCTATTCTAAATTAGAAATCGCTCAATTTGAAAAAAGGTGCCAACACCTTGACCTTCTCAGTTACGTCAAGTTACCAAGGCAAAGCAGTTTGCTCCGCCAAATTATTTCTATGGGACCATGACTACCAAGTCGTCATTTCGGACATTGATGGCACCATTACAAAGTCGGACGCTCTCGGGCACATCTTTACTATGGCAGGGAAGGACTGGACCCACTCTGGTGTCGCCAAACTTTACACGGACATTGCCAACAACGGGTATCATATTCTGTACTTGACCTCGAGGGCCATTGGGCAGGCCGACTACACACGAAAGTACCTCAAGAATGTGGAGCAAAACAATTACCAGTTGCCGGATGGACCAGTGATCATGAGTCCCGATCGCTTGATGACCGCCTTCCACAGGTCAGCAGTGTTCATATTCATATGGCGGATAAAACTCACTGAGATGAGTATTTTGATCTTGGATGCTTACTACCAACCATGTGTGTTGACTCTTTTAGAGAGGTTATTATGAGAAAGCCAGAAGAATTCAAGATGGCATGCCTGCGTGATATTCGGCGACTCTTTGGAGATCGCAATCCTTTCTATGCCGGGTTTGGGAACAGGATCACGGACGCACTGTCCTACAGGAGCGTTAATGTCCCGTCTTCTAGGATATTTACAATTGATTCTGGGGGTGAAGTCAAGCTGGAACTCCTCAGCAGCTACAAATCATCGTGAGTACTTTTACTCCACTTTGTTGTTCCACTATTGGCGTCCGTGCAGTCGATCGGCGGGAAAGCATGGACACTGGGACCTGACCTATTTGTCGGTTTGTTGATCTATTTAACATTAGATATCTCGCGTTGAACGATCTCGTGAATGAGATTTTTCCAGGAAAACGGCAAGCGCCCGAGTTCAATGACTGGAACTTTTGGCGAGCCCCATTGCCAAGCATCGAGCTTCCAATCGCACCGTCCCAGCAATACACCCCCACAGCGGTGCCGGGCGATTACAATGCACAGGGATATGCCGCAGGTCAAAGTCGCTTGGGAGTGATACGGAGCCTCACGAGTTCCCTCACTTCAGCAGGACCGCTCAAGGCGAGAAACGCTATCCCTACCTTTGCTTCGAGCTCGCCCACTGCCCCGAATTCATATCCCTCAGCGACGAAGCCGCATTCGCCGCACCAGTCCCAACCGGCGTCCTCACCTCCACCCCCTGCGTCAGCGCCGTCAGGACTACAGATCGCCGATAGGACGCGTCGACTCTCGCTGTCGTTGATGAGATATAGCAGCCAGACCACGCCTTCTTCCACGCCAGCTTTAAGGCCTTTGACAGACAGTCTAGAGTCCAATGCCGGCATTGACAACGGCGAAGCAGGTGCTGCCGTTGATGGAAGTCGCGCCGCTCTAGGTCCCAATGGCTCACCTCCCTTGGAATCCAATTCTAATGGTGTTTATCCAGTGGACGTTCCTGTTGAGAAGAGAAAGGTGTCTGGGTTCTCGGTCTCGCCGCCTCAGCTTGCCAGTCGACTCAGTGAGACAGTCATGCCTTTCCTGCGCCGACGAGCATCCAAGTTGGAGCAGGAGCAGGAGCAGGAGCAGGAGCAGGCGCCGACGCAGGAGAAGGAACAGCAACGTGAGCATGAGGTCCAGTTTGGTGCGGCTTCTAAAGGAGATCAGCATATGTACTCTCGAGAATATGAAGAAGTAGAAGCCACTGTTGGATATCTGGGGGAGGACCATGAGCTCGGAGAGTTTGAAGAGGAGGAAGGAGAGGGAGCAGAGGGCTACGCTGATTATTATGGAGAGGAGGAAGACGGTCTAGAGGAGGATCAGCTCGAGGGCGAGGAACACGAGGATGAGGATGACGATGACGATGATGTGGAGCTCAACATTGACGCTCCGTTCCTGTGAACACCCCTTGTCTATCAGTCTGCAAGAACACAGCTCCGTTCGGATAGATATCAGGGTGTGGTGTTGAAGATTTATTGTTACAAGGCGATGTCGATTCAAAAATGAGGATGGCCGCACTGGTGCAAAAAGAATGCCAAAGAGGACGAAGCAAGAAAGAAGCAGAGAGAAAAGAACCAAAACTACCAGCGAGAAAAGTCTAGAGCAGCGAAAGGACCACGGGAGCCGCAGTCAGTGGCCATGCATACGATGTTGGTCAGATATTGGATCATAGTTCAGGAGCAGAGTTAGTCTGATCTGGCTTACCTTCGGTCTTGTAGCGTCCCGTGGTGTCCATGAACTCCTTCTGGGCACACACGTTGCACCTCCAGGGGAATAGTTTGGAGGCCTCCCTCTCCATGATCAGGTTGCCGCAGTGGGCGCGGTCGTGTGGGCACGAGTTGCACTTTTGGTAGTAGACGTGGCACTCCTCAAAATGCTTCTTGTCGGACGAGCACAGGTATTTGTCGTGGACGCGCCAGCACCTAGTGTGCAGAGGGAGAGACAACCAGGTGCGGCGTCAAGAGAGTCAGCGTCAGAGGCTTCATCGTAGGCAGCAGGCACATGGTGGGAAGGGGATAGGATTTTGCTTATGCTTACATGGTGTCGGAGAGGTGGAGGAGAGGTAAAGGTGTGCAATGGAATGGAGGCGAGGACCTGAAAGAAACAACAAAAAAACAACGAGCCATGACTGCTGAATGTCATTGGCCCGAGAGCGGAGTCTTCAACAAATATATCCTTTGCTGTCCCTTCTTTTTTTGCTTTGCATTCCTCAACGTCTCATTGCCTCTTTGCCCTCCGTCCCGACACAGCTCGTCCACTTCCTCGCATCATGCCTTCCTCGCCAGCAACCGCCCCCATGAAGCTCACCAGCATCGAGGACTACAAGACATTCCTCGACCAGTACGACACCTTCCTGCTCGACTGCGATGGTACAGACAGTCTACATTCCTCATCCCACCATCCACTGTACACACGTTTGCCGTTACTCGTGTAACAAGCCTTTGCATTCCTAATCACTCCTTGCACTCGGTGCATTCTCTGCAACACCCATAGGCGTCCTTTGGCATGGCAGCCACGTCCTCGAGGGCATCCTCGACACTGTCAACTTTCTTCGCAAAAACGGTAAAGGACAAAAACCTTGCAAAACCCAACTACTTTTTTTCAATGACGTTTTTCCCAACTAGGCAAAGCTACTCACAACTCCCAAACTAACAACTCTTAGGCAAGAAGTTGGTCTTTGTCACGAACAACAGTACACTGTCGCGTGCTAATTACGTCAAGAAGTTTGAAAGACTCGGCATCCAGGCTTCCGAAAAGGACATTTTCAGCTCTGCTTTCGCTACAGCCGTGTACCTCAGAAACATCATCAACTTTCCCGAAGACAAGAGGGTCTATGTCATTGGCGAGTCTGGAATCGTGGATGAGTTGAAGGAAGTCGGGATCAACAGCACTGGCGCCTCTGTAAAGTAGCCCCTCTCTACCTTTTGGTTTTGTTGTTGTGATCTGTAAGGAATGTTCTTGTTTTATTATTTTCTAACGTGTGTTTTCTTGTATTCGTGCTTTGTGTGTGTGTGTGTCCGTTGGTCTCTTTTTTTGTCTGATAGGAGGACAATGGAGTGATCATGACTCATGCCGACTTTGGCACCATCAGTCAGGACCCATCGATCGGCGCAGTCGTCTGCGGATTCGACCTCAACCTGAACTATCACAAGTTTGCCAAGGCGTTCACCTACCTTAACAGCGATGAGAAGGTTCATTTCATTCTCACGAACGACGATTCGACCTTCCCAGCACCCAACGGCATCTACCCAGGAACCGGATCGCTTGTACAGCCCCTGATCCACTCACTGAAGCGTCAGCCGCTGGTGATGGGCAAGCCCAACAAGCCCATGCTGGATTGCTTCTTTTCAAAGTAAGCGAAAGGCGCCTCCGCCGCTCTCCCTCCCCTCTCCTTTTTCTTTTGCTTCCGATTGGATGAAATGGAAAATCTATTCCTCCTCTAAAAATCCTAATCACCCGCGCGCCCCCCCCCCTTATCTCTCGTTCCTTCTGATAGCTACCACACTGATCCCTCGAGGACATGTATGGTCGGCGATCGTCTCGACACAGACATTGACTTTGGTGCCCAGGGTAACATTGCCACGCTCATGGTCTTGACGGGTGTCTCGACCGAGAAGGAGGCCATGGACCCCGAGCAGCCCATCAAGCCCACTTATATCATCCAGAGCTTTGGCGAGTTTGCAAAGGTCGAAAGCGCTTAGATTTGGGATAGACATCAAACATTTTTATATATATAAAACCTGTAGACTTAGAAGTATGTTGTTATATACAAAAAAAAACAGCACAAGGGTTGAACCAGTTTGGACCGAGGGTAAATGGTGAGGGGGTATGGAAGGGTGGATGGAGGGAGGGTTTGATCCCGACCTGTTCATTGGAAAAAAAAAAGAAAAAAAAAAAAGACTACTCCTCCTCCTCCTGCTCGTCATCACTGATATTGCTTTGCTGCGATGGCGCCTCCTGCATGCCTCGACTGATGTCTCCCAAAGCAAAGCAGCCGTTCGTGAACGAGAGAGGGACGATCTCGGGCAGGATCGCTCTCGCCTTTTCGGTCAGATCCTTGGCGTCCAAAACCAACACGAACGAGAAGTTTGCCTCGGCGTCGTACACCACACTCACGACCACACCGGCATCCTCGCCCTGGTCAAAAACTGGAGGAGGCACAAACACAGCCTCACTTGGGTAGCAGTTTTTCTAACGGACAGTTTTTTGGGTGGAGGTGGACAAAAACAAAAAGTCAGCATTATTCGTCAGTGGACATTACCCACGCGCGTGCCATTGTCCGTCAATCTTTTCTCGTTGTCTCTCTGTCCGTGTCATCCACATTTTCATCATCATCATTGTCGTCCTCTTACCTGGGTCCAGACGATAGGTTCGGCATCGCCTTTGACATGCAACTTCATGATACAATCATACATCTCGCCAGAGCCTTGCTCGGTCAAACCAACACCCCATGTGTACTTGTAGTCCAGACCATGATAGATTGGGTTGATCCTGGGCAACTCGACTCCAGGGGTGCTACGGATCCTGGTCGCCATCGGGATAGCATTCGAGTTCTTTTCCGGGACTGCATAGTTGGAGTTTCCTTGGCCCACGCTCACACGACGCATCAGTCCACGCAATTTGTCCACAGGGCTGGTGTTGGCCATGGCTGTGTTGTAGTTCTCGAGTCTCTGAGCTTCGGCTTGGACATTGGCGAGTTCGAATCGACACAGGATGGGGCGAGTCAGAGAAGGGGAGGATTGGGACAGCAACGCAGAGAGGCTGAGTTGGTGGGCGATGGTATCGTCCGAGTAGAGTGTGAAGTCTAGATAGACATTGTCGGCGGCGTCCTCAAAGGCATTGACGTGATGGAAGCTATTGGTCGCCAGAAATAAAATGTTTGGATGTCAGTGGTTGTTTCCTCAAACATCCTTGGAACATCCGTAAAAGAACAACCCGGAGATATAGGGGGGTAGACGTACAAGAAGAAGGACTCTGACTTGAATGTGGCAATATGTCTTCTCTTGACACGCGAAATGACATAGAAGAACGTGGATTCTTGACGCTTGAACGAGAATGCGTCCAGAAGTGAGGCACCCCACGAGTACTTGACACCTCCGTCCGACGGATTCAGGGGGCTGACGACGAGGATGATGTAGCGTGGAGTCACAGCAAACGAGTGTACATGACTTGTTTTTGCAGAGACGCTCGCGATCAATGAACCGTGGGGTTCCTTCTCGGTAATGGAGAAAAAGTGGTACTGCGTGCTGTGGAATCCATGCTCCATCGTAAAGTTGATCAGTTCTTTCGTCACCGGGTCATAGTGCGGGTGGGGTGAGGCGTGCGAACCCTTAAAGTGCGGGTTGACCTCATCCCAAGCCAGAATACCTCCCTTCTCCAGCGTGTCTGCGTTCAGCTCAAGCACCTATGTGCGATAAATTGCATTAAGAAGAGCCAAAAGTTTGTCTGCTTGTGAGCAACCCCACTTCCAAAATAGGGTGATCTAATTATACATCGTGTTTTTTTTTTTTTTTTTACTTACATGGTTGGCAAAGTTCTGGCAGTACACTGTACGCCGACCATCTGCGTTGAACGGAGGAAGAACTTCGATGGAGGCTCCACAGGGTTCCAGACTTGGCTTTCCTTGCGTATGACTCGTCGACAGGAGGCGAGCAAAGACACTCTGGTTCGTGTCTGTGAGGAAGGTGCTCGACGGCTGGCTGGGCAAGTACCCTTGATGTTCACGGATCTTGGACTCTGCGCGATGTGCGGGCTTTGTAGATCTGTACTTGATCTCATTGTTCGATCCAGAGAACGAAAACTGGTTGACCTGGGGGATGCTATCAGAGGGAGAAAGGGATCAAGCCATGCTTTCACGCATTGGTGAGATACTTACAAGGAGATGATATAATAGTCATCCATAAGAAGAGAGACAACGATAGCCTTACTTGTCAAACCAATGGCCAAAACTGAACGTTCTAGTTTCCTGCTGCGGCTCTCCATGGACAACGACCATCTTTGGGTATTTGACCTCAAAGATACCCGGGCTAAGCGTGTAGTGAAAGCCAGTCATCCAGTCCGGGAGGGTTCCTTGCACATCCAGCTGTTTGGGTGACTCTGTAGAGACTGCGTTCCTCAGCGCCTAGTGTTTGTCAACCATTGCGTAGGTGTTAACAACATTGGGTGGATGATATATGGACGAGGCTATTCTCACGACTCACAAAGCGCGCGTTTCTTTGACGAGGGAGAGAACTTGCCTTGTGGAAGGTGATATTCTCGTCGCTGAAATGGTCCCCCATGGCTTCGGGCGTGGCTGGTGCGGCAGGGAGGACTGCGGAGGCCTGCAGGCTGTCGCCCTCGGCTTCGCTGACGGCAGTGGTGGCTGATGCCGCGGCACCATCGGCAGTGTCGGTGGTTTCGATGAGGGTTGATTTGGCGGCTGGGGCGATGATGTCGGCGTCCTCCATCTGGATCACTTCGACTTCAGAGACTTCCTCCATGGCGGATTGTTGGGGTGTGTGTGGTAGGGATGGAAGAGCGGACAAGGCGTGTGGTGGCAGACATGGAGGACAAGCAAGCACGCCTAAGGCTGGGTGGGTGAGCCAAGGGCGTGTACGTGCGAGCAGATTGTACGTACTAGATAGTGTAGTCCCCGCAGCGTGACCCTCCTACCGACGATCTTGGTCGTTTGCGTCTGCTGCGACTCCCTTTTGCAAGGCGCCTTTTGAACTCAATCTGGCAGTCGCCTGGCCTGTCCGCACGGCTGAGGCACTGTGGACGGCACTACGACACGACGAGACTGGAGGAGGAAGCAGCAAAGCAGCATATCCGGTGGCTTTCGCTCGCAAGCAACTTTTTGGTCTTGGCCTGGAGGCGAACAGCGATATAAGCAGCGGCGAGCCCCCGTTGTGCTGGTTTGCTTCTTTCTCTCTTTCTTTCTCACTTTCTCTCCTTCTCTCCTTCTCTCGCTCACTCTCTTCAGCACCATCCAACTGCAGCCACACACCGCCCGGCACAACCCACCACACCGCAAACACACACACGTGCGCACACACCCGCAAGGTAAGAGAGGAGCTGGAGCAAGAGCTGCCGTCCCATGGCCTGTCCCTCGCACACACCCGTCCCTTGCACACATATGCGTCCACACAGCCTTTTTCGCTGTCCAGGCATGGACACGACTGTAGCACCCCTGCTTTGTCCTCTGGCGGTGGCCTTGTCAAACGAACTCTGTCCCGCCCATGGCCCCCATACGAATGCTGCATCCATTCCTCATTCCAACCTCATCCAGCTTGCCCACTCTCCCGTCTCCTCTTGAAACCACCTGCCAGGCTAATGAGCCCTCGCCGTCCTTCAGCCACCGCATCAACCTCATTCCTGCTCTCACTCCTCTCATTGCCTCTCTGATTGCCCTTATTTGTACTCCCACAACCCAACTCCTGACCACCTTCCTCCCTGTTCCCTTGCAAGTAGCTAGCATTTTCAACCATGGCTCGTACCAAACAGACCGCACGCAAGTCGACCGGAGGAAAGGCTCCCCGTAAGCAGCTCGCCACCAAGGCTGCCCGCAAGTCCGCCCCCGCCACCGGAGGTGTCAAGAAACCCCATCGTTACCGCCCCGGTACCGTCGCTCTTCGCGAGATTCGTCGCTACCAAAAGTCGACCGAGCTCCTGATCCGTAAGCTCCCCTTCCAGCGTCTTGTTCGCGAGATCGCGCAGGATTTCAAGACCGATCTTCGTTTCCAGTCCTCGGCCATCGGAGCTCTCCAAGAGGCTTCTGAAGCGTACTTGGTCTCACTCTTTGAGGACACCAACTTGGCTGCCATTCACGCCAAGCGTGTCACCATCCAGCCCAAGGACATTCACCTGGCCCGTCGTCTCCGTGGCGAGCGTACCTAAGCTCCTCTCGTGACAGAACGCGCGATTTCTGTACCCTAACCCCCCCCCCCCCCCCCCCTTGGAGGTTCAGTGCCTACTCATGCAAATCTCTCCATACAAGAATTGCTTTTACACAAGTAGTAGCAACATCGTCGCGCCCCTTTTCCTTTATCACCACTCCTGGGTTTGCTCATCAGTTTCATATCGCCTGTTCTAGTAAACTTCGCGTTACCCTTCGATGGTCTTTTTAAATAAAAACTTGACTACTTGTCAACTTGTCTACTTGTCTACAATGCTAGTGTCAATGCACTCTCGCTCTATACGAGTCATATTTGCCAAATAATCAGTCTTGGAATTCGGGATTGCAAAAGGACCCCTTGTCGCCAGCTACCCTGCACCCGTTTCTCAGAACAAGTGTTCTTTTGCTTGAGACAGAATAATGCTTTGCTTTATATAGCTCTTAAGTTTGGTTGGGGGTCCAAATGGCGGCTGGGGGGAGGTAAGAACAAAAAAAAAGAAGAGATCTACTCCTGCGCTGGCGTGTCGGGATGGCTGGAGATGCCATTGCTGTTGGGCTGGACCAGGTAATAAGGCAGGGCCGCCTGCAGCTTCTTGTGTTCTACGCAAGCCTTGAGCCATTCAGGCTTGACGATAGGAATAGATTGCTGCAATGCAGCTTCATAGTTGTATCCACCTTGGACATGGCACAAGAGGTGTGTCGTCTCGATGCCAACATCTTCGGTCCATGTGCCTCCAATCTCGAGAACGAGTTTCTTGCACTCTTCCAGAGCCGCGTCCGATTCAAAAACGCCAAAGCAAATGTTGGTTCCTGTCAAGTTTTCAAGTGTGTGGGTCCTGGCCTTCACCTCATTGCTCCTGAGTGTTCCAGCAGAGGTCTTGATCTCGATATAAAAGCTGAACTCGTGGTCGATTTCCAGTCCTGAGAGCTTGTATTGGTTGGTGTGGAAGGGGCTCGCGATCGTTTGTCCTTGTTTGACGCCGTTCTTGTAGACATCCAGCGAGCGGAGACTGGCTTGGTTGAGGACGAGCGAGTCCCATTCTAGCGTGCAGGTGGATTGGGTCAACGACTTGACGCGCAAGGTGGGGGTCTTTGGGGGGTTCTTGCCGAACTGGTCGAGAATCTCGTCCTGCAGGGCCCAGAATTCGTCCCGGCGATGCTGTTCCTCTTCGAGATTGCGGTTGACTGAGATGTTGACGACGGATCCTGCGGTGACGCCCTTTGGCAGGAGGAGGGATGGGAACTCGATGAGATGATGGTCCTCGGTCAGGAGGATGGTCATGCCGGCATCGACCTTGCCGACTGTGAAGCGGATGGACGAGTTTTGCTTTGATGAGGCGCCATTGCCCGTGGTGGTGTCGTGTGTGTCTTTAGCAACGGCAGCAGTCATCATTGGCAGGCGGTTGTCGGATGGAAGTGTGATGGATGATGGTGCGCGCGTGTGTATGCTTGTGATTACCGGTGTGCCTGCTGCAAGAGGGAGTCGCGCGGGTGTGCTGTGAGTGCTGTGTGTCCGTGGATGATGAGAAGGATGGGCGTTTGGTGGCAGATGGGATGGCGAGCAGAGTGCTCCACGTCAAAAAAAAGAAGAGACGAAAACGCAGTCCTCGCAGGAGGGGCGCAACTTCGCCAGACATATCAGACTTTCCCTTCTTTCCTCTTCATCTTCATTCACGTCATTCCATCACTCTGCTCCCCATTCGCCTCTTTCCATCTCTCCTGTCTTCCATTCCTCATCCCTGTTGTAGACCTACGCTCGTCCTCTCGTACTCTCGTTCTCTCTCTCTCCCTCCTATTCCTGCCACTCACAACACCCAGCCCTACCCCACATACCCTTTCGACCCAAGACACTCAAACGCACCATGAGCTCAGCACCGCCTTCTATCTTCCGTCTCGACTGCTCGGCACAGTCCTACGACTGGGGCAAGGTCGGTTCCTCCTCCAAGGCCGCACAGTTTGCTGCATCCTCGCCTGGATTCGTCGTGGACGAGGCTCGTCCCTATGCAGAGGTAACTCGCACCATGGAGCTTATATATTTTTTTTGACTTCGCGTAACTGTCAGCAGACGCGTGGCGTTATGCGATGTGCCTTGCGCGCTGTGCCTTGGTCCTCGGCGATTTTTCACACGCCCTCGAACATTCAAATGTCCGAGTATGTGGAGGTGGAGCGGAAAAAGATAAGACGCGCAAAGAGACTGCTCGCTGATACTATCTGCCCTTATCGCCTTCTTGATACATAGCTGTGGATGGGCACACATCCCAACGGACCGTCAAAGTTGTATCAGTCCAACAAGACACTCGAATCGATCCTGAAGGCCAACCCCCAGCTCTCGACCCCACACTTTCATGAAAAATACAATGGCCATCTCCCCTTCCTCTTCAAGGTCCTCTCCATCGGAAAAGCTCTCTCGATCCAGGCACATCCCGACAAGGCTCTTGCGGAACAACTGTTCAAGGATCGCCCTGATCTGTACAAGGATGACAACCACAAGCCTGAGATGGCCCTCGCATTGACAGAGTTTGAGGCCCTGTGTGGATTCCGGCCTCTGAATGAGATCTTGGCCGCAATCCAGCAATGGCCAGAACTGCAAGAGTTAGTTGGCAACGACAAGGCGATTGACTTTCAGAGTGCTGTCAGGCGGTCGGAAGAGATGGAGGGCATCAAGGGCATCAAGGAAGGAAGACAAGGCCTAAAGTCATTGTACAAGGCATTGATGACTGCCGAGGCGTCCAAAGTCAAGCAGGAATTGGGGCGGTTGATCAGCAGACTGGAGGCCGCAGGACATAGCTACGAGAAGCACTCGATAGAAGATGTGGTCCTGAGGATCCACTCACAGTACCCAGGAGATGTGGGTGTATTCTGCTGCTTCTTCCTCAACTACGTCGTTCTCCAGCCTGGCCAAGCCATTTTCCTGGCCGCCAACGAGCCGCATGCGTATCTGAGTGGAGGTAAGTCAATGGAGATCCTTGGTTCATTTTTTTTTTGGCAGGGCGATAAGAATGCTCAAAAACAAACTTTATTATTTTTTTGGGCGCTAATCAAACAAACGACGTTCCCCATACGTGTCGCATTAATGCGGTCTGTTCTATTTTAGATTGTGTAGAGTGCATGGCTGCCAGTGACAATGTCGTGCGCGCAGGATTGACGCCAAAGTTCAAGGATGTCGAGGTTCTCACCGAGATGCTGACCTATAATGCTAAATCCGCCAACGATCAGGTTCTCTCGGGTGTTCTGTGCACACCCACAGGCCATTCGCTCATGTACGACCCTCCAATCGAAGAGTTTTCCGTCATCCTCACGAAACTGGATCATGCTAAGGAGAAGGAGCGACTTCGAGGAGCAGAAGGACCCAGCATCGTCATTGTCACCAACGGCTCAGGTATGATCCGCTCAGAAAAGACACACGATAGTGATCCAGATGTGGTTGAGGTCTCCGCTGAGACTGGAAACGTGTTCTTTGTGGGCGCCAACACACCCTTTTCCATCGAGGCTCTGTCCGAGGAAGGTGTCACTATCTATACCGCATTTTGTGTCAAGCCCGACAAGAAGGACCACTACCACCACTGAACCCCCTCCTCTCCTCTACCAGCCACTCTACACCTGACTGGATAAACAACCCTGGGAACATTCCTTAATACAAAGACCTAAACGACATGGCCAGCATCATCGTTCCCCTTATGCAACACCTTTTCCCCTGCCTGCTGTCTCGTCCTGCTTGACAGAAAAGTGAGTGGACTCGAGTTTGGATGTTTTGCACGGGTACCCCGAGTGTTTGTTCTAAAAGTGATGTTGCGATCATGAAACAGGTGGGGTTTACTTTATATACAGCCAACAAGGAGGAGATGGAAGGCAGGGTGGGGTACAAAAGGAGAGAAGGGCTCCTGAGGGAGGAGATGCGCCTAAAAGGACGAGCTATTTACAATGGTCGTGGGTATGGGCTTACAATGGGCGATACATCGCAACTCGATCTCAACAGGCGGCAGTCAAATCACACCCCTCGTCCTCCTTGGCCAACTCTGCTCCTTTGTGGTTAAACCTTGAGTGTGTGTTCCCTGCTAACCCTGCAGCGGTACTGACCGTGTGAGGGGTGTAGGCTGCCTGAAGGTTACTATTAGACAATTGGGACTTTAGGTTGCTGTTAGAAGATCGACGCGAGAAAGACGATGGCTGCTGCTGGGGCTTGCGAACGCGCTTCTCTGTCAGCACATCCTCATGACCGTATCCAACGGGGACCGACGTCGCCGCAAGAGCTCGCTGATGGGCTTCGGGTGTTGAAAACTCTACGAACGCGCAAGCCTAAAAGGGTCGTGTAAAAGGGACGTCGGATGAACGCGCGGGTGGGGGGAGGGGGTTTTCATCAATTTGCAGCTCGATTAGCATCGTGCCATTGACGATGGATCGGATCGTACGCGTTTTGGCTTCGATAGCAAACTAGGCTCCTTATTTACCTTGGGATGAACCACATTGAGGGTGCGAATGACTCCAAATGCCGAGAAGGCATCGTGAAGCATCTCATAGGTAATACTTTCTGTCACATTCCGGATATAGATTGTGAGGGCATCCTTCTCCTCTATGGGTATGCCGGCGAGAGGGGATTGGGGGCTGGCAAGTTAGACTTGGGGTTGAAAGGCTCCAACAGTTTAAAAACGCGTGGCAAGTCTTCTTTTTTTTTGGTATACCTTGTATCTGACTACTGACAGACTTGATGTTGACAAGGCTAGGCTTTTTAGAGACTGAGGCATGCGCGTACACAGAAGGGATCCATTAGCCACTGCGACCATTGCGCGTATTCCAAACTAACCCCCCCCCCCCTTCCCCCGACTACCGCGTCTTAATCACGCGCCTCTTCCTCCCCCTCTCCCTCTCCCCCCCTTCTCATCCTCACCCATCGCTTTCGCTTTCCTCAGGTGTGACAAAATACCTCTGCTTATTAGTGAAACGCCCGGAGGAGCTCTTTGCCGTTGATACCAAGGCATAGGGAGGGAGAAACGAGTTTTTGCTGAGGTGGTGTCTGCCTGCCTTCAAACCCCCATACTGTATCGGCAGAATCTCCACACACACACACACGTTGAGTGTTGCACTGACAAAGAGAAAAGAAGGCCCTGTGGATGGGAACGGCTTGGGGCGATGACTGAGGATCGATAACTTGGCTTCTCGCTCTTTTCTTCTTCTATCCTGTATAGTTTACCTCCAGTCGAGGCCGTCTTGAGCTGCCTCTGGAGTCGTTCTCGTAATTCACGCAGGGCCAGGTCCTTTTGAGCGATGGCGTCGTCTTTGGCTGCGATAACGTCGTCCTTGGCTCGGATCACTTCGTCTTTGGCTAATATCTGTTGGTCTTTGCTCTGACAGATCATGCAGCTGGTACTGCCGTCACGACTGGAGGTGGGTGTCATCATCATTGACATGGTTGGGTGATTTGGTGTATGGGCTGGTGTAAGTGCGTATCTGTGTGTGGGTCTGTGAATGCGTGAATATGTGGTTGTGGGTATGTGAGTGTGTGAGTATATGTGTGTGGAAAGGTGTCGTGCTTAGCTGGTTAAAGCTGTATGCGCGAAGGGTGAGACTAGGTTTGGAAGAATATGGTCGACGATCTGCGGAAAGGGAACACAGAGTGTAAAAAATAGGGAGTGGGATGAAAGGTTGAGAGGAAGAAGTTGGGAAAGACGAGAGAGAAAGAAGTTGAAGAAATTGTATGAAAGCCAGGTGTTATGCCAAGAGACCCCAGATCCATCATCACCTTCGAGAAGGGAGAGTCAATAACACAGAGAGCAAGAGCTGATCTAAAAGAGAGAGAGAGAGAGAGAGACGGCAAGGTGATAGTGTGTATGTGTGTGTGCGTTGGAGAGAGAGATATAGAGACGGCGAGGCAAGAGTGAGAGAGCAGCAAAGCACTATCAAGAGTACAGCCTCAGCAATCCAGGGGCGACCCATTTCTCTTTTTCTCTTTCTTCATCTTTCTTTGGGCCTTTGAAAGGAGAGGCGGCGCAATAGGCTGTTCACCACTTTTCTGTTATTGTCCGAGTTCGGGGGTGAGTGCAAATAAAAGGAGGGTCGTATGGTCGACCCAAGAAAGGCAGGCGCGTGAGCCCGAGGACAAACCTGAGAGAGAGGGTCGTGTTGGAATCAGGGGATGGGAAGGAGACATCCCAGGCACTTGTTGTATTTTGCTTGAGCGAGTCTTTCATGCGGGACCCGCTGTAGTATGTACCTTACGTTCAGCAAGAGCTCATGGGCATTCGAATCAGGCTCAGGGATCGGCCGTGGCAAAGTGAAACGCGAGAGAGATCTGAACCAAAGGAAGAGAGAGACTCAAAAAATGGCCAGAGGGTGTTTCTGTTGCTTTCATCACCTTTGCTGCCTCGCACGTTCAGGTATTGAGGTCGTCTCCCTTCCAGATGAGTGCTGCTGCTACTTCCACGCGAGAGTAGCTGAAATAGGGGGGTGGGTGACGGAGGAGGGTGCAGTTCAAGAAAGAGGCGAGCTTCCGTGGTTTGGATGGTAACAAAAAGGTAAAAGCCTCTACATCGTGCGGAAGCAGGAATTCCTTGGCCCTCGTACTATCCCTCCCCCTCCTTCCTTCTCAAAACTGCATGAATCAAGCGACGCAAACACTCCCTTCTTGGTGTTAGAGGATCCAACAACAAGAGTACAGACCAAGGCACCAAGCTGGCATGCACACGTCCTGAGATGAATGGTGTTGTCGATAAACAACCGTTTGTTCTTCCGTTATCATGCATCGAAGCGGGTGGTGGCATTGTGCAGGTGGTGCATCAAGGGGTGAGGCAGAGACGAGCGAAGGGCAGGTGAACAGCGCCGATATTTGCGGCGTTTGTTGGAAGGATAGTTTGTTCTTTGCAGTACATGCACTCTCAACATTTATAGGGTTCATACATGCTACTGATCATGATCAGCACCCTGAGCCACGAGAGTCGGAACACATGGTGGCTGCAGCATTGAAGGCACCTGTTGATTGGCACTTTATAATGAGGGAAACGCCTTGTGCGTGCGCGCACACATCTCATCGCCGCGGCCATCTCGACTCTGTGTAGATAGCTGGTGTGCCCACTCACTCCTTCACCAGCAGATGACTGGAAGCCTGTTGCATTGCCGCAGTTGCCAGGTATCGCCGTGTCTCTGCCCAGTGTATTTCAGGCTATTGCTTATCGCGCATTTCACAGAGCTCGTTTACGTCAAGTTTCTCACCATAGCAGTTGATTGCCATACTCATCCTTTGCCCACCATTTCCTCGTGTTCAGATCCGTCTCGGCTGAAAAGTGTCGGATGTAACCGCACTTGGTGGTGCCCATCTTCTTTCAGCTGCTTCTCGTTCACATGGTCCAGCCTGTCAAGTCCGTCTGCGTTTCCGTCTGCGTTTTCGCTGCTCTAACTCGGCGGGCGGATCAATGGGCATCTTGGTGTAGGCACGTCCTCTCTTGATCGTGACCGGCTCATGCTGGTATCCAGCTTTCCTCTGTGGAAAGAAATTGCCATTGAACGCCCCTATGAGGCCCATGAGTACTCGACCGAGGCTAGAGTTTTTTCTCTCCCTCATCCCGTAGACTTTTTTGTAAGGTCTTCATACCTTTAGATACCAAAGCAAATTTGGTATGTCTTCGTGAACGTATATGGACTGTACTGTACCCTCTTTGTGTCTGTGAGGCGAGATATTGTGCCCGATGTTCGGTAGGGTTGCTAGCAGTGTTGATTGTTCTTCACCCACCCCCTTTTTTATTATTAATATATCTGCATCCGTTGAATGTCCTTGTAGCCTGCACAGTCAGAGTAATGCATTGCCGTCTGTGGGTTAGCCATCGTTTATTTTTTTTTGCTATTGATAGCATCCGTGCTTGTCCACCGGACAGGAATAGTCCTCGGAAGAATAGGTGGTGTTCGTTCGAAGCGATGGTGTCACTGCTGGATCGATGGCATAGATAGCATCGATGGCAGATGTTTTAGCAAGAAACCACAGTGTTTTTCTTTTCCTCTTTGGTCGTAATGTTGCCCATCACGCTGGCCATTTGTGTTTGGTCTGGTAGTGCAATTGTATCAACTGAGCTGCCAGCAAGAGGAATGAGATAGCCATCGATGGCTGCAAAGCAAGCGATACCAGACGAGCCTTGTCCTGTGTGCGCTCTGATTCGTCTGAGAGTGGCTTTTTTTTTCTTCTTGATCTGCTGATATGATATCGAGCCAGCCCAGACATCTTATCTATGATCGCGAGAGACCGGTGTGTCTTTTTGACCCTCGCTCTCTCCTCTCTCTCTCTCTCTCTCCCTCTCTCTTTCCTTCCTTCCTCGCTCCCTACACTCCACTCCCCACTCTTCTCCCAGCATCTGCATCTCCATCCCTTTTGCCACTAATTCCTGCCTCATCTTCATCCTCATCCTCATCCTCATCCCTCCGTCATCCTCTTCCATCCTCACCCTCTCCATACCCCTCACCCTCTCTCCATATCTCCCCCAACTGACTTTGGCTATAAAAAGAAGAGCAAGATAACAAAACGCAGTGGAGGTAAGCGTGTCACTCCGAGCGGATGCTTTCTTTTTTTTTGCCATCGCAGCATAAAGTTTTGATGCGTTGATGACCAGACGCTCATCCTTCTCTTTCACTCCACCCTTGTCATCGACTCCATCCATCCCTCCTCCTCTCCAGTCTGTCCTCTTCGTCACATTCTCCACCACTCATGTCTGTTGCTGAAACAGCAGCCGCGGCATCCGCCGCTGCTTCATCTGTTGCTGCAGTGAACAGCGAGTCGACCATGGAGCCGGGCTTGGAGGAGACTGGGCCTTCCACAGTGCCCGTCCAACGAGAGTCATTTTCCAAACCAACAGACCCCTCCACACCACTTTCGATATCCGTATCAGTCTCTGCAGCAGCCATCTCATCAGCGTCATCCATCATCGCCACAGAAGCTAGTAGCTGCACAACAGGCGAAGGAGAACCAAGGCAACAAGAGCTCAACCACAGCGAGCACTCTGTCGATTTTCAGCATGCAAAGCACAGTATGACGACCAGAACGCCTTCGTCTCCACTCCCATCCATGTCGTCTGTATCAAAAGACTCTGGAGCAGCTGTCAAGCAAGAGCCAGACTCTGCGACCGCGCATGCAGCAGACGTTGCGGCAGAAGCAGACGCACCGTCGTCCTCCGCGCCCACTTCATCCTCGACAGCCGCCTCGCCAACCCCGCTTTCTCCGTCGCCCTTGTCTTCTACTATGATCACCATCGACAAAGGTCACCCTATCCCTACTTCGAATGCTCTCTCATCCTCACTAAAATCTAGACTCTCAGCAAGCGCCCCTCTCTCCTCACTCTCCTCCGTCACCCCAACAACCATCATCTCTCCAAAGCCGTACTCGCCCTTCACACCTGCGTCGACCTCCTCACTGTCAACATTTTCCAAAAGCGATGCCACCCAGCGTGCGCGTGGAGCCAGCAGCGCGTACTCAGCCTACCCGACCCCTGGTTCCAAGCATGATGACATTCACATCAAAAGCCCCTCTCCAACAGACAATCGACAGCACAGTCTTCGCCCTGCTGCGGATGAAGTAGACCAGGACGAAGGGGTTGAATCCGAAGAAGAGTACGAGGTTGTGGAGGAAGAAGAGTACGAGGCTATGGAAGGGTACAGCGAACTCGAGTCAGAATCGGGAACAATGTTGGGAATCGAACATGGCTCGGGCCATCCTGATGAGCAAGATACAGACATGATCGACGTCTCTGCTGGTTCATCCTCACCTCCTCTGTCTGTCAAAGGCTCCACCACTCTACCCACGTCCTCAGCCGCTGGTCGCGAGAGACCAGTCTCTCCCGGCTCACCCTCGACCGTCGCCAGTGGAGATGGACCCTTTTCAATATCTGCCGGTGGGTCCGGCTCAAAATCACCATCACCACGCCTTGCGCCCCAGCAATTGGATGCTGCTGAATCACCTCGATCTGTCAAAAGCCCCGGAGGCGGTATCAAGAAGGATACAAAAGTCGGTGTGACAGCAACGACCTGTGCCAACTGTGGAACAACATCAACTCCACTTTGGCGGCGAGCCAGTGATGGCCAAACCATCTGCAATGCTTGTGGTAGGTTGTCCCTTTAGTTTCCTCCATCTTTTCTTTTACGTTTTTATTCTCACGGGTGAGATGGCTTATGCGAGTTTGGGCGAGGCAAAGAGTATCTTTCTTTTTTTGGCCGTGGGTCTTGATCAAAAGACGAATGGATGGTTCGAGTTTTGGCAAGCGGAACTGGAAACTAAATTCTAACAAAAGGCACAGTGTTGTGAACATGGATACAGTTTTCAAGTGGAACATGCAGAGCAGAGATGGGGCAGAGAGGGAGAGAGGTGCTTCTTAACAATGGGTTGTATTGGATGAAAGAAGCAAAGAGGATGCGAAAACAAACAAACACAAACAATTACCCTTCTCGCCTCCTCCTCCGGCTGATGTTTCCTACTCGGCATTCATATCATTACAATCACACGACATCAACACCGTCCTCCTAAGGAAAGAGCCGCCCTAACGTGCTCACGCATTTTGAGCCTCAGTGTTATCTGACCGGGTGGCATAATCGTGATGATATTGATGAAATCAACAGAGCGGGACCATTGCAGCCTCGTCGTCACACTTGGTGCTCGCCGTCCTTCTTGGCTTGGATGGGCGCCCTTTTGGTCCAAAGACGAAGCGGACGAAGGAGAGAGAGAACTAGAAGAGGGAACAAACAGGGTGGGAAAAAAAACAAAGTTTGATCGATGTCAAACAGATCAGATTTCTTTTTTTTTTGTTGGTTAGCACTTCACATGGGGTGCGAGGTGCGGTGCTTTGCGCCTTCGGGAAAGGAGAGAGAGGAGAGACAAAGGGAGTGGCAGAGAAAGAGACAAAGAGAGAGAGAGCGAATGAACGGGAAAAGTAGTGAAGGGCTGGATGCTGTTCAGTGCATTTACATGTGTTTATGATTCAGGGCGATTATTATTGGAGAGGTATCAATGCGTGGGTGTATTTAAGGCTGCATAAGACACACACACAGAGAGTGAAAGGAAAAGAGGGCAAGATTGATTGTGATTGCTTTGATTGTTTGTGATGCGAGCTCTGATTGCGCTTGCGCTTGTGCTTGTGTTTGTGCGGAGAGATTTCCTCCTCCTCGCGCTGTTGCTGTATTTGTGATTTGTGTGATGGAGAGCACTCTCTGTCCTCCCTCCCTGTTCACGCAGGCAGTGGTCGCACACAGTTTGAACTCAAACCGTTCGCATTAGTATTCAATCCAATTCTACCGCCCTCAGGCTGTGCATGCACCATCCCTTCTTTCCTTGTCCCCTCATCTAACCAGCTCGACGTTTTTGCATTATGTGATTAGGTCTCTACTTCAAAGCAAGAAATTTGACTAGGCCACCATGGCTGAAACGCAACATGGTACTCAAAAAAGACGAGGAGGCTGAGGACGCCGAGAGCCAGGCTTCGTCATCAACCTCTGCCGCTGCATCCAAGGACGGTCCTATCGCAGGATCTTCTCCATCAAACGCCTCGGAGAAGAGCGCAGAAGAGACACAGCAAGCATCTACAACAACGGCGACTGACGAAAAGGAAAAGCCGAGCGAGGTATGCCCCGGTGATGGATCATGCAAGGCCAATGGCGGGCAGCCCTGCGCGACGTGCGCAGGTGTTACTCAGCAACAAACAGGACGTCAAAATCTGGTGTGTGCAAACTGCAGGACAACCACAACACCCCTATGGCGTCGAGACAGTAGCGGGAACACCATTTGCAACGCCTGCGGATTGTACTTCAAACTGCACAACGTACATCGTCCAGTAACCATGAAGAGAGCCGTCATCAAAAGGAGGAAGCGAGTAAACGTCCTCGCCAACTCGCCGCCTTTGGTCCCCCAACAAGCCATACAACAGCAGCAGCAACAACTACAACGTTTGCATCAACAGCAACAGCAGCGTATGCAGCACCCATCGCACCCACACCCACACCCTCATCACCAGCCTCCGCCTCAATATCATCAGAGGCTTCAATACCCAAAGCCACTGCCAGTGCCGCGGCCTAGATCACCACCTGCAGTGTCTTCTATCGAATCCAATGGACATGATGGTCAGGGCGACCATTCGGGATCAGCAGCGAAACGGCGGCGTATTCAGAGTTCCAATGATCCTAGAGGCGAGGAATATATTCTACCCAAGCCGCCAGTCAACGGCCAGCCGGATTGGAGTCGATCTGGAAACCACCGCCGTAGCATGTCACCCATCGAGAACATTGGCAGCAGCGAGCAGGATCATCATCACCCTGGACCTCCTCACCATCAAGGGTCACCTTACTCGCAGCCGTCGTCGAGGGGGCAAGATCCCCACGGGCATATACGGGACCATCCACCACATTCCAACCAGCCTCCTCGGTATTCTCATCATGGAGGTGGGCAGTATGTGCCACAGTCCATGACAATGTCCCGCTATCCCATGTATCCACCGCCTCCTCCTCCCAGGATGCAGCAGCAGGGACCCCCGCCCCCTCTGCAGCAGCACTCGCACCCTTCGCAACAGCACCCGCAGTCATCTCATTCTCATGTCCCACCGCCGCATTCCCAGCACCACCAGCCGCCGCACCATATGCATCATCAGGCGCCTCACGGATATCCACAGTCGGCTCACTCTCCGCGGGACATGGACGATGGGATGCACCCTTCCTCGCAACATTCCTCAGGCTGGAACCAACGTCTGCCCGGTTACGCGACCGTGTCTTCATCGTCGTCTAACACACGGCTCTCGTCGACGGGTATTGTGCACTCTACAGGACCCCCACCCAGTTCGCCACCTATGTATCCGCGCTACTCGCACGGTGGGTCTCAGGTATCTTACCATCATCAGCAATACTATGGACAGGGCTCGTCGCAGCAGGGTCACGACTATCACCCACCAGAGGCATCGCAGTCGCAGACATCAGCACCACCACCGCCAGCACCACCATCCCAAGGTGGCCATCATTATAGTTCGGGGTCGTCGCCTGTCCAGGGCGCGGCCGTGCCTTCGGGCTCGGGCTACGCAACACCGTACTCCGATCATGAACGCGGTGGATCGAGCAGCAATGGCGCTGGGGGACCAGCACATTTGCCACCCATATCTTTACCTCACCCCGCTCACACTGGACATCATCAGGCTCTGCCACGCCCAACAGATTTGATGCATCCAACGGATCAAGCGCCCTCATCCTCTCATCACCACCAGTTTAGCCAGCATCGGAGACAGCCATCCTCGCCACCAATGAACATGAATGGAGTGGCCATCGGAACACCAGGGAACCATCCACCGCCACCGCCTGCAGCCCCCACCGCGCCATCTGTTCATGCCGGGATTTCAGCCAACACAGATGTGCTGCAGCAGACGCGTCAAGACTTGCAGCGTGAGGTGTCCCATCTGTCCATGCTTCTCGGGCGAGCGGCAGCAGTACTGAGTGGCCTCGATCAGGCTTTAGACCCCCACATTGGGGCTGCACAGCCACCTCCCGCCGCTCATCCGATGCATGAGGGCGGCTCACCCATCAGCCATGGATACGCAGCACCCCATCCGCCCCCACCCTCGCATGGACATGGCGGCCCCATGCACAGCTCCGCAGCTCCCCAGGCAGGCGCCCCTGGTCCGCTGACAAGCGATGTCACGACGAATTCTGCGCTGGCTAGTTTAATGGCGCTCAGCAGCTCCGGTGGGCCGGGCCACGCTAGCGTCTCTGCGCGACACGACGACCGTGAGTTGCAGCATCACCACGGTCTCCCTCCTCCTCCACCCCGTTATCCTCAAAGCATGTCATATTCCTCTTACCCGCTGCCACGGCGACCTTGATGTCGCCACCTAATTTGTACTTCTACAATTACAAAATAAAATTTTGCATTCTCTTTCGTCGTTTCGTTTCTTCACTCCGTTTACTTCATACCCCTCGACACCACTGGTCAGCCATGAGCTCAGGACAGCAGACATTGAGCCCAAAGGCATTGACGAGCAGGGACAGGGACTACCTCGCCCTGATCATGGCCATGACCACAGAGTTTCGGCAATTGTAAATGCAGCCGGTGACAGCAGGAGCTTCTTTTTGGACAATGACTTTTGTGGACATGGCTAAGCTAATCCTCTTGTCTTCCTTTAGGTCTACAGAATGGAAGGCTTGCATAACAAAGGGCGTTGCTGCGCTCAAAAGCGCAAGGACTTGTAAGTTGTCAGCTTGGAAGGTGCCAACGAGCATGCTGCTTATGATCTCTGGTTTTTTGGGGTTTGAGCATTATGACAGGTTGTTGACAATGGACTTGGTACGTCTCTTTTACTTTTTTTTTTTGGAATGTAGCTGTCATACGGGCTTTGGCTGACCTGACAGAAGTTGTAGACCAGCGTAAGGCGCATTTCACTCTTGCTCTTTTTTTTTTCTTCTTTGTCTTCATTTGTTCTTGCGAGTGAGGAGGAATAGTGAAAGAAATATACTTTTTTCCTTGGGTAGTGCAAGAGATCGCCACAAGGATGAGCAGAACGCGATTAAAACTCATAGCGACGATCCAGCGAGCCTCACCGCCAGGGATCATGGGGACCGACGCCATTTTGAAAGCACAGGAAGAGGCAAGACAACAAGCAGCGGTGGCAGTAGCAGCAGCAATAGAGAAGCAGCGACAGAAAGATGAGGAATCAGATAGTGACATTGACAGTGACAGTGGCGACGAGGAAGCAGCAGAAGCAGCAGAAGCAGCAGAAACACCCGAACCACCTACGATCTATGGGTATGTCCCACCGCCAGCGCTCATCCACCATATCATCCCAGGAACTCAGGCCACACCGCTGGCCATGTCTGACTATATGCAGCATGTGTTTGATCAGATGCTGGATGAGATGGCACTGAAGGAGGGTATCCTGGAAGCATTGGAGACGATTTCGCAACTCAAGGATTCAGGCGAAGACGACCTACCGCCGCTGTTGGATCAGCAGCTGACCAATTTGATCCTCTTGTGGGAATTGGAGCCGTATCTGGAGACAGTACCCGAGAGGAACGAGGTGGAAGCGGCATTAGGTGTTGTGTCCTGGCAGATGGAGAAGGTGAAATAACAGCGATCGGGTCTTCATGCTTTCTCTTTCTCTCTTTTTTTTTTATATAATTATAATTCCGGCATGGGGGGAGTTTATTCCTTTTCCCACTCACCGATGCGATGCGAACAGGGAAAAAAATGCGAGTGAAGTGTTGGTTGTGGTATTTTGAAAAACGGGAAGGCCCTTAGTCCCATCCAGAGACGCCTGCTCCACCTCCAAAGGCGTCTGCAGTCTCTTCGAGTGCTGTGATATCAAACTTGGGCTTCTTGTTCTTCTTGGCCAACTGAGCAGACTTGTCCACGACAGCAACGACACCCGAGCGAGCCTTGGCTGCCTCTGCAGGATCCAGCTGCCTAGGAAGAGCGCGGCTCTCGACAACAGCAGCAGTCGTTGCAGCAGCAACAACGGGCTTTTGAGCGGTGGCCGTGGCAGGGGCAAGAACGGCCTTCTCGATTTTGGCCTTCTTGGTCTTGACCTCCTCCTCTGAGGGTTTGGAAAAGAAGTTATCCTCTTCTAATGTCGTAGGCTCCTTGAGCTCCTTGCGGGCGGCCTTCTTCTTGTTAAGGCGCTCAGTGATCTTTTCCTTCTTGGCCTCCTTCTTGGCTGCTTTCCGGGTTTCCTTGCGAATCCTGTTGAGCTCTGCCTTGGCTGCCTTGGCCTCCTCATCCATCTCCACATCGCCGTCGGCATCAGTGGTGTTCTCCAGTGCGCTTAATGGCCGAGGGCCGTTACCCTTGAACACGGATGATGGCGTCGACTTTTTCCTGGCACTGCTATCCTCAATAGAATCGTCACCATTGTCCTCGTCTCTTGAGCGCTTGGATGGCTTCTTTTCTGTGCTGTCACTGTCCTTGGGTTTCTTTGACTTGATCTTCTTTTCCTTTGCTGGATCCTCGCCTGTGACATTGTCTGTTCCAGCAGCAGCGGCAGCAGCCTTGGCCTCCTTCTTCTTTAGCTTCTCCTCCTTGCGAATGCGTTTCTCTTCCTTCTCGGTCTTCGACTTTTTCTTCTTGCGCTCAAATTGGTCCGCCTCGGCCATGACATCCTCCTTCACGTCCTCCGCCTGAATCTCTCCACGCTTGATCTTTTTGAGCGTCTTTTTCTTTTCCAGATCCTCTCTCTTTTTGACCATCTTTTCCATAACTTCCTTGTGCTCGGCTCTCTTCGCCTTGATCTCCAAGAATCGAGGGTCGAATCTCTCGCCATCCAGAACACGCAGTGAGGGTACCAATTCCAAGATCTAGAAATAGTCATGGAAGGGGTTATTGTCAGTCCCATGTCTATTCTAGGTCCTTTCCCCATCCCCATTTCATTCATAGCTCTCTCAATTCATCCTTTCCTCTTTTTCTGTTATTTTTTACCTTCTTCTTGTAATCGGGCTTGTCGCAGATGGGGTTTCCTTGCATGTTGAGGTTGATCAGATGCATGAGTGATCCCAAGGGAGCGACATCGGACCATTCACGGAGCATATTCCCACCCAGATCCAGGATATCCAAGGCTGTACAACGACGCAATGAATCTGGGATGGTGACCAGTTTGTTATGGTTCAGACGAAGCTCCCTGAGAAGACCATTTTCAGAGAGGTCGGGGATCTGACGGATTTCATTATGAGCCGCCGAGAGTTTGGTGAGTTTGGTGAGGAGTGGGAAGGAAGGAAGTTCCTGGATCCGGTTGTGGGAAAGGACAATGGTGTTGAGTTCTGTGAGGCCTCCGAGATGATCGACCACTTTGATGCGGTTGTTGTTGAGGACGAGGGCTTTGAGGTTGACGAGCTTTTCAATATGGATTGAGATGCGGTTCAGGTCGTTGTGGGACATGTTCAGAACTAAAACAAAAAAAAGAGGGAGAGAGAGAGAGAGAGAGGAAAGGATACAAAAGACGTATAGTTAGAAAAAGGAAGGGAGAGGCCATGGACAACGCGAATGGTTTTCGTGCGGCAGAGGACGTATTTCGTACCGAACAAGGTCTTGAGACGCTGGACACCCTCGAACGAGTCGAGCTGGTTACCGCTGAGGTTGAGGAGCGTGAGCGAGGGCAGGTATTGGATGCCGGCGAGGGCGTCTGCGGAGGAGAGGCTGTTGTGGGACAGGATCAGCTTGTGGAGGTTGACGCAGGTGGAGATATCCTCGATGTGGTTGATGTCCTTCTTGGACAGGTTGAGGTCCTTGAGCTGCTGCAGGTCGGCTCCTGCAGCCTGGGACGCGATGAAGGCGGGGGTGAGCTTCATCCTGGAATGGGGTTTCTTTGCGGTGTCCTTGCTGTTTCCTTTTGCCTGGGGTTGGGTGTGTAAGGGTAAAGGGGAGAAGGCAAAAAAACGATGGGTATTGAAGGTGTATCGAAGCCAAAACAAAAAAAAAAAAGAAATATGCGGTCTGTTTACTTTGTGGCGGCAGTGGTGGGGAGACTGAGGAGGGGGGTCAGCACAAGCCACTGTAAGCTCCACGCCCCCCTGCCTGCTACAACGCAAAGGACTGTTTAGCCTCGGAATCAGCCTGCCCATTCTACTCGTTTGCTTCCGCTCTCTTCTGACCTCTCACCTTTTGCGCAACCAGGAACAGCCATGTCTTTCTTCTCGAGATCATTCCCCGCCCTCAACCGGCTCAAGCAGCTCGCCTTCAGACCCCGTGGCGTCGAGGAGTTCTTTGAGAATGGCAAATCAATCCCCACAGAAAAGTCATGGACCGGTACGGAGATCTTGCATGGGTTCATGGAGACACGCAGCATCAGAGCATCAGTTGTCTTGCTTTGTTATCCTTGCACTTTGGACTTTCTACATTGCTGCTTGGGCTGTGGAGCTTGTTTTGCACAATGTGGGAAGCGGAATTGCAGGGCATGCATTCGCGACCCTCTGTTGTTGACAGCCTTTGCTGTTCCTGACGCACTCGCTGACTGACTGACGAACTAAACATTGGCTCTTGTTGATCCGCGATAGGTCGTGCATGGAGAGCCAGCGAGCTTAGAATCAAGTCGTTTGATGATTTGCACAAGCTCTGGTATGTGCTCTTGAAGGAGCGCAACGTCCTTGCAGCGCAGAAGGAGGAGGCCCGCAGATTTCACATCTCGAAGCAGTACTTTTCGAACAAGGGTCGTCAGATCAAGGTAAAAGAATTGAACCGATCCTTGAGATCGCCTTTGCTCTCTGTTTTTCTCATATGCATATTCGTACGTTGCATACGCATTGCTGATCTGTTTGCATTGGCCTTCTTGTTCTCTCTTTATGATCTGAATAGTGCCAAAAATCAATGGCAAGAATCAAGTTTGTCTTGAACGAGCGTCGTTTGGCCTGGGTGGAGGCAAGCAAGCTGCAGCGATTGGCAAATGCTCAGGAAGCAGCTGTCAACACAAAGATCTCAACACCAGCACAGTCTTTGGCAGAAGGAGCAACCGCATCAGCATCAAAATCAGCAGAGACCTCTGCTACCATCTAGAGGGATCTTGTTTTTTTTCAACTCACACACTCACACACCAATGCACCACGGGATGATCCTCGACTTCAACACACTTGAAGGTGGGGGAGTTCATGAAAGGAGAAAGTCCAAGTTTTTTTCAATATCATAGAGAATTTTCATGGGAGGGATAGGATTAAATGTCGCCATACAAATGGACAGCCATTACTTCGACCATATATGTTGATTTGGATGGGGAGGTGACGAGGCGGCAAGAGTGCACGGGGCATGATACATTTTGCGCCAACATGCTGTGTGTTTTTTCTTGGTTTGACGCTACACGACATGGCGCACTACATGTGCTGTAGTCGTTGATCGATGGGGGTCACTCAGGATACATTTGCAAGTCAGTTTGGTGCTCAACAGCCTTTTTTTAATATTGGCCCATTTCATTCAATTTTGGATGCATCTGGCACAATCTGCACCTGTGCGGTCCCCTGGTGCGGTCCCCTGGTGCGAATCGGTCTGTCTGCCTGCCCTGGGCTGGTCTGGTCTGGGCTGATAAGACTAAAACATTCATTCGCGAAGCGCCAGGAAGCTGTGCGCCTAAATATATCTTGAAGAAAAAAAGAAGGGGAGTTTGCGCCTCTGCTGTTCGTCGCAAGGACGAAGAGTGCGTCCATGTACATAGCATGCACAGTACAGCGATATACAGCAAGAGAAAGAAAGAGAGAGAGAGAGAGAGAGACAGAGAGACAAGGATTGCAGAAAGAACATGCAATGCCCTTTTCGCACTTGCGCGCTCACTTCGCTCTTTTTTTTTTTCATCGATGGTGAATATTTTTCTCACCTCGTCGCTCTCTTTCCCTTTCGTCCCTTTCCTCCACTCCCTCTCGCACCCGCTCCTCCTCTCCTCCACTCCTCCACTCCCACCGCTATCTTCTTTCTGTTCTCCCAGCCAGGCCGGTCTACCGCACTTGTTCAACACAGCCCGCTGCAGTGACCTGAACATTCCACAGCGACTTTGCCCAAAACGGAGAATACGATTGCCCTGCCATCCACGAACCTCTGGATATCTCGCCCCTTTTCCCCTTACTCTCATATCCCCCCACCCCTTCAACATCTCTCTCTCTTTTCTCTCTCTTTCAACTCATACATACACATACACACACACACACTCTCTCTCTCTCTCACACACACACTCTCTTCTCTCCTCTCTCCTCACTCTCTCCCCGCTGTTGTGTAGCTCTATCTCCCATTAATAACGATCTCCCAACATTCCTACTCGATACAATCAACCACATCACTCGACTTGTAATACCTCCTTTCCCCGTCCTTTTTTTTATCGCTTTCTCGAACGCCCTTTCCCTGCTATCCTTGCTGCAACTCTCCATCAGACTCATTACACTCCTAGAGCACCCCCATGAACAGAGATCCGCGGCAAATGCAGATGCCAATGCCCCAGCGGGTAAAACCACCTTGCTGTCCCAGGAACGAATGGACTTGATGCAAAAGCTCAATGCGCACTTTCATCTGACTTTCTCCACGCTCCTTTGTCTCTCATTCTTGATGAAGCAGCCTTACCAAAACGGCCCTGATGGCCCTGCACCTAGCCAACGGTACCCAGGTGCTGGCTATGGCAACCAGCACCCTCTTCGCCCCATTCCATCACATGTAAGCTTCAAGGAACTCCCTCGGCTCCACGGTTGAGCTTGAGCGAAGGAGTTTACCCGCAAGAACCAGAAACCCTCGATGTGTGTGGTCCGTTTATTAACCCGCCCATTTGTGTCTCTGTCTCTGTCTCTATCTGTGTCTGTCTCCATCGCTCTCGCGCTCCTTTGTCTCTCGTGCTGCTCCCTGAAGCTTCAACGTCCGCCGTTTGAGCAGCCCATGCCAAACCACCCTAAGGCTCCCAATCCGCTCGACGATCTTGTTGACACGGAGAAAGAGTATGTCTCTGACCTCAAGGTTTTGCTACAGGTACGACTGCCGCAATGTGCACCTCCGAGCCCCCGTCTCGTCCTCTCCCTCTCCCTGCTCCCGTTCTAACGGCTCGTCTATTCTCTGCCCGATTTTACAGCGCGTGTCGGCTGGCTGGACCCAGGTGGACTTTCCTCCCAAGGAGGTCGACATCCTGCTCAGGAACATTGAGGACATCTATGCCGTCAACCGCAAGTTCTCCAAGAAACTCGTTGACGTCAAGGCGAGCGAGGACCCCGTCAAAGAGCTTGGCGCGGTGCTGATGTGGTTTGCCGACACAATGGAGGCACCTTACTCCAACTTTTGTCGAAACCATGTCCCTCACTTTGACGACTGGCCCGAGATTCTCAACAACACGCGCCTGCAGGATATTCTCCAGACCATTGCGATTGAAAAGGTCCAGCACACGACCCTGGACTCGTTCTTAATGAAGCCCATTGAGCGGCTTCATTATTACCGAAGGCTCTACATGGTAAACTATACCTCAATTTGAAAGAGGGGGTAGACATACCTCCCTACAAAGCATGACAATTGCTAGAGAGCAATCAGCGCGACATTATTGTATGAATGTGTTCTCGTGTGATTTCGTACTTTTAACACATACTCGGCATTTGTTCGTATACTCCCTCCTTCTCTACTTGCAGAGGCTGTTGGATTCATCTGAGCGAGGAAAGCCCGACTTTGATGCATTGGAGTCTGCGTTCATGAGGATCGACACAATCTTGCGTTTCGTGACAGTAGACGTGCCAGGAACCTCTCGACATCCTGCATCGCCAGCTCTGTCGGGAATCTCGAGCATGTCAGCGATGCGCCATGCGCTTCCTTCTCCCCCGATCACCGACCCGAACCAAACCTCGCCACATTTCTTGCCGCAGGGCAAGAACATCTCGCCTGCGTTGCCACCCTCGCCTCTCTCTCCTGGAATGAGTCCCCACCATCGTCCTCAGCAAGGGGGCGTTCGCACCGCAGAGGCAATGCTTGAGTTGGAGCGGACTTTGGATACGGCTCAAGTACTGGATCTCTTCACCATGCAACCAAAGGTAACGCGACATGTGTGTGTCTTTGGGGCGTGCTATTCGTCGCTCTTGCTGCAACATTCTACAGGAGTGATTTTTGAAAATGCACGGTCGCCAGTTTTTGTGTTTGTTGGTTGTCGCCATCGCCTCAATGTCGCACAACCCAAAAAATTATTCAGTTGCTTATCATATCAAACCATCAAACATTCCATCATTCCTTGCATAGGCGTGCTCGCTGTCTCTGGCTCTAATTGAGCGCGATATCATTATCCGTGGCGATTTGGCCTTTGCTATCACCACGGACGAGGGCATTAACGAGCGATTCGATGACGGTCATATCATCCTGCTCTCGGACCTACTTTTGATCTGCCGCGTCAAGACCAACGAAGAGATGGACAACAACCCCGAAGGGAATAGGTCCTCGTTCTGGTTGCTGTTCCCACCCTTGGCTATTCGACATGTATGTGCCAAGGATGGCACGCTTGATGAGCACGGTAAGCGAGCGACGCGAGGGAGACTCTCTCCATGGCTGAGACACTACCCTGTAAGTATTTTTTCTCACCAGGATACTCTACTTCATGATCCATTAATTAGATCCCATGGTGGAGCTTACAATTGTCAACAGAGTGACGGCGCAGGTGTGGACTCAGGATGAGCAGCTCAAGTTCAACTGGATGGATGAGATCACTAACGCCCAGCAACGAGACGCAAACAAAGTTGCACAACAACAGCAGCAACAACAGCAGCAACAACAGCAGCAAGGTCAACAGTTGAACAGAAGTCAGACGAACACACGACCTCAACGGCCGATGGGACCAAACTCGCCCCTCTCACCCACGTTTCAAGGACATCATGGCGGGCCCCTGAGTCCTGGAGGTCGACCTCCCATGCTGGCCATGGGTGGAGGCCCCATGATGGGTGGCATGCACTCTCCTGGAGGATATAGACCTCAGTTGTCGCCGAACGGTGGAATGGGCCGGCCCATGATGCATCACGGCGGACCCATGGGCGGCGGAGGAGGACGACCCCCAATTCCTGCCAACTACCGGATGAGCATGCGGCGCGCCAATCCGATGCCCAGACCTCATGGTGGCGGAGTTGGTCATCGTGGAAGAGTGCTGGGACAAGGGGATGTGGCAGCGGCCAAGGAGGTGATGTTCAAGACCAAGCCCTGCGACGTCTTCCAGTGGCGCGATGACGTCTGGGACCCACTTGTGGAGGATGACGACTGTTATGTGGAGCTGCGTTTGACGACGGCGAACCGGTTGGCGATGGCGGTGATGACGTTCGAGGCAGGACAGCTGGTTCTGAATGCCTGGGTGGTGGAATCGACGACGTTCCGGCGGTCGTCCGAGACGGATGTGAGTGTGTCGATGGATATGGGCGCGAGTGTGCAATGGTTCCTGGTGGCGTTGAACTCGGGCAGGGAGGCCGAGGAGTTTTGCATGGCGTTCCAGCGGACCAAGGACCGGGCCATGTACGACCCTAGTTTGCAAAAGTCGGCGTCGCCCATCTTGTCGCGCGGTGATAGTTTGGCGTCGACCGTGACGCAAAAGTCGCAGATGCGCGACAAGCCTCAGAAGCAGACGTTGACGTCCATGTACCCTGCGGCAGAGTGCAAGCTGCTCCTGCAGGCGGGAGATCATGGCCAGTGGATGAGTCTGGGCACTGCGTGGTGCGAGATCAAGATGGAGAGGCCCTCGGGCCACGTGCGGCTGTTTGTCGGGCTGGCGTCGAATCACAAGCGGATCCTGGACAGTGTGATTGTTCAGTGCGACTGTCTGGAGCTGGTGGGGCCCAAGAAGCTGGCGATCACGCTGATGAACCCGCAGGAGAAGATGAGCATCATCTACATGCTCCAGTTCAAGGACGAGGCGGTTGCGACGAGGGTCTTTGAAGGCTTGAGTCGGAACGAGAACGAGTAGACTGGGAATCATTCTCCTGCTGCCTGGACGTCTACGTGCCTACAGACTCTGCTCAGTATGGAACACACACAAGTCGGCACGCTAATGACACGATGACCCCCACTTTGACGAAAACAATTAAAAACTAACCAGAAACATCCATGTCCATCATCGCTGGCAGGCAGCACAGGGAAGTGGTTGTCGGAGGGCGACTGGATTTTGAAAGTGTGTGTGACGAAATTTGTTCGAGAAAAATCCAGGCACCGAGGGGTTGAGCACTTTTCGTGTTTTTCATTCACTCCATTCACCTTACGTTCCCACACAGCACCATGCCCAACCCGCGTACATTCTTCGACATCACCATCGGACAGGAGCCCATTGGCCGCATCGTCTTTGAGCTGGTAAGCTTCCGTCAAGCAGGGCACGCATTGCATCTTGCTACATGTTTTTGTAACGCGGATTGTCTCCGCTCCAATAATGGGCACGCCTTAGTAAACTTCCTTCTCCTCCTCCTCCTCGTCCTCTTTCTCTTTGCTTTTGTCCTATAGTTTGCGGATGTTGTCCCCAAGACAGCCGAGAACTTCCGCGCCCTCTGCACAGGTATGTGTCTGCTGTGATCCTCCATGGGTTCACCATGAATTCAAGCTCGCGACCCCTTCTAACGGCCCTTTGATGGTTCATATTTGGTTTTCTAGGTGAGAAGGGTATCGGAGAGAGCACCGGCAAGCCCTTGACCTACAAGGGTGCTCCTTTCCATCGTATCATTCCCGTAAGGCACTGGCTCCAGCTAAGCAGGCACTCTGGTCTCCCCATGGAAAGAAACGAAAAGTGCGAAACGCTGAACCGGTGTTGCTTCTCTTTTATGATTTGAGTAGGATTTTATGATCCAGGGAGGCGACTTTTCAAACCAGAACGGAACAGGAGGCGAGTCGATCTATGGCGCCAAATTCGAGGATGAGAACTTTGACCTGAAGCATGACCAGCCGTTTTTGCTGTCGATGGCGAATGCAGGCGCAGGCACGAATGGATCGCAGTTTTTTGTTACGACGGTTCCCACGCCTCACTTGGATGGAAAGCATGTCGTCTTTGGAAAGGTCTTGAAGGGCATCTCGGTCGTGCGTGAGATTGAGCGTACCAAGAAGGGCGACGGCGATGCACCCTTGGAACCAGTGATCATTGCGGATTGTGGTGAGCTGGCTGAGGGAGAGGACGATGGTGTGGCTGCTCCTGATGTTGGCGACAAGTATGCTGACTGGCCTGGTGAGTGAGGAAGAACTCGTTGTTTGTTGACTATTTATGCTAGAAGGAAACACTTTACATGGCTAACCTGGGGATCGTTGTGTAAAGATGATTATGAGGGACCTAAGGAGGACAAGGACTTGATCGTGATTGCGCAGGATCTCAAGAACCTCGGCAATGGCTTTTTCAAGGCTGGAGACTACCCTAAAGCACAGAGAAAGTATCAAAAGGCGATCCGGTATTTGAGCGAGAAACCCGTCTTTGATGATGATGATGCACCCGAGCTGGTCAAGGAGTTTTATGCGGTCAAGATCCCCTGCTATCTCAACCGCGGGTTCTGTGCCTTGAAGCTGGATCGGCCACAGATGGCCATCAAGGACATGACTGTGGTCTTGGAGATGGATCCTCAGTTCCCCTCGGTGGCTGACCGGACCAAGGCATACTTCCGTCGTGGATCAGCGTATTTGAAGAGCAATGATCTGGAGAGTGCCAAGGCCGATTTGGAACAGGCCAAGAAACTGTCGCCCAAGGATCCTGGTGTGCTGAGGGAGCTAGAGGTTGTACAGACAAAGTTGACCGCTAAGCGTAACAAGGAGAAGAAGGCATATGCAAAGATGTTTGCATAGATAAAGAAAATAAAACAACTGTGGATCCTTCGCGCGCTTTTTGATGACCGAGTTGCATCCCAATGAGGAAAGAATGAAAGTTGCATAAAGATGCAGTTCACAGGCAAACTAGCATTCCCACTGATAGTTGCATAGTGTCTCTACCTTGGCCAACTTTGGACCTTGGCATTTTGCCATCCCTTTAGGTGGTAGGGAGAGAGAAAGCGGACTAGGAGGGCGACGCGTTTGCATGAAAATCCTCTGCCGAATGACGATACGCCATCATTGCGAGGGCAAAAAAGAAGTATCATCATCGTTCATCAAGCTACGGCGCAACTCGGCACACAACAGATGATGTGTAAACATGATGTTTGCATTTTGTCTTCTTGGTCCTTTTATGCGAGTAAGCCAAGGAAGGATCGCGAGATCTCCAGTTGAACCAGCTCTCTTCCCACATCCTTCTACTAAAGACAACATCGCCCTTCCAGATCGACCTAGAAAAATAACACAACAGAAAACAGCCAGGAGTGTGGGGAGGGAGTGAGAGAGAGGTATACAGCATAGAATGGAATGTGGCCAGGTCTGCGTTTTTTTCTGTTATACCACTTTCGACGTTGTTCTCGACCCTCTCGGCCACTTTTTTTTTGTTCCTATATAAACTATGAACTGACACGAGGAGGGGTGTCTGTTTTTTTTTGAGTAGCTTGTCAAACTCACCCTCGGTACCACCCGTTGCGCAAACAACAACGATCTGCTTTCTATTCTCATTGAACACCTCTCTTTTGCACAAGAAACATGCTGGGTCAACGACATAATCAACAGCAGCCCTCTGAACGCTGGTTTGATCTAGGTATGAAGAATCTGAAAAGGCGCGGGATAGCCTTTACAGCTTTAACATTTTTGCTGAACGCCTGTCCTTGATGCCTCTTTCTATTCGCTTTTAGAAGCGCGCGATGCCAGATTCAATATCATGTCCCCGACGGGTCGGATTCGGCCCTTCAAAGGCATCGCTTTACCGAAGTGAGTATGGATGCCGTGTTGAAAAGGACACGCTCAGGAATTGGGGTATCGCACCTATGTAGACCGCTAGATTCTGATACAACACTCTGCACTCTTACCACTGCGTAGTAATAAGGTAGGGGGCATCCCATGGGAGAGGTCGAGCAACCGTACCACGATGGACAACGTCCATAGTCGTGAGGAACAGGAGCCAGGTAAGCTACTGAAGTGGTCCACACGAAAGTAGGTTAAAAAAAACTCTCTGTCAAACTCACAGAAGTCGTTTCTCTGTGGTTGCATGCCACTGTAGTGCTGGGTATGGGCCAGGCGCTCTACAGCGTTCATGCGCCTACGGACATGGATGGTATCTCGTTCGTGTACACAAAGGTAACATTGTCGTCGTCGTCGTCGTCGTCAGTCCACCCGCTGAGACAGACGCGCTCTCTTTGGGGTCGGGTGAAGATCGTGCTTCCTATTTGGCTCTTGATATTACATTCTTCGTCCCTGACCGTCCTGGTTTTTATTACTGATCCATACAGGGTCCAGCTGGTCAAACACCGTTCCCAACTCTCGTGGCCATGTCCGGCTACTTTCCGCACCAGCAACAACCGCCACTGCACACCTCCTCTGGTACTACTCCTAATCAACTGGACCGTCCAGCTTGCGCTCTGGCGTCCCAGTCCCAGCCGCCTGTAGAGATCATGACGAGAGCTTCCAAGCAAAACTCTTGTGTCAAGAGTCATTCGACCACCGCCGCTACGAACGACAGCTGCGCTCCTTCTCGGAAACACGCTCACCAACGGCTGCGTTCAGATTCTCGGGCTCTTTCGTTGGATCAGGTGCAGCGCTGGAGGCGGCAGCCAATGCACCAGCGATAGCCCCATACCCTCTCCTGCTGGTCTTTTTTGTTTTCTATTAGATCCATATCTCGTAAGACTCGCTTGTAAATAAGTTCCATAATCTGCGCAGTGGGGTCCATGGATAGTCTCTTTTATTTCAATATTGTACACGGCGGTCTATTGCGGTAGTTGGGTGGTTTGGCGAAGGGTGAAGGGTCCATGAGTCGAGAGCAAAAAGAACAGCCATGCTGTCTCACAACGGGGTGTTTCTTTTTAGGGTGGATAAGGTGAGGGTGAGGGTGAAGGTTCCGGGCGTGAAAAAAAAAAGTGGGAGCTGGTTTTTTTTTACGGTTTCCGCACACCCTCCTGGAGATGTTGTTGTTGCGATATGAACAGCTGGGAATGCAGCCTAGTGCTTCCTGAGAATCTTTTGGTTGGATGGTGTCTCGACGACCAGCTTCTGACCGCTGTAGAGCTGCGAAATCAAGGACTGGCGCTTGACGACTTCGAGCTGCTGTTGAGCCTTGTGGATCAGGGCGTCAATCTTTGCTGGGTCGGTCTCGGATTTGGCGGCGTGGAATGCATCTCGGGTGCGGCGGACGGCATAGTCGCGGAAATTGTAGGCGGCGAATTTGGAGGAGTGGTGGAGCAGCGAGCGGTACAGGCCGAGGACCTGGGAACGGTGTGCAGCGGTGGCCATGGTGTGCTTTTTTTTTCTGGTGGATGGAGTAGGGTGAGAACAGGAGAAACACCTTCGACCAAAGAGTTGAGCTGCTGCGAAGTTGAGGTGGGAGAACAAGTGTGTGGGTGCAATTGGAAAGTCACTTACGAGAGATGTTGCACCTCTCAGAAAGGCAAAACCCTCGTAGCTGCAACGCCCTACGTCACAACCTCCCTAAAAGCGCTGGGTTGCTTTTTTGTTGTTGTTGTTTTGTGATCCTTCGCATTCCTCTCGCTACTCCATCGCATCTTCACCCACCGCACACAGAACAACCATGCCCGTTTCTGCTACCAACTGGGCCGACGAGGTCGATGGCGAGGATCAGCCCCAGACCTTCACCGATGCCAACGGCATCACCACCACCATCGAATACAAGACCAACGACGACGGCAAAAAAGTCAAGGTACTTACTGCAAAACAAATAGCCATCTGATTCGAATCAGCCGTGCCTGAACAACCCTTCCCGCAGCAAATCAGTACCTCCCCGCCATTCTAAGCTGAGAATCGACAGTGGCAATCATACAGGAGCAGTGCATTCTACGCCGAGCCTGTCCAACGTGGCACTGAATAGATGACCACCAGCACTGTGAACGTGGATGCAATTGAGCAGGAACGCAAGCGACCGTTCGAACGCACAGACTGTGACCCTTGCTCTCGCTCATCGCAATCTGCGCCCCTGACCCCATGCACACCCACCCTGTTGAGCTGTCATCCCCCAAGAACACTTTGGCGCGCAACATGTCACCACATATTCACCTCCTCCTACGCTTTACTCGCCTTCTCTTGTCATTCAGGTCACTCGCCGCACCCAGAAGAAGCTGATTCACGACGTTGTCAACAAGGCCGTTGCTACCCGCAAGGTAAACAAAATTCACATACAAGTCAGCGCACTGGAAACGTTCAGTCAGGGTCCTCCTCAAGAGCTTGTTGTATTCAACCCTGTCCCCTCTCTTCATTTCTGATAGAAATGGACCAAGTTCGGCAAGGAGAAGGGAAACCGCCCCGGTCCCGACCCAGCAACCACCAACGTTGGTGACAACATCAAGTTGAAGCTCTCATCGACGGGCCAGATCACTCAGGATGTGGACGAGAAGCACGAGGCCATGAAGCAGCAGCTCCAGAACAAGAAGATTCTGTGCCGTATCTGCAAGGGCGACCATTTCACCACAAAATGTCCCTACAAGGATTCTCTTGGCATGGAAGACGCAGCCGCATCTGCTGCTGGTGCTGCTGCTGCCGAGGAGGCTGGTAAGAAATATCATCATTTTCAACATATCAGGAGCAAAGCAGCCAACGAGCTCTGTATTGCCTACAGAGGCGATGGCTGAGAAGAAGATGGCAAAGGCACTCACGACGCTCCCTTTTTCATTGCAATTCCAACAATAGCTCCCGAAGAGCAGCAGGGAGGTTCCAAGTACATTGCCCCTCACATGCGTGCAGGTGCTTCTGGAACCAAGCCCAGCGACTCGATGCGCGAGAAGCGCGACGAGCAGCCCACGCTTCGTGTCACAAACTTGTCCGAGGATGTTACCGAGGGCGACGTCTCGGAGCTCTTCAAGCGTTTCGGTCACATTTCACGCGTCTTCTTGGCTCGCGATCGCGAGACCAATGCCTGCAAGGGTTTCGCCTTTGTCTCCTTCACAATGCGTGAGGATGCTCAGCGTGCGCTCGAGGCTATTGACGGACGTGGTTATGATAATTTGATTCTTCGTGTGGAGTGGGCCAAGTAAGTCTTGATTCAAACAGCTGCCACTTTTTTTTATATTGGAAACCGCCCTGTCATCTTGTACTCACCTTCTTTTCTCTGTCTTTCTCTCTTTAGGTCTTCTGCTTAAATATCGTGTTTGTAATAAAAATGTTGTGTGATCAATCATCTTCTTTTCTTCTTTTCTTCAACTCCCCATCTGGCAAAGTGGTACAGTGCAACTTTCTCTTGTTCATGCGAGGGTAAGTTATCAAAGTCGCACAGAAAAGAAGACGTGGAAGCGCAATGATCGATACTTTAAAAAAAAAATCTACATTTTGAGTACATCTCCATATCTACAAGTGCTGGTCTATCGGGCAAGAAGAGCAAACTCGACCATCAAACAGAGATGATCGCTCGAAAAGTTCTCATCGGGCAGCCCATGGCCCAAGAAACTCTTGTCCGGGATCTCAAGCAGTCTCAGCGGGACCAGTCGAGCTCCAGCCTTGGGAATGGGCTGGTCATACAGGTACACATAATCGAGGGTATCCTTGAACCAGGTGGCAAAGTTGGTGAATGTCGGTTCACCATGGGTATGCTCGACAGGTGCTGCAGTCGCTGTGGATTCGATCTCCTTGTCCGCTTCAGCAGCTTCGATGTTCACCTCGGCTGGATCGTCCTTGGTCAGGGTCTCATATTGCCCATAAATACTGATGCAACGCGCGTAAGCCTCCACGGCGGCCAAAAGATTCTCTGCAGGAGTAAAGGCCTCCAAGGGCGCGTGGACAGGAGCGTCCTCACCGGCAGCGCTGGAAGCCATAACGGCCAGATTCTTGATCTTTGGATCGTCAGAGTCACCAAACTTTGTAGAGTCAGCAATGGTCGTCTCGGAGGATGACTTTTCTGCAGAGGCGGTAGCTTTGGGCAGAATGATGCCGGTGGGTGGTGCGCGGTAGGGCAGATCGGCGTCCGTCTTGTTGCCATTAGCGGATGACTTGATGCTCAGCTGTTCCGTACAGGCAGTCAACTGCTCTAGAGGATCTTGGGAATCTGCTGCCTCGGAGGAAGGTGCTGCCTCCGCAGCTGCGATCGCTTCGGCCTCTTGGACCCGGGCTACCTCTGCTTCGAGCCAGGATTGCAGATTTGGGATTTGATGAGCTGGCATGGGATTCCTTGTCATGGCTCTGTATGCTGCGTCTCTAGGAGTGGTATTGAAGTCTGAAAAGGTAACCAAAAGGTCACATAGGTCATATTAGCAACAGGCATGGAAGGAGTGACCTTTTGCTTGGTATATTTTCAGTGCTGGCTATTACCTCCGCCTAGCAAAACCGTAAAATTCATATGCTTGTTCCACTCATCGATCTTTTCAAGCAAAATAGATGCCTGACGAAGGCGCTCATACGACCCATCAGGCCGCCAGAAAAGATGTGTCTACAAGGATCCAAACGTTAGTGTCCTGCAGCAAACAACCAGGGATCCATCAGCGCTCGGCCTTGCCAGCAGTTGCTTTACCGTTGCTACTAGTATCCCGCCAGGGATTGATGTTTGTTCGTCCTGTGCAGCCTCGTTCTCGTCGTTTTCAATTTCGTCCTCCTCAGGTAACACCATGTCTGCATTGGGATCCGGATTTTCCGATGCCCTCTGCTGCAAAGGCTGAAGACCGACCATTAAACCAATATTTCCAGTTGTAAACGTTGGCTGGCCGATGTCATCGTATTCAAGTGTCATCTGATCCACCTTTTCGAACCTGAAGGATGGTCGTACGGGGGTTGGGACAAGAGTACGCAGGCAGAGCATCCATTAGCATGTACTCAAAAAGTCGATTCTAGTGCCTAGGCGTAATGAGTCCTGATCAATAGAGATCGACTGCTCACCGAGTTTTACGCCAGATAATGGCACAGCCATGCTTCTTCTTCTCGTTCTTATAGTACGACGTCTCATAGCCGGCCTTGGTGAGAGCCGGGAGATACACCTCATCCCAGAAATCGACCTCCTGTAGACAGGCTAGATCGGGACCGTAGGCCAAAAACTCCTGCAGCAGGTTTTGCTTACGGAACTTCCAACGCAATGCCTTCTGGCTCGCGTGCGGGAACATATCACGGCGCACCAGGGCTTGAGCGAGGAGCTGGTATGATGTGGGTTACATGAAAAACAGGATAGGAGATTTTTTTAGTGAGGCGCAGGCAAGAAGCTGATTCTCTTCTCTTTTTTTTCTCTTTTGCGGATGCATCGACATTCGTACGTTATAGGTCATGAACAGGAATCGATCTTTCTTCTTGCGTAGGCGAATTCCACCAGCATCCTGAGCCACTCCCTCTGCGCTGGGCAGGGTGAGCATTCTTCTGCTGGGACGCGACATGTTCAGTGGATTAGGTTGGGTCGAGAAAGAGAGAGGGTGCAGTGAAGAGAAGGTGCCGATTTTTTTTTGTACTGGCTTGAGTGGCTGGCTGACTGCCCTTTTATTCGCACCTCCGGCGGAGGCAAAGCATCGGGCCGGTAGCTGTGAGCTGCTGCTTGTATTGAGAGGGTGCACCGAACGTGAAATCCGACTCCATAGCTCCATTGGGGACAAGTCATCAAGATCGCCGCCTCAGGAACGTCTCCCAGTCCCAGACTGACACTGCGATGCTGTTTTTGCTGCTGCCAGCTCGTTACACAACAGGAGCATTCTTCAGCTCCACTGGTCAGCTGTCTCTTGCTTCGCGTAGTGGCTGCCACCTATGCCGCGTTCCTCATCCTATTGTTTCAAGGCAGAAAGTGGCGAAGGAGACGTGCACATTGTTAAGTCGCCCTCCATCCTATAACAAGCCCTAAAAATGATAAGGCACAAGGAGAGTGTGCGATATCGATATAAGAAGACGTCGTGCTCGCCTCTTTCTTACTGTTCTCCTCAATCCCTCAGATCAGTAGCAAGCGTCCTCACCAAGATCACACAAGTCCATTCTTGCGAGGCTCCCACCCGCTTGCTCATGCTAGCCATGTTGCAGCTGGTGCCCTTGAGTGTAGCACGATGCCACCAAACCGACGCGCCAAACTCCAAGGTGGGCATTGCCTGTCAATTGCTACACCGCACACTGACGCCCCTACTCCCACCTTTCGAGACGTTGTGGATGTCTTCAATTGACGCGTTACGCTCCCCCAATGTGCACCTTCCGATGCCGCGTGCACGGTCCACACCCAGCGCCAAGCAGTTCACCGTCTTAGAGAGGAAAACGGTCATGTGTAGGTGGTACGGCCCTGAACGAGCAAATATTTTGCTTGCTAGTTCTTCTCTTCCTCACTGTTCACCACGAACTTGCTTTGATAGAGAAAAAGTCACCACAGAAGGCACGAGCTGCGCTGTTTCCTCTCTCTTATTGTTTCTGAACACAGCAGTTCTCTGTATGCCACGCTAAAGAAAAGCACAGGCTATCTAGACCCGCAACTTCATGCCTTTCCTCGCAGAAGACCTCCTTGAATTGCAGTTATTGTTTCGTGATGTCTCCACGTCCTTCGTGATCTTTCAGTTCTATTTTCCGCTCTTCACTTTGTTCTCGTCCTCCCTTTCACGCCTCTTAGTCGTTTGCTGCCAATTGTCTTCTAGTCCCCCGGGCCTCGTTCACAACCATCGCGAGGGCTCGGCTGCGGCGTTGAGACTCCTAGCCATTGCGATATCACAACTCTCAAAGTGATGCAATCGGTAAAATGAAGATGGAAACTGACAGACTTGTCTTGTCTACTGCCAGCATGGCCATACTGACCTAGTGGTTGTGATGTCCATCCTTCACATAGTGAATGTGATAAATCACAACCGGTTGACATGACCACGAAATCATTCTCGATAGCCTTGAGAACGTATGTACATTGTTTCTTTCTCATTGCACAACAACACCCTCTATCCAGGTGGAATATATTCTCGCGCCTCTCTCAGATCATCCCAACTTATCATTCTGTCTGTATTGCATAGACAAGGCTTTTATAGCCCCACTAAAGCTGCCAATAACGCCTGCTGCCAGTAAAATATGAGCCGGCTTCTGCTCGGGTGCGCAGACAGGAGGGCGTTCTCCAGATCCATCTCGCAACACTCCAGAACCACTTTCCTGTTAACGTCGAAATCGCACAAGACTATATCGCACGAACCGCTCTAGCTCATGATGCAGCAAGATCGCCTTTACACACCCATGTTGAGCGACACCATCCTGAACACTTATGCCTACTCCAACGCATATGACTTTTCCCTACCCCAGACATCATCCTTGCTACTTTGTATTCCGCTGACTATGTCCTCGTAATCGCGACCGTCTCAAGCCCAGTAACCACCGCGTGTAAACTATTTTGGTCTTATAAAGCGATGTTCTTCTTTTCCTTGCACCAATGACTTGAATGGTGAACAATTTGAACTCTTTTGGCCCCGAATAAATGTGAGAGTAGAATACATGAGGTTATAGCGAGCGAGTTCGCATGGTCTTGCATGGGCAACATACGTCCAAAGACGACAAAAATGTCGATGTGCACGATTAAAAGACCTTCTGAGTGGCCATGGTATTTATATACAACGTTTTGTGTTCTTGGTAATACAATAAGATTCAGGCTGGCATAACACTGTCCTTTAGTGCTTGGCGCTGAGCATGCTCTCATGGATCGACTGGGCTTCGACCTGCATGTCCTCGATCTCCTTATCAGTAGGAATAGGGCCATGGCGGTCAATAATCGGCTCTGCGGACATGGGGGGATTAGCCGGCAGGATGGCGTTGAGTAGGCAACTGACGATAGCACCCAGAGCGAAGCCTGTGTCCAGGACAATGTTGGCCGAGTTGATCAGCGAGATCACAAACGCGTTTGTGCCGTGATAATGGAACATGTGGGTTAACACACCAGGGACCAGCGCTGTGCCCATACCCAGCGTCAGGGCCGTGGCCACAATGAAACGCTCACGGCGTGTCCAGGGCAGGAAGGACAGGATGCGGATACCCGAGACGACGACACTGGAGAAGAGGAATGTGGTCATACCTCCAAGAACCGCATCAGGGACCGTCAAGAAGAGCGCTCCGAACTTTGAAAAGATACCCATGAGGACCAAGAACAGGCAACACATGTAACCGGCCATAGTGTTGGCGCATCGAGTCAGGGAAATGATACCGTTGTTCTGGGCATAGCAACTCATGGGCGAGTTGAAGAACAAGGGTGCTAGGGTGCCGGCGATGCCATCGGCCAAGATACCGCCCTGAAGACGGGACTCGAATTCGCGACCCTCGACGGACAGATGCGAGACTTCGCAGGAGGCTGTGATGTCTCCGATGCTCTCAACCATGGCCAGAGTGTACGTGATGAGTAGCGGTATGATGGCTGGAGGATACACCCCATATTTGTAGGTCGTCGTCCAGAGGAACGTGACTGTAGGCGCGGCATCAATGGAATCAGAGGTAGTATATCCGCAAACGACAGCGACGACCATGCCCACTACGAGTCCAATCACCACTTGAGCGTTTTTCATGAACGGCGATCCAAAGAGCTCGACAACCATGATGACAGAAAAGACCAGGAATCCAAGACCAATCCATTGGGCGTCCCCCCACGGAGCGGCGCGCGGAGCACTGTTATTGGGGCAGTTGACAAAAGGACCAGTCGTAGGATTCGAACGGCAGGGTCCGCTGCCGCCGCCCCACTGTGACATGCCCGAGGTGACGAGGTGGACACCGATGAGCATGACGGTGACACCGGTGACAATGGGCGGGAAGACCTTCTTGAGTACACGTGGAGGCACAAAGGACAGGATGATGGGCAACAGACTGCACATCATGCAGGTGCCAAGAAACTTCCCCCAGGCTTCAGGGCAAGACTCGTAGATCGTAGTGCCGGTAGCGTCGACACTGCTCTTGCACTCCCCACTTGTATACATGGTCGAGACGGAGCTTTGGAGGACAGGCAAGAAAATGAAGCTGGTGCCGACTACAGAAAGCAATCCAGTTCCAATGAAGTAGCGCGACCTCCCGAGCCTGAAACGAGTGATTTGGACTAAGGAAAGTAAACCCGAGGTGATAAGGGACGTCGACACCATTTGCGATCGCATTTCTGGAGGGAAGTTGAGAGCATTCTTTCCTCCACCAGACATGATGATAGAGGGTGTTACAACACCTGCAATCATCGCCAACGCATGTTGGAAACCTGTACACAAGGACGAAGAGCAAAATAAATGGTCAGTAAGGAAGATGCAATTGGAAAATTTGAGAGCGTAACAACACACGCAGTGCCTCAGGACACAGATGATTTTTGAGTTTTGTTCATTGCATGGCGCTAATGGGTGCAATGGGGGACATACCCATGATGATGGCAAGGACAAGAGGCAGCTTGTCTTTCAGTCCGAAAAAAGGAGGGATCTTGGCGACAGTGATGCCTGGCAGTGTGGGCATGCAGAGGAAGCCGTAGTCGTAATCACCGAGCCAACCGTTCCGTGTGCCGACTGACTGCTGGATAGTCTGCCAGGTGGGCATCTTGCCAGTGGTATGGGAGAGATCAACATCCTCATCTTTGACTCGGTTGGCATGCGGATCCAGGATATACACGGGAGAGGCTGTGGCCTCCGGTTCATGTGTGATCTCAGGCATGCGATGTGATTTGTGTCTGCTGTGAAGGAGTGTGTTGGCAAGGTAGCGTGTGATGGGCTGTGAGTGAACTGTCGGTGGATGCAGCCCAGAGAGTGCAAGCAAGAGGTACAGTAGGAACGAAGGAGCGTTGAGATCGGATCGAATCTGAAAGGGAGGAGGAAGGCAAAGGCAACGCAGCAGCCTGCCACGTCGGATATTTATATGTCGGGCTGATACTAACTCGAGACCAAGTGTTTGTTCGGCGCAGTGTGGCGCTGGCGATAACTGACTAATAGTCCACGGATGAAGACGCGAGGACGCAAACACCTGTCCATGCCGGCACAGTGTAGATATGGACTGCACCTGCCTCGTACTGTATCTTAGCGTGCTGCACCTTGTTTCCTCGAGAGCAACGTCTCCTGTGGGCCGTGTTCCATAATGGGCCTGCTCAGAATGCGGGGTCAAGGTTATGCGGCAATCTCCGACAGTGTTGACTTGGCTCGAAGGTACTCCACTTTTTTCCTTCGCCTCTTCGCGCCTACCCCGCCTGAATCGGGCCAATGTTTGCTCAGCTCGGACTGCCGTCAGCCCTTGTGATCAGTGTCTTTTGTCCCACACATTTAAGGTTGTTCATTACCGTCAAGGTGAGTCGTGTCAACAGGGCCGAGGATCGAGCTGTATGTATTGTACATGCACTTTATCCTCGTTATGTCAGTCCTGTGATGAGCGCTGTTGCTGCTGATGGCAAGAGGACATCTGTGCACCACCTGCGGGAATGGCAAAAAGGTTGTCGCTTGAAGGTCCCATATTAGAGGATCTAGTATTGGATCTGGTGTTTGATTGCGCAGAGCCGAAAAAGAAATCACAGCGCGCATGTGCATGCATATCTCAGCGACAAGGGGTCCAGAACATGCAAGGGCATGCCTTCTTCAGAGTAGACAGCTACATTCAAGTGTAACATGGACGACGATTCGACAGTGTAAAAAGCAGGGCCTTCGCTCTTGAGGAAGATATAAACGAACGCAGCAGCAGCAAACTGAACTGCGACGATAGAGTTGCCCGCGTTTTTCGGTTCAAGAGTCAATAGCACAAATGAAAGGACTCAGGTTGATCATGTCACAGGGGAGGCGACTGCAAGCATAATCTATTCGCCGTTAGGCTCCTCTGGAGAGGATGCCCCGCTTCTTCAGACCCAACCACATTTGAAAGAAGTCCCCTCGGCGATCGGCTTGTGCACGCCAGGCCCTGAAGCAGCTGGTCGGGGTCTCATTTCTGGCGCACAACGTGCGCTGCAGCCGACATGTTTTCCAACCGTCTGCGGAATACGTTTCCATGGTGACCTGCATGCATAGAGCCTGTCTCTTTCTCCCTTCAAAACCATGACAAGCTGACCCCTTCTGGTGCAAGGCCTCACTCCTTCTTTTTTGATCCACTCTGACTCAACTTGCAAGGTGTTTGTTTCTCAACTCTTGACCAGACTTTGGTCTAGACCCTCACGACTCATATACAAGCAGACAAACAGCGGGCGATCCAGCATTACCGAGGATTCACCTTTGCTTGCCCGCAAATCACTTCTGCCATGTCTAACACATCCCCAGTACGTCCCTCAAGCCTCGGACTCTGGAATCGAGAGCCAAGTAGCTGGATCGGTGGATTACCTCCATCGCACACACTTTTCACTCCTGTTCTGCTCTGAACAGCGCAACCGTTGTCGCAGGACGAGCCTACTTTGGCCACCAACCACAATGCGCCTGTTTACTGCCCAGGATCTCTGGGCGAAGTGTCAAAGCTCCCAGTTGCAAATATGCGACAAACAAACAAATACACAGAGGACAAGTTGGTCAGCAGCCTCAGGTCTTTATACAAAAAACAAAACATGCGAGCTTCGGAACGGACTACCATTATGATTGGCTAGCTTGTTGCGTCCATCCCGAGAACACGGGCAAAATCGAAGCGAAGGCGGGCAAATCATAGGTATAGAGCTCCTTCCTTTGTAAACATCTTTCCAGCGATCCATCCTTGACGCGACACCTGGCTTTGCGAGGTCCCAGCTTGAAAAGATATGCTTGGACTCCAAAACAACTTCAAACTCAGCCAGAAACGGCCCCGGATCGAGGCAAAAGTGGAGAACCTGGGCATCGATCCCAGTGCCTCTCGCATGCTAAGCGAGCGCTCTACCATTTGAGCTAGATCCCCTACAGGTGCCGGAGTTGGATCCCCGGTTCCCAGTCACGTGACCGACCTTGCCACACTTGCGCTTTTGTACCTCTGGAACACAGCCTCTGGAAGGCCGCAATTGCATTTAAAAACACCATGCGACCTTTTTTTTTTTTTTTTTTTTTTTTTTTTACTCTCGAAAGGCGCCGCCACTAGCCCCGAGAGCGGCAAGGCACTTGAAGAACCGTTTATTGGAAGCTCTCTGGGGGAGGGAACTCCAAGTCGACTTCGAGTACATCCAGCTCCATGATATCAGCCTCGCATCCTACTATCGAAGCGAGACTGGGCTGATTCCGGCCTAGGTCCCCATGAACAAACTCCTTGATGTACGTTCCTGCCTCCGTGTGCAAGTGCACTACCAAGAAATGACCCTCTAAGGCAAATGCCTTCAAGGAATGGATCTCCTTCTTGCGAATCATCTGAGCACGTCTATGAAACAAACATGACATATCCAGTGTTCAATACATGCCATGAAAAACACGTTATCGCCAAAAGTCTTAAATGAGGTGACCACACACGGCAGTTACCTTTGAAGTACCCGGATCGGCGTTTGCTGCTCCACGAAAAATGCCTTGTTTGTATGCGCGTTCACTGCATCAACCATGGCTTGATCCACCGCGTTTGAAGTCCAGCAGAGCGCACTGTAGCTCTTTGTTTTAGTGTCCTCTCCTTCCTTGATAATCTTGGTGTCCTCTGGTTTGATAGAAGCCAGGCTGCGAACTTGGACCTTGTCCGGCATGATTGCGTTGATCTGCGTCTCCAGGCCCTTGATGGTCTCATGCGGAAGGCTAGGTATCCTTGGATTGATCAGCTCCATGTAGAATGGACGTCCGTTGCCCAGCATACGCACATTCGCATCCTCGCGACCCGCGGTTACAAACTTGTAGTCTACAGTGCATCATTGATCTATCGTCAGATACTGCGTTCTATCTTGCCCGTCCTCCGATCTATCGAAATTGTTCTTACCACTGGCGCGGAAAGCGTTCTTCACAGTATCACACACGATGCCTGATACTGAGAGCTCTGCTAGTATCGTAGTACCCACGGACCATGGTGTTTGGCTGACGTCGCGAGTATACTTCAGATAGCGACCGCCTACAAAGACGGATTCTCTTGTCATCTCGATGGATTCGAGCTCTGGTTTTGTCTCCACAGCCGTCGGGGGCACGTTCCCGACACTATAGAACGAGAGTGGCGTATCAGTCAGCAATATTTCTTTGTTTACACCATCGCTTCCTTGCTTCCTTCCTTCGTTTCATATATCGTGAGTGGACTTACGAGGCAAAGCGTTCATCACTGACCAAGGTCAAAGCCTTGACAACGTTGTGTCTACCATCACCACATTGAATTTTCTTGCGCTACCGAAGTGAAATATGCCAGTCAGCACCCCTCCATTTTGATACAGATATCGATTACAACCACACTCCACGATGTGTCAGCCTTACGTTTTCCCGCTTCTGCTTGATCACCAACCCCGATTCCTTCATCGTCGAAAGGAAAATATGGTCGTCCTTTGACTCCTCATGCTTTACCGAAACTTGAACTCTGAGCTCACTCTATGATACAATCGGGAAGTCGATTGTAAGATGCCAATCCTTGTCATCACTGGACCTCAATTTAAACTTTTGGACGTACCTCAAAATCCAGAGTCAATCCAGTGCCTCTCTCTACTGGCTTGCTGATAAGCAGCTTGAAGACCTCCTTGATGTCGACAACGGATTCAGGTAAGGTGGACAGCTTTTGATGCCAAAAGATTTGTAGAGCATGGTTCCTGATCAACGTACTCGTCGGTAGAGTAACGTTCATATTGAACGTCTTGGTCACATATCCTTCCTTTTGAAATCGATCCACGATCTGATCGACAAAGTCTTCTGCATGCTGAACTACTCCGACACAAGCTACACACGTCAGTTCCGGATCTAGTTGTGTAGGTGGCACCGTGCAGTTGGCGACGAGGGTATCCTTGATCTCCTTGGAAGTAAGTTCGTAGAGCTCATAATGTCGTACGCCTAGAAACCTCAGCATGCATCGTCCGCAACATGCGAGACTGAACAGGACTTCAAGACATCCCGGACTCCGTGTAAGCTCCTTTATCCCGTCCCGCTGCAATGCTTCTAAGCGAGTCTTTCGTTCTGCACATCATGGAGGAGGTCAGCTTTGGTGGCAATCGGACATGGTAAGCTCAAGATCAAAGTTACGCTGCTGTTGCTAATGCCCACCTGCTCTGGTTATTTCATCGATATCGCGCTTCAGCCTTTTCACCTCAATCCCCGCTGGAATGTCTGTGGGATGCTTCATTGCCAACCTGGAAGGAATGCGTGAAGTTGTTGTTCAAAGCAGAGAGCCGTTGACCTTGCTTTTCTTTTGTCGAGTTTTCTTTGCTCTAAGGTCTAAGCCACAAGTCTTGTCCACTCGCGCCGATCTCTGTCCTGCCGCAAGCTGCAGGCAACCAAGGCAACATGGATTAGTCTATCTATTTACAGTTGTGTCCACAACCGAGGTAGGTTCTTGAGATCCAAAGATAGGCTCTATTTCCAGTCTATGGCATGGATGGTGAGAGCAAGCTCCATAGATATGGACTGCCAGGTTGCTCACACTGAAGCAGGGTGTATTTTCCCGCGTTCTAGTCATATGAGTGTGAACGGACGCTGATGCACATTGTCACCCGCGCCGTCGGTGATCACACACTCCAAAGCAACGGTCCACAGTTCAGTGCACAACAACATCAAACACAATTTCAGCCAGTCGTTTTTGGCGACGGGAACGCTTTTTCTTGGAGCGATGGACCATAAGAAATTCTGCCGAGAACACAGCTTCAGCTGAGCTCAGCTGCTACATTTTTAGAAACTTTGTCATGCTCAGCGGATCGTCCTTTCGTGCACCGTTCGTATATCCTAAGCTCTTCATCTTTGATCCGCGACTTTTGTCCTTTTTTTTTTTTTTTTACTTCTTCCTTGTCCCCCTTTCAACAACAGCCACCCTTTGTTCCTTCTCTCCCCCGGTGCCATACGACTCTTGGCCATCCCCTAGGAGATCTTCGAGGAACTGGACAGCTATCTCATCACCCCATCTATCCCCTCGCACCATATCGCATTTGTGCGCTAAACTCTCTCCTAAAGGTAATTTGGCTGTTCATCTAGTACAAAGAGGGAGGGAGGCGGAAAAAGGTTGTGGTCCAAACCATCGCTTGGTTGCACGAAAAGAACGCGTTATTTCAAGACTTTTTTTTTTTTTTTTCGCGCGTCCACTGGGTTCAAGAGCACATGTCCAAGAGAGACCATGGTGACATGCACTGAATGAGTGTTGGAAAGAGTTTTAGTGAATGCAATTGGCGATTGTTTAAACGCCTCATGCGTGGGAGTCAGGATTTGGACCTTGCAAGAGTGAGGCTTGAGAGTGCAGAAGGAGCGCGGTGGGGAAGAGAGCTACAATAAGAAGGAGACCCAGCACAGTCGCCATAGGAGCATTGACATGAAGATAGGATGATCATGCGGATCAGAAGAGACAGCCGTAAGCGAGAGTGGGAGGGAGCGAGAGAGAACGGGGGAGACTACAGGAGCACAGGAGAAGTACCAGCGAAGGGTCTCCTCTTCTACCGCATACATAAAAAGAATGAGGTGGCTCCCTTTTTCCTCTCCCTCTCTTTTTTTTCTTTTTTTTTCTATTTTCTCATTCACCCACGCTCCATTCCTTCTGCCCTTCCAAATCCTCCCTCCTCCATTGCCCTCTGCTCCTATTCTCATTCAGCCTTCGCCAAACGCAACCTTACCTTTGTTATCTTCCGCTGCAGTAGCCGATCGCACTCAACTGACTCTGACTGTTTAGCTCGGGTACGTGGAGCGTTGGTGGTACACACAGCGGGAGAAGCCTATCCATGTCAAAAGACTAACCATCGCCTCCTCGTCCTCCTTACGCTCCTAGTTCGGCCCTATCTTTTAACGTCTACGCCATGGATCCAACCCAGCAGCCTGCTGGCCAGAACGGCGTCGTGCCCCAGGCATTAAATGGTATCGAGGTGTCGCCGCCCATAGCTCCGGACGAGAGCTTGTCGCCCAAAATCCCCGGACAAGCTCGCTTGGATGCGGCTCTGGGTAAGGCTATCGGCGGCACTGTTATTGCGTCCGACATTCGTCCAGTGGACTTGCCAAGCACCGCTAAACTCGATGCTGAGAAAGCAGAGAAGCCTCAGCAGGTCAACGGCGATTTACCAGCACTCACCTCACAACAACAGCCATCGCCGCCAGCGTCTGCCAAAAGCGAAAAAGCTGACCTCTCAGCAAAGGAAAATGGCAAGTCTAACGGCGAAGCGGCCGCTGTCCAAGCTGCTCCAGATGCCAAGAACCCAGGTGCTCTCCCCGCTGCATCACGTATCGGCTGGTTAGATGCATACAAACACACTGATGGTCCCACGAACGAGTTTCGGGACAAGTCCATCTGGATGGACGAATTTGCCAGCAGTGCCCTCTATGGAGCCTTCTGGCATAATGCTGTGGCGATGTTCGTGATTCCTCTCGTATGCTTCATCGTGTTCAAGCTCGGAGGAGGCTTTGTGTCTCTTATTCTGATTATTGCCTTTGGAGGTAAGCGACGGTGAACGATGTTGCATTCTGTGATTCGTTGCGAACAACGAAAAAAAGGGGTTCTCAACAACAGATGCGCGTGTGGTTTCCTGCAGAACATTGCGATACCCGCCTCTGAATTCTCACTCACGGTCCTCCCACTAATTTCCCTTAGCGACTTACTACAAGAACTCGATCCGACGATTCCGTCGCAATGCCAGGGACGATATTACGCGCGAGTTGATTAGAAACGCGGTATGTTTTTTTTCTATGATCTGTCCCGCCTTGAGCAATACCCCCCTCAACTTTCATGGACCGCTTTCTACTCTTGCATTGATGGAAAACTGACAAAAGGTTGACAACTCACCTCATCTCTAGATTGAGGAGCAAGCCGAGTCGACCGAGTGGATCAACAACTTTATGGCTAAATTTTGGCTGATTTACGAGCCCGTCCTGAGCTCGACCGTTGTGCAGGTCGTGGACAGCATCTTGGTCGACCAGACACCGGCATTCCTGGACTCCATCCGCTTGACGACCTTCACGTTGGGGACAAAGGCGCCTCGTGTCGAGAGTGTGAAGGCGTTTCCCAAGACAGACCCCGATGTCGTGGTAAGTTATTTTTATGTCAATATGCCATTGATGTCCGCCTTTTGGATTGCTCTCCCAACAATTCCGCCCTCACTTCGCCCTCACCGCTCCTATCGCTTGATCGTCTTGGACTGGGCTGTCCTCCGACGCTTAAAATTAACCCTGTTTCACGCGGCATATGCACTGGCCTGCCTCCTGCTCCCCTTGGCAATTTTTGTGCCAACTGCAAATTGTCAATCATCTTTCTTCCGGGAGCTGAACTCTATACATGTACGCCTTGGCGCACCTCGGTCACGCACCTTCTAATGGCAACGCTCTTTCTCACTCTCTTTAGCTTATGGACTGGCGCGTATCATTTACGCCTACAGATACCGAAGATATGACCCCTAGAGAGCTGCGCACTCAGGTCAACCCTAAGGTGTGCCTAACGATCCGCGTTGGCAAGGGGCTTATCGCAGCCGGCATGCCCATCCTAGTCGAGGACATGTCCTTCAAGGGGCACATGCGCTTCAAGCTCAAGCTCACTGCCAACTTTCCTCATGTGAAGACTGTCGACTTTTGCTTCCTCGAGCCGCCAGAGATCGACTACGTCCTCAAGCCTGTCGGTGGCGAGACTTTTGGAATGGATATTGCTCATGTGAGGCTCTCTTATTTCGCTTTATCGTCTGCATCCAGCTCGGCTTTGATCAGTGGAAGGCAAGGGAGAGCATCCCAAAAGATACCGTATCTGATTGTTCTGAGCCATGACTTGTTCCCAAAAATAGATCCCAGGTCTGCAGTCGTTCATTCGTGACCAGACACATGCCATTCTAGGACCAATGATGTACGCTCCCAATGTCTATACTCTCGATCTGGAGCAGATGATGACCGGTGGAGCGTCATTGACTGCAGCCGCCGGTGTAGTGCAGTTCACAATCTATAACGCCAAGGATCTCAAGAACATGGAGCTGGTTGGCAACTCTGACCCCTACGTGAAAATTCGCCTTGGTAACCGCCCTGAGCTGGCCCATACCGCTGTGAAAGAGGACACGTACGTTTCCGTTATATGACATAGGTTTGCATGGGATGACTGATGTTGGCTCTCACTAACTATGCACCTACACCCTATAGCCTGAATCCGGTCTGGAATGAGACCAACGTCATTTTGATCAACAACCTGAACGAAGTCGTCTGCATGGAGCTCTTTGATAAGGACAATGTTCGAAAGGACCGCCCATTGGGTCAGGCCAACTTTGATCTCAAGACTCTCGAAGAAGATCCCATTCAGGACGACGTTTGGTGCAAAGTTCTGCGCAACGGCAAGGAGCGTGGTGCTGTCCGTATTCGTGCCGCCTACTTCCCTGTCCAGACTCCCCAGCCTTCGGCAGATGGTACAGAGATGATCCCAGTAGTGTCCAACTCCGGCATTCTAGCTATCAACATTGCACAAGCCAAGGACATTGCTCGCACCGGCAAGACAAAATCTCTCTGCAACGTTTACCTGAACGGACGCCTTGCGCACACGACTAAGAAAATGATTGGCGCCAACCCTGCTTGGGGTGCCGAGGTCGATCTCTTTGTCACGGACCTGGAGTCTGCCCAGATCAGCGTCGAAGTGGTTTCAGAGGGCAGTGTGATCGGATCCTACGGTGCTTCTGCTAGCAAGCTGATTAAGGACACAACGGACAAGGAGGACTGGGTCCCGCTCCAAGGCGGAGAGGGTGCAGGAAAACTCAAGCTCACCGGCCTTTGGAAGCCCATTTTGATGGGCGACGATATGAACCCCAGTGATCACAAGCCAGCCTTCGGTGTCCTTCGCGTTCAAATGTTTTCCGGTCGCGAGCTCCGCAATGTGGAGATTGGAGGAAGTTCAGACCCCTATGTTGTCATTACTGGCGATAAAGGGATGAGCCGCGGACGCACCAAAGTCATTGACAGCAACCTGAATCCGGTTTGGAACGAGATCTTTTATCTCACGGTCAACTCGGTGAAGCAAGTGTTTGAGTTCGAGTGCTTTGATTTCCAAAAGATTTCCAAAGACAGAACTTTGGGCAAGACCGAGCTTTCTGTCAGCGAGATCGTCGAGGAGCTCCCGGACAAGGCTGGATACGTTTCACGCCCGACCATTGACAGATGGGCGCCTCTGAAGCAGAAAGACGGCTCTGTGAAGGGCGACCTGCATTACGAGGTGTCATTTTACCCATCGCTCAAGCTCGCAAAGGAGGCCACGGAAGCCGAAATAGCCGCAGCGACTGCAGCCGCAGCCACCGCAGCCACCGCTGCGACACCAGCAGCTAATGCTGACGCTGCAGCTGAAGCTGTTGTCGCAACTGAGCCCGCCGCCGAGAATTTGCCAGATTCAGTCACTACAACCGTAATGTTGCCTCCCGGAACCATCTACGACCACGAGGCGTTGGATTACGATTCTGGAATTTTGGTCACTCACTTGATCGGGGCCGAGCTGGACCGCGCTGGAACCTACTGCGAATTTTACGTGGACAGTGATAACTATCAGTTCAGGTCGCAACTCCAAAAGTCTCGTCATCCCAAGTGGAATGAGACCGCCGACATCTTTGTCAAAGAGCTCGAGTATGCCAAGCTGGTTATATTGGTCAAGGAAAAGTCGTCCTTGGAGAAGGACCCTATTGTTGGCATCTTCACCAGCAACATCCGCTCCCTTCTTGAAGCGGCACCTGCAGATGGCGGTCATTTCCCGATTCTTGACAAGAACGAGAAGCGTGGTGCCCTCCACATGAAATTTGAGTTCCTGCCTGTCATTATCGAGCTTTTGCCGAAGGAGCGTCTCGACAGTAAGTTGCAATCTTCGAACACAAGTGGCGCATGCGTGCATTGTACACTTGGAGGCAAGTTTTACTGATTTTATCACTGCATTGTGCTATAGACATGGGTAATATGAATGTGACCCTCGTCCGCGCCAAGAACCTAATTGCTGCTGACCGCGGCGGCTCCAGTGACCCGTTTGTCGTCTTCAAGGTGAATGGCAAGGACGTTTATAAGTCAGAGGTTGTCAAGAAAACCCTGAACCCGGAATACAACGAGAGCTTTGTTGTGCCTATTGTAAGAGTCCTTTTCATGACATCCTCTCTTCTCGCACACTCTTCCCGTCAATACTATCAAGCAGGGTATTAACTATCGCATATTCTCCTTTGTAATAGGCCTCCCGTGCTGAAGACCAATTCACATTTGAAGTCTTTGACTGGAATCAAATCTCGACGTCCAAGTCGCTCGGTGTTGGAAGTCTGGACTTGCGCAACATTCAACTGGTTCTTCCCAACGAGTTTTTGGTCCCCTTGCAAAACAAGAACAAGCAAGGCGAGGTCCAATTAAGGATTCGGTTCATGCCAGAGTTCCTTTCGTCCAACAAGAGAAAGTCAGGCTTTGGGTCGACCTTCATTAGCGGTGGTGTTGGAATTGTAAGCTCTGGTGGACAGATGCTTGGCCAAGCCGGCATCGCTGGTGTTGGTGCAGTCGCAGGCGGTGTGGGTGCAGTTGGTCATGGAGCAATGGATGTCACGGGAGCTGTTGGCAAAGGCGCGATAAAAGGTGTTGGCACCGTGGGCAAGGGCGTAGGCGCAGTTGGCAAGGGTGTCTTTGGCGGCCTCTCCGCAGGTGCATCGGTCCTTGGCATCAACAAAAAGTCAGACTCTAGGGCGTCGCTTGAGGTTCCTGCGACGGAGTTCGCTGTAGCTCCATCGATGATGCCCGCTGCAGTGGCTCAGCCAGCGTCAAACATTCGTCCCTCCAACTCAGAAGCATCGCTCGGTGCCTCCCCAGCGCCGCGCACAAGTGTGGGATCAATCCGCTCACGCACCTCCATGGTCTTTGACAGCGGCGATATTGTGGGCGAGCCAGGCAATTTGACGATCCACGTCATTGAGGCCGATGGCCTTATGGGCGTGGACAAGAGCGGCACCAGCGACCCTTACGTTAAGGTCACCGTTGGCAGCAAGAATGTACTCAAGACGAAGGTCAAGAAGGAGAATCTGGCACCCAACTGGAGTGAATCGGTCGTTGTCCCAGGCATCACTGGTCATCCACTGACCATCAATTTCCTGGTCAGGGACCACAACACGATTGGCAGCGACAAGGATCTAGGTGAATTTGACCTTCGAGTGTGGGAGTACATCCAGCCCAACACAGAGGCCCATACGGGCGAGTACCGCGCGGACTTTTGGGCACCTTTGAGCGGGTCAGGCGGGCGCCTGCACTTGGCTCTTGACTTCGAACCTTCGCATGAGGGTGCGGACAGTAGCAAACACAAGCGCGGAATCTTTGGCAGAAAGTAACACGGCTCATCTCCAAGCAGCAGAACAGCAACTTAGCTTTGTAATATATTGTAATCGCGATCGTAAGTCGTTCGTTCATGGTTTATTTCATTGCTGTGCCGTCTATGGCGCTTAGCGCTTTCAACTGGATCTCCTTGTATCCAGCCCGCACGTTCATCTTGGGATATCATGGACAGCAGCATCCATTCAGTCAGAGTCCTCTTCTTCCTCGTCCGAGTCCGAGTCTTCCTGCTCCAAGAATTGAATCATCGGCGTTGTCTAGACGATTAAAAAAAAGGTGAGCGTCATGTTAGCGACGCGGCCAATGCCTCACAATCACCATCAGTATGAAACAGTAACCACCGACACGACTTACAAGTTCACGCAGCTTTGTCTCAAGGTGTGTGCCTTGTTGGCTCCTCTCGTCATAGTACCAGCTCAGGATGGCATCTTCTTCCAAGACATCCTCGTCATAAAAGTAACGCAAGGCTGGTCCGAAGGTCTTCTCTGCCTGCAATGCTGCGCAGGACCGCTGCAGAATGAACAATCCGTCGACTTGATCGGCGTCGTCGTGAATCATCCTGCCAATGAGAGGACCCCACCGGACCAAGATCTCCTTGACAGTCTTTCCGGATCCAGGCTTGGCGCCCGCTTCAATGTTCTTGAGCACACCTGGGATAATGCGCTTACGCATTTCATGGAAGTTGGAGTTCGAGGCCATGCGCAATGTGTTCAGCTCAAGTGCAGCAATATCAACAGTATGTCCGTCCTTGAACGCGCGCTCCAGAGTCTGGGCGATCTCGCGATCCAGCTCCTCTGCAGGGTTGACCTCCTCCTCTTCTACATCCGAGGCCTCGCTCTCAAACTCGGAGGCTGATGCCTCCTCCTGGGCCTGGGTCTCCAGTTTGAGAGCGTTCAAGTCGTACGCCAGTGTGTTGACGTGCTTGTTCTTGAGATCGATCTCTTCGTCTTCATCGTCCGAACCCTCTGCCTCCTTAAAGTTGCGGCCGCGTCCAGTGGCGCCCACGACCGTCGGTTCCGACACCAACTCGGCGTCCGAATCATCCTCGTCCTCGGGCAAGGTGGTCAGGCGCGAATATTCTGGTACTGTCGTGTTGGCTCCAATAACGACATTGAACGAGATCAAGCATCCCTTGGTGACGGTCACACCCTTCTCCAAGACCGCATTGTTGGCAATGATGCTCTGTTGGACCACACAGTTGTCCATGATGGTGACATTATCCCAGATATAAGCATTGTCGATTTTGACGTTGGCTCCAATGACACAGTTCTTTCCAATGACACAATTTGACAGGACCGACATCTCGGCGATTTGGGTGTTGGCTCCAATGACGACCTTCTCCTCGACCACACATGTCCTCGACAAGACGACGCTCTTCTCCTTGTAGACCAGCCCGCGCCTGAACTCGTAACAGTCTCCGACCTGTAAGTTGCTGTCTGGTACCATGGGGAAAGTCCATCTGGAGATGATATCCTTGCTGATGGCATCATACATCTGCGTACTCCGAACTCTGGCCGCATAGACATCGCTGACTTCATGAAAGTGAATCGTCTTTCCAAGAAGATCTGACGTCAAGATGCCGTGGACAAAGTCCTCACGAATATCCTGGTAATCAAAGTTCTCTGTGAACAAGGCGGGGACTTCCACGGAGCAGATATCGATCTGACAGTCAATCAAGTCGTTACGGATCTGGACTTGGGGGTGTTTGTCAAAGACTTCCATGTTCATGGTCATTCTCCTGTCCTGGCGTGTGGTTTTAAAGGCCTTGACAGGCTGATAGTGTAAACATTCCTCTGACTCTTGATCCAGCACAAAGACTGCTCCATCGCCGACAGATCTATCGAAAGCAAAAGAGGGAGGGAACGGTGTGTATGTGAGTGAGAATAACATGGCCTTAGAGGGGATCCTTTTCTGCGTATGTTCCCTGTAAGTGTCACAGTGACTCATGCACAAAGGGATAGCGTGTCTTCATGGGTTGTCCCATTGAAGGAGGCAAAGCGCGCGCGCACACACACACACACGCACATACCGACTCCGATGCAGTGGGCTAGCCTTCTTGAGAACCATGGTCATAATAGCGCTCTTATCTGCTTGTCTCCTGGCACGATGCTCTTCCAAGACCTTGTCCAGCTTCATGTTCGAGACCACATCTCCTGTGACAAGGATAAAGTCGGTGTCGATCAACTGTTTGGCGTCCAGCTCTCTCATGGCGTCGCCGACAGACATACACTCCTGAGAGACGATCGTGTGGATCTTCATATTCGAGGACTTTCCATATTGCCTACGAGGAAGGAGTTGAGCAATAAGGTAAGGAGGATCAGCCTTGGTTCAAGGAAGGAAGAAAAAACTGAGGAAAGCACAAGGAAAATAATAGATCTTACTTGACAAAGGCCTTGACCTTGTCGGAATGGGAACAGCAAAAGACGAAGATCTCCTGAACTCCTGCAACCGCCAAGAACTCGAAGGTATAAGAGATTAACGGGACGTTGCAGAGTGGCAACAGGCACTAAGAGCGCAGAGGTGTAAGGAATGGGGGCTGAGGTGTTAACGGTGAAGCCACGAAGAAACACGCCTCAGCTGCTGCGAACGCACCAGGTCATGAAGTGTGCTTTTTTTTCTTAATTTGTTTTTTTCCATGGTGCATTACCCTTGCAGTCTCGAGGGTGATGGGTTGGAAGCGCTCGTCGAAACTATCTGCAAGAATGACGGCCTGCAGGACCTGCTCTGAGGATTCGACCTTCTCCTTTGGTGGCATGGTTGATTAGCTGATTGGCGTAGTTTGGTCGAAGGTAAGCAGAAAGAGAGAAAGAGAGTGAGATCAACAAACAATTTTCCACCTCCACCCTCCAGCTCAAGAATGAGTCACGTACACGTGCGTAGGCAGCAAAGAACACGTACGACCACCCTACGCGGCCATCCCCCCTCTTCTCCCGCCATTGATACCCCACAGCCTCACTTTCTCGCGTTGCCTTCTCGCAAGAACATTCTCAGAAAGATTGTATGGGTGTATATATGATTGTCTTTCTTTTTTTATTACAAAAGGTTGACGAGTTATTAGTGTACAAGAGAGGAAGGGAGGAGGAGAATACAAAAAAAAGCACTTTTAGGGGGGGGGGGGGAATGAGGGCTGAATTCCGTATAATCTATACAAGGTTGTCACCGCGGTGCTGGGCTGTGCCAGTGTGGGGCTGGATGCCGGATGAGTTCGAGCGGATCGAGGCCTTCTCGGCATGGAGACCGCCAAGGGTCTGGTTGTTGCGGAACTCCTCAGACTCGACCTCATCCATAGCCATTGTGTCTGCAGTCTGACCGGCCTGGCGAGCGTGCCACTCATCGTTACGGAACTGACCCTCCCACTTGGAGATAACAGCACAGGCAGTCATGTTACCGAGGACGTTGATCGAGGTACGGGCCATGTCCATGAAAGCATCAACACCCATGATCAAAGCAAGGGGAGCCAAAGGAATATCGGCATTGCCCAACGTCGAGGTCAAAACAATGAAAGAGGCACGAGGAACAGCAGCGACACCCTTGGAACTCAACATGAGAGTGAGCATGATAATGATCTGCTGACCAAGGGACTTCTCAACACCAGCAACCTGCGCACAGAACATGGCAGCGAGAGCGAGGTACAGAGTCGAACCGTCCAAGTTGAAGGAGTAACCGGTAGGGATGACGAAAGCGACAATCTCGGTGGGGCATCCAAACGCAACCATGTTCTCCATGGCCTTGGGCAAAGCAGACTCGGAGGAGGCAGTGGCGAAGGCCATAATAAAAGGCTGGGCGACTGCGTGGCCAAAGTCACGGATAGGCAGGCGGCTCATCAGGACGATGGGGAAGAGGATGACGATGACGAAGACGATCAAGGTACCGTAGAGAGTTCCAACCAACTTTCCAGCAGCGACCAAAGCTCCGAGACCGTACTGGCCAACAGTGGCGGCAATGGCGCAGCCGATACCGATGGGGGCATAGTTCATGACCAGCTCAACAACCTTGAACATGATGTTCGACAGCGAAGCGTTGAAATCAAGCATGACCTTCTTGGACTGGGGGTCAGCTCTCATGATGGCAACGGAGAACATGACGGCGCAGAAGACAATAGCAAGGACTGCCTTGGGGTCGGCCATGACGGCAAAGAAGGACTGAGGGACAATTGTTTCCATCTCAGTAACCCAGGTAATGTTCTTCATGGTAACGTTGGGGGCGACCAGGCCGTCCATGCTGAATCCCTTTCCAGGCTTGATGATGTTGACAGAAAGAAGACCGATGATGAGGGCGAAGGTGGTCACCACCTCAAAGTAGATGATTGACTTGAGGGCCAAACGACCAATTCTCATCATATCATCTCCATGACCAGCGATACCAACAACAAGAGTAGAAAAGATCAGAGGACCCTACGTTTAAGAAGGACACAACGGGAATTCATGCGTGAATAAACAATTGAGTTTCAGGTCGCTTACACCGTAACTTGCAGGTAGGCAATAATCAGATTAGCAGCGTCAAAAAAAACTTACGACAATGGTTTGGATCATGCGGATGAAAAGGGTTCCGAGGGGTCCGATCTGAACGGCAAAATCAGGCGCAAACTTTCCGACAATGACACCAACGATCATGCTGATGACAATCCAGATAGTGAGGTTGGTGTACTTCTTCAAGAAGCGGAAGAGGATTGCGACAGGCGCAAAGGCGGTGACGAAGGCGCTAGCAACCTTGCCGCGGCTCTTGGGAGCCTCGTCGTAGACGACGGGGTTAGTGTTATCAACCTTCATTTTGGCGGCTGTGATGTGGAAAAAAAAAGGAGAGGTTGTCAGTCGGGCACACTTTAAAAAAATGTTTGTTTTGTTGTTTGTATCTTTTTGAGTTTCCCAGGAGTGATAAGTGAGTGTGTGCGAACAAGGTCCGAGGTTTAAGACGGCGACTTGTGGGAGACGAACTCAGGGACGACAGAATGAATGCCCGACGCTGCACCGAACGAAGGGGGTGCAGGAGCGTTGAGTAGATTCTGGTTACCAAAGAGAAAAAGAAAAGAGAATTTACCGAAGCAAGGGACACTTGACTGAAGAAGGTGGGAAAGAGAGGATGAGGAGGGGGTGATAGGTGCTGTCGGGACAGGGCAAAGGTAAGCACAGGGAGGATGAGTGATCGAGTGATGATGAAGAAAAGAAGAAAAAAGAAGTGAAGTGGGGTGAGGCGAGTATTTATAAGAGCGACCTAACACTTGCCAGGTCTAGGCAGGAGCGGGTTGTTGACACTCGATTCCATATGGGGACCACAACGGCTCTTTCCTATTTCGCGCCACAGGCTATTCAATTGGCACTGAATACCGAACCACTTGCAAGCCAGGCAACAACAAAAAAAACGCAGGGGTTCCTCTCCATGTTCTTTGACCCAAGCCGTAATCCAATAGGATAGAGGCAGGGGCACCGCAGCTCCTAGAGTCATTATGTAGGCCAAACCCACACCACACAAATATATTATACTTGTCAAAGCACACCCTTGGTAATGTAGTCGATCTCACTGCAGGAGCTCGGTCAGATCGACTTTCTTAGCCCGTCGTCCTCCAACAGCATTGAGGTATTCACATGAATATATTCAAGGAGTACTCGCCGAGACGTGTTTGCACTGCCGAGCGAATGTGCCGTGCTGCTCAGACATGTAGGGGTCAGCAATGGAAGAGAAGGATCGATTCGACTCTTTGACCTCAGGGCATGTTGTTTTCTTGCCACCTGGGACAGAGGGCGAATCGGGACTGAGGTAGTCGTTCCATAGACGAGAACTCTGTCTTGTTGTGCTGGCTGGTTGTGTCGCAGGCTTCAGTCATCATTATTTGCATTGTTTCGTACATGTAGCACTTCCTTTTTTTTCGCCCTTTTTTCCGTTTAAAGTTTCCGCTAATCAACTTGGTTACCAGATTTTTGTTTCCTCAGGCCAGACATAGCCCACGCTAGCAGCAGTGCATCACTCTGCCAGCTCCTTGACAGGATCAAAGAAAAATATCCTTTAAGGCACTCGAGAATAGAAAAGACACCAGCAACGAAGTTTGCACATTTTGGGTTGCCCACCGCAGCACTTGCATCACCGCCTGCCTTGCTTGCAAGTGTGGGAATCTGAGGCCAAAGAAAATAATTTTTTGGCCGTTTTTTTGATGGGTTTCTTTCTCTCTGCAGAGATCGCCTGACGGCTTCACTGAGCACACGCGCGGGGTACAGTAGTGGCATGGATCGAGCCATAGGATGAGAGCCACATAGCAACATGTGCCGCTCACCGGAACAGTGTTCCCTCCACGGGCGATCGTTGATCTTGAACGAGGCGCAGGGTTTGAAGTAAAGGCCCATGTTGACGAATTTGAGCGAACCGAGGCTCAAAGAATCCCTATGGTGTTTAAGCGAACTGGGCCAAATGATGAGAACGCAGTGCCTGACTTGTACAACCGTGTAGCACTCTTAAAAGACCTTACTTTCTTTTTCTCTCCCTTACCACCTCTCAACTTCTTTGCGTTATCTTTTCTCATTTTCGTGGTCTGCGTTCGTGCGCGATCGCGTACAGGAAACAAACAAAACAAAGCCTTTGCCCTTTGCCCTTTGCAGTATTGTCAAAACAAACAACAAAACATACACCCTAACCTGAACGTGTGTTTGAGAAGTCGCTCTCTATACTTGCCGTCTATCTTTTTCTCGGCACACTTGTCCGCCGCGTCCAAATGTGCATATACAAAACACAAACACTTGTCTACTGTTGCCGCCGTCTTTGGACTCGATCGACTGCTCCCAATGACCCTACAAACACCATTTATTGACGGAAGTCGACTCTGGCAGGCAAGGTGTGGATCAAGAAGCACCTCCAGAGAAGGCAGTGGTCGCGAAGGCGCATGCCTTGCTAGACATTGCATCACGCTCAAATTCCCCGCTTGACCCACAGAACAGCGTTGCTCAACGCCAACCAAGGTCCAGGTTGTGCCAAATTACATCCCGCACACTTGCAGGGCGGGATGTCTTGCGAAAAAAAAAGGAGTTGAGGGTGGTTCTACGTACAGATCACACATCTTCTCTACCAGTTTGTAGCCTAGCTTTAACAGGAATAGAATAAGCCATTGAATCCGAACCTGCGTTTGTTGTACTTTAGGTTTGCCGTCTTTAGGTTTGCCGTCTGCAAAAAAAAAAAAAAAAAAAATAGGTTTGCCGTCAAGTATATTAACTTGTAACGTTATTTGACTGGCAGACGTCCAGTCTCCGCGACGTTTATTTCGCCGTTGAGCCGCTCGTCTGTCATTGTGGTCTCAGAATTCCGCTTGTAAACTTCCGTGTGGACACCATATGAACAAGGTATGGAATATGGAGGGTACTCGCTGAACATGTTGTACCACACTGAATGTACGCAGCCCACGGTACGCGCGCACCTTGCAGGAGGGCGGGACGGAGCAGGCGCGCAACCAAAAAAAAATAAAGAAAGGTGCCAAATGTTCAAAAGTCCGCTGGAGCTCTTCAATGATCAGGAACGATACTGCCAGCTTACTCGCCTCCAGGGGAATGGGTCTCTATGCTACCTAAGCAGAGGTACCCGGTCGGATCTAGTTTTTTGAGCATCCTTGAGCTCCGGGTTTGCCACGCTGTTTCTCCTGCACATGCACACATCTGCCTGTGTTCAACCCTTGCCTTCGGCAGCGCCCCAAAATGAAACTCCTCCTAGATCCAGTCTTTGAGTTGCCCATTTCAAGACTCTCAACCCCACTCTTATTCTCAATCCGTGGGTAAGTACATCTAGTCGATGTACATACATATTCAGTAAATCTGCATAGCAACATGCGAGCTCTTCCTGATCAGTAGTGTCCATCATGTCAACCGGATCCACCCAATCATGCATCGTGGGCCCTCGTTTGAGCCTTAACAATGTTCCTGGTGTTCTTGACCATTACTGAGCTGGAATCATCACCTTGGTGCTTCTGCAGTATGGTGTGTCCACTCATAAAACCAAGATCGCCGTATCCTTTGTTTACTTTTGCCAGAAGACCCGGAGAGTTTTTGTTTGTTTTTTTGCACTACTGTAATTGCAGCTAATGTCTTCATTTGGTCAATTGGCCAGGTACTTTACCAGGTATATACTTGTATAGTGTTTGATAGCTCTTTGTATCCAGGTACTTCCGGCCTACATGATCAAGCCGGGTGCTGGCTTCATCGTTTTTCCCAAGATGGTCCATATTTGCTTTGAGATTATCGAATTTGTTTACTTCTTTGACATCTCCCCACACTTCATTCTTCTCGATATAGCCCTTCTCCTTGATTCAGTGGTTCATTCGATACTTTCTGTCTCGCCTTTAACCTTCCTTTGTAGCCTTTGGATGTGTTACAGTGTTTGGATGGCACCAGAGATGCAGATCGTTCCTTCCAAATGACGAAAGTGAACCCCCACACACCGCGGCGCTCCGGAAACAGCTCATTCGCATAGATTTCAAAAATTATTGATCATCTTTGGAACCCTTTGTTGATGATAGCTTACAGGTACAGCGCCAGGTACATGAGTAATAATCGTACCCCACAATTACGACAATAGGCGCCCTCTAAGAACACAACAGAACAGTCTAGAGGTCCTATGTTGTCATGTAAACATGAAAAGAAAGGATCAACAGTAAATTCTTGGGACCTATCAAGCAACCGTGCGTTAACCACTGTTATTGCTTGGTGTAGTAGTGATGAGTTGAGCACACCATAGTCAACCTTCGGCTCCTTCCCAAAAAAGGTGTGCACTTACCCAACGTCTCCTATCTATTAGCCACATTAGCTGAACATGTACTTACTCGGAAGAACTCGCGTCCTTTAGAGGACGCCTGTACCTATCTTTGACAAGAACAGATACGAGACAAAAAGGTCATCAACGTTTCGTATCCTACTCTGCCCGAGTTATGGTATCGGTCTCATTGCTTCTAAACCTATCTCTCAGCAAGAGCTACCCCAGCAATAATCGTGGGAACAGGTCTATTCTCAAGACTGGGGCCAGTCAGGGGCGGTGACAGAGAAGAGTCATCAATGGGATCAAAGGATACCGGGAGGAGGAGAATCTAGAAACAAGTGACGCTAGGATGCATCAGTCAGTGAGCTAGGAGGGCAGCCACTTAAATGGTGTAGAATCGAGTGTTGCCTAGGCTATGTTGGTGCTGATCAATGGATCTAGACTCTACCGATCGCTCAAGGCTATCAATTACCGAACCTTCAAGCAGCAAACACGGCAAAGATCGACATGGGCAAATTTGACGTAAGCATCGTTAAAGATATTAAGATATTACGGTGGGTGTACCGTCTTGACGCTGTAATGATGATCAATTGGTGCATACAGCCACGTAGATCGACTGCACAACTACCGACTAGCCACTCTTTAGTGCATGCAGAGTACATATAATGTGCGTATAGTCTATTAGACACATGTTTTTTGCGGAGTTTCTCTCATGTCACTTCGGATGTACAGGGCATGGAGTGCGATGGCGGAGTATATTAGGATTAGAGGTACAGAAGCATGTCGGGAATAGCACCCGTGGGAAGAACAGCCATTTTTTCAATATCACTTTTCAATGTAGGAAATGTAGGAGAGATAGAGAGAGAGAGAGAAAGAGGGAGAGAATAGCTGCGGCAGCAAAGCGTAGAGTGATGAAGACTGATTAGGTCAAAGGCGCCAGAAGGTCTTACTAAACAAGTACGTCTGATGATCCATTGCATCTAAAAGCCTTCAGGCTAGGGGCGCGGACTTCCATCTTCATGCTCGATTTGGAAGAATTCAGGAACGTGGACAAGTCTGCTGCCGCTAAAACTCTATTTACTCTACCATTCTAGTGATAAGAGAGAGCGAAAGGGTATATATTGCCAAGGGATACGCCTTCTACTACCGTGGGCGCCATTCAGCCGTACATCAGCCTCTCTTGTTCACAGTTTGGCCAAGTACTTGAGCCCGCCACCCACCTTACCAACCCTCTCCTTCCAATCCGCAACTGCCTCTTCCTCCAGCGGCCTCCTCTCGCCTCGAACATCAATCCTCTCCAGACTCTTATTTGGCACTCCAGCGCCTCCTAGAGTTACATTGCGGATGAAGTCGCCTGATTCCCGCAAGGAGTGCTTCGCGCTGGGGAGGAAACCAAACATCTGGAAGACGTGAGGCATGTCATCATACACTCGAAGCAAGAGGCTTGTTGGCGCATTCTCATGTCTCTTGACAAAGACGATAGACTCGTCGCGCAACATCTCCGCATCGCCAGCAATCTAAAAGTGAAAAATACGTTGGGACAAAGAAGACACTGTTGAAGGGCCAGGTACTAAAGCGAGCGTTCCATGTCGACCATTGCATGAGTTGCATGACTTACAATCATAATAGGGCAAGTGCCCTCAAGGTTGTCCTCTAGAATAGGACTAACATATTTGCAGTTCAGCAGCCCATTGTGCGCATAGTGCTGCATGGCTGGGAACTTTTGCAGCAAAGCCTCCTCGTCCCCATCCTGAACATCAGCAACAAGCTTGGCCAGCTTCTTCAGCGAGGATTGCCCTCCATGCGTGAAGCCTTCGGATGGCAAATAGTCTGACAGCGCATTGTCCAGAACAGACGGCATAGAGTGCATGAGGTCGATCCATGGACTCCAGCCAATAATGCCAGCTGGCATGGGAAGTCCAGAATCTCTGATTGCGAGCATCGTGGCAAAGGTGAGTCCTCCTCCAGCGCTGTCGCCCATAATAACAATATTCTTTGGGTCCACAGCTGCAAATCCTGCATCCGTTGGTGGGTCGAGCAGGAACAAGTAAGCCGCCAAGGCATCGTGGATGGCAGCAGGGAAGGGAGAGTCCGGAGCCAGTCTGTAGTCAACGGCTGTACGATAACGATATATAGTGAGTTTTTTCCAACGCGCAGAAGTTCACAACGCATTATGACCTCGGAGAAGACGACTTCAAAAGCACGCGCCTCATTAGCTACTTACAAAACACTTTGGCGCCTCCAAGACGCGCCATGCTCCAGCTAGCCCAGCGGTGGGTTTTGACGGAGCAAAGAAAGTAGCCACCCCCATGAAGATAGAGGACCGTTCGTCCCTCCGCAAAGTTCTCGTCCTTGTCTCTAGGCTCTGTCCATTCGCCTGTGAGCGGTTTTTCAGCCCTAGGGTCGTGTTTCCAGTCCCAGCCGAGCTTTTCAGAGTCCAGTTTCTGCTGACTTAAGAGGCCGTCGACGTAGGTTGCAGCCTTGTCCCTATAGCTGTTTGGTACCGTTGACTCGGAGGTCGTTGCGCGCGGGTGGATGGGAGCGTACTTGTCGTTGAGTCGAGAGAGTGCCTGAGAGTGCTTCAAAGGAAAGTCATCCAGGTGACGGGCGAATGCTCGGGCCATAGCCATGGTGACGTTGAACTTGTAGGACCATGAGGGCTTTGGCGGCCCGTAGGTGTAGTGGCTGAGTGTTGTCCCGATGAGCAGAGGTGCTTTGGGCACCATGTAGTTCCAGATGAGCGACGCCCTGTTCTGCGACATTGTTGCAACGAGCTGCGGATGGAGGTGGTCAGAGGGGACGAGGGTGGCGAGGAATCAAGGTCCACGACAGATTGATGTCGGCAAGAACGGGAACGAGAACGACAGAGCGAAAGGAGAAGGACAAGGACGACGAGAAGAGTAAAGCAAGAGACTAAACAAATGCCGAATTTCATGTGCCGAAACACAAGGGACAGCCGTACCCACGTCTGCCGAGGCGAAGCCCTACTCCCCACCTGCCAGGGAGCGGCCCGGCTGGCTCGCCAGCTGGAAACTTGGCTCGATCGTGGTCCCTGCCGGCGCTATACCTCAAACTGCGCCGGATCTAGATCGAACGTGCTCCCCTTCCTTTGTTCGCCCTTTCAGTAGTATTGATGCGGTCGATCGGCCTGAAGCCGTCAGTCCTTTTCTACGTCTCGGATCGGCTTACAACACTATCAGTACAAAATCGGTACTCCCCAACAACACAATAGACTATCTACTGAACACTCGTAAGGCGTTTTTATTATGTACATGTAGGGTCAAGTCCATTAACACTGTCAGCTTGGACGGGAATCTGACAACGGTCAAGGGATTCCTAACGGGTCCAGTGATGACAAGGTGGTGGGACAAGTGCTTTAGTACTTTACTTGAAAGTGCGGCGAACGTCACCGGAGGCGCTCTGCATGTTTCCTTCGGCCTGCATCGACTTGTTGCCGGTGGCAGCTCCTACGGTGGCCTTAGTACGACCAGTGAGGTTGTCGGCAGTACCATGGGCTTGCTGCTGGACGTGGGCGGCGTTTGAACGGGTCTCAGCCTGGGCCCTCTCAGCGGCACCTGTGAAAAATGATTCAAGATCAAGGAATGCGTGAGATATATATCCAACGTGTGTGCTGGCTCTGGATTGTGCACCAAGTAATTATTCTTACCCTCGGCGGCCATGCTCTCGTTTCCAATGCCCTTTCCAAGAGCCTCCTTGGCTCCTCCCTTGGCGCTGTGGAGTTTGTTGCTGATGTTGCTGGACATGATGAAAGTGGTGGTGTGTGTTTTGAGTGTGGGAGAGTGAATTGTGAATATGAGCGGCAAATGGTAGGATCGCAGGTATATTTTATACCTCGCGTCCCTCCTTCTGACAATGATGCAACGATAGCTTTTTTTTTTTTCGATGTTTTGTTTCTTGGCTGAATCATATTCCAGTCTCGTAGCATATGGCAACTTGAAACAATGTGCGCGCTCGATTGAGAGTCGCGCTTTTCTTCACCCCACAACGATTATGCCAATCATGCTGTGCTGCAGGCTTGCTTTGTCGTCGGTATGACCGCGTATAGGTGTGGTTAAGAATATATTCCTCGAGATTGATTCCGGAAGCTATGCCAATGGCGTATGTAGCTTTCTCTTCCAGCTGACCGTTGAGATCTAAGATTGATTCACATAGAACTTTTGGATCGGGCGAGAGCAGAAGATCTGACCTCTTTAAGATCCTGCAAGTCCTTTGACAGGCGGTGGTGGAGAGCAAATCGTGCTCGAGAGAGACAGCTGCTTGTGATTGGGCGAAGGTGGGTTGAAGCGCGTGCGATCACAATTCACACTGCCGCCGTCTTCCCGGATGTCATTGTTTTCATCCAAGAATTGCAGTCACGACTGCAGCTCGGAAAGCAGCTCCTGAACGTCGTCCATGTGGATGAACTCGTTGCTGCAGGACATCACTCACAATTCCGTCACCCTCACATCATGGAGCGATCGTTCTCACACTTGCTGCGGACCTCGCGTCTCGCAACGTACGACCGGAACATTGCCCAGATCTACACGACCTCGGGCAAGGACAAGGCGATCGGCGACTGGGGTCTGAAGCGTAACTTGCCCACCGTGCTCAGGACACATTACCTCAACATTGAGCAGCTGGACACCGCCGAGCATCAGACTCCCTTCCAGTCTGCAGCATCCGACTACCTTTTCCTCCAGCGATGGAAGGAGAACTTTCCCCGCTCTCGCCCACCACAGCCTCAGCCCGTCGCCGTCAAGAAGGATCTCTCCACCATGACCGAAGCCGAGTTCAAGAAGCTGCTGGCTCAGGCACGGGAGAAGCGTCAGGACTGGAAGGAGGCCCTGGCCAAGAACGACGTTCGCGCCGACGACCACCTCAACTTCTTGAACATCGCCACCAGACATACTGGCAGAGGATCCATCGATACCGCCACCTCACAGGCCTCGTTCGTTGCTAATACCAGCAACTCCAACACTTCCTCCGCCCCCTTGACCTCAGGATCCAGCTCTCGCGTCAAGGCCGGACCTACTTATGGATTCTTTGAGCCTTCCACTGCAACGATCGTTCAGGGACGCAGCGTGGGTCGCTCAAAGTCTTCCCAATTCATCGGCGTGTGCGGTGTCGTTGCATCCCTGCCCTCTTACTCTGCCGCTCACCTCTACAACACCTCAAAGTCACTGCAGCCTTATTACGTTTACAAGGCCGAGATCGAGGCGGACGGTCGCCCCAATGTCGTTCTGGGATTGACTCCCATTCAGCCTGGAAACTGGCTTGCTGGAGGACGTCCCGGTGGAATGCATAGCTATGGCGCCAACCGCTTGACGCCTCAGGGTTCTGCATTGAAGTCGACAGAAGGTGCTACTCCCGCTCGCAAGGTTGTCTCGCGTGTACAAGGCCTTCTCGAGTCGCGCGACAAGTCCCCCACCCGCTCTTAATTAGAGAGACTCTTCATCCAGCACGTTCCACATATAGATTTCTATGGCTTTCATCCTCCTCATCCTCCTCTTCCTCCTCTTCCTCTGATACAATACAATTGAAAACTTAGCACGGTTAGAAGTGTCTGATCGATTCGAGTTTTGGTCGTTTATTGCATAACATAGGCTGGTCTTGTTCTCGATCCATCAAGCATCCCTGTCGTTGTTGATTCCCTTCATGGATCATGAGCGCATGGGTCGAGACGCCAGCTTTCTTTACTTTATTCGTCCTGGAGGGGGAAGGGCTCTACCACATGGACGAGAAACACCTGTAGGGATCTTCTTGGTATTCTTCTGCCGACACCCACATCTATTAATATAGTTGAGAGCGCACGCAAGTTTTGTTAGTACTACGACAATCTCTCACCTTCATTGAAAAAAACATTCTCATTCCTCCCAAAGGTTGGAGGGCAAGTTCTCACCTTCTTGAATGTGCTCAAAGATGCCAAAATAGAGCCACCGATCCAGGTGCTGTACTTGCGCTCTGGGGGCGCCGAGATCTTGATCTTGATGTCCTTCAGCGCCAACTTTTTGACCTCCAGCAACAAGCGATCTCCGAATCCCCTGCACAGAGTAGATCCTCCAGAAAGGACAATATTGGCATAAAGGGACTTGCGCAAATCCATATCCGAACGACTGATCGAGTCCACAACAACCTGATGAATGCCCGGAAATTCCTGTCCGATGATCTCTGGGTTGAAAAGAATCTCGGGTGCTCTGTATCTTTCGGCTCCCAGCTATGGACATTTGATGGCTCCAACGGTCAATGGCTGCAAAATGGATATCACCGTTAAGCTGATTCAGTTGCATTGCATCCTTTTTGATTGTTTCATCATATTTACCTTGATCACATTTCCATCGGGCAGCATAAAGTCTTCAGTCTTTCCTAGCGTGTCCTTCTCCTCCTTGGCGGGATACATGGGCAAATAGCAGGTCTTTTCCTTGATGATGCGGACAACCTCCTTCTCTGCCGTGGTGTGAAAGTGGTATCCGGCTTTACGGAGGAGCAGCTGCAAATGCTCGGTAACATCTCTACATAGGGCCAAAATACAATATCAGGTGGTTGATCCAAACCGACGCGTCCATCCCTTGTTTAGATATATCTCCCGAGAACCTAGGATTACCTTCCTGCGACGTCGACACGCTGAATTGCATGGGGTATAGCGAAACCTTCATACACAGGGACGGCATGGGTCACACCGTCTCCAGAATCAAGGACGACACCGGTCGTTCGTCCAGATGAGTACCTATCAAGACAGTGTCCCAATAACATCAATGAGTACAGGAGTTGCTTCAAAAGCAAAGTTCAGCACCGCGGTTGCATCGTCTCAATCTGCAAGAGACTTACAAACTCAGTACTGCTTGTATGGAGGTGAAGAGTGCAGGGACGTTGAAAGTTTCGAAAAAGATCTGAGCGGCTGTCTCGCGGTTCTTCATGGGGTTCAGTGGTGCTTCTGTCAACAAAACAGGATGCTATCAGGCGTGCGAGCATAGAGCAGACAAGTATTAGATCTTCATTCACAATGAAAAACAGACTCCTCGCCGGACTTTACAGAGGAGTGATATACACAGAAAGAGTGAGCCAGAAAGACGTGGGATAGTCCTTTGGGTGCGCAGAGCCTGAGAGCAAGGCGCATGATGTCCATCAAAATAATTGCACATGACAGACGCTCGGTGACAATTGAGCGGTGCAGTGCAATGGTCCTTGTTGAACACGCACACCCCCCACCAGTCCTGCACATCCCTACTGACCCGACATACTCATAAAAAGAAATCGCCCCTCATCTTCGCTTGCCCCCCCCTCACCACTCGCTCACGTTGAGTAAAAAGATATCCTCTCATTCTTTCTTTCGACCCACAACTCAACCGTGTGCACAGAACATGCTTGTTGCTACGTTACCTCCTCGGATGCAGTCTTAAGCTCGTCAGAGTAGATATACTGCCAGATCCTCTCCATATCATCCCAGTCCTGCACAATGCCGTGCTCAATTGGATACTTAATCTTGAGCAAACCACGCAATTCCTGAGCTTTCCTGCCAATAAACACGTCGCCCTCGACTGCTCCTGCCATGATCCTGACATGCTTTGGGCGTCCAACACTGATGAGCCAAAAGAGATAACAGAGAGTCAATGTATCAAGAGCCGCGACGAGTTAGTGATAAAGTATAAGAGATGATAGGTTACGAGGAACGTCGAGGAAGCTTCAACACGGAGCAACGCAACATGCTTCCAGGTTTCAGAGGGAGCGTGCAACAAAAAAAAAAGCTACTACTCGCCACGGGCGATGACTTACAAGGAGGGGAAGAAGCACTTTGGTTGGTCATCTCCAGCGAAGCCGGCCTTGATGACTCCCGAGCCCTGTGTAGCATTTTTTTTGGACGAGAGTGAGCGAGAGTAACGGAGACATTAGCGGGTCAGTAGGTGCATGCGGCCTTTCCTCTCCTTCAGCACGAACGCCCTTCTATTTTTTCTCAGGCACACGCGCTTATGCAGTGTCAGCAAGCGGAGGCCGTGTACACTTACATTGTCGATGACAACGGGCTGATTCGTTAAAACATCCTCGTATTCCATGGTTCTTTAGTATGCTCTGAGCTGAGATGATCGACAAAGGCGGAAAAAAAGGAGCGGATGAAGGATGTAGCCTCCAACTTTCGCTTTAAAATTCTGAAAGACGAGTTCTGAGTGATGTTGTCCCTGTGATGCCGAGGGGAATGGTATTATCCAGCGCAGAAATAGAACCAGACGGATGACTGAAGGAGCGGACACAGGGGAGGAGGAAGAAAATAAGGGAAGAAAAGACGATGGGGGAGAAGGGGGACGAGTAAAGCGAGAGCTCGTAGTTCGTGACGTGTTTGCTAATGCTATGTGGGAGGGCCTCATGGTGGTGGATATTTTTAATGGCGCGACACTCTAGTTGTCACCTTCTTTCAGCAGGTCAACATTCACGCTTTTCAGCGCGTTGACAGCCCACTCTGGGTATGCGCTCCTCTCCACAAACAGATCCTTAAAGAACTTGTGGATAAACTTGGGGAACCGATCCTCGATGATGCTCTCGCGCATCTGGCGCATCAGTCGCAGTTGGTATGCCGTGTTGTGGATCGAAATCAAGTGGCATCCAACCGTCTCCTTGGTCACCAGCGTGTACAGGTACGCCCTGGTGTAGGATTTGCAGGCAATACAGTCGCATCCTTCCTCGATAGGTCTAAAGTCGTCCTTGTACCTTGCTTGACGCAAACTCAATGTTCCAGTAGCAGTCAAAGCATTGCCGAAGCGCGCCGTCCTGGTGGGGAAGACACAGTCAAACATATCCACGCCCAATGCCACACAGACGACAAGATCCTCAGCGTATCTAGATGCAAGCAGCATAGAGGGCACATATCGGTAAGTAAGTGTAATTGCCAGACAATCGGAGGAAGCAAATATTTTAGCGCGCCAAGTTGGAGCAGAGCGTACCCGACTCCCATGCAGTATATTGGCTTTTCCCTTGGCATCAGATCCGTGCACAATGACACGACTCTCCAGAACTTATCCTTTTCTTCTCCGCCGCTCAAACCTCCGATGGCATATCCAGGCGTATCTCTCTTCACCATCTCGTCAATGCACTGTTTTCTCAGTGCCGGATCCAAACCTCCTTGAATGATGGCAAAGAGGTTTTGGGATTCTGGCTTCTTGTGTGCTTTGATACACCGATCCAGCCTATTATAGTTTTCAAGTCCAAGATCGTAGCGTTGTTAGAAAACCGAGCCAGATCAAGCCAGACAATCCTTACACTACTATATCAGGATCAAACTTACCAGCGGATAGATCGCCACATGGCTTCTTCAACACGGGGACCGGTAGTCAACGAAGATACGACATCGTCCAACTGCATCATGATATCTGCTCCGATCGAGTTCTGAAGAGACATGGAGTGCTCCGGGGTAAGAAGCATCAGCGATCCATCGTGAGGTGACTCGAACTGAACTCCTTGCTCTGTGATCTCGGCCAGTTTCAAAAGAGACACCATCTGGAATCCACCGCTGTCTGTCAGAAGGTTGCGGTTCCATCCTTGAAAGATGTGTGCTCCTCCACAAGCATCGAGGAGCTCCTGCCCCGGCCGAAGACCCTAGAATGATATTGTAAAGAGATACAAAGTTAAAAAATGCAAGCAGAGGGTTGCAACCCCGAGGAATATGCTCCTGCAACAGCAAAGTTGGTGAGGGTACATACGAGATGGTAGGTGTTGTTGAGCATGATCTGGCAACCGAGTCCCTCGATTTGGTCAGGAGTAATGCCCTTCAACGTGCCCTGGGTTCCAACTGGCATGAAGACTGGTGCATTGACCGGGCCATGGGGCAGGTTTAGGACAGCAGCCCTAGCCTTAGTGGTGCTGCATTTAGCAATGACATCCCACTTCAAGGCAGACTTCATGATGCGAGAAACTGGTTGAATGCGCTGAATGGTGATGGCCAAGGAAGGTGATGAAGGGAGTCGGACAAGTGAAATGAAAGCAATGGAAGGAGAGAAGCGCAAGTCGCCAGGCACAGACCGCATTCCAGGATATAAACACCTCAGCCACACGATGTTTTTAGTGGCAATTTCTCCAGCGTTCACCCTCAACCCTTTCATTCACTTCACATTCAACTCACTTCAACAAGCACCGTCGGAATGAGTCGCAGCTTAACGTTACTGAAGCATACATGGTCTGTACGATCCGGTTCCAACGCCTTGTGCAAGCCCAGCTCTCTACACCTTGAAGGTTCGCAACAGCGACAGTTTGCCATCAAGCATGGTAAAAGCAGCCAACAGGAAGGTATCCCGCCAACCGCACAGTCTCTCGAGCTCCTGAGGAAGACCCTTCATGAAAAGAGAAAGAAGCTTCAAGAGATAACAGAGCGCCAGGCTCCAGCAGGCTCAATAGCCACCAGTGAGCCACCCTCGACAACTACAGGAACACCGGCCGCCTTTATAGCCTCGACACAATCTGCAGCTCGCGCAGATCCCTCGACTCACAGGACTCCTGATCGTGCTATACCCCTCTTCGCTTGCCCCGCTGACATGAACGTTAGGCTACCCAAGGTAGTCCGGAACTTTCCGCAGCCAGAAAACTCTGAGATTGTCAAGGTTGCCCTCATTGGATCACCGAACGTGGGCAAATCCACCATCGTCAATGATCTGGTCAAGAGCGTAGTCTCGATCGTGTCAATCCGACCGCACACCACACGGGAACGCATCAAAGCCGTGTTGACGCATGAGAACAAGCAGGTTGTGTTTTATGATACCCCCGGAGTTGTGCCCGAGAAGAACATCTCACGACTGAATCGCGAGCTAGTCACTTCTTCGTGGAAGGCTATTGAGGATGCAGATCATTTGTTGGTGGTCATGGACTGCAACAAGCTACTGGAGCATAGTCTTGCGACAGAATCGTACATCTTTGAGAGGTTAGCAAAGCTGGAAAGGAAGATCCCGGCTACGCTCGTCTTCAACAAGGTATAGATGAGAAATAGGATGAATCACTGTTGTGCTCTCTTCAACGGGAGGGGGTTTTTTTGCTTCAGCCTCTAACCCTACCTCACTCTTGAGCATAGATGGACTTGGTGAAAGGCCGCGATGAAAAGATCCAGGAATTTGCTGCAGAATATAACCAGCTGTTTCCAAACTTTATCAAGACGATATATACTTGCGCTCAGTCATCAAAAGTCGGGATCCCGGAACTGCGGTCGCATCTCTTGTCGCTGACCGCACCAGGATCATGGCTTTATCCAGCTGAGCAAAAATCGGATCAGTCAGACTTGAGTCGAGTGGAGGATATGATCCGGTCAGAGTTGTACGCCGTCCTTAAAGTGCCTTACAATGTAAAGCAAGTAAACGTCGGCTGGACTGAGCTGGAGGACAACGTGCTGAGGATAGATCAAAACTTAGTCGTGGACCGCCCAGGCATAAAGGTAGGCCAAGAAGGAAAAAAAAGGCATGCTGCATGCAAGACGCACATATGATATTAACGAGTTCACTTGCAATCATTCAGAAAATCATTGTCGGTAGTAATGGCTCTGTGATCCGCGACTTGACTCTGAATGCGCGCCTCCACATTGGACGAGCACTCCAGCGCAGGGTAATGCTTAACCTCCAAGTGAAAGTGAAGTCCAAGAAAGTATAGCATGAACGTAGCTGTATATTAGAGCTGGCGCTAAAATTACATGTCCTCGACGCTCCACATATGCGCCTCCATTGCGTTGTGCTTCTTGGTGTTCATGCGCTACATATGACAAGAGTTTGAGGCGTATAACACGGTTGTTAATGAGGTCTGTACAAAATATAAAAGCCAATACGCCTTGGAGGTCCTTGAAACGCGCTGACCGAGTCTTACCTGGAAATACTCCTGTTCAAATCCAATGGATCGATCCACACCGTCCCAGCGATATCCAGGTCTAATGTTGAATCTGTTGGGCGGGATGTTGCCTTGGTATAAGGGATATTTGGGAGCAGCCTTCTTGCTTTTCTTGACCCCGGTCAAGAACTTTGCCGCGGGATCATTCCAACGATCTCTTTCCTTCAATTCCTCGTTCAGTTCCGCGTCGTCCTTATATCTTGCTAGAGGCTTGAGTTTTTCCTCTTCCTCCCTCCTCTTGCGATCCACCTCAGCCTCGCGCTGAACGATTCCTTTACCCCATTCCATCTGCTGCTCCTGCTTTTCAATCTCCCGGCGAGCTGCCTCAGCCTTCTCAATCTTTTCTTGCACTCTGTCCACCTTTCTTCCGGAGGCATCACGATATACAGTATCTGCATCGCGTCCTGTTTTGGTGGGGTCCAGAGCCCTCATTTGATCCAGATGCTTTTGCTGCTTCCTTTCAATATCTCGCCTTACTTGATCTGCTGTTTGCAATCCTACTGCAGCTCCAGAACTCATCCGCTCCACAGACCTTGATCTTGATCTGCGAGAGGGGCTAGCATCCCGCTTTCTGGCGTAAGGTGGGGATAGTGACCGTGAGGCCGAGCGCTGTCGCTTTTGCTGCACAGGGGATCTGGACCTTGAAGGAGATCGAGAGTATCTAGTCCTTCCTGAATGTTCAGGTGACCGCCGCCGTGGAGGTGAAGAGCCTACCCTGCCCATGGATGATGACGGTTGTTCTGGTGAGAGCGATCGTTCCTTGTGCCGTTTCGATGTCGCCTTCCAGGTTTTGACAGGTTTCCGTAACCGTGCTGTTGATTCAGTTTCTACCACTATAGTGTAAAGTATGTTAGAGATCTCATCCTGTACCCGTGAGGAAGAGGGTCTCCATCCTTGAAGCAGCGCATCACTTACCAAGTCCAGCGATGGAAGGCCGTTCGTCTTCGTTTTCAACATCGTCCCATTCTGGTACAACATTCCTTTGAAGTGTTGATTCGCGTGAGGGTTCTGGCTCTCCCTCACGTATTGTTGCCCAGTTGCTCGAGTTGGATTTATAAACGGGTGCCTTGGGTTCGTCAACGACTGGTACTAATCATTCGAGTCGTAACGACACGAGAAAGCAAAAAAAAAAAAAAAAAAAAAAAAAAAAGGTTAGTCTATGTTAACCTCGTGTAATGCTGCTATGCCGATCCAAAAAGGGTGAGGCGCTCAAGTACTAGCTTACAGTCATCCTCGGAATCAGAGGCAGCATTCTTCCAGGAGACCTCGTCTTCGTCGTGGATGGCAAAGTTTCCCTTTTTGACGATCGCCTTTGGCGCCTTCTTCTTTTTCAGCTTCCGTTTCTTGTGTTCTTCCACGGATGCTGGTTTCGACATGTATTTCTTTAGGTAATCCTGTGTGGACGACATGTTGCTGTGATCCTCCTTTGGGCACCGCGTGGGTTGGTCAGAGAAAGCGTTGGCGAGGAGAGAGAGAGAGTGAATGAGTTATGGACCCCAAGCTTGGGTATGCATAAAAAAATATGACGACTAAGCCATCGACTGATTTTCTTGACAAGGTCGCTGTCGAGATTTGGACTTTGGTGATTCACACAACCAGCTTTGATCTACGACGATGGTTTATGCAGAGGTGCCCGACGACCCAACAGCCTACAAGAGACAGGAATACTGGTAGAGAGACTGCAACATAGAGCTGAGGCAGGCATGCAATCAAATACAGAAATAGGGCCCATTACTAACTGCAAGCAACTTCTGATGCCACACAGGGAGGAGCGGTATTCAAAGGAAGAGTCATTCGACTGGTTCAAGACGTACGAGGATCTCAAACCACTGCTGAACGAACACATCCCTTCCAAAGATGCCAGGATATTGATGCTTGGATGCGGAAACTCGAGTAAGTGAAAACACTTGTGGGATTAGTTTTTGCACAATCCCGAGAAGTGTGAAGGGTGAAAAACATCTAACCTCGTAAACCCTCATGGGACATCTAGCGCTGTCGGAGGATATGTACGACGACGGCTTTCACAACATTGTCAACATTGATTTCTCAAAGACTGTCATTGAGAACATGACGGAAAAGTGCAAAGACCGCGTTGGCATGGAGTGTAAGGACCGAGAATCAATGCTGGACTAGCAATATCTTTGGGTCAAAAACACGGTTCAGCGCACTCACAGTCTTACCTACGGTGTCTCAATACGGTTACTTTAGGGATCGAAATGGACATTCGGGACCTCAAGTTTGAGGACGGCTCTTTTGATATCGTCATCGACAAGGGCACCATGGACGCCCTGATGTGTGATCGTGGCGATGTCTGGAACCCAGACGAGGAGCTGGTCAAGACAGTTGCTCAGGAGGTGGATGAGGTTGTTCGTGTGCTGAAAGTCGCGGGTAAGTTCCTTTACATCACATTTGGTCAGCCCCACTTCAGGAAACCCCATCTGGAGCGCCCTTGCTGGACTGTCAAGACTTCGACACTTGGAGTGGCATTCCATTACTTTTTCTATCATATGGTAAAGGAGGACCAGACCGCGTAGATACATAGACTAGACTGCATAAACATCCATTTTGGCATTCGTCTCTGCTGGAAAGGAGGGGTCCATTAGGGTTGCTTTATTGAATGCATTAGGATGGGACCTCAACAACACATTCCGGACTAGAGGAGGTAGTATCGTCCAAAATGTTGTGCTTACAGAGCGGACACTGGGTTGACTTCAAAGTTAGCCACAAGTCTAAAGAGCAAGAGCGGGCCAATTTAGAGACAACGCACAGGCACTTGATGTACGATCTCGTCAATCAAAGATAAAGTAAATAGTCGAGGTCGCGTCCTTACCGATGCACTCAACGTGGTATTCGTGGCTACAGGGGAGTACCCTGAGCCGATCTCCTGTCATGTAATCGCCGAGGCAGATCGAACACAAATCCTCAGATGGTACATTCTTTGTCGCTGCAGGATCATCTTTTTCAGATGGCCCACAGTCCTCCTGTGTCTGTATACAGCTCGTCAAAGTCGGAAGGGTTGGCAGGGACTGAGACCTTAAAGTGGGAAGAGGTGCCATCCGGGAGGGCTGATTTAGATTAGGCGAGTTGAATGTCGATGAGCACCGCGAAGAATCGCGGCTCCACAGTTTGCTCATCAGTGAAAAGCTCATGAATGAATACTGCTGTGCATAGAAAAGCATGTGCTTTCCGTCCTCGACTGAAGAGTGCGTCCCGTCTAGTTCATGCCTCTTCTGATCGTCGTCCTGCCTCTGATCGTCCCCTTGAGCTGTATCGTCAATTTCAGTGCCAAGGGTCCTTTGATCGAGAGGGGATCCTTCTGCTGTCTTGGATCTTGGATCGTCGCTGTTCAAAAAAAGATGCTCTTGAGAAGGATAGATCCGTATGGGGATGGTGCTGTTAATGGTTTCCTGGTTTAGGACAGTCGCCTTTTCAGGCTCAACAGCATGGACCGTGCGCCGTTCGTAAGTGGTGAAGCGGAGTAGCACCGCAGCCAAACAGCCTAAATTATGAGCATGAGGGAGTTAAAGGAAGGTCGTTTCGAAGGTGACAGATTACGGATCAAGAGGACGAAAGGCACAGTGCGTCGTACATATGCCGATGAAAAGTAGCGTGAGTCCTCCTACAGTCATGATCCGAATAGAGACGTATGCCGCAGACTGGGGCCATGGACAGAGCATGGTCAGTTGGTTACTTCACTGGGACTAATGATCTCAGGCGCATTGCTCTCTAGAAATGTGACAGTACCCGATCGACTGGAGTGTCGTCCATCAAATCTGGCGTTGGCTGTGAGACGGCCAGCGTTGCTGAGGCAAACACCTGAGCTGTTGTCGAGATTAATTGCGCCATGGTACGGAATATCTCGGCCGCAGGAGGAGGGGTATTTGAAGAGATGCGAATAGCGAAGGCAGTGAGCGACTGAGGAGGGTGCGATTGACAAAGAGCGGGCCAAGAAGCAAAAAAAAAAAAATGAATGTTGCGAGCGCGGTGAAACATTCTCACTCGCACAGGCATGAACTCGCCGAAACTGAGTTTATTACTGACCTCTGAAAATAAGGGTCCGACACGCAGCTTGGGATTGCTGTCGTTGACGTAGACGACCATGGCGGTGAGCATGGCAACCTGCCACTGCAAGGGGTGCCTCCCCTCCCGCCACACGTCCAGCGACAGGCCCAGGCGACGAGGACAGGGCGGCTATGCAGCAAGAGGCAACGCAGCCGGCCCACCCTGGACCCTCTGCTGGCCGGTGCAGCCGTTGAGTCGCAGCCACTCAGCGCGAGCGCGCGAGCAGCATGTGCATCTCCCGTGTGGCCTGCGTGCACCCTCGTTTTCCGTTGGCGGCCTGCTGCATCAGCATTTCTTTGTGTCTTTGCCTCATTTTGTTTTGGCTCCTGGTCTCGCTTTCACTCCTCTCTTTCTCTCCCGCACCGCCGTGCTCGCACTCTCTCTCTCGCCTCCCCTTCTCTCTCACAGGCGCCCCTCACTGCAGACCGCAGACTGCGGGCAGACCGCGCTCTTCTCGTGCTCAGCCCTACCGACTCCACCATTCCACCCCATCCCAATTCACTGCTGCCTCCATTCCCTCCTTGCCCCTCATTCAGCCTCGCATTCCCTTGCGCCCGTGCGAATCCAGTCCTCGTTCACCCAGCATGCGGGTCTTGGGTCCCCACCCCCGCCCTAGCCGTTGGCTGTCCGCCGTCGGCGTATTGGCCGTATTATTTGCTCTCTTGGAGCCGGCAAGCGCCAATATCTTTGGCGTGGCTGTTCCTCTGCTATCGTACGAAATCGTAAGAGTCAGGAGCAATCTCTCCGATGCCCCAGAGATCATCATAGGAACCAACGATATGGCCGTCGGTGCGATTGCCCAAACTGCCACTATTGCAGAAAGTGGACTGACGGTAAGGAGAGGCTGTTGTTTGATGCAGCAAGTGACTCTACGCCAGACCCATAACCATGTTGCTAACAAGCACCACACTCACACACTCACACACTCACACACATATATATATAAACCTACAGGGCTTACTTTATGACATGGGATATGCATGTCAACCAGGATTCAACGCCAACACAACGCTACCCACGCCCAACTTCTATGGACTATCAAAGGTGGCACTTATCAGGAGAGGCGGCCCGACCGAAAGCACTGCGTGCACATTCCGTGAAAAAATCCTAAGAGCGGAGGAAGACGGTGCCATCGCAGCCATCATCTACAACGGCCCAGGACAGTCTGTCATCTATGGCGCCACAGCCGCTGTCAACTCCGATGATCCAGTCGTCAGCATCCCAGGTGTTATCATCTCGTACGACGATGGCTCTTTGTTTCGGTCCCGGCTCCAAATCTCGAACGACAGCTCTAGTCCAGACCACTTTGATAGAGTGCGTGTCCACCTCACATCAGACACTCGCATGCCCGTGGTATGGGAGTTTGTACTGATTGTGGTCGTCGTTCTTCTGGGTGTTTCCTTCACCGTCTCAGGTACGCCTCGTCTGGCCCAGTCCATTCTTTTTTTTCCATCGTGCATCAGTGTTTGTCTTGCCTGTGTATGGAACGCTGGCCTTGGTGGGACAAAACGAAGCAGAAAGCAGGTGTTGTGTCGTTTCTCTTGGTCGACTTTATCTCATTTACTGTTCTTTTTGTTTCTTTGTCCTTTGCTCCTTCACTCTTATGCTGACGACGATGCGCAACAGTGGTCTTGCACTGTAGATTGTACACACTCAGACGGCGCTTCAGGGCAGAGGCGCTAGCACGAGGAGGCGACGTTCACCCAAATGGCGCGGTTCGTTTGAGGAAAACTCTGGGAAAAGCTGCACTTAACGAGTTTCCTATCAGGATATATGGAGAGGATCCCTCCTCCAGCAGTTCAGCGTCAGCCGTTATCGGACCTTCAGCTCCGGTATCGAACTCATCGCCTCCATTGTCCGACGCTGTGGAGGGGTCGACATCGCCATCGAAAGAGGATACAGAGAACATGACCGCGGAAGGAGGTGGCACGTTTCAGAGGTCATTGTCAAGGAACAACTCTCTCTCCAGCAAATCCATCCGCTCTGTTAAAGCGCTGGCTGCAGCGGAGGCACTGAATACGGAGACGAAAGAGATGGCGCAGAGCCTTGAATTCACGAACGATACCTGCGCCATCTGTCTCGACGAGTTTGCGGACGGCGAGGAAATTCGTACTCTGCCTTGCCAGCATGAATTCCACTGCGAGTGTATAGGTAAAGAACCACAGAGTTGAATTAGACCAGGGGTTTAAGGATCGTCAGGTGCCTGCATTGTATTCACACTGGCTCTCTTTGTTTTAGATCCTTGGCTTACGAGAAAGAGTTCGACCTGTCCGTTATGTAAGTTTGAGTGCACGACTGCGCACAGCGAGGACGACAGTGAAGACATGGACAGCATAGTCAGCCCACCGGCCGTTGCCCTTACCAATGACCGATTGATGGAGTTCATCATGGGTCCAGAGTGGGTAGCTGTCACGACACAATATCAACGGAATGACTCCAGCAGGCTCGGAAGGGTTGGTAATTATTTCAGGAGGACCTCAGGTCGCATTCGTGGCCGGACACCAGGTGCAAGTACAATCATGCCAGCAACTGAGGTAACAGCGGGTCCATCATCTAGGCAAGCAACGATTGGAGTCACAGGCAACGACGGAGATGTACCCCTCCAACTTATAACGCCGCAAGGAACAGTGATACCGTCTCCAAGCACGCCATCTGTTGATTCTCAACCTACTTCGACAGAGCAGCATACGGTGATACTATCGATACCACCTCCACTGGATGAGGTTGGGCCAGCTTTTAGAGCTACGGGTGACGATCACTCTCGCTGCTAGAGGAAAAAGGTGGTCGATTTATTTCTTGTCATATTTGGATTGTACTTTAGCTGTAAAGTAGACTATAAAAAAGATGAAAAAGTAGCATGACCTTTCAAGTCTGTCGGTTATGTATACAGTATTGTGCTTTTTGACCATGATCCAGCTACAGAGCTGGAGAGGAGGGCAAGGCGACATACGTGGGTCATAACTATACCCATGGGTAATGATACATCAGCACGTCGAATGAAGAACATACCTGTATATTTTTTATTATGTTGCCTTGGAGACGTATACGACGCATTTTCCTTCCTTGTTACACTCCACCCGCTCTTTCCTCCTCGGCCTCGGACCCACTCCTGCCCAAAAGTCTATGCAACTCATATGAAGAGCCGACGCTGGGGGTGTGGGATCGCAATGACAATGGCGATTGAACTCAAAGGTATTTGGGCAATAGGATTGGCCTCCATGACTCCACCCGTTTTGCTTTAGATGAACGGTGTCGTTTCGGGAGGCCAGCAAGGACAGCCCAATGGTCATGACGGTTGCATCACTCCATTTCTCGTAATAGATGGGTCCGTGGCGATCCACAAAGTTGAAATAGGCAAGGTACTCGAGTGAGCGCAAAAAGTCGACGCGTGCAATTGAATTTTGAACCCCGTACGCGCAACCCGTGCTAGATTACATAGAAATAGAAGTGGTCAGTGAACCTTCAAAAGAGTTGACAACGTGAGAGAAGTCTGTTCACCTACTAGGCATCTTCATCTTCTCGCACGAGAAAGGCTTCGTCATTGGCCTTGGGTATAATATCCGGATGGATCTCCTTGAAACGCTTGATCAAAGACCAGGCTCCAGGGACGCCAGCATCCCTGACAGTTTCGGAGAGAGACCATGCTTTTTAAGACGAGGAGGGGGGGGGGGGGGGGGCAGCAAATGGTCAAAAAACACGAGGCAGGTCAGCGTTGCTGGTTGCCACACACAAGCACAACAAACAAATGTAAGAGTTTCCTTCTCTTTACCAAACAGACTAGAGGGCTGCCCGTGGTCTATGCCACGGGTTTGTAGTCTGATATCTGGAAGAGTGTGGTGGAATTTATTCGGTAAAGGTGGAAAGAACTCTTCTATAAACAACATTTCTCGTGTACGTTCCAGTTCGGCCTGGAATATTGCCATTGTCTATGAGGATATTCAAGTTCTGCGGGTTTGTGCAGCGTGAAAGAGCCACATAGATCTGGCCATGACCAAACACGGGCTGTGGAAGGTATAGACCGACATGGTTAAGTGTTTGTCCTTGCGACTTGTTGATGGTCATTGCATAAGCAGGCTTGATGGGGAACTGTCTGCGTATGAACTTGACGGGTGAGGCACGGTCGTCATCAGCGGAGGTCAGAGGAACGCGCGCAATCATGATTCGATCGCCCTTGTGCACGCCAGTCATGATCTCGGCAAATATAATCTTTCTTCCCAGTCCTCGAACAATGAGGCGCGATCCATTGCACAGGCCACGGGAAGGATTCTTGTTGCGGATGAGCATGATTGGCTGACCAACCTTCAACTCCAGGCTGTGCGGGGGTAGGCCCTTTGGAGAGAGGGAGTTGAGGTACTCTGGGGCATAGAGTGCAGCGTCAGCAGATTCCCTGTCTTGAATCGAATCCTGTGAGGTGTAGGTCCTTGATTCGCCTGGCAGCATGGATGTCGCAAGAGCATTCAACTTGTCCACGTTGTCATTAAGGCATGTCAAGAGCGCACGCTCAGCCATAAAATCAGGAGGGAGCACACCGTTCTCAATGTCTGGATAGATGGCCCTGACGAATGCTTTCAACCGAAGCTCATTGTCGGTGCTGCTGGCGTGATCGGGATGCCAGAGGAACTCGTCCGGTATTCTGATGTAGTCGCTCTTGCCATTGTGGGTGACGGTAGGCATTCTGCCTTCACCGATGCGGAGGAGAAGATCGACAAAGCCTTGGTTCTGCCCAGCCTGAGCGACCCTCATATTCTCGGTGAGTCTAAGAGTCTCGACATGTTGCCAAAGTGGAGAGAACTTGAAGCAGGCATTCTCGATTTGGGTTTGACTTGCACCTGGAAGGACTGGAGTGACCTGACGAAAGTCACCGCCAAAGATAATCATCTTGCCACCAAAAGGATCTTGAGGTGGCCTGTTGTCGATAGTGCCGATAGGAAGAGGGGGGCGAGGCTGAAGAATGTCGCGGAAGGTCCTGTCAACGGCTTCAAAGAGTTGTCGGCGGGCCATTGGGGCCTCGTCCCAGATGATGATGGCGGCTTGGGCGATGGTGGTGGCCAAGTCGGTGTCTGGTTCAATTCTACAGGTAGAACGCTCATCAATCTTGATTGGGATATTAAATGATGAATGCGCAGTGCGACCACCATGCAGAATCAGGGCGGCAATGGCTGACGAAGCGACGGCGATGGATGTTTTTGCGAGGCTGTGACAATGAGCGATGAGTGTGTTGTAGAGGAATGACTTGCCAGTTCCTCCAGGGCCATCAACAAAGAAGAGTTTTCTTTGAGCAGCAGGGTTCTCTATGGCGGTTGTCAGGATGTCGTATGCAGCGCGCTGGCCAGCATTGAATAGTGCAGAGTTGTCTGCAGGTGGCGGTGGTGGGGCGTCCCATTCGATCAAGTGCTCGTCGATATTGTCGCCGGTATAAAGAGCATTCATGGTATCGAAAGCAGCAAGACTTGAACCCATCTCGATGAGGAGTTTGTTGATGTGTGCGAGAGCAGCGTTCCTAGCGGCCACGACATATGGGTGCAGAGGAACGGCCTGGGCAGGAAGGGCCTCAACTTGAGGGGCATCAGCCGGGTTGACAACAACAGGAGGGGCGGCATCAGCAGGAGGGGCGGCATCAGCAGGAGGAGCAGCAGCAGGCACGTCCTCGACTGGAGCAGCATCAACTGGAGGAGCCACTTGAAACCCCTCTGGGTCAAGATTGTCTGGATTGCGCTCGTTCAGTTGCCTCAAATAATCCTCCGAGAGATGGTAAGCAAATAGGTGCCAGAGTTTCTCAGGGTCAGACGGTGTGCACTGAACCAAGATGTCGGCAAAGAGCTCTCGGATTTTTCTAGGCATCTCTGAGAGAGAAGCCTCTCTAAGACATTGTTCCCATTCCTTGTCGTCGTCAAGCAGATCGAGAGCCAAGGCAGCTTGTTTGAAAGTGTTGTGTACGACAATCAGTGCGGGATGATATGGGTGAGGGGTCGTTCGAATGTCTTTGAAAGTGGTCGCACCTTTGACCACCTTCAAAAGGAGTCGAAGACAAAAGCGCTCAGTGTCCTTGGGATGCACAAAGTACATGCGGGTGATGACATTGATGACTTTTCTCCTCCTTTTCCAGGCGCGAGTCCTGCTGTTCCAAGTGTAATGCTTGGGAATGTCGGGATAGGTGTACTGCCGAGCGTCAGGGTCCTCTTGGTTGAGCTTGAGCCATGCCATTAGACGACTGTCGTGATTTCTGTCCACCTCGACCGCCAGATCCGAGTCGGGATTGAGAAGGATCGGCTGATGGCTTTCCAAGTGGATCTGCAGTCTCTGCACAGACGGAGAGCGGGCGGTGAGGCGAAAACTGAAGATCCTCCAAAGAGCCTCGCAGGCAGAGACGTATCTTGCATCCTGATACTCTTCAATCTCGTCAAAATCCTGGCCAGCGGTGCGAGGTCGGCGCTCTCGTAGACGTATGATAGCCGGGTGGAGCTTGACTTCTGCCTTGTCGTGGCCCTTGTACACGTACTTGAACAAATATTTGACTGCTGCAACAGAGGAGCAGACTTCCACGTTGATATGGGCATTGTACTTTGTAACCAAGTACAGGTTGTAGGGAACCACGAAGCCGTTGTGGACAGGGAGTTGTTGGCGGCCCACACGTCGATTGACGGTGCGATGATCATCCCGTCTCTTGTACAGGGGGTAGCCCTTGTTGCTGACGGACGTTTCCTCTGCAAAGGCATGAGGGAACCCTTTATCGCAGTATACACGCTTTGTGATAGGATCCTCTTTCATGCAAGGCGCGGAGGGGTTGTAATCGCCACAGGGTCCATGTATCATGCTTGTTGTCACGGTTTCATACGCAAGGGGATGTTGAACCGGGTCAGGGATCTCGGCACATACGACCGAGTTGATATCGTCTGGGGTCTTGATCTTGCTCAGCTTGTCCAGAATGAGAAGAATGTGGACGTGAGGCAATCCTCGCTTTTGAAACTCGACGACCCAAGTGTAGCCGATGACTTTGCCCAAGATGTTTTTGAAGAGGAGATCTTTCAAAAGTGCCTTCATCTTGATATTGAACGCGCGCACAATCAAGTCTGGCCTATCAGCAGCCTCTTGCCCCGGCATCAACTCGGCCGTAATTTCGGGCCACTTTGGGTTGCAGGTGAACGTGATGAACAAATCTGGCTTGCCGTGATCACGCACCATGGCCATGGCATCCTGGTACAGACCGGACATGTAGCGGGGGCCGCCTGTGAAGGAGCTTGGCAAGACTGTGTACTTTCCAGTTCTTCCGGCAGCCTGATCCTTGGCAATGGCATCGACGACTCCTTTGTAGTCTGCGACTCGACACTCTTTTTGGTGGTCTCGAAAGTACCGCAAGCGCATGGCCTCGATTTTGGCATACTGATCCACCACGTACTGATGGCAGAGACGACCAAACATCCAAAAGAACGAACGCCAGTCTGTCTCGCTGATAGCACGGATCTGCAACCGATACGCATAGTAGGCACGCGTCGATACACATTTGTCCTTGGGCCCTTCATCCATCCTATCCAGGTCAGCTCCATCAAGGTCAAAATCAACCCAAAAATCATCGTCGCCATCATCCTCGTCGCCGGCAAGGAGCTCGTCGTTGTCGTTGTCGTTGTCGTTGTCTCCTTCCAGGTGAATGCCTTCTGGCTGTTCTCCCTCCACCTGTGCCACTCCTTCATCTGGTACTGCCTCCTCTGCAAGGTCGTCGTCTCCTGGATATGCCGGCCCGACTTCATTCTTGGCCAACAGCAAGTGCGTGTTGTGTGTCCAGCCATCCTCGCCTGCGGGATGCAGCAGCACATACTGCAATGGATCGTAGTTTGGATGGGTTTCGTTGATTCTCCGCAATCTACCGCCTTTACCCTCAATCACAATGTCTCTTTTCTCGGCAGCCGTCTCATTTCCAGGAATTATAACGGCAATTTCGTTGGAAGCGGGGATATCATATTGGCGTCGCCTCGGAGCCTTCTTTTCTCTTGCGGCCTTCAAATGGATCTTGTAGTGCTCGACTACTCCGCCTTGAGCAGCCTCGCGCTCGCGAATGGTTTTGTACACGCCACAAAAGCGATTTTTTTCCTCGAGCATGGTTTGAAGACTCAACATGCACTCTGGATCCAGACCCTCCCCAGCGAGAGCGTCCTCTGCATCTGGTACGGCATCCTCAGCCTCCTCGTCATGCACTGGAGCATCCACATCAACAGCATCCTCAGCAATTGGCTGAAACGGATCCAAGTCGTCCTCAGCAGGAACATCCTCCTGCAACTGATCCTCCTGCTGGTTTTGTTCCTGCTGTTGGCCATTGGCGAGTGGCCGACGCAAAAAAACCGCAAGACGGCGTCTCACTTGCTCGGCTGGGTCATAAAAGTAGATCTGCGCAAAAGAGGGTCTCCCTCCTTCACGGGGCACTAATCCACCGAGTTCATGCACCACGGACCCTTGCTGCACGGAAGGTGTAAACGCCATTTCGCGCACTTGCCAGGTGAGGGTCAATAGTTACTCCCATAGAGGTGAACGACAGCACAGAATTATATTTTCTGATACATTCTCTAAAAACCTTTCCTATGGCTGACTGATCACCAACTCTATTCACCAACGTTGGCTCTGGAGTGACCTCTGGCACACTGACGCGTCCCTCCGCACAGCAAATAGAAAAGACAGGGCGAGTTTTGGATCCTCTTGATTTCTCCTGAATCCAGACCTTGGCATTGCAATAAGGGCAGCTGATCATACGTCCGAGCTTGTGCCGGTGTCCCACGATATCAGGTCCTCGTACCAACGACTCTCGGAAAGGTTGTCTGGCAAGTGGGAGGGGAGTCGGATCGGGAACTGGGGCAGGGGCAGGGTCAGGGCCAGGGCCAGGAGCACGGGCAGGAGCACGGGCAGGAGCAGGGGCAGGATCCAGGCGAAATCTGTTCATTCCGGCAGCGGCAGTGGCGGGGGCGGTAGCAGGTCCAAGTGCAGGGGCAGGGAGTGGGAGAGGGAGAGGGAGAGGGACAGGAACGGTAGCACGCGTTGGAGCAGGAGCGTGCATTTCCTGACGTTCCCGATCAAGTTTACGGGCACGCACACGGGCAATATGGGCTTCTCTTGCAGCAGCACTGGGAATCGCCTCTAGCCTGGAAAGTAAAAAAAAAATCAGCAACTGCAGTCTCGGTTGACTCATACGTCAAAAGAACAGGTAGCACAGGTTGTGCATTGGTACAATACCTCTTCCTGTTCATCTCGCAGTCGCTACTATTACTGCGAAGGTGGCCTGGCATACCGCAAAGGACACAGATCGCATCTCTGACATCCCTGTTTTTTGAAATCAGATTAGAATTAGAATCGCGATTCTAATCGAATTCGAATTCGAATCAGATCAGAAAAAAAATAGTAGTTTCGGGAGAGTGCTATGGGCCTTACATAGTAGTGAATAGTGTGCGTTGTGGAGAAGATTGATAGGAGGTAGTAGAGTAGGAGTGTTTGCAAAGGTTGCGTAGGGTGTTTAGATTTGAAATGGGAAGCAGTGGATCAGTTGCTTTGTTTTGGTGAAGCACACCGCGTCACGCCTTGCAGAAATTAGGTTGGCGAGCCATCCATTTGAACCTACATGTCATTTCTTTAGTTGGTACTGTCGTTCTCTGAAGGGTAGTGCGCGCTTCGCGCAAGATGGCAGGGGCAGTCGCGCTACCGCGCTCCGCTGCAGCCGCACGCGGCAGCAGAAGCTCGCAGGAGCTCGCTCGCGGTCACGCTCCGGGCTCCGCCCTCACGTGACAAATCTCCATGAATGGAGATTTGAAAAAAGGGAATTCTTTTAATAATATAGAGGACTAGAGGGCTGCCCGTGGTCTATGCCACGGGTTTGTAGTCTGATATCTGGAAGAGTGTGGTGGAATTTATTCGGTAAAGGTGGAAAGAACTCTTCTATAAACAACATTTCTCGTGTACGTTCCAGTTCGGCCTGGAATATTGCCATTGTCTATGAGGATATTCAAGTTCTGCGGGTTTGTGCAGCGTGAAAGAGCCACATAGATCTGGCCATGACCAAACACGGGCTGTGGAAGGTATAGACCGACATGGTTAAGTGTTTGTCCTTGCGACTTGTTGATGGTCATTGCATAAGCAGGCTTGATGGGGAACTGTCTGCGTATGAACTTGACGGGTGAGGCACGGTCGTCATCAGCGGAGGTCAGAGGAACGCGCGCAATCATGATTCGATCGCCCTTGTGCACGCCAGTCATGATCTCGGCAAATATAATCTTTCTTCCCAGTCCTCGAACAATGAGGCGCGATCCATTGCACAGGCCACGGGAAGGATTCTTGTTGCGGATGAGCATGATTGGCTGACCAACCTTCAACTCCAGGCTGTGCGGGGGTAGGCCCTTTGGAGAGAGGGAGTTGAGGTACTCTGGGGCATAGAGTGCAGCGTCAGCAGATTCCCTGTCTTGAATCGAATCCTGTGAGGTGTAGGTCCTTGATTCGCCTGGCAGCATGGATGTCGCAAGAGCATTCAACTTGTCCACGTTGTCATTAAGGCATGTCAAGAGCGCACGCTCAGCCATAAAATCAGGAGGGAGCACACCGTTCTCAATGTCTGGATAGATGGCCCTGACGAATGCTTTCAACCGAAGCTCATTGTCGGTGCTGCTGGCGTGATCGGGATGCCAGAGGAACTCGTCCGGTATTCTGATGTAGTCGCTCTTGCCATTGTGGGTGACGGTAGGCATTCTGCCTTCACCGATGCGGAGGAGAAGATCGACAAAGCCTTGGTTCTGCCCAGCCTGAGCGACCCTCATATTCTCGGTGAGTCTAAGAGTCTCGACATGTTGCCAAAGTGGAGAGAACTTGAAGCAGGCATTCTCGATTTGGGTTTGACTTGCACCTGGAAGGACTGGAGTGACCTGACGAAAGTCACCGCCAAAGATAATCATCTTGCCACCAAAAGGATCTTGAGGTGGCCTGTTGTCGATAGTGCCGATAGGAAGAGGGGGGCGAGGCTGAAGAATGTCGCGGAAGGTCCTGTCAACGGCTTCAAAGAGTTGTCGGCGGGCCATTGGGGCCTCGTCCCAGATGATGATGGCGGCTTGGGCGATGGTGGTGGCCAAGTCGGTGTCTGGTTCAATTCTACAGGTAGAACGCTCATCAATCTTGATTGGGATATTAAATGATGAATGCGCAGTGCGACCACCATGCAGAATCAGGGCGGCAATGGCTGACGAAGCGACGGCGATGGATGTTTTTGCGAGGCTGTGACAATGAGCGATGAGTGTGTTGTAGAGGAATGACTTGCCAGTTCCTCCAGGGCCATCAACAAAGAAGAGTTTTCTTTGAGCAGCAGGGTTCTCTATGGCGGTTGTCAGGATGTCGTATGCAGCGCGCTGGCCAGCATTGAATAGTGCAGAGTTGTCTGCAGGTGGCGGTGGTGGGGCGTCCCATTCGATCAAGTGCTCGTCGATATTGTCGCCGGTATAAAGAGCATTCATGGTATCGAAAGCAGCAAGACTTGAACCCATCTCGATGAGGAGTTTGTTGATGTGTGCGAGAGCAGCGTTCCTAGCGGCCACGACATATGGGTGCAGAGGAACGGCCTGGGCAGGAAGGGCCTCAACTTGAGGGGCATCAGCCGGGTTGACAACAACAGGAGGGGCGGCATCAGCAGGAGGGGCGGCATCAGCAGGAGGAGCAGCAGCAGGCACGTCCTCGACTGGAGCAGCATCAACTGGAGGAGCCACTTGAAACCCCTCTGGGTCAAGATTGTCTGGATTGCGCTCGTTCAGTTGCCTCAAATAATCCTCCGAGAGATGGTAAGCAAATAGGTGCCAGAGTTTCTCAGGGTCAGACGGTGTGCACTGAACCAAGATGTCGGCAAAGAGCTCTCGGATTTTTCTAGGCATCTCTGAGAGAGAAGCCTCTCTAAGACATTGTTCCCATTCCTTGTCGTCGTCAAGCAGATCGAGAGCCAAGGCAGCTTGTTTGAAAGTGTTGTGTACGACAATCAGTGCGGGATGATATGGGTGAGGGGTCGTTCGAATGTCTTTGAAAGTGGTCGCACCTTTGACCACCTTCAAAAGGAGTCGAAGACAAAAGCGCTCAGTGTCCTTGGGATGCACAAAGTACATGCGGGTGATGACATTGATGACTTTTCTCCTCCTTTTCCAGGCGCGAGTCCTGCTGTTCCAAGTGTAATGCTTGGGAATGTCGGGATAGGTGTACTGCCGAGCGTCAGGGTCCTCTTGGTTGAGCTTGAGCCATGCCATTAGACGACTGTCGTGATTTCTGTCCACCTCGACCGCCAGATCCGAGTCGGGATTGAGAAGGATCGGCTGATGGCTTTCCAAGTGGATCTGCAGTCTCTGCACAGACGGAGAGCGGGCGGTGAGGCGAAAACTGAAGATCCTCCAAAGAGCCTCGCAGGCAGAGACGTATCTTGCATCCTGATACTCTTCAATCTCGTCAAAATCCTGGCCAGCGGTGCGAGGTCGGCGCTCTCGTAGACGTATGATAGCCGGGTGGAGCTTGACTTCTGCCTTGTCGTGGCCCTTGTACACGTACTTGAACAAATATTTGACTGCTGCAACAGAGGAGCAGACTTCCACGTTGATATGGGCATTGTACTTTGTAACCAAGTACAGGTTGTAGGGAACCACGAAGCCGTTGTGGACAGGGAGTTGTTGGCGGCCCACACGTCGATTGACGGTGCGATGATCATCCCGTCTCTTGTACAGGGGGTAGCCCTTGTTGCTGACGGACGTTTCCTCTGCAAAGGCATGAGGGAACCCTTTATCGCAGTATACACGCTTTGTGATAGGATCCTCTTTCATGCAAGGCGCGGAGGGGTTGTAATCGCCACAGGGTCCATGTATCATGCTTGTTGTCACGGTTTCATACGCAAGGGGATGTTGAACCGGGTCAGGGATCTCGGCACATACGACCGAGTTGATATCGTCTGGGGTCTTGATCTTGCTCAGCTTGTCCAGAATGAGAAGAATGTGGACGTGAGGCAATCCTCGCTTTTGAAACTCGACGACCCAAGTGTAGCCGATGACTTTGCCCAAGATGTTTTTGAAGAGGAGATCTTTCAAAAGTGCCTTCATCTTGATATTGAACGCGCGCACAATCAAGTCTGGCCTATCAGCAGCCTCTTGCCCCGGCATCAACTCGGCCGTAATTTCGGGCCACTTTGGGTTGCAGGTGAACGTGATGAACAAATCTGGCTTGCCGTGATCACGCACCATGGCCATGGCATCCTGGTACAGACCGGACATGTAGCGGGGGCCGCCTGTGAAGGAGCTTGGCAAGACTGTGTACTTTCCAGTTCTTCCGGCAGCCTGATCCTTGGCAATGGCATCGACGACTCCTTTGTAGTCTGCGACTCGACACTCTTTTTGGTGGTCTCGAAAGTACCGCAAGCGCATGGCCTCGATTTTGGCATACTGATCCACCACGTACTGATGGCAGAGACGACCAAACATCCAAAAGAACGAACGCCAGTCTGTCTCGCTGATAGCACGGATCTGCAACCGATACGCATAGTAGGCACGCGTCGATACACATTTGTCCTTGGGCCCTTCATCCATCCTATCCAGGTCAGCTCCATCAAGGTCAAAATCAACCCAAAAATCATCGTCGCCATCATCCTCGTCGCCGGCAAGGAGCTCGTCGTTGTCGTTGTCGTTGTCGTTGTCTCCTTCCAGGTGAATGCCTTCTGGCTGTTCTCCCTCCACCTGTGCCACTCCTTCATCTGGTACTGCCTCCTCTGCAAGGTCGTCGTCTCCTGGATATGCCGGCCCGACTTCATTCTTGGCCAACAGCAAGTGCGTGTTGTGTGTCCAGCCATCCTCGCCTGCGGGATGCAGCAGCACATACTGCAATGGATCGTAGTTTGGATGGGTTTCGTTGATTCTCCGCAATCTACCGCCTTTACCCTCAATCACAATGTCTCTTTTCTCGGCAGCCGTCTCATTTCCAGGAATTATAACGGCAATTTCGTTGGAAGCGGGGATATCATATTGGCGTCGCCTCGGAGCCTTCTTTTCTCTTGCGGCCTTCAAATGGATCTTGTAGTGCTCGACTACTCCGCCTTGAGCAGCCTCGCGCTCGCGAATGGTTTTGTACACGCCACAAAAGCGATTTTTTTCCTCGAGCATGGTTTGAAGACTCAACATGCACTCTGGATCCAGACCCTCCCCAGCGAGAGCGTCCTCTGCATCTGGTACGGCATCCTCAGCCTCCTCGTCATGCACTGGAGCATCCACATCAACAGCATCCTCAGCAATTGGCTGAAACGGATCCAAGTCGTCCTCAGCAGGAACATCCTCCTGCAACTGATCCTCCTGCTGGTTTTGTTCCTGCTGTTGGCCATTGGCGAGTGGCCGACGCAAAAAAACCGCAAGACGGCGTCTCACTTGCTCGGCTGGGTCATAAAAGTAGATCTGCGCAAAAGAGGGTCTCCCTCCTTCACGGGGCACTAATCCACCGAGTTCATGCACCACGGACCCTTGTGCACGGAAGGTGTAAACGCCATTTCGCGCACTTGCCAGGTGAGGGTCAATAGTTACTCCCATAGAGGTGAACGACAGCACAGAATTATATTTTCTGATACATTCTCTAAAAACCTTTCCTATGGCTGACTGATCACCAACTCTATTCACCAACGTTGGCTCTGGAGTGACCTCTGGCACACTGACGCGTCCCTCCGCACAGCAAATAGAAAAGACAGGGCGAGTTTTGGATCCTCTTGATTTCTCCTGAATCCAGACCTTGGCATTGCAATAAGGGCAGCTGATCATACGTCCGAGCTTGTGCCGGTGTCCCACGATATCAGGTCCTCGTACCAACGACTCTCGGAAAGGTTGTCTGGCAAGTGGGAGGGGAGTCGGATCGGGAACTGGGGCAGGGGCAGGGTCAGGGCCAGGGCCAGGAGCACGGGCAGGAGCACGGGCAGGAGCAGGGGCAGGATCCAGGCGAAATCTGTTCATTCCGGCAGCGGCAGTGGCGGGGGCGGTAGCAGGTCCAAGTGCAGGGGCAGGGAGTGGGAGAGGGAGAGGGAGAGGGACAGGAACGGTAGCACGCGTTGGAGCAGGAGCGTGCATTTCCTGACGTTCCCGATCAAGTTTACGGGCACGCACACGGGCAATATGGGCTTCTCTTGCAGCAGCACTGGGAATCGCCTCTAGCCTGGAAAGTAAAAAAAAAATCAGCAACTGCAGTCTCGGTTGACTCATACGTCAAAAGAACAGGTAGCACAGGTTGTGCATTGGTACAATACCTCTTCCTGTTCATCTCGCAGTCGCTACTATTACTGCGAAGGTGGCCTGGCATACCGCAAAGGACACAGATCGCATCTCTGACATCCCTGTTTTTTGAAATCAGATTAGAATTAGAATCGCGATTCTAATCGAATTCGAATTCGAATCAGATCAGAAAAAAAATAGTAGTTTCGGGAGAGTGCTATGGGCCTTACATAGTAGTGAATAGTGTGCGTTGTGGAGAAGATTGATAGGAGGTAGTAGAGTAGGAGTGTTTGCAAAGGTTGCGTAGGGTGTTTAGATTTGAAATGGGAAGCAGTGGATCAGTTGCTTTGTTTTGGTGAAGCACACCGCGTCACGCCTTGCAGAAATTAGGTTGGCGAGCCATCCATTTGAACCTACATGTCATTTCTTTAGTTGGTACTGTCGTTCTCTGAAGGGTAGTGCGCGCTTCGCGCAAGATGGCAGGGGCAGTCGCGCTACCGCGCTCCGCTGCAGCCGCACGCGGCAGCAGAAGCTCGCAGGAGCTCGCTCGCGGTCACGCTCCGGGCTCCGCCCTCACGTGACAAATCTCCATGAATGGAGATTTGAAAAAAGGGAATTCTTTTAATAATATAGAGGATTTTCCACCATCATTCAAGTGATCAAAGCCACGTTGCAATGCACAAAGGGGTTTTTCTCACGCTATGGTTTTCTAACGTCCACAGCGACGATTGAGAACTAACACCAAAATAAAAAGACGCGTCTGAAAGAGATCTGCAGTCCGGTTGTCAAGATGGGGAGCGAGCATCTTAACAAAAAAGACGAAATTGCGAAAACCTTGATCACTAATATGGAGCACTTTAGCCCAGGTTTATTACAACAAAAAACACACAAGCTAAAAGTTCTAAACTTTATCATCACCCATTTTTCGTGCTGATATCGCTGCTATATATAAGCTGGAGTTGTCATTAAAGATTTATATTTGTTGTAGATAAAGGTGGCCAAGATTATTTTTCAAGATCAGCCTTCTTGAAAATCGGATAATAACGACCAGGCGGCACGACATCTTCAGAAAACGTCACGAAATAAAGGATTGCCCTGTCATTTTCGCTGTCACGCATCCTAATGCTTCCCGTGTTTTCCGACTCTGAAATCCAAGCGTCTCCTTTGTTGGCAATATCCATGCGAAGTCTGTAGCCTTTGTCCGTAGAAGCGGCAAAATTGGTGATACCTTGGAATCGCCATTCAAAATCGTTTGCCCAATAGTAATCGTTGCCTTTACGCTGACCAGTCGAAGCATAATCATAGCCGCTGTTTGTTCTCACTGCACGACAAAGTCTTGTTTTGCCCCACTCGTCATCTTTAAGGGAGCCGCCGACGGAAATAGAATCATTGTAGAATGCAAACACAACGGCTTCCTCTCCAAATGTGGTCACGTAGCCAAAATCCTTGCCCTCCAAACCCACAGCATAGAACTCTCTGTTGGCATTTTGCCTTTCGATGTAGCAAATAAAGGGTTGGCCATTTTTCAAGTCACTGCGCGGACCTCCCGGCCCATTGGCAAGGTCCAAAATCTTGGGAATCATAGTCGTAGGTATCTTGCAGGGAGCGTGGTAAGGGGCCGAGTGCTTCTTGTTGACTTCGAAAGTCCCGGCAGGCGTATTCAGCAAACTGGAGAGTTTGGTCTTGATCTTCGTCTTCTGGGTCGGAGACGATTGCTAATGCTAGGAGGGACGGCGCGAGCTGTGGGGAATCTGGGAGACCTGGTTGTTTGTGAAGTTCTGGGGTATCTGAAGGTGGTGAAGGAGTGGATGATGTGGGAGAGTGGGCCATACAACAGTAACTCTGTGTTTATTGTTGTTGGAGGAGGGGAGTGTTGAAGATGGTTCTAATAGGGAATGAAACGTGTAGGCAAGTTTTATGATAGGAAAGTAAGTGAGAAAAAGATATCGGTCCACACTGACCACACACCGGTATTTATACATGTTTATTGTTACTACAGAGATGTAATGTTGGGTAAATAGATAGGTGAAGGAGTCATTGCCAAGAGATGGATAGCGGAAGGCTATAGCCTGGCGCGTGTCCTAGCTTCTGAATGATTGGCCATGATCCTAATTCATTAGACGTTACGCCAATACTACATAGCATGGGTACCGGATGACTGATCCGGACCAGGAACATCTTTCTGGTTCATGTAGTTCGTGCTGGCGAAGGTCCATGATTGGTACCTGGAGCCAAGCTTCTAGATATGACATTTTGTATCTTCTAGGCAAGCACTTTCACTGTTTTGATTGGACTCGTTGGTCTTTGTTAAGGAGTCTACGATAGTAGACGCGTTCGTATCTCTGTGTACTTACTACTGGACTCTGGTGAATATTGCACAGCTTCCCCTCCCCTTGGAGAACGAGGCACGAGTTCCAGGGTATGATACGGCATATGAAACAGAGTCGTTTGAGATTAATTCTTAGAGAGTTTGCGCGACTTCATGACGCGAGCAGCCCTTTTCCTCTTGGCTGGTAAAGCTGAAGGGGTAGCATGCTTCGCATGGTTATCAGCCCAATATTCGGCAATACAATGGCGCTCAATGAAATGTTCCTCTGGTTCCCAGGTATTTTTATCAGAGGAGAATCCTTTCCACTTGACGAAGTATTCACTCGCGTGGGGAGTCGCTCTGCTAGGTCGATGATCCACAATGGCCTCAACTTCGTACGTCTCAGTATCTTCGAAGTCGTCAAGCACAAGTTTTAACTGAGATGGCGCGTAATTACGTCCCAGAACTTCTCCTGTGCCGTCTTTGAGGACGTATGCACCAGTGCTTGTTCTCTGCACCACTGTGTACGGTCCTTCATAGCGCGGAGTCAACTTGTCTCCCTTAAGAGGATCAAGGGTCATCACCTTTGCACCATCTGGATATTCATTGTGAAGTACAGTTGCATTGAAGCGGGCAATCATTTTTGCTTGCGTAGATTTTGCCTTTTCAGCAACCGCAGGAAATACTACTTCTGTCATGTATTTTAGTCGTTCAAGTAATTTCTCTTGACTCAGCGGTTGTCCCTCATCATTAGTATAGTTACTAAAGCCGTTAGCTTGTCGCGCGAAGAAGAGCGAGAATGGAGATGAGTTGTGCAAGTGCACAGTTCTCGTATTCATTGACAATTGAATGAATGGAACATGCCGATCCCAATGGTGACTTCTGTCTTGAACCATTTTGCGGATCATATTGCAGGAGGATTTAACATGATTCTCTGCCACTCCATTTCCTCTTGGATGATAAGGCGTAATAAGCCTATGGTTGATGTACATTTGGGATACCATTATCCTGACAACTTCGTTGACAAATTCTTTACCATTATCGGATTGAAGAACTTTTGGAAATCCAATAAGCGTGAAGCGGTTGAACAGGGCTTTAGCCACCGTGTAAGCTGATTTATTTGGTATAGCATCCAGCAACACGAATCTAGTGCAAACATCTACCATGACTAGCAGATAAACATTGTTATCTTCAGACGTTTTGAATGGTCCGGCAAGATCAATGGCAAAGTGTTCTCCTGGAAGGTGTGCATGAACAGCTTTCATCGGATGATATCCTTTACGCGCAATGTTTATACGCTGGCATTCACGACAACGCTTAATGAATTCTGAGCAGTCGTTCGCCAATTTAGGCCAAGTTTGTCCTTGTCTATGAATTTCTGCAACCATGGCATTTGTGCCGATATGACCCATCGCATACGACTTAAATAGGATCTCTTCTCTTTCCTTTTCAGGTACAGTAACCCTCTCGGTTTCTTCATTTTGAAGAACATGCATATAGGCAAGAGCTATCTTGCGATCTTCCTCTTTAGGTTCTGAGTAGCGTCTTATTCTCGCAGGGAATAAGCGCGAAAGTGCATCCGGCAGCACATTGAGGATGCCAGGACGATAATGAACAGTGAATGAATAATTCAGGAGAGTATCCTGCCATGTAGTCATCATGGAGTTCAAATTCTGCTGTGAATGAATGAACATCAATGCACGATGATCAGTGTACAGTTCGAAATGGTTACCCCATAAATAGTAATGGAACTTATTTAAAGCAAAGACTATTCCGAGCAACTCTTTTTTCGTTGCACTGTACTTGCGTTCTCTGTCTTGAAGGGATCTGGCCATAAAAGAGACGTATCTTGTATCTTTTGGATAAGCTTTGCCTTTTGGTAGTTGATACAGAACAGCTCCAATGCCAACATCTGAAGCATCCGTTGCCACATAAAATGGCAACTTGAAGTCAGGAAAAGATAGAATAGGCGCATTTGTAAGGAGTTTTTTCAAAGTCTCGAAAGCTTCTTTTTGCTCTTTGTTCAACGTGAATGGTTCGGTTCGACTGCGAAGTGCATCTAACGGCGCCGCAACCGTACTGAACATCGGGATGTATTCTCTGAAAAAGTTGAACGTGCCTAGATAGGATTGAACTTGCTTTGCCGTTGTTGGCTCATCCCATTCGTCAATGTTGGCGAATTTGACGGGATCGACACTTTTGCCGTGCAGGCCAACCACAAATCCTAGCAACGCGATCTGGGTACTGTAAAAGTTGCATTTCTTCTCATTGATTATGAGTTTGGCTTCAGTAAGCCTTTCAATTACAGTACGTACATGCTCAGCGTGTTCTTCACGATTTTTTGAGAAGATCACAATGTCATCAATAAAATTGAGCACAAACGGCAGATCACCGAGGATCCTTGACATTCCTCGTTGAAAGAGACTTGATAAAGGCTTAAGCCCAAATGGTGCTTTCTTAAACATATATTGCGTTCCTTTATGCATGAATGCTGTCAGTGGCTGGTCATCTTGATGTACCGGTAACCGATGATATGCTTGGGACAGATCGATTGTAGAGTAGATCGAGTTCCCTGCAAGTTTTCCGATAAGGTCGGAGATCAAAGGCAGAGGATAATTATCATCAGGCAAGAACCTATTCAAAGGCCTTGGGTCAAGACAGACTCGCCATAGTGTTTTACTTCCCTGCGCATCTTTCTTAGCAGCTAGGGTTAGTGTGTTATTATGAACATTTCCGACAGGGGCAAGCGTGATAACATCATCGTTCAGCCATCTGTCTATCGCATCATCAAAGACACTTTTTAATTTTTCTGCAAATGGCCGAGGTCTTCGAAACAACACTGTGCCTTCTGGTACTGGAAGGTATACTTTCATTTCTGGTATATCGCAATAGCTGTTTTTGGGTATCGCTGCGTTTGCCTTCAATTTGGCTACAATATGTTCCATAAATCCCTCTTTAGCCTTGATGAACTCTTGTGTTAGTTCCTCTTGTGGCAGTTGCCCAGGAATGAGTGAAGGTTTTTTATCTTCTTCTGGTTCTGGTAATTGATTAGCGTCTTCGCCAGGATTATTTAAACCGGATATACTAAAGCCAAGTTGATGGAAAAGATCCATGCCGATGATAAAAGGGTTGCACTGATCAATCACCTCAAGCGAAGCAGATACAGAATGAGAACCATAATGTAGTTCAACACTCTCTGTACGACCAATTCGAGGTACAGTACTTTCGTCAGCTAAGGTGATTAGTCCTTCTACAGGAATGATTTGCTTCCCATGTTTGAGAACAATATCTTTCCTGATACAGCTATCAGTAGCCCCTGTATCTAACAAGGCATCATATCTTTCGTCGTCTAACATGATGGAGACAACGATTCGTTTCTCAGCATTTTCCATCGACGCTTGCAATTTAGCAATCCCAAACTCACCATCATTCAGTGTGTTTAAAGAGGACACTTTGACGTCTTTGTGCGATGGTTCTTTACCAAAGTCCTCATCAAACTTTTGTTGTTGTTCCTGGATCATCATCTGAACAAGATCGATATCTGAGTAGTCATCGACGTACATGCTCGACACTTTAGGAGTTGTAGATGAAGTCATACGCATGTCCTTTGGTACGAGTGTTGTTTCACAACGGGGCGGATCAAGATGCCTATTGACTCTTGTTGCTTCTGTCAAACTCAGCGGACCTTTCTTATCCACAAGATGGATGAGGGCTTGAGCTCTTTTTCTTTTACGAAATCGCTTACTCAATCTCGTAGTCTTCTTTGGGACTTTCACATTCAACTCCTCTTCTTTTCCATTACTTTTTGACACGATATTTGCACTGATTTTTTCTGATTTATTGTTGCTATTGCACATATTGATTCTACTAATTGTATTCTCACGATCCTTGACTTGTTCATTAACTGGCTCATTGCTTCTTTTGGAAGCTTCGGGCAGGACCTGTTCAGAGAGTAGAATGTTTTTATCAGCACCTGTACGAATATTGCGTCCATTATGGGAAATAGAAACGGCACACACTTTGACATTACCATTGTGAGGACGGAATGTGTTATTGTTTGTCATAGAAGGAGCATTGCCGGCAAAGTTGCCGTTTCCTCTATTCATTTGAGTACCTGTGTTACCATCACCTGATCCTGCATGTTTGCGGAATCGGCAATCATTCCAGGCATGGCCCTTCTTGCCACAGTAGGAGCAATTCCCGATGCAATTGGCAGTGTTGTGGCTCTTATTGGGGCCACATGATGCACAATGAAAAGGGAAAGGCATTCTCTTAACCTGCTGCTCTTGAACTCTGACTTGCGGAGCGAACGGTGCAGCATTCATCTTCTTCTGAAGACGATAGGGACCGGTGTTCCTTCTGTTATCTTTAACAGCGGTTGCATAAGCCTTCTTTGCGGTGGCGGCTAAGGGTCCAAGCAGATTGCTCATAATTTTAGTAAAGTCATCAATAGAGGTAAACCTCATCTCTGCACTTTGATTTAAAACCTGCAGGCGGGTGACCATCATGTTGAAAGTGTCAGGATTCACCGTTGCACTCAACAAAGACAATACCATTTCATTGTCATCTTTGATCCCATAAAGCCTCATGTCACGAGCAATCCTCATGGCGAATTGCCTGTAGGATTCATGCTCTTCACGACCAGTCTCAAGTAATTTTTTAATCTGTTCCACACGCTCTTGTTCACTTAATGCAATCTTTAGAAATACAACTTCGCATTCCTCCCAAGTAAGAGTCTTCCCCTCTTCTCTCCTCTTGTTAAACTCAAATTCCAGGCACTGTTGATGGTATTCATTAATGACCAAATAACTGAGGTACCTATCGCAGTTTGCGTGGAACAGTTCCTTACCGACAAAGGGCAATACCATATGCTTCAACTGGTCCAGGAACTGACGAGGATCTGTGTTTTTGTAGAAACGGGGCATATCATCATTAACTTTCAATTGATGATGCATGGAAGCATTATCCCTGCGCTGGTCATTACCATTCACTGTATTAACCACGACCTCAGTACACGGAGCAGTGGCCTCCACGGTTGGAGCAGTTATCCCTTTGGGAGAAGCGGCGAGCGTCAATCTCCTTTCGGCGAGGTCGTCGAACAGCTTGAAGGCTCTCTCACATCGTTTGATGTTCGCCTCCAGTTCTTCCAACGTACGCTCGGCTTCGTCGTACGTCTTCAGGTTGATTTCTCGCGCCTCTTTTTCAGCGCTCTCGTTTAAACGCATGACTGTTACCATACGTTGGATCAATCGATCCCTACGGTTGTACATGCCATCCAGGAGATCCTGATTGGTACCTTGCTTGGCAACCGCAGCATGCTGTTCTTCAGCGTTAGTGATTGGTTTATTACCCACGTACAGTTCGGCGGCTCTTGCAATCATCATAGCCTCTTTTTCGTCTTCTCGGTCCATCTCGGATTCAGTATCCGAGGAGTTTTCACCCTCATAACTCCATTCCGACATCGTTACATCTTCATCACGCAGAGCGGCTGCTCCTGGAAGCCTGACGGTCGGCATAAGGGGCGGAGTGACGACCGGGATCACAACGGCTTGAGTGTTGTCGTCTGGTGTAGCGATGGCTGGTGTAGCGATGGCTGGTGTGGTGACGATCGGTGTAGTGACAGCGGCTGTCTCCGGGTTCGGCGTCGACTCCGTCGAGGAGTTGCTAGCAGCCTCCATTTCAGGTTCTTCATTCAGACGAAGGGCATCGTCGGGCTTGGTTTCGGCGGCTTCGATACGTTGAGCGGCGGCAAGCTTGGCGGCGGCGGCAATTTTCTCTCCACGAGTCTGACGAGCGGTTTTCTTGATCATCTTGGGCATGGTGACGTGGAGTTTTGTTTTTAAGGTTATTTTTTAGGCTTTAAGGTTTTGATATGTGGTGTGTGGGGTGTGTTGGCACTTCACTTAAAAAAATGAAACGTGTAGGCAAGTTTTATGATAGGAAAGTAAGTGAGAAAAAGATATCGGTCCACACTGACCACACACCGGTATTTATACATGTTTATTGTTACTACAGAGATGTAATGTTGGGTAAATAGATAGGTGAAGGAGTCATTGCCAAGAGATGGATAGCGGAAGGCTATAGCCTGGCGCGTGTCCTAGCTTCTGAATGATTGGCCATGATCCTAATTCATTAGACGTTACGCCAATACTACATAGCATGGGTACCGGATGACTGATCCGGACCAGGAACATCTTTCTGGTTCATGTAGTTCGTGCTGGCGAAGGTCCATGATTGGTACCTGGAGCCAAGCTTCTAGATATGACATTTTGTATCTTCTAGGCAAGCACTTTCACTGTTTTGATTGGACTCGTTGGTCTTTGTTAAGGAGTCTACGATAGTAGACGCGTTCGTATCTCTGTGTACTTACTACTGGACTCTGGTGAATATTGCACAGGGAACTTAAACAGAGCCAGAATCCTTTCTTTTTATACTATGGTGGCTATTTGTGTACTTAATCTTGGCACCTTGAGAGAAAAAAAAGAAATCATGCACAGTGCATGAACAGAGAGAGGAGCATGGGAACGTGTCAAGGCGTGGGTAGCAAGAGAAAAACAATGATATCATGCATAGAGGTCTCGCCAGAAAGTCATCGACCCAATATATTTTCTGCACTGACTGGGGGATTGAATGCAACCATGAGAGCCCACTTCTACGTGACATGGTCAATTCAAAGTTCGCAGCTGTGGATGGAGCTCTGTATGGAGGGACATGTCACTAGACGCCTAGCAGCCCATGAAGGTGGTACGAGGACTCTATTGAGCTCTTATATCAAAAATATATTGGGTCGATGACTTTCTGGCGAGACCTCTAGTGCATAAGGAAAGGGTGCGTGGGAACGTGCCAAGGTGTGGCTAGCGAGAGAAAAAATATCATGCGCAACGCATGAATTAAGAAAAGGGGCATGGAACGTGACAGGTCGTGAGTAGCGAAAATAAGACAGAAAAAAGGGGTATGGGAACGTGCCAGGGCGTGGGTAGCGAAAGAAACGCAATTATGAACAGCGCAATGAGCAAAGAAAAGGGGCATGGGAACAACAGGGAAAAGGGGTATGGGAAAGTGCCAAGGCGTGGGTAGCGAAGAGAAAAAAGGAAAGAGAATGTGAGCACAGCGCATGAAGAGGGAAAAGGGGCATGGGAACATGCCAGGGCGTGGGTAGTGAAAAAAAACACGCACAGCGCCTGAACAAAAGAAAGGGGCATGGGAACGTGCCAGGGCGTGGGAATGAAAAAAGCACGCACAGCGCATGAACAAAGAAAGGGGCATGGGAACGTGCCAGGGCGTGGGTAGTGAAAAAAACACGCACAGCGCCTGAACAAAAGAAAGGGGCATGGGAACGTGCCAGGGCGTGGGAATGAAAAAAGCACGCACAGCGCATGAACAAAGAAAGGGGCATGGGAACGTGCCAGGGCGTGGGTAGTGAAAAAAACACGCACAGCGCCTGAACAAAAGAAAGGGGCATCGGAACGTGGGTAGTGAAAGAAAGCACGCACAGCGCATGAACAAAGACAGGGGCATGTGAACGTGCCAGGGCGTGGGAGTGAAAAAAAAAGCACGCACAGCGCATGAACAAAGAAAGGGGCATGGGAACGTGCAAGGACGTGGGTAGCGAAGCAAGGAAAAAAGAAAAGGCACAGCACATGAACACAGAAAAGGGGCATGGGAACGTGCCAGGGTATGAGTAGCGAAAGGAAGGAAAGAAAAAGTGACTGCACAGCGCATGAACTGGAGACAGGGGTATGGGAATGTACCAAGGTCTGGGTAACGAAAGTAGTAAAATAGGTACGTGCAACAAAAAAAAATGCGCGCACAGCGCATGAACTAAGAAAAGGGGCATGGGAGCGTGCCAGGGCGTGGGCAGCGAAAATTGTAAAGAGGGAAACAAAGCAAGCACAGCGCATGAATGAAGAACAGGGGCGTGGGAGCGTGCCAGGGCGTGGGTAGAGAAGATAGAGGTCTCGCCAGAAAGTCGTAAACCCAATATATTTTTGATATACTCTGCTCAATAGAATCCTACCACTGTCACAAATTTACGTACGGTCCTCGCAAATCTAGCTAAGCGTCTAGCGAAATGTCCTCTCCATTCCAGAGCTCCCTCCATTATTTTCCAAGATCCCCTCCAAAACATTTCGTTCCGTTTGGAAAACTACCGTCAGGCAATGCCTGGCGTACTCTGAGGCTGCCAAGAACCCCCCTGAAGATGGCGAGGACACCTCAGGTCCACTGTGTACACTGGATGGACCAGTCGATGAGGAGGCGACGATGGAAGAACTATTCGAAGACATGTTGTCGGACTACGATCACATCACTGAAGATGACTTCGATCTCGCTCTCAATGCTTCCTACTTCGAGGACCAAGAGGGTCTTTTCATCTGTGAATCACAGGCCCCAGGTATAGATGACGACTTTGACGTAGCGGTTGGTAACATAGAGGAGGCCCTAGCTAAAGAAATACAGCAGGGATAGGCAACGCGTAACCATCTTTCACCATCAAAAAAAGAAGAAGTTAGATTGACAACTAATGACTTGACCGTGTCACGTAAATGTGGGCTCCCATCGTTGTATTCAATCCCTATTCATTGCTCAAAAATATATTGGGTTTACGACTTTCTGGCGAGACCTCTAAAGAGTGTAAGCACAGCGCATGGATAAAGAAAAGGGGCATGGGAACGTGCAAGGGGGGGTGTAGCAGTGAATTAGTTTTAATGCCTCAGGATTTTTATATAAAATGCAGGCAGCTCATCCTTTAGCTCTGTACATTTCGTCAAGCCTTTCGCAAGTAAGTTAAATTCTTCATCCCGCGTTAATAATCTCGCATCCACAAGTGCCTCTGTAACGTACTGGACCTACCTTGGTCTAGGGAGTGTACCTCTTTAAATTGGAGACCACTTCCCTTTTTATCAAAGTTCATTGAGTGTATAGTTAGCCTGTGGCAGGACGCCTACTTAATAGTCCTGCCTCGGCAAAGAATAAACATCATCTCTTTGTCTCCTTGACTCTCACAATTCCACTATACGTTTCATTTTTTCAAGGTCATAAGAACCCCCATACACCCTCATATACACACACAAAAGAATTCTCAATCACTCATCATGGCACCCCGACGACGCTCCGGTGCCAATGCCCCTGCCGCTGCAACCCCAGCAGACGCCGCTATCGCCCCAGCAACCGCCGCCACTGCTGCACCCCCAGCAGACGCCGCTAACGCTTCAGCTCCAGCTGTCGCGTCTACAAGTTCAGCAGACGCCTCTGCTACCATTAGAGACTCGCATTCGGAGCCCACTAGCCCTGAGGCTTCCGAAGACGAGGGCGAAGGACCATCGCCTATGGACACTGACGAGGAGTCACACTTCTCTGAGTCCTCCCAAGAAGTGGACGCTCTTAACAAGCTCCTATCAACCTTCACGGTTGAAGACGAGGAAGAAGAGGATTTTGAAATTGGTGGTGTTGGCAACCCTACCAAGGAAGATCTCCAGAAACTCCTCAGTCGTCGCAAGGACCGGCTTCGAGCCAGGTCAAGAACAATTGGATTGATCCACACTCGTTTCCACGACGCGGTCATCCAGATGAAACACATCCGTGTGGAGCAATCAAGAATCGAGAGAGCGACGAGGAAACTTATCGCGCAAAAGGAGGAATTACTCTCAGCCGTCACCCAAGAATGCGAGGACATCCGGAAGGACATCGCCTCCATCCAGCAATCGCTCACCTTCGGCTATGAAGAAGATGAGGCCCCTCAAGAACTCGAGAAAGTCGAGGAAGCTCCTAAAGCCAAGTTCTCAGTCAAATGGGACAAGTCCAATCCCGAGCACAGCGCTCTATACCGCATCTTCCGCGAGGAGTACATCCCGCTTATCGAAAACACGGATGAGGTCGACTTCTCTAAGGTCAAGAAGAAGACTTTCAAGGACTCGCCCGAGCTCGATCTGGACGTGTCAGCACTTCCGACGGAGGACATGGTCAGAGAGATGGCTCGCCGCGTAGTTAAGTTCAGAGACGACTTCGAAAGGGTCTTCAGAAGAAATCTCTCGGACGACCTCTTTGACAAAATGGCCTGGGATTACATGCCCAGTGCTATCTCAAAGGTTGGTCTTGCCAAGGAGTATCAAGAATTCATTATGGACATCCCTCTCAAGAAACGGACTTGGAAGCAAGTGGTCGCATGTCTGAACAAGGCTCTCAAGTTTGAACTCTTGGAAGCACACCTTGCGGACGAAGTGCTCACAGCCAGACCCAAAGTTGGTGAAACGTTCTTAGCGTTCACTCAGCGCCTCACGCCGCTCATTGAGGCCGCCAAATTTCCAGATGATGGTTGCACAATCCTGATTAAGGCGCTTGGCAATCATTTATCCGATGTCGGCTTCCAAGCAACGATCAAGGAGTATGGCTCCTTTGATGAGGTTAAGTCCATCAAGAAATACCTCGAGTTCCTGACCAAGACCCCAGGAGCGATGGAAGGCTCCAAGACCGACCACACCCTGTACTTCATCAAGAAGTATGGTGGCAAGGCGGGCGCCCAAGCTGCGGATCGATCCCAGGTTAAAGCAAGGTCAGAGTATTCTGACAGAGCTCCAGCACCTGTGCTCCAAAAGAGGCCCAGTCCCGGAGGGGACAACAGGGACCGCGACCGCAGGGATAACAGGGACCGAGACCGTAGAGACGGCGACCGCAGAGACCGGGTCTACAAGAAGCCTAGACAAAGTCATGGCAAAAGAGAGCTCTGCCCTTATTCAGCCAAGTGCAGAGACAAACATCTCAGGCATGAGAAGGAAGATTGCTTTCGCTGGCAAAACGACCAGGAAAGGAAGAGCCGAGATGAACGCTCTGGCAAGCAGCCTACCCAGTCTAGAGATAGTTCCAAGTATCAAAAGACTGTTGGAGCGTTCAGCAGAATATCTGAGGACACTCAGATGGAAGGCATTGAATTAAATAAACATTCTATGTTCTCTTCCTACACCTCGTTGCCCTACGTATTTCTGAAAGAAGCCTATGCGTTCAAGGGTTCCGCACCTGGTGACAACAGAATAGCTGTGCCTATTAGCGTGATGGGCGCAATGTGTACCGCTCTGTTGGACCCTGGAGCCACTACATCTCTCATCAGCAAAGAACTCGCAGACGATCTGGCAATTCGTTATTACAAGAAGCCCAATGACTCAATTGCTATGATTGAGGCAGGCACCAGCACTCAAAGCATCGTCACTTGTGACAAAGTGCAACTTGTATGCAACAAAAGATCCGTAGAACGCCATGTCTATGTTATGGCTCTGGAGTACTATGACTTTATCATAGGAATGGATCTCTTTGCTAGGTTCGGTTACGCCATTACAGGAATGGCAATGCCGCCACCAAGAGAGGAGGAGTTCCTCTGGGTACCCTATGATGAGAAAGCTTCGCTCATTCCCAAGGAACCTCCTGCAGAAGAACGCACCCCAGAATTCATCAAACAAAAAGCAATTTTCGTAAATGAACTAGAGCCACACCTGAAGGCCAATGCCAGAATTGACCCGAAGACGCACTGCACTCTCGAGTCAATGAGCGTATCTCTGAAAGTAAGGCCTGGCTGTAGGATACAAGAAAGATCACGCCCGTTTTACGCTCAAACAGAGAAAGAGGAAGTTGATAGTACGATCCAAACCTGGTGGGACACGGGTGTCATTGTGCCAGCACCGAAAGGCTGTCCATACAATAATTCTCTTACCATGGCCTCCAGAAGAGACCTGGATGGGAACATCACCAAGTTTCGTGTCTGCCTTGATCCTCGCACGCTGAACCGCCAGCTAGAGGATACAGACAATTTCCCCTTGCCACTGATCACTGACGTTCACGCCAAGATGGCAGGAGCAAAGTACTTTTCTACTATTGATCTCTCCCAGGCATATCACCGCATGCCAATTGATAAAGCAAGCCAACCTCTGACTGCATTCACTCATGGTGGAAAGCAGTACATGTTCGCAAGAGCGCCCTTTGGATTGAAGCCGTTGACAAGCATCTTTCAACGAGCCATGTCGCAGTTACTCGGACATGTGCATTATTCTGACAACTATGTGGATGATATCGTTATCTATTCACAGTCTATTGAAGAGCATATCACTCATGTCATCTCAGTCCTTAAGCTTCTCACGGAAGTGGGTTTAATTATCAATAAGGAGAAGTGTCACTTACTCAGCACAGAAGTCCTCTTGCTTGGATTCATTATCAGCAAAGACGGCAAACGCATTAACATTGAGAAACTGGCTAATGTAGAAACGTGGCCTTACCCCACGAACAACAAAATGATCCAGAGGTACAATGGCATGTTCAACCACTTTCGAGGATACATTGCCATGCATAGTACACTCTCGGGCCCATTAGATGCGTTGCGTAATAAGAAAGGAAAATTCATCCTGAACGATCTGGAGAAGCGATGCTTCGATGCCTTTCGTTATTTGATGAAAAGAGCACCCATCCTGAAATTTGCAAATTTTCTGTTAATGTTCTATGCCGCTACGGATGCCTCCAACGACGGGCTAGGTGTTATGCTTTATCAACTGCCCAGGGGGAGAGATGATCATAGCGAGATCAATTACATTTCCTTTCAGTCAAGAGCGCTGCACAAGCACGAGAAAAACTACCCAACTTACAAGAAAGAACTTTTAGGCATAATGTTTGCTCTCATGAAGTTTCATTATTTCTTGTGGGGAAGAAAGTTTGTTCTCTACACCGACCACAGACCTCTGACGTACATCCATGAACAAGATGAGCTCCCGCAGATCATTACGAACTGGAAAGCAACCCTTCTCAACTACGATTTTGAGTGCGTGTATCGTCCAGGACTGTTGAATGTCATTCCGGACGCTTTGTCCAGAGCTGCAACAATAGGTAAAGTGAAGAAGGGGATCGTTTATTGGTTATCGAGCCAGGGCTCGACGTGTGTCTCTATTTATGTGCCTAGGACTAGATCTAGAAACTTCTAGTACTGGGCGCAGCCAAGGTGACGCAAGGTCACTGCAATCCGTTGCATCCTCCCCGTCCTAAAAAAAATCATGTCCTCGTCTTCCGTGAGGCCTCGAAGTCGGCGAGAGCATCTTTGGCGTTTGTTAGGGATGACTTTGGCTCCCAAGTCGCACTTTCTAATGGGTAACCTTTCCAGAGGACGAGCCACTTCGGTTTTTTGTTGATGACAGCGTAGTCGAGTATGCGCTCTACCTCGAACTCCTCCTCGCCTTCAATGATATCCGGGGGTGGCGGTGGTGGCGATCGTTCGCCAAATTCCTTTGGTGATGGCGTGTGGGGTCGTAACAGGTCGGCGTTGAACACAGGGTGCTGCTTCATTGCCGGTGGTAGGTCCAGCTCGAAGGCGTTGTCGTTGACCTGAGCAATGATCTTGTAAGGGCCAATAAATTTAGGTTCCAACTTCTTGGAGGGGCGCTGCTTGTGAGCTGCAACTGATATATGCTCGGTGCTGAGGAGGACCATGTCACCGACTGCGAAAGGCACTGGCCGTCGTTTCTGGTCAGCATAGTGCTTCTGGCGGTTCTGTGCAGCGATGATCGCGTCCTTGGCCTGAGAGAGGGCTGATGCTTGGGCTGTCAAGAACTCGGACACTGCGGGGACGTTGGTGGCTGGTGGCTTGAGAAGAGACGACGGTACCAGGGGATGGTGGCCGTAGTTGAGGAAGAATGGGGAAAATCCAGTTGAGGGGTTGACAGAGTTATTGTATGCGAACTCCATCATTGGTAACCAGAGATCCCAGTCCTTCTGATGGTACGAGATATAGGCGCGGAGCATCTCCTCCAGGGTCCGATTTGCTCTCTCTGTCTGGCCATCCGACTGCGGATGAAAAGCAGTGGAAAAGTTGAGTTTGGTACCCATCAACTTTGTCAAGGCTGTCCAAAATTTACCGGTGAAGCGCGAGTCTCGGTCTGACACAATGGCCCGGGGCATGCCGTGCAAGCGGAAGATCTGGTCGAAGAAAAGTCGCGCGACATCCGTGGCCGAGTCCGTGGTGTGGCTGGCACAAAAGTGCACTTGTTTCGAGAGCTTGTCGACAAACACAGTGATTGCATCGAAGTTGCGGGCCGTCTTGGGGAGCTGAACGATAAAATCCATCGAGACAGTGTCCCATCGCTGGCTAGGGATTGCCAGAGGGGTGAAAAGACCTGCCGGGTGTCGCGTGGAGGGTTTGTTGCGTTGGCATTGCTCACACGATGCGATATAGGCCTTGGTATCCCGTGCCATCCGGGGCCAGAAGAATGTGCGGCGCAGGTTGTCGTATGTTTTCTCAAATCCGAGGTGGCCGGCCAGTGGAGAATCATGCGCATCGTGTAAGATTGTAGAGCGCAAATCAGTATCTTTGGGGATACATAATCGCTGCTGCCCATCGACATTGATCCACAGCAAGTCATCTGCGACGAAATAGCGATCGGAATGACTTGCCTGCTGTTGACGGCAATTTTCGTGGAGCGGGCCTAGGATGGGGTCCTTTGGGTAGCCTTCCACCAGGCATTGCCGTACGCCTGGGTCGAGATTGATGTCGAGTGAGTGTATTTGGTACGGCTCCGGGACTGGTTCCTTGTGGTCGGGGCGGCGAGAGAGCGCATCGGGGACAATGTTATCCTTGCCGGGCTTGTACTTGAAAGTGAAATCGTACTCTTGGAGCAGTTCCATCCATCTTGCTTGACGCCGTGTGAGATTAGGCTGTGTTGGAAAATGCTGCAGGGTCGCGTGATCGGTATAAACAATGAAGTGCGAGCCGTCCAGATAGTATCTCCAAGTCCTTAAGGCATGTACGACGGCCAGGAGCTCCTGCTCGTGTGTTGGGTAATTCCGCTCTGCTTGGCTCAACTTTCTCGAAGTGAAGGCAACCGGTCGGGACACACCATTATGGTCGGTCTGGAACAGGACAGCGCCAATGGCAAATCCGGAGGCGTCTGTTTCGACACCGGTGGTGAGGGCTGGATCGAAGATGCGGAGTACGGGTGCCGAGGTCACGGCTTTCTTAAGATCCTCGAAAGCCTTTTGCTGCGGTGTGTCCCATGTGAACGGTGTTGTTGAGCCTAGCAGAGCAGTCAGAGGAAGAGCTATATCAGCGTAGTGATCGACGTATTGGTGGTAAAATTGTGTTAACCCGAGAAATTGCATGACCTCGTGTCGGCTCGTAGGGGCTGGCCATTCTCGGATGGCTTTGACGAGTCCTGCATTGGTCTTGAGTCCGTCCTTGGAGATAACGTGGCCGAGGAACTCTGTCTCTTCTTGCATAAACGAGCATTTAGAAAGTTTAGCGAAGAGGCCCGCTTTGCGTAGAAGGGATAGTACCGCGCGTAGGTCCTTGAGGTGTTGTTCATCATCGTCGGAGTAAATTAAAATATCGTCCAAATAGATCACCACGCATCTGTCCAGTACTGGTTCCAAAGCCTGCCTCATCATGGCCGAGAATGCCGCAGGGGCATTAGTCAGGCCGAATGGGACGACATTGAATTCGTAGTGACCGTATCGCGTCCGAAATGCTGTTTTGTGTCGATCTTCAGGGTGGATGGCCATCTGATGATATCCCGAGATTAAATCCAAACGCGAAAAGCAGCGTGCTGTCCTGAATCGGTCGATCAGCTCGTCAATCCTTGGTAGCGGGTGTCGGTTCTTCTTCGTGATTTTGTTGAGACCTCTGTAATCGACGCACATCCGGAGGCTGCCGTCCTTCTTTTTCACAAATAGTACTGGCGCACCGTAAGGCGACGTGCTTGGAGATATGAATCCTTTGCGTAGGAGTGTCTGTAGCTGTTTCCGAAGTTCGTCGAGTTCCGCAATGGAGAGGCGTATAACCGGGCGCACAGGTGGGTCAGCTGAGGAGTCCGTTTCGATGCGCATGCTCATGCCTCGATCCGGTGGTGGGCCGTCTGGTAGTTCGGGTGGGAAGACGTCGGGGAACTCGACTTTGACAAGTTGGCGCACTTCCTCGGTCATGTCTGGCTCCTCTGTCTTCGGAGGAGGGGCGGGCAGTTTGACCTGAGCTAAGAACACCGAAGCATCAGGGTCGGAGGCGATAGAGACGAAGTGCAATGCCGAGACGTTGATGCTGTTGGTACTGACTGATGAGGCAAACCCGGTGCAGGACCAGAAGACAGGTGCACCACTGTGCTCAAAGTGTAGGTCGTTTGTCCGCCAGTTGATGTTCGGGTTCACCTGAGTCAGCCACGGCTTTCCCAGGATTAGGTCGTACTTGGGCATGGGGTACACAATGGCGTTCAGCGAGTCCTTGTAGGCGTCCCGTTCCAGTGTGATGGCGGCTACGTTATGGGCCAAAGAGGCTGAACCGTTAGGCAATACAACCGGAATGGGCACGCTCTCCTGCAAAGCAATGGCATTCGCCGAGCAAAACTTGGAGCTGATTACATTCCCTTCGGCACCGCCGTCAATGAGGATCTTGGCTGGGCGGCCATTGACAGCACCGATGAAAGTGAGCAAGCGGCGCGAGTTCTGGAAGGCGGTGGCGTAGGAGCATAGTCGAACAGTGCGTTGGCGACGGCGACGGGCGCGTTTGAGGGCAGAGGAGGTGAGGGGCGTGGGGTCCGAGGGTGTCAATGGGGGGTCGAGGGTGGGGGGAGGGTCATGGTGGGTGGTGGATGTGCATGCGGGGAGGGGATGGGGAAGTTGTGTGGAATGAGGTTGGTTGAATGAGGAGTCGGATGGAGTTGTTGGTGATGATGTCAGAGGGGGAGTGACGAATGGGGTTGGGGATGATGATGTCAGAGGAGTGGTGGGGTCATGTGCAGCGAGCGAGGCGATGGAGGATGGAGTAGAGACAACTTTATTTTGTTGAGGAACTACAGGTGTCTCGCGTGGGGATCCTCGCGCACTGTCCAGGCAACGTGGGCAGGGTGGTGCCTGGGCGAGTCTGGCCTGGATCAAGCCTCGCCCTGGTCGTTTCCCGAGTCGGGCTCGGCCTGAGTCTCGATGGCGTGTAGGTTCAGGCCAGAGTCGCGGCACCTGTCGGCCATGTGGCCCACCTTGCGGCAGCGGAAGCAGGCGCCAATGCGGCGGAGGTGCTCGCGGTCGGCGGGGGTCAGTTTCGGTAAAGGCTTACGGGGAGAATACGAGGTCTTGTTTCGCTTGAAAGTGTTGGCCATGCTGGCGAGGAAGGCACTCAGGTGGTCCACATCCATGGGCTCGCCTGGTGGCAAGTCCGGTTGGTCCTTGTTACTGAGGTTTGGGGTATGGGTTGGCATGAAGTCAGTCTTGGTTTTGTGACGTACGCTGACGAAGACAGCGTTGATGCGTTCTGCCACACTGATGGCCTCCTGCCAGGTCGGGGGGTTGGCAAGTTGGACCTGGAGTTGCGTGTCAGTGATCAGCCCTTGGATGAAATATTCTCGCAACATGGTGTCCGAGGGGTCGTCGAGTTGCAGGGCAAGATCTCGGAAACGGTTGATGTAGGCATCAATGCTTTTCAAGCCGGTTTGGCGCAGCTCACGCAGCTCTCTGATGATAGCCTGCTTATGATCGGAGGGTTTGAACTCCTTCGTGAACTCGGTCTTGAAAGTGTCCCAGTTGGCGGATGTCTCGAGACCCGAAAGTCGGAACCATGTGCGTGCTGTGCCTCGAAGATGGTCGACAGCCGCCTCGGTCCAGCCTGTGGGTGGCACGTTGCTGCGTTTGCAGTAGCATTCCATCGTCTCGAGCCAGTCGCGGGTTGCCAGCGCGTTCCTACCGCCAGTGAAGACTTGTGGGCGGGGTGCCTTGTAGGTGACTTGCCTCTGCGAGGCATTGGTGTAGAGTGCTTGGAGTTGTTCTCGGGCGGTTCTCCTGTCGCTGTCGGTGGCGAGGTTGAGCCTCTGCAGCTGGTTCATAACCTCATCGATGGTGGCCATGGTCTTGGTGTCAGTGGTTCAATGGTTCAGAGGGGTCTGGGGTTCGGTGGTTCAGTGGTTCAGTGGTTCAGTGGGTCAGTGGGTCAATGGTTCGGGGGGGGGGGGGGGTCGGTGGTTCGCTTCACCTTTGCTACCAATGCAACAATAGGTAAAGTGAAGAAGGGGATCGTTTATTGGTTATCGAGCCAGGGCTCGACGTGTGTCTCTATTTATGTGCCTAGGACTAGATCTAGAAACTTCTAGTACTGGGCGCAGCCAAGGTGACGCAAGGTCACTGCAATCCGTTGCAAGAGCATACCCAGATGAGCTTTGGCCTGCTTCTAAAGCCCCAAGCCAAAATAGGACCAACAAGCATCAAATCGCAGCAGCGACCAGGTCAAGTCAGAGGACGACAGTTCCACTCTTGGAGGAAGGACCATTGAGTATCTCTTCTGCAGAGTTGGCAGAAAGCCTGACTCCGCCAAGCGTTGTTCCCAACGCACCATACGCACATGCGATGCAGACTGAAGACACCCCAAGAGACACAATCTTGGACGTTGAAGAACGCAAGCAGATGCTAAAACGTGTTCACGAATTTGGTCATCCTGGAAGTAATGCTATGGTTCAAGCGATCCACGAGCAAGGTTACACCTGGCCTAAACTTCGAGAAGATTGTCTAACTTGGGTTAGTCAGTGTGGACCCTGTCAGCATTTCAACATTGCTCGCAAAGGATATCACCCATTAAAAGCAATCCATGCGCGTCTCCCAGGAGAACATGTCGCTATAGATCTCGCCTCGTTCGAGGTTAGCACACAAGGCAATAACTTTGCGCTGGTTATGGTTGACGTCTGTACCAGATTTGTCTTCTTAGAGCCGTTACCTAACAAAGAAGCAGAGACAGTAGCCCGCGTGCTATTCAAACTGTTTTGTGGTATTGGATTCCCAAAGATCATCCAGAGCGACAATGGAGCCGAGTTTGTGAATGCTGTTATCAAGCTCATGGCGCAAAAGCTGCAGGTTGACCATCGTCTATCCACACCGTATCACCCAAGGTCTAATGGAGTTGCAGAGCGTTTCGTTCGATCTCTTAAAGACAATCTCCGAAAGCAGCTAGAAGGTCGCACAGAGACATGGGATTCTTATCTTCCCATGGTTCAGCTCCAGTTGAACACTAAAGCGGCTAGCCTTCACAACTCCACACCTTTTTCTTTATTTTTCGGTCGTTCATTTGCAGGCTTGACAGACTTTTCATCTGCCGAATCACATTTAATGACTGAAGAAGAACTAGAAGAGCGGTTAGAGTACCTGACAAATTTGGTGTACCCCGCAATTGCGAACAAAAGTGCAGACACTCAGCGTAAAATGATCGACAAGTTCAATCGATCGCATCGTATACTGGACTTTCCTCCTGGCACTTTTGTCATGACCAGAGAAGAAACACCAGATGGCAAACTCTCGCCTAAATATCATGGCCCATTCAAAGTTATGTCTCGCTCTGACAATGGCTCCTACACCCTATTGGATGTTACAAATCAAAAGCTCGCTCGCAATTATTCTCCAGAACAACTTAAACGCGTCACTCAGGCTTTGGATGCTCCTAGTGCCGAGTCGTATGAAGTCGAAGCCATTGTAGGACACGACTTTTCTGGGGAGGGAGTGGAGTACACTGTTAAGTGGAAAGGATACGACTCTTCACACAATCAGCGAATTCCATATCGCAATTTTGATTCAGACACTCTGATCAGACAATACTGGAAGCGTCTAAAGCAAAGCAATCCGCACCTCGTTGCCAAACAAAATAAGAAGAGAGAAAAGGCAGAAAAGAGAGCGCTTAGACAACACAAGCTTCAGCAAAAAGAGATCGTTCAAAATGCCAGTCAGAGTAGAAAGAGCAAAAGAAGACCAGCTTCAAAGAAGCATGCTGGCAAGCTGTAAGAACGGCAACAAGCAGATAGCTTGATGGGGTTTTTCACGCCATGCGTTTTCCCCATAGAGAAGGACTGACAGGCGCGTGTCTGTTCCTGAAAGGGTTTTTCACACTTTTATCCCTGCAAAACACATCAAGAGGTTTTTCTAATTTTTACCCTCGCATATCAGGAGGTTTCCACTTTTCCCTCCATCATCATCCAAAGAGCATCCTGAGGTTTTTCATATTTTTACCCTCGCACAATAGTTTATATTTCATGAGGTTTTTCACTTTTACCCTCATTAGTTACCTACCTCTTACCCAACAGCAGATATTCTAGATCAAATCTCGGGGGGAGCTTGTAACGTACTGGACCTACCTTGGTCTAGGGAGTGTACCTCTTTAAATTGGAGACCACTTCCCTTTTTATCAAAGTTCATTGAGTGTATAGTTAGCCTGTGGCAGGACGCCTACTTAATAGTCCTGCCTCGGCAAAGAATAAACATCATCTCTTTGTCTCCTTGACTCTCACAATTCCACTATACGTTTCAGCCTCGACGCGGTATTAATCTATAGATCATAAGTATCTTATTTCTTTCCCAAAACCAGAATGATGAATACTGTGTTTGAGCACACCCCCGTTCAAGTAGAGTCTGTAGCTGCCCATGCGTTGGGCAAGCCTCAGCCGCGCGGCGCATTTGACCTGGAATAATGCGCCATTGTTGGGTCCAACTTTCAACTCGATAAGGCTATTGGCTTGAAGGATCCTCCAGATGCGGCTTGTCTTGTTAGAATCCAGATCGGAAAGGAAGTCCACTCTACTGCGTCGTTGGTTGGCATTCATCGTGGCGAGGGTCTCCCACTCCCCAAGAAAATTCCTATTCCCGTGGTGGTCAAGCCGTGCGGCGCCTACCTGCACTACATCGAGTCTCAGATTCTGGCCGGGGAAGAAGAGCATACTCTTCGCAAGTTCAAGGGGTTCTCTAAGCGATTCACTGTATCAGAGGAAGTCAAGGCCGGAGTAAAGGCTGGCATTTTTGGATGCGAGGCTAGTCTTGAAGTCACGTCCGGATATTCGAACACTGAGGAACTCACAGAAGAGACCGAAGATACTTGGAGAACCAGAGTTGCCCCTGGAAAATACGTTGTTTACCAAAGCGTGGTTGTTTATGCCTATCGCTTCGACCCTACTGATTTGGCAGCATCTGAGGACCTGATTAGGACGTTCAACCCTTCCGTCCAGTTCTATAAGGGAAGTGGCTCATTCTCAAAATATTGGTACTTCTTTGTGCCTGTAAACAGAAATGATCCTTTCACTATCCCTTATCACGATGATCTAGTCGATGATGTAGCATACGACACTCTTACCGATTTTTTTATGGGTTTTGGTTACCCAAAATGGGAGTTTTAGGAGTTCCGTTCGTTAATTCTCAACTTACTGTATGATATCAGAGATGAAAGAAAACGCGTCCACTACGATGAAAATTGTGATATTCTCTAGGGGTAAACTTACAATACTAAACTGGGGACTGAAGTCAACGAGAACAAGAGAGGGTTTTATTGTGGACAGGGATCTGGAGGACTTATATAGCTCCTCCAGGCACCGGTCACGGGAACTCTTAATAATCGTAGAAGTAAAAAGGGAGGTGCGACTCAGGTACATACGTGCCTGAGCCCCACACCAGCATAAAACACCACAGACTCCCCCCTCGAGATGAAATCCAGGGTTGCAGTGCTGTGATGTGGCTAGAAACGGTAGCAATTCGTTTCTAAAGTGCCAGGATAAAGGAAAAACCATACAAAGTGATGGGAAAAAAAGAACCTTTTCCATATAGATAGAGGGATTAAAACCTCTGAGAGTGGGTAAAGCAGAGTGTACATATCTTGCTTGAACCACATGGGAAAGAAAACCGATGAAGAACGGGAAAGCCTTCTCAGACCAGGATCAAAAATTAACCTGAGTTAGTCTGATGAGAACATGTCTCATACTGCTGTACAGTGCGTCTGCAGACTGCAGCTGTCTAAAATGCCTAATATACGGTGGCTAGTGCTCAATGGCACGAGTTGGCAAAAGACAACTCTTACTTGTCATGGAAAAACGCAATGCGGAAAAAAGACCAAAGACCAAGTGTGAATGAATGAGGAAAGTAAGGTCCAAACCTTAATCCAAAAAACCTCATGGTGAACAACGCGCGCGTGAGAATGTGGTATACATGGGAATAAGCCCCACACTCCCCCGCAAAATGATTTTTTACGCGGTTCAAAAATAGAATTACAAAAATTGTAATGAACATGCCTCTTCTCTTCTCCATTCCCTCTCCTGCACAAACCTGAAAACGACTACAACTTCTCCACATTACCACGACCTGATCGTCTGACCCGATGCGTAGTGCTGGAGACAGCTTGAGCAATTGAAGCGATTGCAGGAGCCTTTCTCTTAATGCTAGCTGTCACGCTTGTTGCAAGGTGATTCTTCAACTCTTCCTTCTGAGTCTTCAGCTTCTTTCGATGCTGCTTCGCGACTACGTGAGGATTCGTCTTGTTAATTCCTTTCCAATATTGGTGGACTAACTTGTCCGAGTCAAACTGTTCGTAGGGGATGAAGGAGTCTTCATTCTCCGAGTATCCCTTCCAATGAACCTTATAAAGCAATTGGCCGTCTTCTAAGCTATGTCCTAGAATCGACTCAACTTCGTAGCTCTCCTCAGAGGGCTGCGCCAGGTCTTGGGTTACTACGTTCAATTGCTCAGGAGCATAATGACGAGGCAAAACGTCACCCGTTGCGTCTTGCAATTCATAAGCACCAAAGGTCGTTCGTCTCACTACTTTAAAAGGGCCGTCCTTTTTAGGAACAAGAGCACCTTCAGCAACTGGATCGATCGCCATGACAAATGCGCCAGGTTGAATTTCACGGATGGTATGCGAGTTGTTGAATTTATCAATCATTTTCTTTTGGTTGTCTGAACTAATGTCAGACAGTGCAGGAAATATCAAATGAGTCAAGTATAATAATCTTTTCTCTAAATCATCATCGGATAGCAAGCGACTGTCAGCTGCTGTGAAATTTGATATCCCAGGAAACGCTCTACCGTAGAACAAGGAGAATGGTGTAGAGTTATGAAGCGAGACAATTCTCGTGTTCATTTGAAGTTGAACCATGGGTAAGTGCACATCCCAATTAGTGGGGTTAGCTTCAATGTTTTTACGAAGAATGTCCTTCATTGACTTGATATGCCTCTCTGCTACTCCGTTACCTCGAGGGTGATATGGTGTAGACAGACGATGATCAATTGTAAGTGTCTTTGTCATTTCTTTGATAATGCTGTTGACGAACTCTAGCCCATTGTCACTTTGGATGATTTTCGGAAAGCCGATATCACAAAAGAGACGGAAAAGGCGCTTACTAACTGAAGCAGCATCCTTGGTTCTCAACTCAAATAGAAATACAAATCTGGTACAGACATCAACGACTAATAATGCATATTCATAGCCATTAGTGCTCAGCGGAAATTGCGCCAAGTCTATAGCCAAGTGTTCACCAGGTAATTCTGCGTGAATGGCTTTTAAAGGGTGATAGCCTTTTCTTGCGATATTGTACCGCTGACAAGATGAACACGATTTAACCCAGAGGACACAGTCCTCTTTCAATCTGGGCCACGTTTTATTGTCTTGATGGATCATGTTCACCATTGATGTAGCCCCTAAATGACCAAAGGAATGCGTCTTCTTCAAAATCTCTCTTCGCCTAGATTTCTCAGGAACGTGCCAACTCTCAGGATCAGGAATTTGATGCATGAAAGACAATGCAGGCAACTGCACCCCTTCTGGAGATGTTATGCTATCAGGAGTCATTCGAAGAGCAAAGTCTACAGAATCAATTGTCTCTGGAACAGATGACACACTGGACATGGCAACATTACTCTTTGAATGCTTCACGATAGCTGACCTTTTATCTTCTGGCCATAATTCTTCAGGAAACGCTCTGGATAAAGTGTCAGGGATCACATTCAATATTCCAGGACGATGAATTATTTCAAAGTCATAGCTGAAGATAGTTTCACGCCAATCAGCCATTATGTTTGACAAACATTTCTGATCCATCAGAAAGGTCAACGGCTTATGATCTGTGAATAAGGTAAAACGTCTGCCCCACAAATAATAGTGAAACTTCTTTAAAGTAAAGATGATTGCTAGTAGTTCCTTTTTATAAGCCGGATACCGCTTCTCATGATCACGCAAAGCACGCGAAGTGAAAGAGATATAATTAATCTTACTATCGTCTTTTTCGCCTAATGGTAACTGATAAGCCATACCAGCAATCCCTTCATTCGAAGCATCCGTTCCTACATACATATGCAGTCTCCAGATTACTTGTTTCAATATAGGAGCATACGGAAATAGCTTTTTAATGCCCTCAAAGCACTTCATCTGCAAATCATTCAGTACGAAGCGACCTTTAGCATTGCGCAAAGATTCGAGTGGACCAGCAATAGGACCATATAAAGGTAAGTACTCTCGGAAGTAGTTAAACATTCCCATGTATCTTTGTACTGCCTTGTTGTTGGTAGGTGGGGCCCATTGTGAAATGTTGGCCACCTTCTCAGGATTTATTCTCCTTCCTTCCTTGTTAACAAGAAATCCTAACAACATGATCTCTGTATGAAAGAGATGACATTTCTGACGATTGAGGATGAGCTTTGCTTGTGTCAATCTGTCCACAATTATTTTTGCTTGCTCTAAATGATCCTCCTTCGTATGAGAGAAAATAACCGTATCATCAACATAGATGCCAGCGAACTGGAGGTCACCGAGGAGGTAAGACATGCCTCTTTGAAAGATGCTCGTCATTGGTTTCAAACCAAAAGGAGCTCTTGCAAACATGTACTGATTTCCTTCATAGGTGAAAGCTGTATACGGTTGACTTTCTTTTGAAAGTGGCAGTCGATGGTACGCTTGCGTCAGATCAAAGGTAGAATAATACTTATGACCAGCTGCCTTTTTGAGTAGATCTGGAATCAGTGGCAACGGAAACGTGTCTGATTTTAACAATTGTTTGTTCAGCACTCTCGGATCTAGGCACACTCGGTACTTCAACACTTTACCGTCCATATCTCTTCTGGCTGCTAAAGTCAGCGAGTTATTATAAGGATTGCCTTTCGGCGCAAGGACGATGACACCATCATCCCCCCATTGTTTGATCTGACGTGCGACCTCTGCACCTTGTGAATGTGCATGGAACGGCCTGGATTTGACATTAATTACGCAGTCTACCGGCAATTTCAACTCTACTTTCAGGATCTCAAGCTCACAATAGCTTTTGGGATCGATTGCAGAGTTGCGCTCCAGTGCAGGTTCCAGTTCCTTCAGGAAATATGCCTTGTCCGTTAAGAACTCGGGCGTGTTTTCCGTGTCAGGAACAGCATCTGGCAAGATAGATGGTTTATCATCATCGTAGATCCAGATATCAGTCAGAGGAGGCGGTTTGGGCATGCGGACACCTCCGACATAGTACCCAAAGCGAGGAAACAAGTCCATGCCGATATAAAAATCGTAATAAGGTATGTTCATATTGTGCCTTTCACGTAGAACTAGCTAAATTTTTTTGAGCAATTTTCATATTTGAGTAAATCGGGGTTGCCTCAATTTGGATCACGGACTGCGTTAATTTTGACAGCCTACTTTTTTCCCCTCACTTTTCGATTCTCTTCACCTCCCTCCTCCACAATGACGCGAATGTCTAGACTCACCACTTCACGTAGATCGTCCCGCTTTGATAAAGAAAGGAGTCATGCTGAATCACCTTTGCAGAAGACTTCATCTCAAGGGTCTGCTTCCATAGCAGGTCCTTCTCCTGCACGTAGATCCACTCGCAGTTCAGGGGATGGAATTGGGCAAGGATACATACTACCACTACCTCTTCTACGCAAGCCTCGTCGCCTTGACAAGGGTAAAGGCCGTGCTGTAACTCCTGTCTGGGTGTCATCGAATCCATATACTCCTGTACAACACTCTCCTTCCTCGGAACAAACCCATGATGATTCTCCTGAGTGGAGTTCGCCGAGTTTGCCGCCGCACCCCTCGCCTCCTATTGAGGACTTAATAGAGCTCACTCCGCCTCCTCCATTTCTGCGTACGGACACCCCATCACCTGCTCCGTCTTTGTCCCGTCCATCCAGCAGTGATAGTCAATACCCTTTGCCGGATTCTATATCCGTGAGAGTCAACTTTCGTTGTGGAGAGCGGCACACGCAGCCCCGTGCTCGCAAGACACTTCCACAGCCTGTTGTCTGGGATTACAAATGGGACTGTGACAACATCAACGTCCTTTGTTCGCGGATCAGTGCGATAACCAACGGGCTTCAGCGCTTCAGCTGGCCGGATACTAGTCAGCCGTATTCCAAACCGAACCATCATGCAGGACAAGATAATTATAAGACATTGGATGAAGAGACTTGCGACATGAAGCTCAAGTCGGCGTGGAAAAACGAAGCACGACGTCAAAAAAAATCTGAAGGGATAATTGTTGATGTGTTTGTCTATCTTGCAGACAATGGCGCTCGAGCTGGAACCCAAGGCCAAGCTGGTGGTCCAAGTGTGGGCACAGGCGAGGTATTCAGGCGCGCAACCATCCTTCGTACGAAAGCAGCGGAGGCTCGTCTTAACAAGGAGATAGATGACGGACATGTAGAGCCATTTGGAGGCATGGCAAGGACGTACCTCGCAACACACTTTGCTCGCAGAGAACCCCCTGCAGAAAATGAACGGCTCCGTATACCTACTACGCGAGCATTCACACAGATCCGTAACCTTGATAATGAAGCCGAAATCGTCAATAACCGCACGGAATCTGAAAATGTCGTTCGTCAGCAACTATTCAGGAAGATCAGAGTGAGAGTAGGCACCGTTGTATTCCCCATCGAGGTTCATGTAGTTGATTTCAAGGACGTGCTTGAACTGCCTGATATGAATCTCAACGGTCTCCCCAACTTCAGAGCAAGCGACGGTAGCGACGACCTTGAGGGCCCTGCCATAGATATGCCAGATGAAGACCATGCATAAAATTTTGAACAGAACTGCTTTTTATTTATTGAAATTCAGAACCTTCCGCTCATAGCCACAGTGTTCAAATAGATTGAGCGCTATGCTTTCATTGTGAGATGCCGATACCCTAAACGCTAAGTCCAGTACGGGCTCGGGGAGATAATGAAAAGCAAGATTAGCGTGCTTTTGAATGTACCTCTTTACCAAGGAGAATCCAGTTTCGATAGGATTGTAGTGAGGAGAATAAGGAGGAAGGAAGAAGAGTAATGCACCTCGGCTCTCAATGGCGGTTTCTAACTCTTTGTACATGTGAATTCTAGCGTTGTCGATAATAACGATGGAGTTTGGCATAGGGTACGGATTAAGGTGGGGCAAAATAGATTCGACGAAAGCGTTGTGGAAACTAAACCGAGTGAAAGTGTCCTTGGTGAAGGACCATGCGAAATAGCCTTTGCTGTTGAAAGCGGCGAGGGCTGACACACGTTTACCGCGCGAGAAAGGTAGGGACACGATTGCGGGTTTTCCTATAGGAGACCATGCATATTGACGTAAAGCCGATCTTCCGTCCTTGCTTGTCTCATCGACAAAGACTAGCTGCTCCGGGAAGTTGTAGAAAGGGCTTAGACGGTACTTAAAGTCTTCCAGTTCTTGTGGGAGTGCCTCCCTGGCACGCTTCTCCAGTTTTTTTCGAGACAGTTTGAGATCGTGGCGCAAGGCACGACATACGGTTGGAATGGATACAGTCCTCAAGTCCTCAAATGTCTCTTGAATAGCCATCTGAAGCTCTTCCAAGATAAAGCAAGGATGCTCTTGGACATAGTTGAGGACAAACTCCTGAACCTCGATGCGCCATCTAGGCGTTTTGAGCCTCACTTCAGCGCTGTAGACGTGGCCTGTGCGATTGAACAAAGCTATGCATATTTTACATTGTCAAAGATCGTTTGCAGCACCCATATTTGGCAACTGAGATCGCGAATAAGCTTACCAGTCCAATCCTTGACGCTTGTAGGAAAAACACCCAACAGTTCGGCAACTTCTTTCCGTTCATAGCCCATAAAGCTGTATAGAATTACTGCGCGCCATCGCAAGTCTTCGGAGTAGGTCATTTGTGTGGAGGATGCAGGATGGTAAAGGAAAGGAAACTTGACCCGAGGTATCGCGCTCAACCTTTTTATTTCCTTTGGACCCCGCCTGTGGGCATCGAATCAAAATTAGCTATTTTGTTCTGAAAACAGCTGCAAAAAGTTCTACTTCCAGATCAAAAAGATCATTTCTGTTTAGCATCTTCGTCAAAAGGAATGTCTCGCTCGCTTATATCTCAGAAATAGGGTGTCGCTGCGTTATGGGGATGTGAAGAAACATCAGCTAAATCTGGTCCAATTTACAGTAACTTTGGTATGACCCCGAATCAATTTTGAGTTTACACTTTTTTAAGCTTCGGCAACTTTGAGAAATATCAACCAAATTAATTTTTTTATGTGAAAAGCACAATAACACTTATTTGACACGAAACCGATCTGTCATTACACACAAGATCAACTTTGTCGCATGTAAGCATGTTTTCCGCTTTCATTCCAGCTTCTCCTAACTCAATTGGTCCTGGTAGCTTGGCTACTTTGATTCCCATCTCTCTAGCAATGGCTAAATCGATATACGAATCTGTGGATCCACAATCAAGTACAGCGGTAAGTTCTTTGCCATTGGCATATATCTTTACCGAAATGCGATTATCACCTTCTTGAGCACCTCTGAAAGCACAAAGTCTCTTTGTTGGTGTATAAGGATCAAATTCAGCAAAATAGCGGGCAACATCAGCATGTTTATTGATATGAACATCATTAATCTTCTCCGCCAAAATAGTGTCCAAGCTCGAACTACGGATCATATCGACCTCTTGAGTCATGGCGGCCAAACGCTTGGCATGGACAGGCTGCAGTTCAATAACAGCAGGCGCCTTCTGCATGGCCGACACCGAACGGATATGGCCATGAGCAGACGACTTGTGCTTCTTGAACTGAGGTCTCAGTTCAGGATGCAATACGTAGCATTGGGCTGGAGCATGGGTGCTGGAAGTGCACCTCTCCTTGCTACAAGGCTGGCGAGTATCCTTGCGAGGATGCTTGCCCTTGTTAGGCTGCGGGATCGCGGGCTTCTTCACAAAAGCAACCGGAGTGGCCGACTGACTCGCAATCTCAATGGACTTGAATCGGGCTTTGAACCACTTGGCCCAATCAGTCTTGCGACCTGGAAATTGGGTGCTGTCAGCACGGACACAATCCAAAAAGGCGGCGACATTGGGTAAGTCAGCCATCTTTGGATACTTTGTCGTGATAGCCTTCTGTCCCTCATCAGGCAACCCAGCAAACAAAGACTCTATGACCAGAGTCTCGTAAGCTGAGACAATGTCGTCAGATGCCATGAGGTAGGGAAATCAAAAGCAGAAAAGAGGAGGTTCAAGAGATTCTACGACCGGACTTTTTATTATGCCAACAGTTCAGTTCTCTAACTCTACTACTACAGTCTATAGTATAGATATATGAGACTTACCTTGCTATAGGTTTTTTTGTCTCTGTAACACCAAGTGATGGTCGAAACACACTCGAGGAGTCTTGCAGTCAGAAGACTACACAAGTTAAGTATATCGGTCGAAGCTCGGCTGCTTACAGAAAAATTTTCTGGCGGCTGAATCACAACAACACAACAACAACAACAATGAAAATTTTCTGGCGGAGTCAACCGACAACAGAAAGATGATTTGCAAACGGTAAAGACCAATCAGCAGTGATGATGAATTGCAGGCGGTAAATACCGTCAACAATAAAGATAATTTGCAGAGGTGAATTTCAACCGCAAAATCAGATAGTTTGTGATGGATGTCAACAACACTGGAACACGACGCTATGGATATTTCCAAGAACAGCGTATCAAACAGTGATATGTAGCCAATACACAAAAGGGCGCAAAGGAAGGATCTTCGAAGCAGTATTCAACAGGAACAAGCCTATTGGATCTTTTTCTGGATCTAACCTGAGCAATAGTAAACGACAAAGGAGAGGTCCCAATTGCACACAACGTCTGACGTCTGATCGAATCTCAAAGGATGGAAGATCAAACACAACGGAGGATGGATGCAATGGATGGATGCCGACTCTTAAGTACGTTGAAAAAAATGTGATATTCTCTAGGGGTAAACTTACAATACTAAACTGGGGACTGAAGTCAACGAGAACAAGAGAGGGTTTTATTGTGGACAGGGATCTGGAGGACTTATATAGCTCCTCCAGACACCGGTCACGGGAACTCTTAATAATCGTAGAAGTAAAAAGGGAGGTGCGACTCAGGTACATACGTGCCTGAGCCCCACACCAGCATAAAACACCACAAAAATGATTCACTTACAGTATGTGCAATATTCACCAGAGTCCAGCAGTAATAGACGGAGATATAAACGCGTCTACTACCGTAGACTGCAGACAAACAGTAAAACGTCCAATCAAGCAACGAAAGTGCTTGTCTAGATAATACGAAGAGTCATAACTTCGATGATTGACCTCAGGTACCAATCATGGACCTTCGGCATCACGAATGTAGGAACCAGAAAGGCGTTGCTGGGTCCGCATTACTCATCCGGTACCCATGTCATCTGGGTATTGGTGCAACAAGAGGAGGTCAGGGTATGTAGGTTATGTGTATCTTTAATAAGGTAGGCAAAGTCTGGTCTTCTTGCAGAGGAAGGTAGCGTCTATTTATCTATGTCTGTGAGGCCCGAGCAAGGTCGCGTTCCAGTCTCTTACGGCTTGGCGTTATCCTTGTTCTGGTCTCTAACGATGCGCCCTCAACTCCTGTTACACTCTTGGAGGCATAGTACTTTGTGTAACGGATCTGTACTATTGCAAGTGGCTTTAACTGCTACCATCCAGAATCACGACCAATCATACAAAATGTAGGACACGCTCTAGGCGATAAGTCCTCCATTATCCATCTCATCACTATGTCTCCTTCATGTAGTTATCTACCCAACATTATATCTCTGTAGTAGCAATAAACTTGTATAAATACGCGGTGTGTGGCCGGTATGGATCCACATCTTTTTCTTACTTATTTTCCTACCATACAAATTCACCAACACGTTTCAAGAACGGACAGTCTTCGATATGGTTGAAATCTGCATGAATATTCAGGTGCACAACAGTCACACACCATCAGCTTCAGGCCGACGATATGGTGCGTACTTCTCATCAAGCACTCTCTAAGTAGGGTACGTATGGATATTACTTGAGCAGGAAGACCAAATATCACTTGAAAGATTAAAAAGGTTCAAAAGTGATAAAGGCTAGTTTAGCGTTTCATACTGCAACAAGAGGAGGTCAGGGGATGTGGGTTTGTATGATATTTAATAAGGTAGGCCAAGTCTGATCTTCTTGCAGAGGAAGGCAGCGTCTATTTATCTATGTCTGTGAGGGTCCGAGCAAGGTCGCGTTCCAGTCTCTTACGGCTTGGCGTTATCCTTGTTCTGGTCTCTAACGGTGCGCCATCTTAGTTGCCTTTGTGCCGGATTGACCGTCCTAGCATAGACTTACCCTTAATATTTTTAGTTAGCGAAGATTAGTGTGGACGTGTCCTTTAATGCCCACGTCCACAGGAGACATTTGAATACATCTTTCTTCACTCCGTTCTCGTTACTTGACAGCTCCTAGTAACTGTGTCTTTTCCTCTAACCGCTACACTTTTTTTTAACGACAATTGTGCTGCTTTGTTCAGTTGTCTCTCCAATCCTAATTGATATTCATCACACCCTCAACCATACATACATTCGCTGATTTTCCTTCTTTCAGCTCGCTTCTATCGCTATTTTTCACTACCTCATTTTTATGCCTTATTTTCCTTTGCAATGGCAACAAATCCCGGAAGCAACGATCTACCCGTTCCTCCCACGCACATGCTCCTGACTCGCAAGTTGGGGCACCCTCTGGAACCTCGCAAGAGACTCCTCCAGTTGTATCATCGATGGAACAAGCGACCACGGTCCTAACCGCGGAAACTTCTGTTTCTTCACCTCCTTTGTCAGGGGCTCTTACCCCAGACGTTAATTCTTCTCCAGAAGTCAATACTTCTGCTCCCTCCTTTGCTCAGCTGCTTGCTGGTTCTACGTCAATGGATGTTGATAATCCTCCCGTCGTAGACCGTCTCGCACGCCTTCAAGCTTTGGTTACAACCAAGGAGAGGACTCTTCATCGCCTTCAAGAGCAATTTGAGGATACTCTTCTCGACTCTGAGTTCATTCTTGACGGTCAACCACATGACCAGAAAGAAAGACTTACACAAGAGAGAAATGTTCTTATTGCTGCTCTCAAAGGCAACATTGCACAGGCAGAGAGTGAATTGGCACAGGCCCAACAAGCTCTCAATCGCCGCCTCTTTCCCTCAAACTCTAATCCCAGCTCCAACACGGGAATGCAACTCTTTCCTCCAATCATTTATCAAGACGCTTGCAACGTGCCCCCTGTCTACTCTAACAAGGAGCACGGCGCCCTTGTTCGCATTGTGGTCAAAGGATCCATTCCTGTCTTTCAAGGCACTCACACTGTTGATTATGAGCGCCTTGTCCTTCCCTCGTTCAAGGACGAACCTGTCCTGGAACTTACTTCTAAGCTCAAGACTGCAAAGCGTGAAAACTTTGAAGCCAAGCTTGTGGAGCTCATTTTTCTCTTTCTCAATCGCTTTGAGAAGTTTTACCGCGACAAATTGGCTGACCTTTTTGACATTCTTGCTTACCGCTATATGTCTCAAATCCTCACCAAGGCTGATTTGGAGCAACGCTTGGATCAGCGCTTTGACGATCTCATGAATCAAATTGCGCCTGCTTCTGCCCGTACCTGGCATGAAGTTGTCCTCGCCATGCGTGAAACTTTTCGTTTGCATGAGATTACTGGCAATATTATCGAAAGGGTCTTCACTTTCCGCTCCCTCCCTCAAGAAGACTCTGAATCTTTCGCTCGTCGCTTTGAGAATCTACTCCTTGCCTCTGGCCTTGTCCAGCACCACTCGGAAGCCACAATCCCTCACGCCATCCTCATTGGCGTCCTATTCCGAGCGGTTCCTGGCAACACCCAGAACCTTATCATTTCCAAGTTCTCTCGTCTTCATAATGTAGAGGAGTACACCGTTATCCTAACGTTCATTCGCAACATCCAAGGCCCTCTTACAGGCTTTCATCCTTGGGGTGGTTGACAAAGACCCATTGGTCAGAGTCTTGTCCTCAGCGTAGGAGTACTCCTTCTTCTTCCTCCACTTCCTCAGTCACCACCACTTCCTCGTCCTCGTCTTATCAACCCTCCAGAAAGAAAGCTGCAATCACCCAAGCTGCTGGTGTTAAGCGTGCTGCTCTTTTTGACATTGACGATGAGGACGTGCTTATGGATGACTCTCTTGGCACTGAACATGATTATTCTAGCGTTCACGCAATCAATCAAATAACCAACGACGTTAATGATTCTTCTCGCTACTCATTTGCTACATCATGTCCTGTTGCTACTGAACCTTCTCAGGTTTTATCACCTTCTGAAAGTCTATCACTTTCTACCGCTGTCTCTCAATTTTTTCATAACCCTTCTCCTGTCCCTTTTCCCCATCGTCGTAAGGCAGCCTTTCGTGGTGCTGCTGATGGTGATAAAAGGATCATTATCCCTATACTCATCAATGACATGGAATATACGGCTCTCCTTGACACTGGCTGCACTACAAGTACTATTGCACCCTATGTCGCAGCAGAACTCGGCCTTGAGACTGGTGTTCTCCAAGATCAGGTCACTGTTCTTGCCAACCCAGAGCACACTATTCCTACACTCATTACCATTGACTACGTTTCCATCGTCTGCAATGGTCGCACTGCTCAAAGTCGCGTTGATGTTATGCCCCTCGATCATTATGATTGCTACCTTGGCATTGATCTAATATCGAGGCTTGGTTTTCAAATTCATGGCTTTGAACTTCATCAGGCTGCTGTCCCAGATCTTTTTATTATCTCTGACAAAAAGCCTGCCATTCTTGCTAAGTATCGGCCTCCTGAGGAACTCACCGATAAATTCATTTCAGATCGTGAAGCCTTTCTCGCTGATCTGAAGCCCTATCTCGACGACAATGCTCAGATTGATCCGTCTAGTTTCTGCCCTCATCCCTTCATGACTGTAGACCTTAAGGTTGCCCCTGGTGCTACTGTCTATCAACGCTCTTATCGACCCTTCTCTCAATCTCAGCAGGGAGAGGTTGACAAGCAAGTTGATCAATGGGAAGCTGATGGAGTTATTGTTCCTGCCCCTCCAGGCACTAAGCATATGAACAAACTCACACTAGCTGCAAGGCATGACCTTGATGGTAACATCATAAAGCATCGTGTCTGTCTTGATCCTCGTCACCTCAACTCTCTTCTTGAAGACACGGACAATTTCCTTCTTCCTCTCATCACAGATGTATTGGAGAAAAGCGGTGGTCATAAGTTTTACTCAACTTTAGACCTCAAGCAAGCTTTTCACCGCCTTCCGTTGTCTAAGAAGAGTCAGCCCTACACAGCATTTATGCACAAAAACAAACAGTTCATGTTTGCCCGTGCTCCTTTTGGTCTCAAACCGATGACCTCTATCTTCCAACGAGGCATGTCTCTCATTCTTGGAGACTTGGCTTCGTTGCCGTTTACGTTGATGACATAGTGATTTTCTCTAATAGCAAAGAGGAACACGCCTTGCACGTTCAAGAAGTTATCAGTCGCCTCACAAAGGCCAACCTCATTATCAACCCCGAGAAGTGTCATTTCTTTTGCACAGAAGTGATCCTTCTTGGATTCATTATTGATCGCAATGGCCGTCGCATCATGCCTCAAAAGATTGCGAACATTAAATCCTGGGCACCTCCCACTAACGCGGAGATGGTTCAACGATACCTTGGTATGTTTAATTATTTTCGTGAGTACATCCCTCTCTATGGCACGCTATCTGCGCCTTTGGACGAGCTACGTTTCCGCAGAGGCCATTTTGTTCTCTCGGATCTGCAGCTTGAATGCTTCAATCAGATTAAATATCTCATTTCACAAGCGCCTGTACTTCATTTCCCAGATTTTTCCAAACCTTTCTACGTTGCCACTGACGCTTCAAACCTTGGTCTTGGTGCTGTTCTCTACCAACTTCCCAACGGTCCTGAAGATGAGTCTGTTGTTCACTACATCTCTTTCATGGCTCGTTCGCTCAAAAAGCATGAGCGCAACTATCCCGCTTACAAGAAAGAGCTCCTTGGCATCGTATTTGCCCTCAAAAAGTTTCATTACTATTTGTGGGGTCGTCCATTCACTCTCTATACAGATCACAAACCACTTACCTTCATTAAGACAGAAGCTGATCTTCCAGCTACCATTGCCAATTGGACAGAAACCATTCTGAGCTATGATTTCAAGTGTGTTTATCGTCCTGGTTTACTCAACATCATTCCTGATGCTCTTTCCCGGGCATTTCCTTCTGAACTTTGGGCTTCTCCAGACCCAGACCCTCTAGTTCACCGCGACAAACGTCGCAAGGCAGCTGTTTCCACTCGCAGCGGCTTTCATACTTTCTCTACACCTTCATCTCCTGAATTGGTTGTCAAATCAAAGACCTTGCCAACCAAATCCTCGATTTGCCTATTGACCCCAAGGCTCCATACATTCATCAACCCCAGACTCCTGACAAAGAGATGATTACTCCTCCAGAGTCTGAGCGTCAAGCTATTCTCAAAAATATTCACGAGACCGCTCACCTTGGTGCCAACGCTATGGTCAATGCATTGCACCTACGTGGCATCACATGGCCCAAACTTAAGGACGCTTGTCTTCAGTTCATCCGTCAATGCTCCTCCTGTCAGTATTTCAACATTGCTCGCCGTGGCTATCATCCTCTCAAGGCTGTTCATGCCAACCTTCCAGGTGAACACCTTGCTATGGACCTCGCCCAATTTCCCTTGAGCACTCGTCAAAACAACTATGCCCTTCTTGTAGTTGATGTTTGCTCTCGATTTGTCTTTCTCCGAGCTATTCGCTCAAAAGAGGCTGGCATTATCGCTGCTGAACTTTTCCAACTCTTTGCTGACATTGGACCTCCCAAGATTTTTCAGTCTGATAATGGCTCTGAATTTTCTAATGCTCTTCTCAAAAATGTCCTCTCAATTCTTCAAATTGAGCATCGTCTCACTACTCCTTACCATCCACGAGGCAACGGGGTCGCCGAACGCTCAGTTCGCTCTGTCAAAGATCTTCTGCCAAAAGTCCTCGATAGCAAAGTACTTGATTGGGATCTCTATCTTCCCAAAGTACAGCTCCAGCTTAACACTAGAATTGCTGGTCTTCACAGCTCTGCCCCATACTCTCTCTTCTATGGTCGAGCACTCTCTGATTTCAGTTCTCTCCAAGAGACCAAAGACATTCAGTCTGATCTCTTATCTCCTCAAGGTCTCGAAGAACGTCTCTCTTACCTCACCACCATTGTCTTTCCGGCTGTCTCTGACAAGAGCTCCCTCACCCAGAAAGACATGATGGACAAATTCAATCGCTCTCACCTAATTACTGAGTTCCCTTCTGGTTCCTATGTCATGGCTCGTGACATGGAGGCCACCAGTTCCCTTGATGCTCCCTATGATGGCCCTTATCAAGTTGTTCGGCGCACATCCCATGGAACTTACATCCTTCGTGACGCCATGTCCCGTGTGCTTGCCCGCAACAATGCACCCGAGCAGCTGAAAATTGCTGCTCGTCCCGATCTTCCTCAAGACGCATCTGACACGTCTTATGAAGTGGAAACGCATTATCAGTCATCGTACAGCTCCGGGGGGGAAGACGCTCTACTTGGTGAAATGGAAAGGATACGACGACTCTGAAAACAGTGAAATCCTTGCCGAGCACTTCGATTCAAAAACTTGATGACTCGCTATCATCGTTCACTGAAACAGATCAAGCCCTCATCTCAGAAACCGACTTCCAAGGTATCCACAAGACAGAGTGTGTCTGCTTCAAAATAGCAGATGCAGCAAGCCAATTCCACTTCCTATTCAAGGGCTCTACCGCCTTCAGAGGTTTTTGCACGCTTGCAGCATCCGTTGCTTGAACGTTTTCCTCTCATCATATATGGGTTTTTGCAATTTTTATCCCATTCCATTTCCCTTCGAAGCTCTAACTACTGCCCTCGACTGACAACTTATTTCCAAGAGGTTTTATATTTTTCCTCATCACTTCATCAACATCTCGAGTTTTTATATATTTTTTCTCGACCATTCACTTCTTCAATATCCATCTAGCGGTTAGACACCGATATCATAGGCTTATACCCTTGACTTCTCATGGAGGTTTTTATCATTTTTCCTACCATATATCCCAACTCGCTCCCAGCTGTGCTACGAAACTTGGCCGGGGGCTTCTGTGCCGGATTGACCGTCCTAGCATAGACTTACCCTTAATATTTTTAGTTAGCGAAGATTAGTGTGGACGTGTCCTTAATGCTCACGTCCACAGGAGACATTTGAATACATCTTTCTTCACTCCGTTCTCGTTACTTGACAGCTCCTAGTAACTGTGTCTTTTCCTCTAACGCTACAGCCTTGGAGCA